>CM077636.1:47808804-49008804 GCA_039660915.1 Euphorbia tirucalli
CCCCTCTCTGCACTGGGAGAAGTCATCGTTAATGACTACAGCGTAAAATGCAGAAGTTGGCAATCCTGCAGGAGAGAGCAAGAAATTTCCAGGCCCAGAACTTAGCCAAAATCGTAGAGTCCCTTTCTTGCATTTCGATGCAGCAGTCATCTGAATAAGAATGCTCCGAAGAGTTGAACGAGGGAACGGAGAGGATATCTTCGCTTTTGCAGCTGATCTTAGAAAACGGTCCAAATGAACATCCAGCTCATATAGATACCTGCAGCAACCTAGAGGTTCAAAAGTAGTATCTACGATATATAAAAGCCTATTAGAATGGGATGAAATTGATAGAGTGCTACACGAAACGGATTAGAGTTGCATCGCATACCCATCAAGAATGATAGAAGTATCAAAAACACCATGCCCTCGGTGAACCATGTGATCATCTATGGGAAGTACCATCATTGCTGGATCAAGAATGATTCCACCAAATACACTCGAATACATTGCTGGGTATGGTTGCTTTTCCACTTTTGCCCACTTCTCATGTAGCCTTTCAAGCAACTGATCCATCAAAAATACAAATTGAATAGACAGTTGAGAAAATAATGTCAAGATTGGATATTCAAAACCAGTGCATGTTTGCACATTAAAAAGCTATTTGTTGTCTTTCTATATCAAGGATTTGGTTTCTGTTAATTCCTGCAACTTTAAGGAGCAAGGGCCAACACAACCAAATCAGAATATTTAATTTTATGGCAAAATGGGTTAATTAATGGCACCTTTTAGGATCATATCACCAAAAACTTTTTATTTTACTAAATGAACTCAATCTTAATTTGAATTAAAAAAAAAAAAAAAAAAAAAAAAAAAAAAGCATATCCTGAAAGACACATTTAAAAAGCTTAACAGCCATTAATTCATACACCAATTTTTCCCCGTAAGTTCTTAGGAGCTTAGCTCGACAAATTCAGTAGCAGATACGCATTGCATTTTCTAAATAATTGAATTAGTCTTTTGGTAAATAATTTTAGAGCCTAAAGTATTCTATTTATCAGTAGCAATCACGAAATATGGAAGTAAAAACATTGTGAAGTATCCCTAATCTCCGAATCAACATTAGAAAAAAAAATGCATGATCAAATGCAATCGAAATGTAGTTTGAGAAATTCAAACCTCTGAAGATGAGGAGAACACATGAACCTTAAAGTCACTGCTGCCATTGTCAACCTCTGTTGCAGCATTTTCATGGTCAACACAAACAAGGGACAATAATATGTACCAAATAAGCTCAATAATTTCATATTTCTATTGAAAAGGAAAAGTAGAAATGAATAAATCACCTGATTTTTGATGCGCCATGGATGATAAGCAGAAGATATGTGTGTTAATGAAGGGGGAAATAGATTAGATGAATTTGAGGGAGTTTTATAGGTGAGGCAAGGAGTGGATATGTTATGGAAAAAAGATGTAGAAATGTGATGAAGTTACAGCATCTCCAATGGGGTCTTCAAACCATTTTACCATTGGAGTAAATATGAAAAGTTGGTCAAATTGAGGACCCGCCATTTCGTCAGCTTTTTCTTTTTTTAATTTTAATTTTAACTCTCCAACACTTTTTATTTTTCTTTTTTGAATTGATCTAATCAAATATGGTTATCATCTTTTGATCAAATCAGATTCAATTATTGAATCCGTAATTGAATTACTGTTTGAATATCTTTTATATGTAAAAATTGAATTCTAATCTTTTTTTTTTTTTTCTATATCCCCATTTTTTTTAATAACTTTTATACAACTCTATTCTTTAATCTCTTCAAATTAGTGCAAACTTATAAAATTTTTATCAAAGTACCTCAAATTAGTTTTATCAAAGTAGCTCAAATTTTATGAATTTTCAATTTTCACAGAATTATTCTTGTTACATAAAATCGAGTTATATATATTTCACATTATCAAATTTTATAATAATAATTAAATTGTATTTTTTATATTTTTAAGTATTATTTTTTATAATATTTAAATATAAATAATAAATTTTTAAATTTATTAGAGAGATTAAAAAATAAAATATGATGTCATGAAAAAAATAAAGTTGGTGAGATGTGGTGTGGGACATTTGATGAATATTTTGAAAGGAGAAAAAAACAAGAAAGGAGTTTTCAAATGATGAAACTGGATTGGAAGACTTGCTATCCTATCTAGAGGGACAATAAGCTCAACAATTTCATATTTCTATTGAAAAGCGTAAAAGCAGAAATGAATTATAATAATCACCTGAATTTTGATGGGCCATGGATGATAAGCAGAAGATCTGTGTGTAATTGATGAGATCAATTTGAGGGAGTTTTATAGCAGTGGATTTGTTATGGAAGAAAGATTAAGAAATGTGTTGGAAGTTGGAGCGGAATCGTTTTATGTGATCAACCTTTTAGCAGTTTGTCTTGGAGTATTTTGGCGTTGGGAAAGTAGAAAGAAAACAGAGAATAAGGTATAGGAAAACAGAATCTTGTGCGGCTGTCTGTATCTTTTGGAATTTTGTTACCAGCCATGGTTGGCCCATGTCACCATGGTGGGTCCATTTCTCGCTAGGATAAGACAACATTCAATCTCCACCATCTTCATTCTTCAACATTGTGACTCAAAGTGCTCCAAATCTTTTTTTAAAAGAAAATAAGTGCTGCTGGATAACGTAAGTATCATTGCTTTGTTGATTATCATTAAAAATTATTAGATTATTACTAAACATTATCATGTAACCGGATTGTAAATGGTCCTGGAATATGAGCATTCAATCCTTGTAAATTTAAGTGAAAAGGTACAAGCAGTAAGTCTAGCACTGCAGGTGGAAGGTTTCGATGTCTTTGTGCCGAGGGAGAACATTTTAAAGCCACCCAAGAGTTTGTGGTTGTAGGACGTTCATCCGTATTTACGAATGTGTGTCATACTTGATTGTATGTTTTATGTTTTATTGACTTGATCACACCGTATTTATTAAATAAATGTACATTGGCTTAGGGAATGAGTTTTTAAAAGAATTTTGATGATATTAATTAAAGATAACCTAAACAATTGTTCTTAACATCATATCATATAACAAAAGAAGAAGCATGTTTCCAACTCCCTTTTGTGGGAAACCACTACGGCTCCTCTCTTCTTGAGAATCCATACATCCTTTATTAATATATGGACACCTAGCTATCTCTCGAGCACAGGTTTATGTCTTTAAATCTACAAGTGTCAGCGGAGGACCAAGAAATTACTTGTCTCCGTACAGTACATCAGTGACAATCACAATTGAAACTTGCTTGCGTAAAGTTTATAACTTTAGGCTGGTTTTGCTACCTGTACTTCAAATCTGTCTTGATTATTAGAAATTTTTGCTTTTTTTTTTTTTTTGTAGATCTAGTCAAAACAATTACAAAAGAGGGTACTTAATGCAAATATCAAATGTTTTACACTATTTTCTTGAACAATCTTTGTCTGTTCAATTCTTATAAAGACGATATTCAACTCACACGCTCTATTACTTGGACCAAGTGTCATATTTTCAGGATAGAATACTGCTAGTAAATACTAAATTATTCCATTAATTTTGAAATCAAACGAATCCGAGCAAAGTTGGTTGCTATCTAAATATGATAAAAAAAAAAAAAAAACCCCCACTCCGCTGACAACAGAACAGCAGATGAAAATACCACAGTACATTTCATGCTATTGAAAGACATTACATAACTAGCACATATAATTAACATTCTAACAACAGTGGAATTTCCCCTGATTTCTGATACATTTTATTTTTTCGACTAAACAACAGCTTTGCCATAAGAGTGAAGTATTTTACCAGCCTGCTCAGGTTCTGATTTTTAGTTATTATGTCATTTCTACTATATTATATACACTTGGTATGCCTTTGACAGAAGGATTGCAACCTCGCTAGTGCTTCTTCAGCTGCTGCTGGATCAACAGCAAACGTTATCCGCAGCCAGTCTTTCAGTCCTACTGCAGTTCCTGAAGCAGTCATGTAATTCCCAGTTATCAGCAGTAAATCAATGATTCTAATGTTTCTTCTCGAACACACGAAATGAAGTTTTATGTGGCCTTCAGTCATATGAATCTATATCCTACCTGGAAGAACGATAAGTGATTCCTCTTTCGCCAATTTGAAGCAGAAATCGACATCATCAGAGATATCATCCAACAAAGAAAGGTTCAACTTCACCTGCATTACATTAAGAAGTTGAGTAAAGTTGCAATTCTAATACTTATAGTGCAAAACGGATACAAAATTCTGTATTTTTCTTACCATAAAAGCCATTGATCCCTCAGGCTTGTGCGGACAAGTTATGCAAGAGATCTCCTTGATTCTCTCGTAACAAATCTCAGAGACATTCTTTAGTATATTGATTGTTCTCTTAAAAAATACTTCATCAGTCTGCTCAAGAATGCTAGGTAATGCTGCCTAATAGACAAAATTGCCATCAATACAAGATCAAGAAATGTAAAAGTTGTGTTTATAGCCCAAACATACATGGTTAATTCCATTCCAAATCACAATTTTTAGTTCAAACAAGAGAAATGAATTTCTGTTTTTAAAGATTAGATGCATCTTTTCAAGGAATGAATTGTGACATCCCTTTCTCCATGCCAAATGTTTATCAGGAACTACAAAAAGCAGCGCATTAATGATTGCAGTTCAAGGAAATTTCTAGATAAAACAGCAATTTAACTAGAGCAAGAGATGAGGCGGAAAATGATAGCATAAGGCTGCAAATCGTCAGTCCAGACAAACCTGAATGAAGGTTGCAGGTCCTCCCAAAATGTCGAAGTACTTCTTAATACGTTCAACAACCTAAAAAGAAAAAGAAAAGAACGTAAATATGAGATTCATTATCAAAGTCCATTGAGAAAGAGTTCAATCAGGCTATATACAAACAGAATAGAACATGGTGATTTATATAAAATAATCCACTAGAAAATAGAAAAGAATATGATTGAAGTGAACCTTGGGATTTCTGAACATGCCAGATGGATCGGTGGTCACAAACCAACCAAGTCGCCATCCGGGTACTATCCATCTCTTTGATAGAGAACCAAGAGTAAGAACAGGAACAATTGATCCGAAAATTCCCATTGGAACAAATGGATTTTTCCCAAAAGCAAGATGCCCATAAACTTCATCAGCTATAACAACAACTTTGAGCTTTTCAGCTGTCTCTGCAATCTGCAAATGAATAAAACAACTTGATTCAACAAAACCACAAGTCTCACTTTACTTGGTATTTTCTTGCAAAAACCAGTTGATCCATACAAACCTCTTGCAAATGTTGGTAAGAGTACACATTTCCACAAGGATTGCCAGGATTTATGATAACCAATGCAACAGTATTTTGGTCAGCAAGATTTTCAATAGAATTAAGATCAACTTCCCATCCTTTCTCAGGGAGAAGATCGAATTGGCGAACTTCAAGACCCCTAAATGCAGCACAGAGTTGATAAATTGGGAAGCCTGGTTTCGGAAGCAAGATGTTTGCACCTGGACGAGCAAGCATAGCTAAAGCAACATCTATTGCTTGTGTGCAACCAGATGTTATAAAAACATCATCTGCAGATAACTCGTAAGGAAGATCCCCGGATAGGTAATCAGCAATAGCCCTGGTTAACAACATGAAGAAAAACTAGAATTGATAACGTAAAACTGCAAAATTTCTTCTGCATATATATAGCTCAATATGCTTCCAGCTAGCTACATATAATGATTATATACAATAAATTTTAGCAATTATTTGCTAATTTGTATATGAAAGAACAGATGGTCTATAATAACAGCCCAATTGCCAGGAAGAACGGATAATGACAAAAAAAAAAAAAAAAATTAGTGGAAGACAAGGCTGAAAAAGAAGCTTCTTGGAAAGCAAAGAAAAGAGCAACATTCTAGAAGAGGAATTGGCCTGATCAAGCAAGATATTATCAAGAGAGGAAATCGGAGTGATATTTCAATGAACATTAGTTCATCTGATCAGATTTACTCTCATTGGCCTGAACAGCCTTTGCTTGCTCCTACACCATTCATCTCCACCCTAGAACAAGCCTTCAATGATCATGCTTCCATCAGGAAATTGCTTGTTAAGCTTGGAATAAAATTTTCTGATGATCATGACAATCCAATTTTTAATCCTCAATTAATGCAGAATGATAATATTGTATCATACACTCCGGATCCGGTTTATGATCAATCCATGAATATCTATCTCCTCTTCTAGTACTAGTTCAGTGGAATTGGGACAAACATAGTACAACTGGTCGGCAGCTAGATTGCAAATTTTACAAGGGCAAAGCAATTTCCCAGCTGGGGGAGTTGAGGAGATTGCATACAACAATTTAATCAGAGATTGGAAGGGCTGGAATTTCTATGATCTGATCATTATGATATGTTGAGTACTACTGGGTGACAGCTGGGTGATATGAGCTTAAGGATTAATTATCCTTGTGTTGTGGGTTCAAAATGAAGTGAAGAAATACAGCAAAGATTGATGCAGGATTGTAAACTGCAACTTGTTCTGCAAAATTTCTTCAGGGATATTTTACAGAAATTTCTTCTGCATATAGAATACATATTACTGATATTATTTATCACTATGAACTGCAAGTTGTAAATCAAAAGGAAATAAGTAAACTAGAGATAAAAAAGTGAAAAGACTTTAAGCTTGGCATTTTATCAGTTAAATGACCAGCCCTAGCAAAATAATTAGATGAAAAATAAAGAAAATTGAGAATGATGTGTTGTAACCAAAATTGAAAGAACAAGTACCTTCTAGTTTGAGGGAGGCCAACAGTAGGAGCATAACCATTGAATTTATCAGAAAGAAGAGTTTCAGCAAGAGCATTTGAAGCAATAGGAGTTGTATGAAAACAAGAATAAGCAGAAGGGTCACCAATTCCAAGTGAAATTACACGCCTACCATCATTCTCCTCAGTGTTTTGTGACAGCAAACTCAGAATTCCTTTGATTGTAATATTTTTGGGCGTGTCAACTAGGTAATTAGCATTCTGCTTCTCCATTGCCATGGACAATTTCCTCTCCCTTCTTTTTTCTGGGTTTTTTTTTTTTTTGGTTTAAATGGTTGGTTGAAACACCACGGCAGCACACGTCTGTTTTTAAGTCTTTGCTTTGCCTGCATGAACACAAATTCTGCTTTTTATGGCACCTTATAACTCCATAAATACACTACACCTGTGCATATTGTCGTCTCTTTCTTTTTTTTTTTTTTTTTTTGTATTCAATTTTATACAACAAAGAGATAATTGTTACAAATATATATATCAATAATCTAACTCATACATGGAAAATTTAGGAATACTCCTCGAGGTTAAATTTGGATTTTGTTTACAATCAATCGGTTATTTAGGAAGTCAATAGTAGAAAAAATTAAATTAAATTTTGTTATGTTTTTTGTGTTTTAGAATTAAAATAATTTAATTGTTTTGGAGTATAAAGATTGTGAGGTTAGAATTTGACGCTAAAATTGATTTGTTTTTGTTAGAATATTACTCAATTTGAGTTGTTGATCATAACATTACTAAAACATCCCAATTTTTTTTTTTTTCCTTTTTCTAATAAGGGTGCTCACAATTAGTTGAATTTGTTGTTAAAGATATACCTCAATTCAATTGAAGTTGTTTCGTTTTACTTTTATTATTGAGGATCGCAAACACCTTACTAGAATTTTTGATTTTGTATATTGTATTAATTACTTGTAGATATTAAAATGAAGTTAATTTGTTTTCGTAAAAAAATAAATAATTATTATTCATAGAATTAATTTCAGATAAAAGATAAATGTTATTCTTGTTAAAGAAAAAACAGTTTTTAGAAAAATTATGTACACATAGTAACAAACAAAAATATCTCTAATCAAAGAAAATTAATGATTGTTAAATCCTCCTTCTCAGGAAAAAAACAAACAACTCTTCAATTTTCTTTAGTCCCAAATTGCAAAAAAATTATAGTCGCACAAATTTACATTTTGGCTTTTTTTTTTTAAATTTTCTTCTAGATTGCATGACGTGGGGATTTTTCAATCACCTTTTTTTTTTTTTTTTTTTTTGTTGGGGGAGGAGGGGGCTTTAAAATTTTGGAACACTTATTTCCATATGTGAATTTGGATTTTATATTTTCAGTTTAGTAATTATAAATAACGTTAACTTACTTTCATTTTTGAATAAAAACTTTATCACGTAAAAAAAAAAAAATAAAAAAAAACTTTATTATGCTTAATTAGTATAACAAAAATGGAACTTTAAGTTAAGATAATATATTTTAAATCGAAGCTTAGAGAAAAATACTATTCACAAAAATTATTGCTAATAAAGAGAACTACTTTTTGTAAATAAAACTCTATGTTGAATTTAATACGATACAAAAGAATCGTTAATTAGTAAAAACTCCGTATCATAAATTTGGAGTATCTAATAACTAAGTTTCAATTTCAAATTAAATAATTTTGCTTGCACCAGAAAATTCGGGCCAAGCCCCACCTGGGCCTAATTTAAGTCACAGCTTGGGCTTCTTAGGTCCAGAGGTTTTAAAAACAAGATTTTACAAAAAAATACTTACATTTTGGCATTTTTTTTTTTACATCAACAGAAAATTTTTGCTTAAATCCCTTTCAAATTTTTCAAAATGAATATTTAGACTGATTATTTTCTTTACATTATACAAAACGAAAAAGTTCTAATTAAACAAAAATATTATGAACTTTAAGCTATAAAATACGAATTTTGTACTCTTTCTCTTTTATATATTTGGAATTCATAAAAAATATTTCCTAATTCTATGTCAAATAATTGTCAAGTTCTAACATAAAATAATTAAATCTGTACAGAGGTTGATGAATTTTAGTACCTTTAATACTTAATTATTAAAGTTAGTAATTATTATTATGCAATTATTTTACGCAGAACTCTGTAGTCTCATAAAATAAGTTCTTCTCATTATTTCAGGTACTAATCTTTTCCAAACCTCATATAATAGGATTGGATAAAAAAAAAAAAAATGGATATTTAAATTAGTATTTCTTTTTTGTATGCTCCCTTGGTTCAAAAAAATAGCCCATGTTTTCATTTTAGTGTTTTCCAAATTACAGTCTAGTTTTCTTTTTTAGACTAAAATTCAATTTTGATTTCTTAATATGACCCTATTTAATGTATGTTGGTATTTCACATTATATATAAGGAATGTATTGATTTTTATTTGAGAATGTAAATTGATCAATGATATCAAAATTTAATGTGTAAAAATTTATTATTAAACTATATTAACTATATTTTTTTAAACAACATGAGTTTTACTATTATTTTGAAAAACGAGTGTATAATATTTAGATATTGTTTGGTTTTAGAAGTTTCAATCTATCTAAATTTCTATCTAATACAATATATATGAGTTAGTTGATATTGATGATGCCTAATCATTTTTAAGACAAACTTTTACTGAAATGAAAAAAATTATGGGCTCATAAAGTAAAAAAGAAAATTGGAAAATAATGATAGAGAGGAAGGATATAAAATTTAAAAATATTTCTTTCAAAATATATTAATAAAAAGAATTGATTTATACATATATATATTTTTTTATATAACAAAAAAAGAAATATAAAAACTGAGTATGTTGCAAAATTTCTAGTGAATGGACAAGACAATACATCGTGATTACACTCAGAAAGGACTTATCAAGAATTTACCCATTGAAAATACGACACGTGGCTAACCCATTTGGCCAACTGGTAAAAACCTAAAAATGGGAACCGGACGATTATCGTCATCAGAGTGATTGGACGGTATGGAATGGATATTAAATTTGGGTTGTACGTAGAACAGGCCGCATGGTATAATAAGTCTCCCAATTCCCAAAATGAAAGAGAGATCGGATAGCCAATCATTTCAATCCAATTAGTAACCTGTAACTGATTAAGATTACACGTAGATCTAATCTGCCGTATCCTTTTCATCTTATCAAAAGTCTACACTTCTTTTTTTTTTTTTAATTAAAAAAATAATTAACACATTTTACATGCGAAAACATGATTTAAATTGTAATTCAGACGCAGCTTCCAACTAACGGGCAACACATTCCAGTTTTTCCTTTTACAAATAAACTTCTGCCTCTCATTTTAATATTCCATTTCAACCAATATAGCTTTTAATATTTGGTTATTAATTAATATATATTTTTTGATTATCAAACTATTGACCGTGTAACAGAATTTGAAATTATTTTTTATAATATGTGTTCAAATTAAATTTTCAAATAAGATATCAAAGTTTTTATATTTACCTCCAAATTAATTATAATCTTTAAATATGTTAATTAATATATGGGTGAAAAGGCATATTTATTTGAACACAAGTATTTTTTTTTTCTTTCCATTATTTTAAACCAAACAACAGGATATAATTGAGTGTGCAGAAGAGTGAAAACTTTAGCAAATTCAACTATTTAAGTCTATGCATACAAGACGGGATAAGTAAAAAAAAAAAAATTATGCATATTCTAAATGCTAGTTTAGTTCGCATAGATATTTCTACAAATTTCACAACAAGAAATTCAAGATGTAGTAACAAAAAAATTTGCTCCCAAAAGTATAAATTTTGTTGTAATAAGTTTAGGTAGAAATAAAAATGTTATATTTTGTTGCTATAAAATAATGGCCGTAGATATTTGGGACAAAAAATTGATATAATTTTGTTGATAAATGCGTTTTTTTGCATTAACTTTTGGATATTATTGCTAAATGAACTTTTTGATCTTAAAATTTATTTTTATTGTAAAATTTTTTGCTTTTTTTTTTTTTTGTAGTATTTTTTCCATAACAATTAATCAGTAAGTTATCTTTAATAAGGTTTATATGTAATTTAGTTAATGATTATAACTAATATAGATGTTGCAAAAAAAAAAAAAAATTAAACGGCGGTATTTGTATAATGATTCCGTAGTCATGCAATTAATTAATTATATGCATATAAGTAGAGAAAAATAAATAAATATAAAAATGAACATACCCGAGATAGGAAGATGAATGAAAATGCAAATTCAAATTCAAGGGAGTCTCCTCTCCAACAAAACAATTGATTTTCGTTAATCTCTTCTTTAATTTATGATTAGGATTGTGTATGTATGTGTGTGTGTATATATATATATATATATATCTGTCCATAATGTGGATCTCTTATCTCTTCCTTTTCAATCGTATAAGATAAGTTTGATGATTTCAAAATGGGTAAGAAGAGTTCAAGTTTTAGACGTTCTCCTTCTTCTCCAATAATTATGATTATTTTGGTGTTTTAGCCCCAAAATGGGATTAAAATAGACATCTACCAGTCTTTCCATAAAACAAGTAATTATATATGCATGCAATAAAATAACTTTTTTTTTTTTTTTTTTTGAAACTGTTTATGTTAATGCAAAAGAATTAATTATAAATAAACTATATGTGACTTCGATCCAAAACTTTAGTATAAAGCTGAATATTAAGTTGATGAGATCTCCCTACTGTTGGATCCAATTTGGATACCGGAAAAGTTAGAAATTTCTAAATATAAATTTCAAGAATTGAATTATCTCGAAAGTTCAGTCATGTTCAGTTAGTGTTCTATTTAAAATGTGTCCTTTTCGTCCCTGACCAATTGATGTGGAACATTTGGTCCTTCGTCGATTTATTGCAATTGAACGCATTTGGCCTCTTTTTTTTTTTTTTTTTTTTTTTTTTTTTTTTATACAACCTTTGAACCAATTTAGATATAAGAGTAAAACACCGTTTAAATACAAGTTTCTTCCACTTGCCCAGTTTATGTATAATTTAGATAATGTTATGCTTTCACGTTTAAATTGGACTAAACGTACTCAATAATAACAAATTAGACACCAAATGAGTCAAATAAATAGATTAATGATCAAAAGGCCACATTTTTACATATTGATCAGTAGTATGTAACTTATCTTAAGCTAATTTGAGCTAAATTAATGAAATATCATGTACCAATTATAAATTTTTACTAAGCCTACTTGCAATATCTAATTTTTCTCTCAAGAAAAACTTTACCAGGGAAATTAGAAAGGGAGAAAAGAATTTACAAATTACGAAGACTGTGTTTAGAATTTGCAATGCCTCGAAATCATAATTTTTTTGTCCTTCCTCTCACCCTTCCCTCCAACCAAATATACCCAAAATTTAGAAGATTTTTCCTTCCTCTTCTACCTTTTTTTCTCCCTTTTTCCTTCTATCTGTCTTTCTTTATTTCAAACTCTATTTTAGTTTGGTTTTCGTTCTTCAGTGTTCTTTTCTAGTCATCTTCACAATTGGATTTCTTAGTAAAAAATCTACTCCTCATGTTTCCGAAAGCTTTTCTTTCGAAGGGTTTATCATCATATGTTTTAAGGAAACAATCATATTTGAGAATATTTATATTTTAGGTACCCTAATCTATCCTTTTTACACATGATTTATCAAAACCTACTAAACTATATAGTATTTTGCATTGTTTTGGTGTCCTCATAATCTTTGATAAATAGTAATTGAGCTTAATAAACGGTTGGTTCTTGGATTTTTTTTTTTTTTTGTTATTTTTATAATTTTTATTATATGTGTTTTCTCTTGCTTGGCTGATAAGTTTTTGTTATCTTATAAATATGGTGTATTTTATTTTTTTTATTTATTTAATTTATCTAAAGTATATTACTTTTTTTTACTGCAAATAATCTTCATTAAGCATCCAAGGCTAAGGCTGCTTAGACAAACGGCGAAGATACAAACCACCACTTGCCTCAATCAGACTCAGAATATAACATCCTAGCTAATGTATGAGCGGCCTTATTCGCTGATCAACGAACATAAGAGAAAGTATAAGATTGAAAAGCAGAAATTAACAAAATACAATCCTCAATAATAAGACAGAGTAAAGCAGGAATAGACCCTATATGCTGGAAAGCTTGGAAGACCAATAAAGAATCAACTTCGATAATGATGTTTGAAAACCCTTCATCCTTCAACCAAGATAGAACTTCCTTGCAAGAGATAGGCTCAAAGAAAGAAGGATTATTAATTGGAAGCAAAGAAGATACCATTACCAGCTGCCTCAAAATGCCCATTGCTCTTATAAACTACAAAACCAAAACCAACATGATTACAACTTGAGAAAAAGGCTCCGTCAATGTTGCACTTAACCATACCCACAGGTGGAGCATACCACCGCTCTGCTGACATGCCGGAAATCTTTGCCTAATCAGAATTGTTGTTGGAAGTGATGCAGTGAATGAAAGACGAGCGGCCTGCTATGTGTGAGCACGGTTTTTACCGACCTCAGTTATGAGAATTCCTTATTACCTTCGGATATAGAAAAGAGCAGAATGTTACCCGAAACGTCTCGAATTCTCCGAAAACAAAGTTATCCGCAATCCGAAACTACCGTAAAGCGGATCCTCTGAGTGATTTTTAGGGTTTAGCGTATGCGTCGGATAGTCGAAATGTCGCCAGGGCTCTAGCTAGAACTGGACGGCTCTGGTTTTTAAACCAGAACCGCCTGGCTTTGGAATAGAGCCGGTCGGCTCTGGTTCACAAACCGGAGCCGTCCGGCTCTAGTTCAAACTAGAGCCGGCCGGCTGTGATGGGTTGGACAAAGTTGTCCCAACTTGTCCCAAAGTCTGCGAAATTTGGTAAAAAATGACAAAAAAAATTAATCTACGCATTTAATTCTGGAAATTATTTTGTCTGGGGAGAGATTTTGAAAAATCAATCAACAAGAGAGTAAGGGGAGAGACAAAAAAAAAAAAGAGGAAAAGGAAAAAAAAAAAAAAAAGAGATAGAGAGAAAGAAAGACACAGGGAGAAAGTGAGAAGGAGAATCTAGGATTTTAGAATTCAAAAGTTAAGATACTAAAGTCCTCAGCATACAACTACACTCTGGTGGTTACTCATCGGTTCACAACGATTCTCGGTTCTATTTCGGATTCGTTTGGATAAACTTTCGGATTTGCGGGATATTCGAGGATTCGAGTTAAGTTCTTGATTTTCAAACCGTTCTTGCGTATCTAATACACTGGAACAACACCAAGGTAAACTCTAAGAGGCCTTAAACTTGTGTTCATTGCATTTTTTCATGTGATTTTTCTCTGTTTTTAAAATTCCAGAAAACTGGCTACCCGAATAGAGCCGTACAGCTTTGTTCTTCAAGAACAGAGCCGGCCGGCTCCGGTTCAATTAGAACAGAGCCAGCCGGCTCTAAACCTAGAGCCGTACGGCTCTGTTCTTCAGGGACAGCTCCCGATCTGTCTCGACAAGCTGAAAATAGCCCATTTTCCATTTATACGCATTCTGATTTGATATATTTTGGCTTATAAATATTCTTACGTCATTTTAACACCGGTTTTTGGATTTTTGTATGTACGAACATTAAATTTTTGGCATTTTCCGGATTTTATTCTTTAGTTTCGGGGTTATTTTATCCGAACCAGATCTATAGTCCAGCATTAGCGGACCCCCGAACTCTATAAGTCCCTGGAAAATATTAAAAACAAATAAAATGGCATTTTAATAAGTGTTTTTGGTGTGTTTATTACGTTTTGGACCCTAGATGGATGTTGAATTTTGGAACCGACATGAACGGAACCATGGATGCCGGGACAGCAGACCCACGAAAATGAAAATTTGCATGTAACCGAGCCAATTGTTTTCCAAAAATTGATTTTCCAGCATAAAATTACAGGGCGTTTCAAAACCGTTTTCCAGGTCTAACCGGTCTGACCGGTCTGGTTGACCTGGTTATCCCCTAAATGCATGCCCCCATTTCCTAAAATTCCCAATTCTATCCTGATTTGAGTCCTATTTGTGTCCTATTTGTGTGTACAATATAAACTGTGCTAACCCTCTGTTTTGCAGCCTTTTATTTTATTTTATTTTGGTTGTATTTAATAGATTTGTCTGTGTATTTTAGGCGATTGTAAAGTAAATTTTTTTTTTATTTTCTTTTATTCGATCGGATTGTAATAATTTAATTATTTACTGCTTTATTTTATTTTATTTGTGTGTGCGCTGTGTGTTTAACTTAATGCAATAAAAATCAACTCTAGAAATGTAAAATATCATCAATGAACATTGGCCAAATTTATTTTGATTAGACATGAAATAAGGGACTTGTCCGAACCCTGAATCTCTGGTTTAGGTACAGCAGTCTATACTCAGTAGGGAGTTGTACCGGAATTTCCCGGATGAGCTGATCCGGGTGGCGACTCTGTCACTGATTTCGGGATTTAGGTTTCGAGATCTTTTAAAAGTAATCAAATGGGAAAATGTTTTCTACACAAAATGAATTTCGAAATAAACGAATGGATTTTCTAAAGTAAGATAAACAAAACCCGTTTTCCCAATCTCACCCCGAAAACTAAGAAAGAATATTTAAAATTTTTTCTTTCGGACCCCCGCGCCCGCCTTTTCGAAAAAGGTCGTCCGCTCACACTATGCTTGAATGAAACCAATAACTTAGACCAACACATGAGATGAAGTACTGAGATTATTATTCCAAACTACATCATTCCTATGCAACCATTTTCTCAAAAGAATAACTGAAATTCGCTCCATCGTCTCTATATCCAAATTATCAACAATGTAATTCCACCACTCAGAAAAAGATACACTTGCTGAATTTGTCAAGGACCCCAACGTTGTTGCTTCCTGAACTGATTTAGCAAAGAAACAATCCAACAATACATACTCAAACGTTTCCTTTACTAAGTGGCAAATTGAGCATGATGTTAGGATTCATCACGGGAAAAATAATAGGGTGCAGCGGAATTTGGCCGATTAAAATTTTCTAAAATCCACCTAATCGTGTCCGATTACCATTGATTAGAATAAAATAATTTGAACCAGAAAGATTAGAAACTTACCAGATTCGTCTCTTCTAGAGACTGCTGCAGAATCAATTCCTAAAAACAGCAATCTCCAAAGTCCGGTATACGACCAACTATCAAGCGGGAACCGGTACTAGCCGAAGAAGCGAAGGAATGTGTGCAAACAGTGAAGAATTTCGGCAAACAGGGGCTGCTATTGAGGGGGCCAAAATTTCTCCTTATGCAACAAGGGTTAGGTTTTTAGTTTCCTTAAGTGTGCCTTTTATAGTCTCCTTCTATAATTGGATTTTAATTAGGTTAATTAAACTTAAGCCCATTAGGATTTCAATTACATAAATAAACTTTGTATTAAAAGTTTATACTATATAATTTAATTCCATTTGGCTAGATTTAATTACCCCTAAATAAAATTAAATCACACTTAAGTAAATACAAGACATTTATTTAATCTTCCTTCTTAGGAAAACAATTTAATTAATTGTTTACTTTATGTAATTCAATTAATTGATTAATTAATTAATTATATTATGCAAACTTATTAATTAAATTAAATCATCCCAATGTTAATTAATTATCTTGACACAGAATGTCAACTAATTAATTAACGCATCCCTTCCAATGTACATTACATGTACAAGTTCTATAAGTTCCAGCTCAGTTGATCTATGTGCACGATCCTATGGTTCTATCTTTATGTTGGCAGTGGGCCCAAGGCCCACAGAGTGGGTTCTAGCAAACCATTACAACCCCCAATTAAGATAGAAATACAGCAGTCTGTTGAGTAATCTCATAGTATCCTTTGCCAAATGATATCGATATGAATAAACAAGAGACACGGTGTCCATCATCCTCTTCTGTTGTTTATTATATTTCTCGATATTTAGTTGATTGATTAATCATATAAGCAACCGACTTTACAAGTACTATGTCTAGCTAAGAACTACAATACAGTAATCAAATATACAAGTTTGTAATTCTATTCGTTCCCATGATCAGAATAGACTTGGGATATGTTTCATGATTATCAATCAATGGGTACTCTATTCATATTATCGCACAAGATATAAATGGAATAGATTAAATACCTTTATTAATATGACACAAATTATGTATTTATACAAAGTGTCTGAATGTAAAATACAAAATATAAGAATCCAATGCCCTGAGAACTAGGGCACACCAACACATGAATTATTAACTTCAATATTCTTGGTTTGAAGATTATGGAGTGCAGGTAAAGAATGAGTGCCTACCAGCCAAAGAAAGACTTGAATTTTTATGGGGATAAAAAGACTCCAAATCTTAGAGAAACTAAAAGAACAATTCAGCCTTCCATTTTCGTTAAATCATTGAGTTAACTAATAATACTTCACTTTAATGGAGTACTCACCCTTCTCTTCAAAAGCCCAAAACCATTTATCTTAAGGTTCCCTACAAGAAATAGGAATAGAAATTCTATGAATAGCTTCTCTTTCCCTCTCATTAAAAATTACTGTCAAAAGTCAATAATTCCAAGAAGCTCCTGAAGCATCTATTAAATCACAAACCATTGTTGGGGATGGAACGAGAGGTTAAAGGTCTGTATTTTCTAGTCAGGCTTTAATAACCATGACGGATTCTAAATTGGAATGTCTTTACCATCCCCTACTCTCCAACATAAATCAACACAGAGCAAACTCCTCCAAAGGTAACTAGGATTCCCCCTAATAAAAGCCTCTAAGAAAGATGTTAAAGAAAAAATACCTGGCTTTGAGAATTTTTGAAATAAGAAGGTCTGGGTTGGTAAATATATACCGAGCTTGCTTGCTTAAAAAGGCAATATTAAACTTATGAATACAACGAAAGTTAAATCCTCTCCAGTTTTTTTCAATACCTATACGCTCCGAAGATCTCCAATGAATACCTCTAGAACTATTGTTCCCTCACCAAAAGAAGTTGAACATTTTTTATAAAGAAACACAGGTGGATATTGAGAGCAGCAAAACACTCATAACATATGTGGGGAGAGCCTGATGTGACAAACTCGCTCTTGGTCCACCCAGCACTTAGACGTTTATACGCTAAGTAAGCCTTTTGGTTGCTTGTGGAAAGGGATGTGGTAAGCACTTAGCACGTAGAGAGGTTTAGGAGATAGCTAGTGAGCACTTGAGAGTTTTAGAATGTTTGCTTTATTACTCAAACTTGAGTTGATTACAAATGAGGGGTGGTGCCCTATTTATAGGCAATACCACCTCCTTAATGTGTGGCTACAATTGTTTCATACAATATGTGGCTACAAATTAGTATTTAGAACATTCACAAGACATTTGTTCATCATACTTATCCAAAATGGCCTAGAATTATCCCTTGAGGTGTTGGAGAAGTTTCTAGAGGCGTTCCAGCAGTTTCCAACCGACTTAGGGATGGATTCTGGAGTTTAGGGACGGAAAATCTGTATGTATCAAGAAGATTCCGTAGCTAAACAGTGTGCACTGGGTTGGGCTGTTTTGTGCGCGTCTTGGGCCTTATCCAGCCCAAACTGGGGCTTATTTATATGCTGGGATTCATCACGGGAAACCGACCGGCAAAGTGCGGAAACACGCGTCGATTTCCTGGAATCCGGGTCCCGGGAGCTTAAGTAGTGAAAATAAAAAACAAAACACAAAGGAGGAGATTAAAAGTCTTACCAAGAAATCTCTAAAGAGATAGAAGAAGACTGCAGAAATCAAGTATAGATTTCCTCCACCGATGTGTACACGAACGGCTTTCGGACTGAAACCCGTGCTAGCGACTCGGAAAATTCACGAAGAGAGGAAGAGAGGGCAGCCAAGAGAACTTAGTTAGAGTCAATTGGTTGCACCATATTTTTGTTTTATATCTCTCACCAAGAGGCAAAAAATATCTAAGGAAGCAAAGTCCAACTTTGCTTACCAAGTCAACAATGACTCACCACTTTCACTCATTACATTTTGGCTAAAGAATGAGTCATCTCCCTTGTCTAAAGACATGAAGATTCGGCCAAGAGGTGGAAAGGAGATGGGAGACACTTGTCTTTAGTCATAATGACCAACAAATATCCAAGTTGGTAAAGTCCAACTTTACTAACTCAAAGTCCACCATGACTCACCCATTTGATCATTACCTTATGTCCCACAATGACTCATTCTTCTCATCTTAAATATTCATCATTCTTGCTTTAAATCCACTAAGAATTTCGGCCAACACATGATGAAGAAGTGGGCTTGCCATTTCAAGCCCTACTCCACTTTAATTCTTTGGTTTCTATTTGATTTCAAATACCATTGTAATTCAACATGTATGTAAGTATATTGTACCATATAATATGTTACATACATCTAAATTACAATTAATTTGACACATCAAATTCATCAAGGAATTAAATTAGACACATATAAGATGAGATACATGTAAACCTATACATGTATAAATATTTCCACCTAGGAAATAATCTCAGAAATTAATTCATTGAATTAATTAAGAGAATGCCAAAAATAAATATTAATTATATTCTTTTGATCAATCTAATTGACCTAGAATATAATTAATCAATCTCTCTCTCTTCAAACGTGTATACTCCAAGTACACACTTAATTCGACTAGTTAAAGTCCAGACGTTCAATGTGTACGATCCAATGGGCCCGTCTTTATGTTGGCAGTGGGCCAAGGCCCACAGACTACAGGCGGGCTCTAGCAAGCCACTGTAGCCCCCAATTAAGAATGAGATAGCAGTCAAACTGTCACCGTAACCCTGTAGTTGAACTTGTATGTCCCATGTCACTGA
Organism: Euphorbia tirucalli; assembly: GCA_039660915.1. Classification (NCBI taxonomy): domain Eukaryota; kingdom Viridiplantae; phylum Streptophyta; class Magnoliopsida; order Malpighiales; family Euphorbiaceae; genus Euphorbia; species Euphorbia tirucalli. Next base: position 47,828,471 of record CM077636.1, read on the forward strand.
TATCGGTGTCTAACACAGAGGCATGGTTGATCACCCTCTCAATGTGTTCGGACATTACTTGATCCCAAATGAACTGATGCTCACAAACAAGATCTCATCTTGTTTGGGTGTGGCCACACTCTTATCAGTAACATTCATCAAGAGGCCGGTGATATCGTCTCAGTAAAGTACTGAGTGACATTCCCTTCTGCATATCCATAGTACTGCCATGCTCACTGACACACCCGAACGTACCCATACTTGGTACCCTTTTACAGGCCCGTTAGGCGTACACCAAAGTGTGCCACTTCACATGCAGCACCATCATATGGTCCGGTCAAAGGACTTATGCAAGTACTACGCGAGAATCATTTGTGATACTATACCATGTAGATTCCCGTTAAGTGGATCAATCCAGTACCATGCCCCTTTTTACATGTACCCATTCACCTGGTTGACATTCCATGTTCTATGACCGGTAAGACACCGCCATACAACCAGGCTAATGATAGTCTTTAGTTCCATTCATTCCCATGATTGGAACAGACTACGGATGACTTTATGGCCATATCATTTTCCCTATCCATAGTCTTACTGCCAAGTGCCTCACACTTGACAACATGGATATGGATATGTCCATGGGATACTCTATTTAAAATATTGCACAAGACATATAGTAAATAGATTGATGCCTTTATTTCTTAACACAAATTGTATAATACATGAAGTTCACATTAATGTACAAATGTATGATACAAAGACAAGGACTAATGCCTCAGGACTAGGGCATATCCAACATTATATACATGGCTTCCCCATTTTTCCCTTATGGACTGATTTTGGCATTTATGTACGGTAAAAATTTTATTTGTGCGTGCTAATGTGGTGGGACGTAACACCCTTCCCCACCTAATCGTGTGCTTATAGACTGATCTTGGCATTTATGTGCAGTAAAAATTTTATTTGTGAGTGCGAATGTGGCGGGACGTAACACCCTAACCCCACCTAATCGCGTGACGTCCTCGGCATGCCTTCATCCTTGTACTTTTCAACTAAATCTGTGAACTGCCAAAGTTCATCTTCCTTCTCCTAACTTGCTTCTTCCTTAGGCAAGCCCTTCCATTTCACTAAGTACTTGGTGCTTGGAGGGACTCCAAGTTTCTGCACGACTCTATCGACCAAAATAACCTTGGCCTGCTTGTCAAATTCTGTCACGATCGCCATAGGAGCCCGTGTGCTAACATTCCTCGAGGGAACTTCTTCATCGCCATGATACTTCTTTAATAAGCTTATATGGATGACATGATGTATTTTGAGTTTGGGAGGAAGTTGGACTTGTTAGGCAGCCTTGCCAACTCTTCGTACAATTGGGAAGCGACCTTCGTAGCGCCACACCAAACCTTTGTGCGTTTTGTGAAGTGATTTGAACTGGTTGGGCAGCAGCTTGAGCATCACCAAGTCACCTTCTGCAAATTCTATGGGCCTTCGCTTCTTGTCAGCCCACTTCTTCATTTTTCAGGAGGCCTTTTCAAGATATGCTCTTGTAATATCTACCTCCTCCTTCGATTCTTTGGTGAACTTGTAGGCAGTGGGGTTGTTGCCTATATAGGGAGTCACCAATACATGTGGAGTCAAGGGTTGTTGCCCCATTACTATTTCGAATGGGCTTTTACCCCTCCTTTACAAGTTATAAGAGAATTGGGCCACATCAAGTAACTTTGCCCAATCTCGTTGATGAGCGCTTACATAATGTGGGAGGTACAACTCCAAGAGTGCATTGATGTGCTCTGTTTGTCCATCACTTTAAGGGTGGAAGATGGTGGAAAAGTTTAAGTTAGTTCCTAGCAGCTTGAACAATTCTCTATAAAACTTTCCGGTGAATCGAAGATCTCGATCACTTATGATGCTTCGTGGTAGCCCCCAAAGTTTCACCACGTTCTTAAAGAATAGACGAGCTACTTCGTCTACCTTACATTCTGCCGTGGTGGGGATGAACGTGGTGTACTTGCTGAAACGATCGATTATCACCATTATGCTTCCGTACCCATCTGAATTTGGTAGTGCCACTATGAAGTCCATAGAGACACTCTCCCAAGGTCTTTCAGCAACGGGCAGTAGTTCTAGCAACCCTCCCGGAGGTTATTGCTCCACTTTATCTTGTTGGCATACAACACATGTTCGTACGTACGCCTCTATATCATCCTGCATCCGAGGCCAATAACAGGTGTTTTGAATAAGTGCCAGGGTGCGTGCCATGCCTGGATGTCCAGCCCACAAGGAATCATGGCACTCCTTGAGAATTTCTCGCCTTAAGCTTCCCTATTTTGGTACGTAAACACGGTTGCTAACCGTGTAGAGTGCTCCTTCAATGACCCAGAACCTTCGGGTTTTGCCTTCGTTTGCCAACTTCACTAAGTTGTTGGCTATAGGATCTTTCTTCATTCCTTGCTTGATCCTATCGACGAAATCTGTCCAGGGTTCACTTGCAGTGAGGGTAGCTAGCTCTGCTTTTCAACTTAGTGCGTCGGCAACGACATTCACCTTGCCTGGTTTGTACTCCAGCTGATAATTGAATTTCGCAAGGAAGTCTTACTATCTAGCTTGCTTGGGGCTGAGTTTCTTCTGTGTTTGGAAGTAGCTAGTTGCCAAGTCTGCAAACAGTGGATGATGGCTATCATTTCTTTCTCTTACACTGTGCATCATCTCTCAGTGTCATTTAGCATACGACTTTCATAAGCAATGGGCTGTCCTTCTTGCATTAGAACGCCGCCAATAGCAAAGTCTGAGGCATCAGTTTGCACCTCAAACTGCTTCGTATAATCGGGCAGCACCATCATGGGCTCCTTTGACACAGCATCCTCCAGCTTTTCAAAGGCAGCTTGGCATTCATCAGTCCACTGCTATACCTTGTTTTTCTTCAACAGTTTCGTAGGAGGGGCCGCAATAGCCAAATAGCCTTTGATGAATCTACGATAGTAGTTCACAAGGCCTAAAAATGATCTCAGTTTGGGGATTTTTATCGGCGGCTGCCATTCTTGGATGGTATGCACTTTTGCAGAATCCATCAATAGCTTTCCATCTTTAATTCTATGTCCAAGAAAAACCACCTCTTGTTGAGCAAACGAGCATTTTTCTAGCTTGATATATAGCTCGTTTTCACGTAGTACTTGGAAGACTTGTTTAAGATGTTGCATATGCTCTTCGAGCGTTGTGCTATAAACTACTATGTCATCCAAGTATACCACCACAAATTTATCGAGAAATTAGTGGAAGATCTTGTTCATTAGTGTGCAAAACATTGCTGGTGCATTGGTGAGGCCGAATGGCATTACAAGAAATTCGAATGCACCATAACGTTTGTAAGTGCCGGAATTTTACTCCGTAAAAAAAAATGGGTGTCACATGACTGTAATGTGTAGTCGTGTGATTGTCGTTACAGTCATGCGACTGAATTTAAAAATTATAGTCATACGACTGTACGATCGGAGCAGGTGCAGAATACCATGCCCATGACATAAGAAAGAGGAGGAGAAGATTGGGCATTAATTGGCCCAGATTTGGTGAAGAAAATCAAGGAGCAGATGACATAAAAGAGAAAAAAAGAGAGAAAAAAAAGGGGGGATTGGCTTTTGATCTCAGAAATCTAGAGAGAGAAGGGAGAAAGAGACAAGGAAGAGGAAAAGGAGAAAACCAACTCAAAAATTTCTTTTCCTCTTCTATTTCTCTTAATTCTCAAAGATAGGATTAAAACTTGTTAGAAACCCCTAAGTTAACAATCTGACTCTTAAAACAAATTAAATTTCGGACTAAAAACCCTAGGTTCCTAAGCAATTGGAGATTTTTGGACCCAAAGCTCCCAACCTCAACTCAAAGAGAAAAGTGCAAATTTGTGTGGATTGGAGTGACGCCAGGAGTCAATCCTATGGAAGATAAGCACCTAAGAGGTAAACACTCCTTATTCCCTCTATTTTCCATGCTTTCTGGGTGATTGGTGTGCTTTTTGTATATTTTTGTTAAGCTTTTTTTGCGTTTCTGTTTCTGGAAATCAAGAACAGTCATGCAACTGTTCTTGATTTTGATGAATGGTCGTACGATTGTATTTACAGTCGTACGAGTGTTATTGGTTTCCAGAGGGTTTTCTTCCAGTTTCATTTCAAATGAAATTTTGGCGAAATCCTGAGTTTGGATTGCTTACTGTCGCACAACCGTAATTACAGTCGTACGACTGTAGTTACAGTCGCACGACTGTAACATTTTTCCAGAATCAGAATTTTTAGAATAATCCCCAAAAATTTCCAAAAATCCTTAAAAAAATTCAGAAAATCCAAAAATCACCAAAAATGAATTTTGTTGTGTGCATTCACGACACTAGATTCAATTTTCAGTAAATTGCATTTAGAACAATATAACAACGGAGACCCGGTTCTCCCAAAAACCTACCCACCTCACATGTAAAAAATGCATGTAAACTGGCAAAATTGTTTTCAAAATGATTTTCTCACAAACCAAAAATACAGGGACGTTTCAAAATGTTTTCCAGGTCTAATCGGGCCGGCTAGCCGAGCCAACCCGGTTATTCCCCTAAATGCATGCCCCCGAATTCTAAATTCCCCATTCTGTCATGTTTGAATCCTATTTGTTGCGTGCCATAAATTGTGCTAACCTTCTGTTTTGCAGCTTTTTATTTTTATTTTATATGTATTTAATAGAATTACTCGTGTATTTTAGGCGATTATAATGTTTAGATAAATCGTGTATATTAGGCGGTTATAAAAGTGAAGCCGAGAGTTTTTATCTTTTATTCGATCGGGTTGTAATAATTTAATCATTTACTATTTTACTTTGCCTGTATGCGCACTGTATGTTTAATTTAATGCAATAAAATTGACTTTAGAATTTGAAATACTATCTACGAACATTGGCCAATATTTATTTGAATTAGACACGAAATAAGGAACTTGTCCGGACCTAGGTCTCTGGATAGTGTAGCGGTCGTTCGTTCGGTTCAACTACATTATAAATTTCCCAGTTGAGCTGAGCCGGGTGGCGACTCCTACAATATTCATCGCGACTTAGGTGTCGGTTCTTTTATGAAATAATTTTATGTTTTTCCAAAACACGAATTTCCATTATAAAAACCCCAGGCGAGGGAGGGGTCCGTCCGAAATCGAGGCGCCCCTCCCGAAAGGGAGTCCGTGTTCCGTCGAAAACGTCGTCCGCTCACAGTGGCGACTCTGCTGGGGATTTCTTACAAAAGTTTTCTTAAAAACTTAAAAGAAATTGACAAGCCCTGAAAAGTGTCTAATTAAAATAAGGTGGATGATTCTTGATTGGTATTTCATTTGCATTTTTAGTTAGACATGCTTGCATTAGGTTAAGTATCCCATTTTAGCCCGGTGGATTGTTGAAGTGTCACCTTTGTTCCTCCTGGTCTTAGGGACACGGATACGAAACACCACCCATAGCCTCATACGAACCCCTTCGTTCAGACCTTTGAGTGGGGAGAAGTGAGGATATATTTTGCTATGGGAACCTTGATTTTAACCCGACTTGGATCGAACTCATATAGGCAGCCTTAGTTGGATTCCCTTAGGATACCAAAATAACTGTGTGAATAAAATAAAATCGCGCCTTCATCATCCCCGGTTGATGATCGAAGAGAACTCCACCTAGGACTCGGTTAGAATTTTTGAGACCGACCACGTTTGGAGGAATAAGGTTGGAAGTATTCGTTTTGTGTGCTATGTGTTTCTCGCCATCCCGTGACGCATCACCATCACTATCTACATGTGCATAACATACCATAATCGCCATTTTCCATACACAATCAACATTTTCCATACATAAAACATTTGTGTGCTAATTAACCCACATTTTTATGCAGCAACTTACACCTTATTTTCTTGTGTGAAGACATTAATTCATCCGTTTGCCATTCATACTAACCATTTCTTTTTCAGCCATGACATATATTTATGTGATTAGCATTTTTTCACATTGCATAGACAACATCATTATGTATGTCATGCATCTTAACCACATTTTTATGCAGCCATTTGCATTTTATGTGTCATAAACATTCATGACATTTCACTTAAATTAATTAAGGACATTTCAAGGACGCCTATCTTGACCATTTCATTTCATAACATATCGGGTATTCCGAAATTACCCGTGTTCCACCAATGCACCGGATTGCACTTGGCCATTTCAATAAACCATTTCATTTAATAGAGACCACAATGGTCTTAGGCCCATTTTCGTGTGATGATTTACATGATGCATTCCATGACATCATGCCCATTTATCATAAACATCACATAGCACCGTGGTCCATACCGGCCCATTTCATGACATTAATTTATCAATCAAGGTACTCCCTGAGTGCCTAATTAGTACACACATAAGTTCATAACATTTACCAAATCATAAAAGGTGTTCCCTGAATGCCGAACCTCTGTCCGTGTCCCTGTTACACGTGACTCCCTCATAACATCATTTCATTTCATATGCTCAAAAGCATCCGAACTCTGTCTATGGGCCTAGCCAATACGACCATTTCATATCATCTTATAGACCTTCAAAGTGTCGAAATTCTATCCATGTGTCAGTACACATGCGACCATTTCACAAAATTCACTAGGTGCCCCAAAGGTGTCGAACCTTTGTCCGTGTGATGGTCCACGTGTGACACTTTTGCATAAGCATTGGGTGTTCTTAGAATGTCCCAAATAAAGAAGAAAAAAAAACCGTTCATATCATCATTTCACTCTCACTCCATTTAATCCTTTCAAGCATATTCAATGCCTTTCTTTTCATGTCACCGTGTCATTCATCCAATCCTAAATGTTTCCTATCTACTCCCAAGCATAATACACTGGAGTGACCTTGGAAGAGATCTCAAGCTTTGAGGGCAGTTAGGGAACAGTGAGCAGTCGAGAGTGACAGTGATTCAGAATCTGGGGAAGAAGTGAATATGGCAAATCCAACACCAATCATGGCTGATATCCTAAAGGACTTCTTCAGGTTGCAAGACTTTCATGATATGTTGAAGGAAGAGATGCGAGCGGTAGTAAGAGAGGCTGGCGAGACCTGTGGTAGTGGAGCCGGAAAGAGAAAGAGGCTAAGTCATCCCAACAGGGTGGTGATGTTTCGGCCAGTCTTGAAAAGCTGCAAGAGATAGAGGCAGCTATGGAGCAGAGAATGAAGGCAAAATGTTCTGACCTGGATAAAGTAGTGGCCCAGTTGAAGAAGGGGGCCAATGTCAGTGTCGAATCTAAGAAGGGGGTGAACGTTGATGCCATGATTAGTAGGGGCATCGAGACATTTCCCATCGGCTTCCAAGTGCCAAAAGTCCCCACTTACAAAGGAATGGGCTCGCCAAAGGCCCATGTGAATCTATATGTTCGAGTTATGCTGACGGTAGGCGCCACAAAGCAGTAGTTGATTAATCTTTTCCCCACCACACTGGAAGGAGGAGCTTTAGGCTGGTATAACCTGCTGATGGTGGAGGAATAGTCAGATTGGGAGATCTTGTCAGTAGCTTTCATTAAAGATTACAGCTTCAACACCAAAATTTAGGTGAAGCTGTATGACTTGGAGCAGATTAAGTGGAAATTTAATGAACCTTTTGACGAGTACTACCAGCGGTGGATGAATAAGATGATCCTCTTGAAGAACTGCCCAGATGACGATGAGCTTATACAACAGCTCATTGATGGCAGAAAAGACATCTTCAAAAACAACATGAAATTCCATCCCTTCAACGAGCTCAGTGAGGTTTACATTATGGCAATGAAGATTGAACGGGATGAAGCAGAGAAGGCGGCCAGTCACAAGGGCAGCAGAAGCTCGGGGTATAGTTCTGGTTATAGATCAACTGCAGCAGCTGGGTCTGGCTGTGGTTCCAGCTCAAGTTCTGGTAGCAAAAAGGGGCAGACCTCAGAAGTGAAGCAGGTAGAAGTTGCTACAGTGACCCAGCGACCGAACAACCAGATCAGGAATCCGGGAAGTCAGGGCATATCGCCTTGGACTCTTCGTTTGGTGAAGATATTTGCTAAATGCAGAAATGGTGGGTTGCTACAATCCTTAGGGCCATTTGAAAAGTCTTCTGAGGTAGATAAAGATAATTTATGCACTTATCATCTTGTTGCTGGGCATAGAACTAATAACTGTTACAAGTTGAGAGATGCCATTCAGAAGCTCATCGATGAAGGGAAGCTGCAAGAGCCAGCCAAGCCCAGCACAAAGACCAAAGTGGATCAACATGGTTCATTCAGGGTTGCTGGTGAATTTTATCTTTGCCTAAGTTCTTCAAGCAAATCCCACAATTTAGGTTGTGGCAATAGGAGAGGCTGAAGTAGAGTCAGAATGCGAGAAGAAGGCAGAGCAGAAGGAGATCATGCCAATAAACTTGAATGATCTTGATTCTGAAGATGAGTATGAAGATTTTGGTGGAGAGGAGACAGTTAAGCTCCCAGCCATTGAGAAGCTGAAGGTCCAGGAGGTACAGCATGTGACCCGAAGTGGCAGAGTGTATCAGTCGGCAGACCAAGTGAAGGACAAAGCCCCGATGACTGGGTCGGGTAGTACATCGGCACCGGAAGGGGTTGAGAAGGAGGACTTAGTCATTTCCCAATTAAAGAAGACTCCTGCACAAGCTAGCCTGTGGTATTTGCTTCTGACTTCTGAGGAGCATAAGGCTGCTTTGGTGAAGAAACTATCAGAGATTGAAGTCTCCCCTATAGCTTCGCCAGAGGCTATGTGCTATTTGTTGGATAAAGTTCATTCTGGGGCCCCTGATATCATTTTCTCAAAGAAGGACCTGCCTGGTGAAGGAAAGGCTCACAACAAAGCCCTTTACATTAGGGCCTATGTAATGGATAAGGTGATGCTATATGTTATGATGGATGATGGCTCGGCGCTGAATATATGAACACTGAAAATGCTGCCATTTCTGGGTAGATGTGCTGAAAAAGTCCTTAACAGTAATCTGGGCATACGATGACTCCAAGAGAACAATGATAGGGACCTCTGAAACGAAAGTAGAGGTTGGACCAGTTAAGTCTATGGTCATCTTTACAGTGATAGATATTCCAATTAACTTCTCTCTACTGCTAGGAAGGCCATGGTTCCACCCTCTAGGTGGTGTCTCTTCCATATTGCATTAGAAAATCAAGTTCTCGATAAAAGGAGAGATAGTGACTGTTGAGGCAGATGCCCAATCGATGATAGCTGCTGTGAACGAAGGAGTGGTTCCTTTTAGCGGATTCCAAGTTGCTGTAATCAAAGAAGAAGAAGCTACAGATGCCCCTATGGTCCTATATGAAAATTACATGCCAGAGTGGCTATCCTGGTATTTGTACAAGCAGAATTTTGTCCCGGGCATAGGACTAGGGATCAATGTGCAAGGAGTGCCTGAGTTCAATATCGACTAGGGAAAGTCAAAACAGTTTGGCCTTGGCTATGTAGAGGAAGCATCTGAGCAGAAGAACCTGAGGAAGGGGAAAAATGGTAAAGTTATGATGAAGCCATTTCTGAAGGCAGGAGAAGGCCTTTACAAGGGCCAAGCTGAACTGGTGAGGATTGGAAATGATGAGTATCCTGGCTTTGAGATTTTTAATGATGTTGTTGATTTTGGGAAAAGCCAGGAGGAACCAGTGGCCCCTGTGATGGAAGAAGAAATAGTTGCTGAATCTATTATTTTGCAAGGAGAGCCATCCGAGGTGATAGCAGAAGCCGTAGAGGAGGCTGAGGAAGAAAATGAAAAGAAAGTCTGTGATGAAGCTACAGAGGTGATTTCAATTTCATTAATTTATTTTCAATTTTGTTTCCTATCAATATCATTAATTTAGTTTCCGTCTATTTTCTTTCATGTTGCTCCCATGATTTATTAAATTTCATACAGAATTCTATCACAATTTTCCATAATAAAAAATTTTAGATATCTCATTTTTAAATTTAACAAATTAAATATGGGGACTATTCAGTATTTAATATTACAACTTAAAAATTTATTTAAGATACAAATTCACTTAATTAATTAGTGTAAACAATTTGATTTAAATATTAAATATTTATTACTAAAAATATTTTGAAATATTAAAAAGTAATAATTTTAAATATATTTATCTATCACTTTTCAAGAGTAGAAATAGATCTATTCATTGGGTTGGGTACCCGCCGGGCCGCCCAAACCCGATCACTAAAGCCAGGTTTGGACATGCATTTTACATGTTAGGCTCGTCCAAGTCCAAACTTGATGAAGCCCGAAGTTTAGTGGTTTGGGCTTGGGATTTGTGTAAATACTCAAGTCCGGCCTAAGCCCGCCCGACGAATATATACATATATATTTTATTCTATTTTTAATTTCAAATTATACTTTACATAAAGTTTTTAACTATTTTATGATTTTCTTTAACTAAATTTGTTTAGATAATATTAGTTTTATTGTATTATACCATGTAATTATACTTTTTTTGTGATATGTCTTTGTTTTAGTTAGATTATGAAAAAAAAAATTTGAAAAATAAAAAAAAGTAATAAATTTTAGTGGATGAGCTTAGTTGGGCTTAGGGATTGATGTTCTAAACCCGGCCCAAGCCCGAAGTAATTTTTATATGGGATGGGCTGGGCTTGAACAAGCTTTTTTATCATCAAACCCGACAAGCCCAATCCAGGCCCACTCGATGAACAAGTCTAAGTAGAAAGCATCACAAGTTTTATGCCAACCAGAATGTGAGTTCGGTAATGGTAGCGGTTCAGTGGAGGGAAGCCCCAATTGGTTTTCTCAAGTGTAATGTAGATGTAGGTGTTTTTGATGGGGTGTTAGATTGGATAATGGATGCGTGGTTCGTAATCATGACAGGATGATGGTTGTGGCGTGTAGTATGTTGTTGCTATTGGTGTGCTCTAGTCCAAAGGCGTTGGTTCTTGATTGTATTATACATTGTATACGAATATTTCGTATGCTTCATTGTATTATATATAAAGGCATTTAATCTATTTATTTGTTTCTTGGGTAATTTAATAAATAGAGTATCCATTGACTAGCTACAGTACTAGACAATGGGGTAAATAGTACTGTAGGGCGAATAAAAATTTTCACAAATTTCTTTTGAAAATACTTTTTGTAAAAACACAAGTTTCTTTTTCAAAAACAAGTTTTATTAAAAATGCGGAATATAAAACTTATGAATATAAAATGGCTTTTGTAAAAAATAACTTTAAACAATAAAACGATTAATTTAACTTGCAGGAATTTAAATAGCATGAAATATAGAGAGAGTAGGGATAGAAAAATGTAGACGCCGAATTTTATCTTGGTTTGACCCAACCGGTCTACGTCCAGTCCACAAGCCAACTGCTTGAGATTTCCACTAAAGTTTCCTTTACGGGCAGGAAACAAGCTTGTATTACTTTTTGCAAGTTCAAGTAACAAACTCAATACTTTTGCAGGCTAAGTATCTAACCTCTACCGTTACTTTTTGGAGCTTAAGTAACAAACTCTACTGATGCTTTTTCTAAGCTCAAGCACCAAACTTTTACAGACTTTGTTGATCACACCACCAACAAAGCAAACCCCCTTCACACAGCCTTGTGTGAAAATACAATTCCCAAATGTATAAATATTTGAATGAAACAAATGTAGCTCTTTCTCTTTTCTTTCTTTGGGAATTTTGGAAGACTAGAAATGTATGCTTAAGAATGTATGAATTGCTAATTGGTCTTCCTTGCTTTGCTTTCTTCATCTTCATTCCTTTTATAGGATAAGTCTTCCATATGGCCATTTGATTCACTTCATAAGGAAAAGTGAAAGTTGATCTCAAGTCACAAGCATATTTTGGTCATTTGAAATATTTCACAAAGAGATGAATGTTGATATCAAGTCAGAAGAATATTTTGGCCGTTTGAATCATCTCTCAAAGAGAAGTATATGTTGATCTTCAAGTAATAAAGCTGTTTGACTTAGGTTATAATGAGAAGTATATGTTGATCTCAATTAATAAAGCCGTTTGAATTATATTACAAAGAGAAGTATATGCGGGTCTCAAGTAATAAAGCCATGTGACTTATCTTGCAATGAGAAGTATATGTGGACTTCAAGTAACAAAGCCGTTTGACTTAGTTTACAAAGAGAGAGATGTAAGTCATAAGCATTTGCTGATTTCAAGAAACCAAGCTTGAGTTATCCATTGATATCAATCCATAAAAAGATCTCAAGTCATAAGGTCACTTTATAGTTTTCATAAATGGAGAGATAAAGTGGCTATTTGATATAGGTCATAAATATGCCAAGATTTCTCAAGTAGTAAGGAACTTCTTTTAAGACTAGTAGCATAGTGTTAAGCTCATAAACTAAAGTAAGCATATTATGGCCGAATATATGTATATCTTTTAAGCTCAAATCTTTCAACCCATAAACCAATATTTTTCACCTTATAAGCATATATCTTTCAAAATCTTTCAACTAATAAGCATATATCAATACTTTATATTATGCACTTTTTATGGCCGAGAGAGTTAGCCTTTAACTCATAAGCCATTTCAAGTATTTATATAACTTATGATGCCATAAAGTACCTTTGTTACTTATAAAAACATTTTAACTCATAATGCTTAATTCTCAACTCATAAAGCTCTTTAACGCAAAGAGATTAAGAAACTCATTAATCTAAATGTCAACTTGTGATAATCAAAACCGAAGTCAACATTCTCCCCCTTTTTGATGATTGCAATTTGATGGGTTGACATTTTTATAATTTTAAAACATTTTCCGTATGCTCACCCTCATTACATGGCTCCTCCTCAATACATGCGCGGTTGTTTTTGGATGAGATTTTTAGAGATTAAAAATCTTGTTTTACAACCGAAATAATATTAGGGCATGAACATTATGGGCTTTAAAGATAAATCATTTTGAGGCCCATTAATCCACTTGAATATGAGTTTTAGGTCTAAGAGGAAACTTTGTGTTAAACTCATATATTCGGATCTTTCATAATAATGAGTTATTACTTAAGGATATTGGTTATAACCTGCATAAGTTAGTTTCAAAGCATATAATGGGCAATTATTATGAAACCAAGAAAAATTGAGCTCATTGGCACAAGCAGCTCAAATTTCAACACTTAGTGAGCTCATAAAGCAGTTAAACATACATTATGTATAGATAAAACCATATGTCATTATAATGCATATATATGTAACTTTGGGCTATGAGATAGAGAGCACATGTTAAAGTCACATATCATCATCTTTCAAATTCCAAAACTCAGGGACAGTTCAAATCATAAGCATTATCATTAAGGCTTTCCCATCTCATAGAGTCAAAAGTTTCAACCATTTTACTTAGACTCTCACTATTTATGCATTCTGCCAAAAACAAAGCTTTATCAACTCTTATCATATAGCACAAATATTCTGCTGGCAGCCATATGCTACACATGTATTAGAAACTTAATGTGAACTTTTAAGCACAACATATACTAGTAGCACATTTTTGGCATGTCGATCCATTTATTTAGCATTATGCCAAAAAGTCAACATAGACAGCACATTTATCTGGCATGTCAATCCATTTCCTCTATTTTTTCGTTTCTCTTTTTTTTTTTTTTCATTGTCTCCCCCCTTCCTTTCTTTGAAAAAACAATCCACTATAAGATTCTTTATAATTATATTAAACAATATTTTAAAATGTGAACCATGTTTCACTGCCACTGGATCATTGTTTAAATTGTTTATATTACTTTTTCAATAAAAGTATTTATATTACAATTATTGCAACAATCAACTTAAAAAAAAAAAAGAAAAAGAAAATGCATAATTAACGTTGGTAAATCTAACAAAATAACAAGGAAACGTATTGATTTGTAGATGCTTAACTATCTTGCCTAATTAATTGCTGTTGTTAGTGCCGGCAAATTGAAATACAATTTATATAAATAAATTACAGTTTACAGAAACACTGGAAAGAAATAAATTGAATAAATATAGTTTTCTTAAGATAATTATCTGTCCCTTATTGGCAATTTGTTTCCCAAGATATATAAACTCTCGAAGGCGAACCGAACTGTGTGAAGCGGACTATCACCGGAAAAGGAAAAAGGAAAACAACAGCCTATTTAGAAGGAAACAGATTGCAGAGGAGGAGGAGAAGGAATTTCAGATTTTTCAATATATCTCTGCAACCGATGGAGCAAGAAAAAATAGGCTAAGTGAATTAATTGGATTAATGGTATTGAATTGGATTAATTCTCATATTAAGAGAATTTAATCTACAGTTAATTTTTAATTTAATCGAACCAGAGCAAAAATTAGGTAGGCTCGTAGTGGTCCAATTCGCGACGTTCACGTTGTGCGGGTGCGCATTAGACCTTTGAAATCTCGGGGCTAGGATTTCCACCCCCGCTGCGCGCGCAAGAGAGATCCTTTTGGCTTATACAAAATAACACCTTATAAAAGTGTGTTTCAATATAAACACCTTTTTCCCTTTGTTATTTTCTCATGTGGGATAAGTTAATTTGGACCAAAATTTCTCCAAATATTCCATTTCATTAGGCTAACTTTGAGCAACAATTTCTTATTCACTACTTGTCCGTTTTAGGTAAATTATATACCGTTGGAAAGCTCACGTTACGTACTATACAATGACACTAATAATTTGATGTAATACACTTCCTTTCCATAATATAATTTGGCCCAAAATTAATAAATAGTCACTAATATATAATCCAATATATTTGTCAAATTTCCGACCGTTATTATGTAAGAATTATGATATATGTTATGAGATGTCAAAATTATTAATTAGGTATAGCAATATTCACAAATTTTTGACTCAAAATTAGTTCTCTCTGTTTATTAATTAAAAAAAAATTACAGTTATTGGCATGCATGAACTGTAGAATTATTGTCATGCATATTTATTATGTAAAATTTAATTATTTGTGTATATAGTTTTTATATCATAGTATACATGACTGAAGATAATAAATTGTAAAAGATAATGAATTATAAAAGAAAAATGTCAAAGAATTGTTTATGTAAGTTGATTAGAGTCAATATATAATATATTATAAGGATATTAATGAAAATATGTCAAATGAATTCAAACTCTTTTATGTACAAAGCATTTTCCAAATAAGAGAAATAATTCGGTAAATGAATTAAATTGAATTCTCATGAAGAAATTCAATTCTTTTCTAATGTAGAATTGATTACAAACTCGGGGTAAATGTTTTTAAAAGTACAGAGAATTGAATACTTGGTCATTTTCTTTTGGATTTTTTCATTACAACTAAACTATTTGTTCCTTACAAACATATACAAATAATCTTATATACCTACAAGGCGGTAACTCATACCTAGGGCTTGTTTGGTTTTGTTGTTATTGTTTGCTGCTGTTGGCAGCTTTTGTTGTTTATCATTAATAAACAACTTTTTTTTTGCCTCCGAAATAGCTAATAACAGATGTTTGACAATTTTAACCAAACACTAAAAATCTGTTGTTTGAAGTAAAAAGTAATCAATAGTTTTTTGGAAGAAACCAAACACTCACTTAATCTGTTGAAAACTAAAACCAAATAAAAATCTGTGGGTAAACCCTTTTTTAATCAACGTCTATTCCTCATCTTTTTTTAATGATGTTTATAAATTTCAGTTAATTAAAAAAAAGGAATTCAAATTCATTCTTATAATACATCGATTAAGAAACAATTGATAAATTAATTGTCGATTTTTTTTTTTTTTTGATAAAAGTGGTACTTCATATATTTTAATAAGTAGAATACACCAAATTTGATTTACTAATAATTCTCCGACAACTATTGAAATGAACATAATACAAAAACAACATACACCAAATTTGCCACAAATAAGCCACATGAGCAATGGAAAATCAATGTTATAAAATCGGATCGAACCGGTTGGTTCAATTGCAAACTGGCTATGGATTTAGTCAGTTTATGCAAAATTTTATTTTTTTATAAAAACTGGTGAAAAATAGTTCAATCGGAGGTTGAACCAGCTAATTGGTTGGTTAAACCATAATTTGAAAGTATTTTTTAGTAACATTGGGGAAAATGCATAAAATAAACATAATAATATTGCATCCAATATTTTATAGAAGTACATCATTCTTTGACGAAGATCTTAGCAATAAGAATTCTCGCATCCCGCATATTACCATGCAATTTAGCAGATATGGATATTACTTCCAGATCTTATACAAAAAAGATAACTCTGAGTACCTCAAGTGTAAAGATTTCAGAGAATTTTTAACTAAAAAATTGAAGAGACTTCATAGGCTTTAAGAGTGCTGGGTTTGACTGAATGGATGAACACATAAGTGGGGTTGACCTGTATAATACAAAACCAATTGGCTTGTGTTACGACCAATCTACACTACTTATATACTAGTCTTTGATCTCATTTATTTCCGAGGTAAGATCCATTCTTCAATATTTCTAAAGGAATAATATAGGGTTTATGAACCTAATAGATCAAGAGCGATGGAACCGTAAATCATGAAATCAACGGGGATTAGGCTTACCTCTTGAAGCGCAGATCGTAGCAGGATCCTTGGTTCTAATCCACGAACGGTTGCAGCGGAAGGAATCTCGTCTTGAGTCACCGGTCGGATC
The DNA here is from genome assembly GCA_039660915.1 of Euphorbia tirucalli. Classification (NCBI taxonomy): domain Eukaryota; kingdom Viridiplantae; phylum Streptophyta; class Magnoliopsida; order Malpighiales; family Euphorbiaceae; genus Euphorbia; species Euphorbia tirucalli. The sequence goes on from CM077636.1 coordinate 47,845,093, forward strand.
AGTATCCACAAGTTTGGGATATGGATTTAATTCCACAATCTACAAACGGTTGAACTGAAGAAAAAACTTTTTGAGAGAGAAGGAGCAGGGCCGAAATTTTGGAGAGGAGGAGAGGGAGAGATTTTGTCTGACAGTTTGATTGCTTATCTCTTTGAATCAACCTTGAATCCAAACTGTATCCCCCTATTTATAGAGTAAGTCTCCTAAGCCTATCAGGAGAAGGATTAGATAATTATCTAATTAAATAAATAATTGATAATTATCTAATTGGTTTAACCATTCATCAAACCAATTCTAGTTTGGATCGAACCGGTCATGATCCTATTGAGTCATGGGTGGACCGCTTAATTTCTTTCATCTCCCACTCGCACATGGTGAAAATACTTATATTCTCTTAGCCATTTAAATCCCTCTCTTTGACATAACTTGTTTATGTCTTCATCTTCGTTCGAAAAGCGTGTACACTGTGCGACCGGCATACGTCGAGAGCACTAGTGTTGTACATCTGTTAAGAGTATACAGGGTCTTGACTAACAAGATTTCTCGATGATAAGATGTATGCTTGAGCCCCAGATTATCCATTTACATCCATTTTTTCCAACTCAATTGATCTCGGAAGAACATTATTCGCATTCACTATTATGTTCTAGTAACAATAATAGGCTAGCCGGTGAAATACGAATCTTTGAAAGTAATCAAAGATAACCATTCCCTCTTACTATATTCTATATATAATGGTTAAGCTCACTTTGCTAGTTAATTCGGCCAGGTCGCATTATCATGACCTTTAGGAGGTTAACCAAACTAGCCACACTTAGCCATATTTCAGGAATAAGTTAAGGGTACTGAGGGTTCATATCATGTTAGGTCTTACACCAGGGTAATGCCATTGAGATCATAAAACTTGACGATTCCCATCCTAAGTCGCAAAGCACATTTGATTCTCAAATCATTTGCCATAGTGTTTTCTCCTTCCCTTTAATAGGAGCGCATGTTTTTGAATGAACAACGTCACTTATGTTCTTCGAAAAGAAACACCATGCAGAAACATAAGGTTGAAAAGCTGTGTAGCTTTCAACTTTTTTCACTTCTTTTAGGACTATTTCTAGCTATATTGAAGACATAGGAGCGATTCCAATTAATCACTTTCTTGAATTTTATTCAAGGCATACAATGAGTTGTACAACTTCATTTTGTAACAGTTTTACAAAGCGACACCAACATTTTGAATAAGCTCTTGCATTGTTCAAAAAATTGTCATCTCAGTTTCTGTTAAGCTTATTTAATAGGAACGAGGTAAGCGCCCGTGTAAGTATGCAGCTGTTCTATCCAACATGCTTAATAGTAAAAATAGTAACAGGAAGCAAAACACATTATTCGCACTCAAGTATTGCCATTGAAATTGAACCAGTCATATTATTTAACGAAATAATGGAGTTAAAGGGATTACATTAAGATTAATTGAAAAACAAACAACTGAGTTTATCTTTAAATCCTACGCAGACCCATGGATCTTTTGTGTTTCTGAAACACGTCTCGATCGATAGCCTTAGTCAAGGCGTAGAGATATACTTCAGGTTCACTTTGCCACATGCAACTATGTCTCTTATATAATGAAACTTAAAGTCAATATGGTTGGTCCTATTGTGAAACTTAGGGTTTTTTATGTAAGTTATTGGAGATTGACTATCACTGTAGATTGTCAATGGTATCTCCGGAGTTATTACTTGTAAGTGGTTCATGAACCTCTTTAGCCAAATGGCCTCTTGTATAGCGGCAGAGGAGGCTACAAATTCTGCCTCCATAGTTGATAGAGCAACACATGTTTCTTACTGCACCAAGATATTGCACCTTTGTTGAGTAAGAAAACAAAACCAGAAGTGGATTTCCTGTCATCCATGTCTCCAGCCCAATCAGCATGTGTGTAGCCAACTGCTCTAAGCTCTTCCCCTTGATAACACAAATTGAAATCCATTGTACCTTTGAGATATCTTGGTATTCTCTTAACTGCTTTCCAATGTGCTTCGCTTGGGTCAGATTGGAATCTACTAACCAAGCTTACCGTATAGCAAATATCAGGTCTCGTACATAATATTGCATACATTAGGCTTCCTACGGCCACAGTATATGGAACTTTCTTCATACGTTCCTTCTCGTTTGGTGTGTGGGGACACATTTCCTTACTTAGATTTTGATTTTTCACAATTGGGGTATCAATTAGTTTGCATGCTGCCATGTTGAAACGTTCAAGGATTTTCAGAACGTAAGTCTTTTGTGAGAGACATAACATTCTCCTTGAGCGATCCCTCGAAATCTTAACTCCAAGGATGTAGTTTGCCTCACCAATATCTTTCATTTCAAAGTTGGCTGATAGCCATTCCTTGATTTCATCCACATACTTCTTGTCATTTCCAGCTATGAGTATGTCATCTACATACAGAGTCAAGATGACAAATTTCGAGCCTGAGCTTCTGAAGTATACACAATGATCCTCATCAATCATGTTGAACTTGTTCAATATAATCGAATCATGAAACCTTAAGTAACATTGACTAGAAGACTACTTGAGGCCATAGATTGATCTTTTCAACCTGTAAACCTTATGTTCGCTGCCCGATTCAAGAAAACCTATAGGTTGAGCCATGTAAATTTTCTCTTTCAGTTCTCTATTGAGAAAGGTAGTCTTAACATCCATTTAATGTAGCTCGAGGTCCATACTTGCTACTAAGGCCAGTAATAACCTTATAGATGTGAATCCAACAACAGGTGAAAAAGTCTCCACATAGTCGATCCCTTCCTGCTGGGTGTAACCTTTAGCGACAAACCGAGCTTTATACCTTTTGATACTTCCATCAGCTTTACGCTTTATCTTGAGAATCCACTTATTCCCAATTGTCTTGCGTCCTTTTAGCAGATCAACAAGTTCCCAAACTCGATTAGATCGCATTGATGCCAATTCCTCTTCTATTGCTTTAATCCATTTATCCTTAGCTGGACAGGAGAAGGCTTATTTGACACTTTTAGGATCATCCTCTTCCTGTGGGTCTACTAATAGGGCTTCGCTCGTGCCTTCGATTTGAAATCTTCGGCGTGGAGCGGATTTCCTACTAGATTTACAAGGTTTCGAATCCTAATAAACATGACTCATATATTCATCATAGTTCGAAATGCTCTTAGTGGGCAAAAGATCCATACTCCCACTGAAACCAGGGTCATGAACATTCGGATCGTATTAAGGTGGGTTTGCACCTTCTTCCTCAAATTTCCTCCCAATCGGATGGATGATCCTGGCAGCTCATCTTCTTGAGATTCAAAGAAGTAAAAATCTTTGTCGACTTGTCTAATGCTTAGGAATTCATCTTCTATGAATGTGATGTCTCTTGATTCAATTTCTGTCACAGTGCCATTTTCTTGCTCGCCTACTAAAATGTATCCTTTGGATACTTCTTACGAAGAAACATTTTTTACCTCTAGGTCCCAATTTACCAAACTTGCTTGAAGTTTGATGGACGTAAGCAGCACAACCCCATGGTCGTAGATGGCAAAGATCGGGTTTCCTACCTATCCACAGCTCATAAGGAGTGGTTGTGACAGATTTGGAGGGTACACGATTTAAGACATATGAGGCTGTAAGCAGAGCACCCCCCCAATAGGAGATAAGTAATCTGCATGTGCCATCATAGACCTAATCATGTCAAGAAGAGTTCTATGTCTTCTTTCAGCAACACCGTTTTGTTGTGGTTTGCGAGGAATCAACAACTGATGTTCAATTCCTTTTTCATCACATAAGGCCTTAAATTCATCTGAGAGATATTCCCGACCACGGTCAGTTCTCAAAGCCTTTATCTTTCTATCTAATTGATTCTCTGCCAGGTTCATGAATGTTCTAAAACAATTCAGCGCTTCCGACTTGTGAGAAATCAAATAGATGTGACCATATCTTGAATAGTCATCAATCAATGTGATGAAGTAGTAAGCTCAATGCTTAGCCCTCATATTCATTGGGCCATATACATCAGAATGGACTAATTACAACTGAAATTCAGCTCTAGTTTCTTTTCCAAATGGTTTCCTAATTAGTTTTCCTCGGAGGTAGCTATCACAGGTAGGCAATTCAATCTTGTTTAAATCACCTAACAGACCTAATTTGGCTAACCAGCTCATTCGATCTTGCCAAATATGGTTTAATCTAGCATGCCATAACTTAACATCATTCACATTTTGGGATGAAGAAGTATTGAAAGAAAAACTGTCTTTATTTAAAGAATATGGAACAATATCCAAAATAAGAAAATCATCCAAAAAATATCCAAAACCATAATAAGCATCATTCAGACATAAACAAACAAAATTATCCTTAAAGAACAAATTGAAACCAAGTTTCATCAGGGTCAATACTGAAACTAAATTCCTACGAATGTCTTACATTATGCAAGAAAAGAGTACGGCCTTCGTGTAAAATAGGCTTACACATGCAAATGCCTCGAACTGCCACTCTGACGCTCTTTCCTACATGGATCCACCTAGCTCCAGAGTTCACTCGTTGGAAATTCACGAAGGCTCCTCGATACTTCGTCACATGGTCTGTTGCGCCTGAGTCTATCACCTACAAAGGATGAGATTCGGTTAGCAATGCAGAGCTAAATACATATATATGACTCAAAAATAAGTTAATAGACAGTACCTGGGGTGCTTTGCAATCACTTGCATAGTTTCCCTTCTGTTGGCAGTTGAAACATTTCACACGAGAAATGTTGACTTTTCTCTTTCTGCCTTTAGACTTTGTGTTGTATGTTTCCCCTTTTTGTTTCTTTTGCTCACTAGCTTTTTCCTTTCCCCATTTTCTGTAGCTCTTTCTTTTCTTCTGGTTAGAATTTCTCTTACCAGAATTGGAAAGTACTGAATTAACCTTAGCATTGACCCTAATCACTGCTAAACAGTCTTCTTCGAGCAACAGATGGCGTGAGACAGTCTCAAAAGTGTCACATTGTCCATTTGGGTTAGTTACATCTTCTTATGCTCCTCGCTGCGGGGTAAGGACTGGATAACTGCTTGGACCTTCTGCTCTTCAGTCACCTTGTGACCAGTATCATCGAGCTCACTTATCATGTTTTCGATTTCATGCAAATGTACCAGCATGGTGTGCTCAGGTCTCTTTTGATAAGTATCAAATTTGATCATTAAAGATCTCAATTTAGTTAGGGTCACATCTCCAAACTTATCTCGCAGGGCATTCCACAGCTCCATTGCAGTTTTGTACTTATCAAATTGCTTAGTTATGCTATCTTCCATAGCACTAAGCATTATCAGTCTAGCTAAGGGATTCTTCCTCTTCCAAAGCAGGTAAGCATCACGGTCGCGTCTATACTGGGCAATAGTTCCTTCTTCGGGTTGCTGCATAACAGCCCCCAAAGCTTCGAGAGCCTCTTGCTCCTCGAGCACATACTGAATCTTGGTCTTCCAGATCTTATAGTTGCCACCATTCAACTTGAGATCTTTATTAAGTTCAACAATCACGTATTTCACAGTAGTAGTCATTGTGGGATTTTCTTGATACTAAGAGTTTAGTTATAGAAGAGCACGTAATAAATAACTAATCAACAAATTAATTAATTAATTTTGGTAATACTTGCAATTTATTATGTAAAAAAAATATATATATCAGCTAATGTCATACTAAGCCTTAATTCGAATAAAATACTTGGAGTATTTAATTACCCTCTCAACTTAATATTCAACTAGCAATTTAAGTTTCATGCATAATAAATATTTTCATTGAATTTGGAATTTTAATAAGTTCAGTAACTCATAGGGGAGATATTAACTAGTTAATGACTTAAAACATACATTAATCATATAGCATTTACATTTAATTAAATGCAAAAAAAAATTGCTAATAATTAATGCAAGGAAAAAATAATAATTCATCAATTATTAATTAAGTCATTAAAATTAAATGTGCAACATACATTTAATTAAACTAATTAATCAACTATTCCATCAATTCAACAAAAAAAAAAATTGAACTCTAAGTTCAAAGAATTAATAAAACGCTAAAATAAACCAACACTTGTTATCGATCTATGATACTAGGATTTTTCACTCAAATTTTCTTCGAACTGGAAAGCTATCTTTAAGTATTATGGCCAGTTTTGGTGGAAGTTATTTAATTATTTTCCTTCCCATAGAGAAACAATTATTTTTCGACCACTTCTCAGAGTTAACACCGAATCCGTATAGTTGCCTCTTAAGACAACTTGTCCTACAATCACCTTGGCAAAGACTTTCACACAATCTTTATACCTCTTAGTTGATGTGCACCAATAAATTTTAAAATAGTTTGTAGCTTGGGATGCTTTTGAAAACTTCCACGAAGTGTCTCATATAGCGCCTCTTGATTTAACCCCGTTTCAAGGCTACCGATCCATATGCAGTCTTGCATAGCTCGGTTCATCTTGACTATATGATGAACAATTCCATCAATGTCGTCATCTCGAACGTGAGTGCTCATCCTCATGTTCTTTACAAGATTAACCTGTTCATTTGTACGAGCAATAGACTCGTTAAATCAAGGTACGAATGATTTTCGGATTCTCATCTTTCTGCAACAAATTGCAGTAAAACGAAAGTCGATAAACATACACATATATTTATTCAAACCATATTATTCAAATACAATTAAACAAATCGGTTCATCAGACAATTATAAAAAAAAATTATTTTATTTATTTATTTATTTTTATATATAAGCAGATTACCGAAAAAAAACTTCACTTTCTTGGAAAAATAAATAAAAATTATAAAAAATCCAAAAAATTGGAAAAACTCGATCTGCACAAAACAAAAATTTTCCGACGAGCGGTTTGACAGCACGCGCCATCCACGCGCCGTCACGCGCTGAGGAGGGAGTCCGGTCAAAGTTCAGTCAACGCGGGACATGTGGCACCCACTGGTTGGTCCACATGTTCTGACACATGACACGTGTCATCCTACTACTGGGCCACATCAGCATCAGAACCCACTTCGCTCGCTGACCTGGCAGGTGCGTGCACGTCATCCCTCGCGCACACGCATCTGTTGGTGTGCCCTACTTCTTAGGGCATTGGATTCTTGTATTTTGTATTATACATTAAGACTCATTGTATAAATACATTATTTGTGTCATATTAATAAAGGCAATTAATCTATTTCATTTATATCTTGTGCTATAATATGAGTAGAGTATCCATTGATTGATAATCATAAAACCTATCCCAGGTCTGTTCTAATCGTGGGAACGAATAGAACCACAGAATTGTATATTCGATGATTGTATGGTAGTTCTTAGCTAGCCATAGTACTTGTATAGTCAGTCATGAATATAGGTACATGTCGTTGACATGGGACTGGATCGATCCGCACAAGAAAGCCACATGGTTGTTACGTCATAGGTCTTTCTTGAGTAGGTCTCTTTTGTCCTCAGACCACATTTCATTATAATATCAATATGGAATCCGATTCACTTTGACATACGCCTAACAGGTCTGTAAAAGGATGCTAAATATGGGTATGATTGGGTGGACCGGTGAACATGTTGATATGATGATGAAGTGATGGAATTGCCACTCGGGTAACACCGAGATGATATCATTGGCCACTTGATGAGTGGGACTGATAAGTGTATGGCCATACCCAAATAAGTTGGTTGCTTATTTGATTGATCAGTCAACTCAAGATCAAGAAATATAATAAACAACAGAAGAGGATGACAAACACCATGCCTCTTGTTTATTCATATCGATATTTTTAGGCAAAGGACACTATGAGATTACTACCGGGTGAGTGTCTTCTAAAGACTGCTGCATCTCTGTCTTAATTGGGGGCTGTAATGGTTTGCTAGAACCCACTTACAGTCTGTGGGCCTTGGGCCTACTGCCAACATAAAGACAGACCCATAGGATCGTGCACATAGATCAACTGAGCTGGAACTTATAGAAATTGTACATGTAATGTACATTGGAAGGAATGCGTTAATTAATTAGTTGACATTCGGTGTCAAGGTAATTAATTGACATTGGGTTGAATTTAATTTAATTAATAAGTTTACATAATGTAATTAATTAATTTATCAATTAATTGAATTACATAAAGTAAACAATTAATTAAATAATTTTCCTAAGTAGGAAAATTAAATACATGTATTGTATTAACTTAAGTGTGATTTAATTTTATTTAGGGGTAATTAAATTTAGCCAAATGGAATTAAATTACATAGTATATACTTTTTAATTAAAGTTTATTTATGTAATTATAATCGTAGTGGGCTTGGGTTTAATTAACCTAATTAGAACCCAATTAGACAAGGTGTCTATAAAAGGGCACACTTAAGGAATAAAAACCTAATTCAACTCTAATTAATTGCTGGAAATTTCAGCCACCAATAGCAGCTCCAAAACAGCCGAAAATCCCAGCATTAAACCTCCATTCCTTCGCGTCTTCGGCTAGCACCGGTTCCCGCTCAATAGTTGGTCGTGCACCGGACTTTGGAGATCGCAGTTTCAAGAAACGATTCTGCAGCAGTCTCTAGAGGAGACGAATCCGGTGAGTTAATCTCTCTTGATTCTTATTTGATTTTATTCTAATCAATGGTAATTGGACACGATAGGTGGATTCTAGGAAATTTTAAACGGTGTATTTTTCGCTGCGCCACGTTATTTTTCCAATGACGAATCCCAACAGTGGTATCAGAGCCTAGGTTTTGTCCATTAGATTGATTGGAATTGGTTCTTGAAAGCGTTCTCGAATAAAGAATGGGTTTCAAGTTTGTGATTTTAGGGTTTTTGCTTAATTGGTATTGTTTTGGATAAACCCTAGAATTGTTGGATTGGGGTTTTTGATTATTTTTTCCCAATTGTTTTCCATCTAAAATTGTTTTGTATATTAATTATATATATATATTTTGTTGGAAATATTTTTTTGTTTATGATTTAAAAAAATATATATATATATATATGTTTTTTGGGCTGGATGGAATCGCAAATTGCGATTCCATCCAGCGGCAGCAGCTGCGGCAGCAGCAGCTGGCTGCCGCTGCTGCTGCCGGGCGCGGGTTTCGGGTCCGGTTTTGGATTTTGCGGGTATTTTTTTATCCCGGACCCTAATACAAATTAAATTAAATTTTTTTTTTTAAAATTAATTTGTGTTTAAATTATTTATTTTGTTGGCATACATATTTAATTTAATTGTTTCCATATTAAATTGAATATGGACTTTGTGAAATTGGCCCAATAAACCGTGACACCGGTTAAAATTGGGAGAGCTAAATTTTAAATTTGTGACAACCCAAATTCAAGTGGGAGCAAAATTGTTAATTTTGCATTTATGAATGTTATCCATTGGGCCTTTATGGGCCTTAGTCACATTTGTTAAAATTGGCAATTTAACCCTAAGTAACTCGGCTTAACATTTATATTTATAATTTGGAATGCCATGATCATGCATCATATTGGTATGTATATGCACGACAGGTACTTTGTTTGAAATGTTATGTTGAGTTCTATGGGCCCTAAATTATTATCGGTTGTAATTTAATTTTGGGAAATATGGCCTGCGTGCCATTTTTTATTTTGATGTAATTTTAGAATAGATTTTATTTTACAAAATTATTGTAATTGCATCAAGTATGGAGGAAGGCCCAAATGGAGCAAGCCCATGGTGGGAGCCCAAGAAGGATTGCAGTCCGGCCCATGAAGAATTAGATAGGATATCTAGTTTTTCATTAGGTTGTAATTAAAGGAACATAGGATCTCATTTATTTTAAATTAAGTATGCTATTGCATTTGTCATATAATATGGATGTATGGATCACCAAATTATTACCCGCGTTTATGCATGCTAAGCCGTATCACTTAATTATAATCCGGAAATTAAAATATTGAGTCGCTTAAAAGTGCTTCCCACATTCACACCTCTTCCTCCTATTGATGCTGCAATGTGCGCCATGCCCTAGCTGGGTATATTGTTGTATTCGGCGGGCCGTCGAGGGTTAAGATACTTGGTATGGTTAACATGTGAATGGTGGTTTGACTCAACATGGGTAGCATTAGCTCAGAGCGGGCCCTAAGCACAGATGGGTAAAGTGTCAATAAGCCCATCAAACCAAGAGTCCTTCGTGGAAGGATTGGATAGGTTGTCCTACCAAACGAATCAATGGTTGGTTAGCGAGCCCTAGTTCGGCCAGTCATTGATAAGTTGTGGATCTAGGTCAAGTCAGCCAATTAACAACACCAACAAACAAATTAAAATCGGATTATTAATTTGAATTGGCTTAAAAGTCCTTTATTTCTAACTCAAGCAATGATTTCTTCCATGTAGATAATCCCATTTCAGTTAAGCAATTTAAATGGCTGCAACAAATAACTCACTCTCACTTAGGTCACTCTTGGAGAAGGAGAAGCTTTCGGGGACTAACTTCCTAGACTGGGCTAGGAACTTACAAATAGTTCTTAGACAACAGTCTAAGGAGTATGTACTGAATGCTCCTTTACCAGCTGGCCCTCCTACAGGTCGAGGCATCACTACGGCGATGGTGGTGCAGTACGATCGGCATGTGAGGGATGACCGAGATGTCTCGTGCCTCATGCTGGGTATCATGGCTTCTGATCTTCAGAAGCAATTCATGGACGAGCATGCTTATGAGATGATGGATCAGCTTAAAAAGATGTTCCAAGATCAGGCTCGTCAGGAATGTTACCTGACAACTAAGCACTTTGCACGACTGTGATGGCAGCTGGGGCTTCTGTTAGCACTCATGTGCTAAAGTTGAAGGGGTACATTGATACACTTGCCCGCCTCAGCTCGCCAATTCCGCAGGACTTGGCAACAGACATTATTCTCGGGTCACTTCCTGAGTCTTACAACCAGTTTATCATGAATTACCATATGCAAGGGTTGGATAAATCGGTTGTTGAGCTGCATGGCATGCTCAAGCTTGCTGAGCAGTCTCTTAAGAAGACTCCTGAAGTATTGCTGGTGAACAAGGGCAATACGCCCATTACTAAGGGAAAGGCCAAATCTAAGGCCAAGGCTAAGGCCCAAAAGGCTAAGGCTAAGGGCAAAAAGGTGGTGGCCCAACCTAAAGCAAGGGTTGCCTCTCCTGACGATGTTTGCCATGAGTGTCATAAGAAGGGGCACTGGAAGAGCTCATGTCCAAAGCTAAGGGAGCAACTGAAGGGCAAAAATGCTGCTTCAGGTATTTATGTTGTTGAGATTAATCTGGCTATTTCTACATCTTGGGTCTTGGACACTGGATGTGGATCTCACATTTGTTCAAATGTGCAGGGTCTAAGAAATAGGAGATTATTAGGATCTCGAGAAGTAGATCTTCGAGTCGGAAATGGTGCTCGGGTTCAGGCCATGGAGATCGGAGATTATTTCTTGGAGATGCCTAGTGGACTTGTTTTGGAACTAAGAAACTGTTATTTTGTACCTGCGATGCGCAGGAATATTATTTCCGTTTCTTTGTTGGATATTTCTGGTTTTGTATTTAATATTGGACATGGTAGAATTTCTATGCAATGTGGCAATATTATTTATGGAACAGCATTTCTTGAAAATGGCTTATATATCCTTGATCTAAAACGTGAAAGTTCAATCTATAACATAAATACTAAAAGGATTAAACAAAATGAAATTAATCCTACTTACATCTGGCATTGTCGACTTGGCCATATAAATGAGAAGAGCATAGCTAGGCTTCACTCTAGTGGAGTGCTAGGGTCATTTGACATCCAGCCTTATGACACATGCGAATCTTGTTTGAGAGGTAAGATGACAAAGGCGCCTTTTAGCAAGACTGCTGAAAGGGCCTCAGAGCTATTGGAGCTAATACATTTCGATGTATGTGGCCCAATGAGCACTAGTGCTAGATCTGGTTTTCTTTACTTCGTCACCTTCACGGATGACTTCAGCAGATACGGTTACGTGTATCTGATGAAGCATAAGTCTGAGACTCTCCAAAGGTTCAAGGACTTTAAGAATGAAGTAGAAAATCAACTTGGCAAGAAAATAAAAGCACTTTGGTCTGACCGAGGGGGTGAATATTTGAGCCAAGATTTTGACTCGTTTTTGAGAGAGTGTGGGATCATATCCCAACTCACTCCTCCTGGTACACCCTAGTGGAATGGAGTGTCAGAAAGGAGGAATAGGACCTTACTTGACATGGTCCGCTCGATGATGAGTCATGCTACACTCCCTGTCTCCTTTTGGGGATATGCTTTAGAGACAGCTGCTTACATTCTTAATAATACACCAAGCAAGGCAGTTGAGGGAACACCATATGAACTATGGAAAGGCCGAAAGCCCAATGTTTCCTTCTTGAAGATTTGGGGCTGTGATGCACATTTTAAGAAATTGACAAGTGGCAAACTCGAGTCCAAATCTGTCAAGTGCCAGTTTGTGGGTTACCCTAAAGAAACTAAGGGTTATTACTTCTACGATCCGGTCGAAAACAAAGTTTTCATAGCCAGAAATGCAGTCTTCTTGGAGAAGGAATTCCTTTCCAAGAGAGACAATGGGAGTAATGTTGAACTGTCAGAAGTTCAAGACTCACAAACTCCTGCAGCTACTGCTGAGGATGCTTTGGGAACCAATCTGACTACTCAAGAAATTGAGGAACCAGAAATGGTTGCACAGGACCTTAGAAGGTCTGGTAGGACATATCATCAGCCAGAGAGGTACGGCTTTCTCGTGACTAATAATGGGGACCTTATGGTCGTTGACCAAGGGGAGCCCAAGACCTATCAGGAGGCTATTGAAAGCCCACACTCAGGTCAATGGCGCAAAGCCACGGAGGTTGAGATGCAATCTATGCACGATAACCAAGTATGGAACTTGGAGGATCCACCTCTGGGTGCTAAGGTGATAGGTTGCAAGTGGTGTTTCAAGTTAAAGGCCCTGTGTGTATAAGATGGTTAGTGGGAGCGTTTCCACCGTCCTAGTGCTGTATGTTGACGACATCCTTATCATTGGAAGTGACATACCAACACTGCAAGGGGTTAAGCAGTGGTTGAGTAGGTGCTTCGTAATGAAGGACTTAGGCAAAGCTGAAAAGATCTTAGGGATCAGGATCTACAGAGATAGATCCAATCGGCTTCTAGGCCTAAGTCAGGCCACGCACATTGACAAGGTTCTAAAAGGATTCAGCATGGACAAGGCAAAGAAAGGATTCTTGCCTATGCGTCATGGGTTGAAGCTGAGTAAGAAAGATGGTCCTAAAACAAAGAAGGACCGGGAGAACATGGAAAAGATCCCTTATGCATCTGCTATTGGATCTATCATGTACTCCATGTTATGTACGAGGCCTGATGTCGTGTTTGCACTAAGTATGACTAGCCGGTACCAGTCGGACTACGGTGAGGAACACTGGAAGGCAGTCAAGGCAATCTTGAAGTACCTTAACCGGACTAAGGATGCTTTCTTAGTGTATAGAGGTCAAGATGAGCTGGTAGTGTCAGGTTACACTGATGCAAGCTTTGAGACCGATGAGGATGAGAACCAGTCACAGTCTGGTTATGTTTTTCTCCTGAATGGCAGTGCCATTAGTTGGAGGTCCTCAAAGCAGGCCACCATTGCTGACACTACAATGGAAGCTGAGTACATAGCTGTGTGCGAAGCTCAAAGGAAGCCATTTGGATCAAGAAAGTCATAACTGAGTTGGGAATAGTGCCCACTATCCTAGACCCAGTTGATGTTTTTGTGACAACAACGGGGCCATCGCACAACCTAAGGTGCCCCGGTCACACAAGAGATCCAAACATGTACTCAGAAAGTTTCACCTCATTCGGGAGATCGTGAACAGAGGTGACATATCATTGCAGAGGGTTGACACCAAGAATAATGTCGCTGATCCATTGACTAAAGCGCTGCCACAGACACAGCACAACGGTCATACCAGATCTATAGGAATTAGGGCAATGCCCACTTGGAACTAGTGCAAGTGGGAGATTGTTGGTGTGCCCTAGTTCTTAGGGCATTGGATTCTTGTATTTTGTATTATACATTAAGACTCATTGTATAAATACATTATTTGTGTCACATTAATAAAGGCAATTAATCTATTTCATTTATATCTTGTGCTATAATATGAGTAGAGTATCCATTGATTGATAATCATAAAACCTATCCCAGGTCTGTTCTAATCGTGGGAACGAATAGTATCACAGACTTGTATATTCGATGACTGTATGGTAGTTCTTAACTAGCCATAGTACTTGTATAGTCAGTCATGAATATAGGTACATGTCGTTGACATGGGACTGGATCGATCCGCACAAGAAAGCCACATGGTTGTTACGTCATAGGTCTTTCTTGAGTAGGTCTCTTTTGTCCTCAGACCAGATTTCATTATAATATCAATATGGAATCCGATTCACTTTGACATACGCCTAGCAGGTCTGTAAAAGGATGCTAAATATGTGTATGATTGGGTGGACCGGTGAACATGTTGATATTGATGATGAAGTGATGGAATTGCCACTCGGGTAACACCGAGATGATATCATTGGCCACTAGATGAGTGGGACTGATAAGTGTATGGCCATACCCAAATAAGTTAGTTGCTTATTTGATTAATCAGTCAACTCAAGATCAAGAAATATAATAAACAACAGAAGAGGATGACAGACACCATGCCTCTTGTTTATTCATATCGATATTTTTAGGCAAAGGACACTATGAGATTACTACCGGGTGAGTGTCTTCTAAAGACTGCTGCATCTCTGTCTTAATTGGGGGCTGTAATGGTTTGCTAGAACCCACTTACAGTCTGTGGGCCTTGGGCCTACTGCCAACATAAAGACAGACCCATAGGATCGTGCACATAGATCAACTGAGCTGGAACTTATAGAAATTGTACATGTAATGTACATTGGAAGGAATGCGTTAATTAATTAGTTGACATTCGGTGTCAAGGTAATTAATTGACATTGGGTTGAATTTAATTTAATTAATAAGTTTACATAATGTAATTAATTAATTTATCAATTAATTGAATTACATAAAGTAAACAATTAATTAAATAATTTTCCTAAGTAGGAAAATTAAATACATGTATTGTATTAACTTAAGTGTGATTTAATTTTATTTAGGGGTAATTAAATTTAGCCAAATGGAATTAAATTACATAGTATATACTTTTTAATTAAAGTTTATTTATGTAATTATAATCGTAGTGGGCTTGGGTTTAATTAACCTAATTAGAACCCAATTAGACAAGGTGTCTATAAAAGGGCACACTTAAGGAATAAAAACCTAATTCAACTCTAATTAATTGCTGGAAATTTCAGCCACCAATAGCAGCTCCAAAACAGCCGAAAATCCCAGCATTAAACCTCCATTCCTTCGCGTCTTCGGCTAGCACCGGTTCCCGCTCAATAGTTGGTCGTGCACCGGACTTTGGAGATCGCAGTTTCAAGAAACGATTCTGCAGCAGTCTCTAGAGGAGACGAATCCGGTGAGTTAATCTCTCTTGATTCTTATTTGATTTTATTCTAATCAATGGTAATTGGACACGATAGGTGGATTCTAGGAAATTTTAAACGGTGTATTTTCCGCTGCGCCACGTTATTTTTCCAATGACGAATCCTAACAGCATCTACATCAACGGCGCGTGAGTGCCAGGCACCGCCTTCCCAGTTTCTATTGGCTCTGAAAATTTTTCCAGTGGGGGGTTTTTGGGGTCACAGATTCCGATGGTGTGGTAAAAAATTAATTATCTCGACTCCTGGAATTTCGTTGTATCAATTCATGCGTTCCTCGCGGACAAAATACTATTCTGTTCCAAATTTTCAGGCTAGTTTCGAAATTCACTGTCTAAATTCGAATCTACTATTCATAAAATTGAAAATTAAATTCTAAATCCTAACCAGAACTCAAAACTTATGGCTCTGATACCAATGAAGGAATAATATAAGGTTTATGAACCTAATAGATCAAGAGCAATGGAACCATAAATCATGAAATCGACGGGGATTAGGCTTACCTCTTGAAGCGTAGATCGTAGCAGGATCCTTGGTTTTAATCCACGAACAGTTACAGCAGAAGGAATCTCATCTTGAGTCGCCGGTCGGATCAGTATCCATAAGTTCGGGATACGGATTTAATTCCACAATCTACAAACGGTTGAACTAAAGAAAAAACGTTTTAAGAGAGAGGGAGCAGGGCCGAAATTTTGGAGAGGAGAGGGAGAGATTTTGTCTGACAGTTTGATTGCTTATCTCTTTGAATCAACTTTGAATCCAAACTGTATCCCCCTATTTATAGAGTGAGTCTCCTAAACCTATCAGGAGAAGGATTTGATAATTATCTAATTAAATAAATAATTGATAATTATCTAATTGGTTTAACCATTCATCAAACCAATTCCAGTTTGGATGGAACCGGTCATGATTGCATTGAGTTATGGGCGGACCGCTCAATTTCTTTCAATTTCCAACACTCTCCCTCAAGTGTAATTGAGTCTAGACCAGTTATCACTTGTCAAATATTTCTTGGTCTGTCTCCTTTGAGGCCCAAGATCATCAACGGATCTAATCTTTACTACTAGCTCAAACTCTTTTAAACACATACCCAGGAGCTTTTTGACTGTTAGGTATTCTTCTGCTCTGATACTATGAAGAGATTTCGTAGGTTTTGAGGGTGCTGAGCTTGACTGAATAAGTGAGCACATAAGTGGGGTTGAGCTCAAATAACATAAATCCCATTGGCTTGTGTTAAAATCCAATCTACACCACTTATATACTACTATTTGATCTCTTTTATTTCCGATGTGAGATTTATGCTTCAACATCCCAACATAAACGATGACGACCAACTCATTAAAAATGAGCTATGAGATTTATGACGTACTGGAGTAGATCTATCCATGAAACCGTTTCAAGATATGAACTAGAAAAATACTGAACGTAACTTATTTTACGTAAAATAGGACAACAAACACACTAAATAGGAGAAAAATAAAAGAGAGATGGATCCTTCAGCGAGAGATGTGAAAAATGGAGTTTTGTCTTCAAGAATTCTAGGTGAATTTTTATTCATATAAATGGTGTATACTAGGAAGCATATATAGAATCAACAAAAATTACTTCCGTCCAACAGCTACTCCCCAGGCTTTTGGATTCTCTTTTGACATTCACTTTTTGATTGGATATTCATATGTCCACTTCCAGTAAGATTTGTTTTGTTCCACTGTGAAGTTATCTATGTAAATATGGTAAAGAAAGAATGCTAGTTGAAACTTGAAATAACTTATAATTTGATAATACCCAATTTCTAAAATCATAAAAAAATAAAGTATGTAAATAATCATATATAATTTGGAATAAGGAAAATTAATGATGTTGATAGTGATTATGATAGGCATATATGTTGCTATCGCTATAGAGAAATAAAGATTTTTTTGGCTACATTTAATGAGATGGTTGAAAAAGATGGATCATTGGAAATCATATGTCGTTTGTGATAAAAGGAATTTGTAAGATTAATTTATATTATACCTTTGTTTTTCCCAATTAAACAAATGATCAAACAGTAAAACTTATCAATCAAAATGCTCTCTCTCACATTATGATGTTAGCGGTATATGGTAAATATGAAAAGTTGAACTGCAGAAGGACTTTCTTCACTGAGTAATAAATTTAATTGGAATTCGTACGTCGTTAATTTCTCCATGAAATTGAAATTTATGCTGCAAAAAAGGTTCTGTAGTTTTCCCTGCAATGCTTGCTAATAAGTAATAATGTTCAATTACTACCTTTCTTTTTTCTAAATAATGTTCATCTACTAGTGAAGGTGCCTTTTCTATTTCCTTTTTTGTTTTTCCTAATTTGAGGACTCAAGCATTACTACAATATTATATATCTTCAAGTTCTAATAACATAAAATATTTATACTTTTCTTGAATATTTTAGGTAAAACACATCCTGAGTCCCCTGATCTTATACCAAAACTGCAATTGGCTTCCTGATTAATTTTTTGAACATATTGAGTAACTGATCTTTTTATTTCAATATTATTAGCTCCAAACTTGACCTATCTTTTTATTAGGTGTAATACGCTCCGTTCAGAGACGGAACTGTGAAACAAACATTTCTAAATAATTTAAAAATTACATAGTTTTATCGTTTGAAACTGTAAAATTGATACTTCCAGTAAATCTGTTTTCTTATCCAAACAATTTTCTGAAATTGTATTACACACTAAAATATTATTGGTTATTTCACTTAATAAAGCTTGTTACATAGGCATGAAATAAATTCGAGTTTGGGGCTAATAATATTAAAATGATAAGATCATGTACTTAATGTGTTCAAAAAATTGATCATGAGCTGGTTGCAGTTTTGATAAAAGATCAAAGGGCGCAGAATGTGTTTGCCAATATTTTAATATTGATGATTAGTTTTAATTTTTATATGCATACAAATTTTATTATTATATTGTTTTCTAATTCAATTGTTATAGTTTTATTGCTCTTTTGTGAAAATTATGATACGTAACATAATCGGCAAGTAACAAGTGTTTATGTCACTTGCTTTAATGCTTAGAATATTGGCTCACCATATTGCCCATGCATTATTATAGAAAATGTTAAATTTAGTCGCAAAAACAAATTGCTAAAGAGCATATTTAACACTAACATCCAAAAATTGCGGTCAAAAAGCATATTTAATAACAAAAATATATCAAATTTTTGTTGCAAATACTTACAGCACAATTTTGTAGCAGCAAAATTTATCAGTTATTATATTGATGCTATAACTTAACAGTAATTAAATAGTTGTTGCAATAAAATTGTGGCTATAGGTATTTGCAGCAAAAATTTGATATAATTTTACTGTTAAATATGTTTTTTTGCATGCAACTTTAGGATATTACTACTAAATATACTTTTTAATAGCCATTTATATTTTGTTGCTTAATGTAATATTTTTTGTAGTGCATCAATCCAATAAAATCATCCTATGTAATATATTTCAATGTCTAGGGTTTATAAAATAGCCTTTAGAGATCGAGTTTTTTTTTTTAATTTTATGATCCACAATAATTTAAATAATTAATTTTAAAATAATAATTAATTAATTCACATTATATTTCTTAATTGGTCGAAGACCAATTTCTTTTAGCCTTCCAGTTAATTCTAACAAAGTAACAATTTGGAAATGGAATTAACTTCATTCTTAAAGATTGAATTATGAGAAATTTTATCATACACTTGGTGGATTATGTTATCCATATAATAACATTGTGTATGCCGAGCTGATTTTTGGACAAATGAAAGAGATTGGTTATTTTACCATCTCTAATTAGTTGTTAGTAAAACATGATATTGTTTTGGTCTAATACTTTTTTTTTTTTTTAGTTAAGTATTTAGATAAAATAATAAACTAGAACCCACATCATAATTTAGAAACTAAAATTTATAATTAAGTAAATGATAATATATTGAAGAAAAAAGAGAAAGAGAAAGGGTAAAAATGAATAGATGAAGAGAACATAACCCCACAAATAACATTTATATAGCTGAAAAAGGCTACAAAAGGCTACAAAAGAGGAGAGTGGGAAGGAAGAAAGAAGGAGATTGATTAGGCTCTTTTGCCACCTTGCTTTTAGCTGCTCTCCCCTCACCAAATCTTTTTGTCTCATTTGTCAATTGCCTCATTTTTGTATATTATTCATTACAACAAAACAACAATTCCAAAACAAAAAATTAAAAAAAAAAAAAAAGATTAATCATATCATTCCTAACTATAGAAAAAAGCAACTGTTTGAATCAGTGAATCCAAATCATTATATATGTGTTTTGCATCTTTAATTTTCAGACACACCCATCCCTACATTTATTTACAACTCAAAAAATCATAGCACAAATGAACACAAAAAAAAAAAAAAAAAAAAACCAATTAAATAACAGCTATAAATAAAATAAAATAAAATAAAAAAAACAAAAGAGATGAGAAGAAGAAGAAGAAGAAGAAGAGAAAGAGATGGCGTGTAATAACAAGGTCTGATAATTAAATATGTGTACTGTGCTGACAGAAGAGATATGAAACAGCTTTATCGATTCATGGGTGAAAATCATATATATATATAAATTAGTTAAATAGCATGAATAAAAAAAAAATATTAAGTATAAAAATAAATAAAAACTACTTTCTGTTCCTTCCCTTTCATTTTCATGACTGACAGAGAATACCTGCACATTTTCTCACGCACGCACGCATACTCTAAACACAACCCCACTCCCCTCCTCCTCTCCCTCACCCACACACACATACACATACACATACATCATCTCTCTCTCTGTCTGCTACTTAGCTTTTGGCTCTTTTCGTATATTCACCTTTGCCTCTGCCCCCTCTCAGAAAGATTAAAAAAAATAATAAAAATAAAATCAGATCAGATCATACCTTCTCATTATCATATACATATATATATATATATATATATATATATATATATATATATATATTTTGGCCTTTTACCCCTCTGCTCCTCGATTCATCAAATCCCTTCCCCCTCTCCCCCTTATATCACTCAAAGTCTCTCTCTTTCTCACATTTGGCGATGTTGGTTTTCATTACAACTTGACTTTTCTCTCAAATTTCGGCTATCTATCTATCTTTCTATCTCCTTTGCTCAGTTTTCTTTTTCCTTGTGTTTCATTTTTGGAATGGAGAACTACTACCGCCATTTTGACAATGGGGAAGCCCATTTGCCTCCTGGCTTCAGGTTTCACCCTACTGATGAAGAGCTTATTACTTACTATCTCCTTAAGAAGGTTCTTGATAGTAACTTCTCTGGTAGAGCCATTGCTGAAGTGGATCTCAACAAATGCGAGCCCTGGGAGCTTCCTGGTAATTAAGTACCAATTTAATTTGTCATTAATTGTGGTTTTTGCAACTGGGTTTGAAGTAAAGTTTGTAACTTTGAGTTTCATTTCTGGCAGAGAAAGCGAAGATGGGAGAGAAAGAGTGGTACTTCTTTAGCCTGAGAGATAGGAAGTACCCAACTGGATTGAGAACTAATAGAGCAACTGAAGCGGGGTACTGGAAAGCAACTGGGAAAGACAGAGAGATTTACAGTTCAAAAACATGTTCACTTGTTGGAATGAAGAAGACTTTGGTTTTCTACAGAGGAAGAGCTCCTAAAGGAGAGAAGAGTAACTGGGTTATGCATGAATATCGCCTTGAAGGCAAATTTGCTTACCATTACCTCTCTCGCTCCTCCAAGGTATTAAACTAGCCTTTTACTTTTTTAGCCCCAATGTGTGATTACATCAAAAATCTTATGTCATCATTAGGGTTTATACACTACCAATGGAAGTAGAGTAGATGTTATGTTAGGTTTAGCTGTTGGGCTAGTTGTTTAATTAACAATCTATATATGATGTAATAACACTGACCACTGATTATGTGTTTTCTTTTCAAGCCAAATATCATATCCAAGGGATATTGAGGTGGTAACTAGCTAGGTTCTCGGTAGGTTTAGCTCAATTGATAATTAATTACATTTCCGTAGCCAAGGGGCTGAAAAGGCTTCTCATTGTTGTCATGTATATATATATATATATATATATATATATATTTTTTTTTTTTTCTTTTCTTTTCTTTTCTCTTTTTTTTTTTTTTTTTTTTTTTTGCGTGCCATTACTTTGCAGAAACAAGTAAGCATTATTGGTCCTTTTATATTTTGGGACTATAGATATAGATCAATTGTCATCTTTCTTTTAGTATTTCCCCTAATTAAGATAATCGGTCTAAATTAAGCAACATGGATATGTAAATATGTAAAACCTAATGTATAATTTGATGATCAAATCATTAGTACGCTATCTTGCTATTGTATTCATATAAAATGTTGTGATTATTTCTCATATTTACCAACTTTGTTTAAAAAAAAACAAACAGGATGAGTGGGTGATCTCTCGGGTGTTCCAGAAGAGTGGCGGCGCCGCCACAAGCAGCAGCGCCGGTGCCACCAAGAAAACACAAACCCGCCCAAGCAGCAGCAGCAGCAGCATTAGCCTCTACCATGAAGCAAGCTCCTCTCCATCAGCCTCTCTGCCGCCCCTACTGGAGGCCACCGCCACCGCTCCCGGCTCGGCTGCTACTCTGACCGACCGTGATAGCTGCTCCTATGACAGTCATGCTCAAACTGAGCACGTGTCCTGTTTCTCCACCATTGCAGCCGCTGCATCCGCCGCTGCCAACCACCAGAACACATTTGATTTTCCCCCGCCTGCGCCGGCGCCGCTTCTGCCTCTGTTGGATCCCTTCGCACGCTTCCAGAGAAATATAAATCCCTCTTCTTTCCCTAGCTTAAGGTCTCTGCAGGAGAATCTTCAGCTGCCTTTCTTCTTCTCATCCCAATCCCCCGCCCCAGCTCCTGCTCAGGCTCAGCCGTTCAACGTTGGCGGCGCAACCGCTATGAATTGGATGGCCGGATCGGATGACGGCGGTGGAAGGATGCCGACAGAGCTGGACTGTATGTGGACCTACTGATGGAGTAGTAATTGTTCTATTATCTCTGTCGGTGTTTTAATTTAGGTATTAATATTAACTAATTAATGTAATGTTTTTAAATTTTTAATTAAAGACAGAATTCGCTCAGTATTTGTATTATTAACCTAACCTATTTAGGGCTGCTGTCGCTGCTTTGTCCTCTGACTTCATTAAGTGAATTTTGTGGGTGTGCTGTAGTATTAATTTAATTTTCTGAAAAATCTTTCCAGGGTTTTTATGTTTTTATCTCATGATTTTATTTAAGTACCGGTTGCAGCTTTCTCTAATTTGGGATGCAGAATTTTAATACCGTTGCAGCAAATTATTATATGCTAATGCTATATCATGTAGGTAGGTAAATGATAACCTTGATTAAGATGTTTCATATTGGACTGATTGCAATTGGATCTTCCTTCCATCACTATTGGGTAATGTGTTTCCAATATTATTACTACTAAGCTTTGTTTTTCTGGATTTTTTTAATATATTTCATCCTGCACAAAATTATATGAAACTGCTGTGGCCAATATGGCTAATATCAGTTGTCCTTTAGCTTCGAATTTGAAGATTACATCACCCTTCAATTGAAATGAATGCAGTTAATTACCTCAAAGTCAACTTGATAGCTAAATTGTTATGATCTCTAAAATGTTGTCTACATAATTGGAGATAGCTATAGGTTTATTCGATTTGAATACACAAACATTTCTTTGCTATTTCTTATTACTTCCATATTAATTTGAATACTTTTTATTTAAGTAGGAATTAATAAACTCAATCCAATTTATTAGAGTGTATGATCATATTTTGTAATTTGTTTGAATGAAAAGGGCAGGTAAAAAATGGAAGATTGATAAATTAGCATAGCTGTTGGGTGTTGGATGGGGTCCGGCTCTACGATCAGACTCCCACTCTACTCTCTGCATTCGTACCACCTATAACACACCAAATTTTTAATTTTTAATTTTTAATACTCTCTTAGTACTTTTTTTTTTTTTTTCTATGATCATATTGATCCTGATGATAGTTCACCGGATTATACTTTCATTTCATAATTTTGAAAATTACTTCTTAAATTTTAATATTTTAGTATAACTAGTTCAGAACCAAAGAGGAAAATGATTTTTTCTTATGTTGATCTTGATTAAATATTTGGGCCAATCAACTAAAGAAATACTTCTATTTCACTATAATTACTGTTGTTTAGAAAATGCAATACAGCTTATTTTTCTGTCATTGTCTTTATGCGAGGTTTTTGCAGAAAAATATATATTGTCGTCGCATGATGTATGAAATGTTAAAATGAAATTATCGATTAAAATTGATTTAAATAATAAGGGCTTTTAATAGTTTAGGTTAGGTTTTAAGTTTGATTTCTAGTTAATGCGAGCCCAAAACTTTACTTACGATAGAGAATACTTAAAAAATGACTAAGCAATCTCCAATCCAATCCCCGAATCTAATTATAAAAAAATAAAAATATATATTGCTATTATATGAGCGGCTAGTTTAATGACATATCTTAGAGAGTGGTATAACGTACCATCCCCTTTTACCAGTTCCTTTGTAACTGCTGATTTATTTTTTTAAATATAATTCCTAGTTCAATTCAAAAAAAAAAATAAATAAATAAATAAAAAATTGAAGAATAAGCAAAGCAAGAAGGGTAACTTAGTCAAATTTAATCGATTTATTAGCAAAAGACTTTTCAGCCCTTATATTATCAATTAATTAATTGTTCTTTTAATCCATGTTATTTCAAAATTACTTTTTTTGTCTATGTTTTATGGAACTCATATCCAATTGAATCATAAGTGATAATTATCCAATTGAATCATAAGTGATAATTTTACCCTTTATCATTAATTCATCTAGAGGGCAAAAAAATTAATTATAGTACAATTAGATATAATTTTGTACAAGACATGCATAAAAGGGTAACTTTGAAATGACAAGAGATAAAGAGACAACTAATTGATATAATAAAACTAAAAAAGTTAGGCCTTCATTTATTACTGTTAAGGTGTATATATTCTATACGTTGGAGTTTTGACATATTTGTATAATATATAGTTAATAGTAGAGATAAGCTCAATAATTACAAATTAAAAAAAAAAAAATGGAAACATGATTGGAAGGAAGTAATATAATAAAAAGAAATTAGCCAAATAAACCAGGTATTGAAATGATGAATTAGGGATGATAGGTACTTGTGCATCTAGCAATAGTAAAAGAAGGTAATGATAACACATAGATATGTTGGGACATGCCTATATACCTTGTAGCTTTTACATCATACATATAGCAAGACATAAAAACCAAATATGCCAACCTATTTATTACAACATAGAAATTAGAAAGCATATACATCTTGTTACCATGTTTAGCATACTTCCATTTTGCTAATGTACAAATTGCTAATTTACAAAATACCCCATTATTATTAATTCTGTTGTTTCAGATTCAACCTATGGACGCCATGATTAAGTACATATATGAAGAGGATAACTTGGAATTCAATCTTTTACTATATGTATACTAAAATACAAGTGACAGAAATATATGCTCAAATTTTTAGTCAAACTGTAGGACCAAAGGCCCAACTGGAAAAATAAAATACCCATTTTGTAATTTAAAAAAAAAAAAATTTAATGATGGAGGAAATGTCCCATATTTTGTGCATGGAAATGGAATAGCACGCTCTGTACCAAACTAGTGCTAAGTTTTGGATGTATAATGGATTGGGTGCTGCCATTTTCTCATCATATATGGCTATATGATATGTGTGTGTGTGTGTGTGTGTGTGAGAGAGAGAGAGAGAGAGAGAGAGAGAGAGAGAGAGAAAGAGAGTATAATGTGCGTTTATATATAGAGCCAAACAATGTGTGGCTAAAACTCTAAAAGCTAGCCTTTGGATGATATGCAAAGTAAACACTTTTTTTTTTTTTTTTATCAGTTAAATAGAAGAGAATTATTAGCTTCCATAGTGTGGCTTGTTTTTGTTCATGGGATAATATAAGGATTTCCGTTCTAGTTTTTAGTTCGTATTTTGTTTTCTTATTTCACAAATTGACAAAATGCCCATCCAATCATAATAATTTCTTGTCCTTCCCTTCTAAATTATAAGACATAGAAAGATTTCCATTTAAATCTTCTCGTGCATTGTGAAAGAGAGGATGATCTTTGATTTATATATATATATATATATATATATATATATATATATATATATATATATATATATATATATTTTATTTCCACTAACTTAATTTTCATTAGATACAAATATATTTATTATGGAAATTGAATTCTGACGATTACAACAATTAAATAAAGTGAAGACATTTAGGAAAATTTTTTATTGTGGTCTCAGACCGGACTGATCCAAGACCATTAATTAATAGACATCTTAACGGTTACATCCAACAGTGCAAGACTAATACGGTTCAAGATTATAATAGAATTATTGGATGTTAAGATATACTATTTAAAGTAGTTGTATCTAATTTAGCTATTGTCACTCATATACCCTCTAATGCTAAAATAGCAGCCCTTGGAAAGCCCTTGTTTGTCTAGCCATTTGTCAAGTTTGCATCTGCCCACCCCTCCGCTGCTATCCAATTCTATGCTCCCAATATGTGGCACGATGATTGTTCAGGTCCTCAATGCCAATGTAAGTAGGCAAGCGAGGAATCTTCCAATTTGTGGGAAATGGTCCATTTAAGATGGACTGAAATACCGGGGAGTGAGTCAAGCATTGATATCCTAAAGCGCTTCCGAGGGCTCACTTATCCAAAAGGCATTGGAAAAGGGCTTCCCAAGGCTCACCCATTGTTAAATCTTTAGAACTAATTAACATGTTAAGAAGATTCGGTTCGTTTCCCTTTGCCCTTTTCTTTGCTTACTTGAGCCACACCACTGGTGCCTTTTGGCTTCATTGGAATCTAGTGAGCGCTCTGCTTTCTTTCACATGTCTTGTTGTTGGTCTAGACACTCCTATAATTTTTGTTGGTATACCTGCATCTTCTACTGAGCCTGTAGATATTGCTATTGCATATCTTGTAGCTATTGCAAGGTTTGAAGCAAAGTATTCTCCCACTCCAACGTAGGATTTGCTCTCGAGTTTGCGGCTCCCTTGGGCCTCTTACATTTTTCATCTTCGGAGTAGACAATGTGGCTTTGGGAGTCTTCGAGACATCTTTCTTAGGAGTAGGGCCCTGTGATAGGGTTGGCTCTTTGTCATCCTTGTCACTTTCCACTTTTAGGATTTTTCTGCTTAATCAGCCATTATGTTCAATCACTTCCACTATCTAGTGGAGGCTCAAGTTGAAATTTGTGAAGCTCTATCTTAGTCCAAGCTCATAGCACGAATTGTTGAGTTATATAAGTACAAGGCCACCTTGTTTCTTTTGACTTGTGGGTTGGGGTCCCGAAAGAGACTCCAATGATAAAATTAGCTTAAGTCACGGTTTAGAGTATGGCAACAATGAAGTGAATGAGAGGAAAGAATCAATTTTGTTACCTTGTGAAGAGAATCAAAGTTGGTAATTCTCATTGATTGTGTAAAACGTATACAGCTGTAATTATAGAGATTACATTGAGTCTTGTATGGAAAGAACACTAATTGAGATAATTACAGATTATAATTACAGGATAAGTGCAAATCAAATAAATTAGATTTATTTCCCTTAACACCCCCCCTCAAGCCGATAGGTGTCATAAACATGAAGACAGTTGCGAAGGTGTAGGAAGCGTGTGACACCAAGAGGCTTGGTGAATATGTTTGCAAGTTGATCATCAGTTTGAAGAAACCGGATATCAAGGGTACCATTCTCAACAAGTTCCCGAACAAAGTGAAAATCAAGTTCAATGTGCTCGGTGCGTGCATGAAAAACCGGGTTTTCGCTTAAGTAAATGGCACCGATATTATCACACCACATTGTAATCTTACCAGCCGTGGGAAATCCAATTTCTTTTAGAAGAGAATGAACCCATAACAATTCCGAGGCAGCATTTGCTAAGGCTTTGTATTCACTCTCCGTGCTAGAGCGAGCAATGGTGGGTTGTTTCTTTGCACCCCAGGAGATGAGACTAGAACCAAGAAAAATACAAAAACCTCCAGTTGATCGTCTATCATCAGGACATCCTCCCCAATCAGCATCCGAATATCCTGAGAGACCTGTTGCCGTGGTTCGAGGCAAAAATAACCCATGAGAAGCTGATCCTTGTAAATAACGGAGTAGGCGTTTTACTGCCTTCCAATGAGTATCCGTGGGGCTGTGCATAAATTGACAAAGCTTGTTAACACTAAAAGCAATGTCAGGTCTAGTGAGAGTTAAGTATTGAAGGGCACCAACTACACTTCGGTATTCCTGCCCGGATGAGAGAACCGACCCCATGGATTTGGACAGGTTGGGAGATGTTGCCATAGGTGTTGCACAAGGTTTGGATTCTTGCATTTGTGCGCGGTCAAGTAGATCATGAATGTACCGAGTTTGTCGAAGCATAATGCCTGATGGGTGGTGATCAATTTCGACACCAAGGAAAAAGCTTGCATGGCCTAAATCCCGAATAGGGAATTCAGATTCCATAGTGGAGATTATGCTACAAATATCTGAAAGAGAGCTTCCTGTAACCAATATATCATCAACATAACACAAAATGTAGGCAAAATTGGTGTTAGATATCCGAATAAAAAGGCTGTTATCGGCTTGAGACTTGCGAAACCCCAATTTTAATGAAAATGAGCATAACCGGGTGAACCATTCCCGTGGGGCTTGTTTAAGTCCATAGAGGGATCGACGAAGAAGACAAACATGGTCAGGATTGGCCGAATCAACAAAGCCCTGAGGTTGTTGCATATAAACAGTTTCATGGAGATTTCCACGAAGAAATGCATTTGTTACATCAAGTTGATGAATAGGCCAATTGTGAGCAGAAGCAAGAGCAATCATAGTACGTATAGTAGTTGATTTAACAACTGGACTAAACGTTTCTTTATAGTCAATATGTCACATCCGTGTCCCATATCTCTAGCATTTTTGCCCCAAGTTTAATTATATTAATTGTTATTTTATCATTAGAGTATTAAGTTTTTAGAGGGGTATGATTAGTGAGATAATTTGGTGTACTTTGGAGAAATTAATTTTTGTAGGGTGGAAAGTTAAATGAGGGAAATATTAGGAGGACCAAAAGTGATATTATTACCCTATAAATATAAGGATATCTGATGAGAATTTCGTGGAAACCATTTCTCTTCTTCTTCTTCTTTTTCTTCTTCATTTTTCTCCACCCTTGTTCTTCATTTCTATTCTGCCCAGCTTTAGTGATTTCCGATTAGCTGGAGTTTTAACCGTCGGATTGCCACCAAATTTTAGGTGGGGCTTCTAGACTCATAGTTCTTCATTCTGAACGGTGGAGATTGGATTTGGAGACCTAGAAATTCATTTCGTATCTAGGCAGATTTGGAGAGATTTCTTGATCCTTGGTTGTTTCTTTGCATTTTTCTTGTCCAAGTAAGTAATTATCAACTACCCTTATGATTTTAAGTATATTTATATAGTTATATCAAGGTATTCATACTTTAATTTTCCAGATTTTATAATTAGGGTTCTTGGGTGAGAAATTTTTTTAAATTTGGGGATTTTGTGAATTAAATTCTTAAATGATGATTTGAAGTTATTTTTATGATGATTATGTATATGCATGTGTTTTCCCTATAATTGTAGAATTATTTCTTGATATATATATATTTTTATGAGTTATGTTTTGAAAATGAAGAATTCAAGTGTCTTAGATTGTGTTGAAAAGGGGTTGTTGAACCCGGGAATGTGATTTTGAGAAAGTTTAGCTTATATGAAGTGGTTTTGTATGAATTCTAGTTTGATGTTGGAATTGAAATGTTTTGGTATCCATCTAGAGTGATTCGGTTTGGTGGTTTTATTTGAAGACCATATCTAGTGAGAGATATGGCCTGTGTACACAGTTTAAAGACCTAATCGGGTATGGCAAAGAAGTGTTGGGTAAGACCATGTGGGATTAGGCAATGTAAGAGATATCTCGACTCTATTGTGATTAATGATTATGATTTGATGGGGATGAACTCTAGATTGGATACAATTTGTTTTGGAATGGATGATTTGGAATTAACTATGTGTTTCTTATGATTTGGGAATTTTATGAAACGATAAAATTTTATTTCTATTTATGTGGTAAGATGTTTTTGCAATACATCATTGTTGGATAAAAACATTTGTTGGATTTTGGTATTTTATACATCGTTGTTGGATAAAAACATTTGTTAAAGCAAATATATACATATATAGCTATTTTGAGTAGAATTATTTTATGTAGTTGACAATTGCTTATTGAGATTTTTGTCTCATTTTTCTTTAAATGTTTTTATTGTTTTTAGGCGAAGAGGAAGTAGGTACCGAGGAGGGTACTATTCTCTAGGGGAGGTTCGGAAGTGGCCACGGATTGTCAGTCGTCACTAGGGTATTGCATTGCATGATGAGCATGAATCTATTACTTTTGTTTTGTATGAACGCTATTTCCAAAAATGTTATTTTGGATTGAAATATGAGGCAATGTATTTGTATATTTTAAATGTCAACATTTTCAGTATGAAATTTAGAACTTAATATATGTACTTCTCTTTTGACTCTTTATTTATTATCATTATCATTTTTTTTTGTGAGATGCTACCTTGGCTTAGGCGCCCGCCAAAGTAGTGCCTCACTGTCACGCTGCGGCCGGTTGGGGCTGGGTGTGATACAATACCTCCCTTCTGCGAAAACCCCTTAGCCACCAAACGTGCTTTGTACCGTTCAATGCTTCCATCTGTCTTGCGCTTAATCCTGTATAACCACTTACACCCAACAACATTAGTATCATGAGGTCGAGGTACTATAGTCCAGGTTTTTGTGTCAAGTAATGCTTTGATTTCTATATGCATAGCATCATGCCACACGTGTAGTTTCCGAGCCTGAGAATAAGTACGAGGTTCTGTAACAAGAAAGTTGGAAGAAATCGATTCTGAAAGAAGACATAATCGATCAGGTTGTTTTCGTAAGTGTGGTGGTCGAAGTGTCATGCGAGAAGGGGCTGTTTGATGTAAAATGGGATTTTGGTTATGAGGTGGATCAATAATGATTTTCAGTCCAGGAGATGGTGATGTATGAGGAACGATTTGATTTGGAGTTGGAAGAATAGAAGTAGAAGGGCTCAAAGAGTTCAAAGAAAAAGGAATTGGTGTATTTGGTGATGATGATGTATTACGGGATGATGGAGGAGGTGTTTCGAGTAAAATAGGAACAGAAATTGATTTTGGTTCAGGAGTGGAGGAATTACCTGTTGTGGGGACAGCCGGTTCAGAGGTGATAATGTGCCAAGGCAACTGATTTGAAGAAGGATTTTCTGAAGATGGCACAACAGGTTTCGAAATTATTGCAAAAGGAAAAATACTTTCATCAAAACGAGAATGTTTAGCAATAAAAACACGGTCACGATCCGGTGAAAAACAAATAAAACCCGAATGCAATTTTGATTTGCCAAGAAAAATACATCTGTCACTTCGGAAATTAAATTTGTTTTTGTTATAAGGTCGAAGTAAAGGATAGATGGCACAACCAAAAGTTTTGAAGCTTGAATAGTCAGGGGTTTTGTGAAATAATTTAAAATAAGGTGACGTATTATCATGACTTGGAGATGGAAGACAATTGATTAATTCAACACTAGTATTAATAGCATAATTCCAAAACCTGAAAGGAACAGAGGAATGAGCTAATAATGTTAATGCCGTATCAACAATGTGCCGAATTTTTCGTTCGGCAATTCCATTTTGTTCATGAGTATACGGGCAGGCAAAATAATGTTTGGTGCCCGTAGTTTTAAAATAAGTATGCAATTTTTGAAACTCTCCACCATAGTCAGATTGAAATTGTTTGATATTACAATTAAATTGACGTTTAACCATAGCTTCAAACTCCATAAAAATTTTGAACACATCACTCTTAAATTGAATGCAATAAACCCAAGTAAATCGACTGAATTCATCAATGAATAAAACAAAGTATTTTTGATTAAGATACGAATCCATAGGAGCCGGTCCCCATACATCCGAATGAACAATTTCAAAGGGCATTGTACTGTGTCTTACAATTGGAGGTAAATCAAGTTTAGTCAATTTGCCCAATTGACAAGCAGTACAAATTTTATTTGAAGAAGAAGAAAAATCTATACTATTTGAATTCAAAATACGAGCAGTAGTCTGTTTATTGCAATGACCAAAACGAGCGTGCCAAGTATCAAACGAGACCTTTTCACCAAGCAAAGCCTGCTTCAATTCAGTTGGTAGCACATATAACCCTCTGTCACTCGGGCCTCTCAACAGGATTTCCTTCGACACCTGATCCTTAACCAAAAAATGGGTAGGCTAGAATTCAAAGAAACATTTATTATCAGTAGCGAACTTTTGTACAGACAATAAGGATTTTGTGATTTTTGGAACAAGTAAAACATCTCTCAGGTGAAAATTGGAAACAATAGAATTACCGGTATGAGTGATTGTCATACCTTGACCATTACCTACACGTATAGTATCTTGACCATGATATGGAGCCATTGTTTGAAAGTGATTAGGATCAGCAGTGATGTGATGGGTTGCTCCTGTATCTGGATACCACGGTCTTTGAGGAGTAGGTATCGGTGCCATTGGTGGAGGAGTATAGTAATTCTGCCCCGGCATAGACGGATACACATAGGGATTCCATGCAAGATTGGCTTGGGGCTGGACCTGTTGATAAAAATTGGGGTTTCTGTGACCCTGTAAGTACGGCTGCTGTACTGTAGAGAAATGAGGTTGCTGGGCTCGTTTTAATTTCCGGCAACGGTCAGTGGAGTGGTTGCTGAGACCACAATAAGAGCATGGTGGCCAAGTAATTCGCCGTCGAGGTGCTTGACTGCGAACAGGAGCTGGAATAGGTGGTGTATATGGGGCTAGTCGTTGAGCAAGAAGGGCTTGAGGGGTTTCAGTGTAGTTCTTCAACAAAATTTCATGAGCGGTGAGATGGCCCAAAAGAGTGTAATAAGATGGTGGTGGTGTTTGCATACTCAGATTTGAAATTATTGGGTGATATTCAATACCCAAATTGGAGAAAATAGTGACATTAAATTGGGCCTGTGTGAGGGGAGCACCTGCGGCTTCAAGTTCATCGGCAAGGAGTTTAGCTTTCTCCATGAAATCAGCAATTCCAGCATCAGTTTTCTTCAATTGTGATAGTTGAATATGGATCTGGAACTGTCTTTGGTTTGATATGGTTCCATAGGCATGGGCTAGGGCTTCCCAAGCAGCAAAGGAAGACTTGATGCCAATTACAGTGTTGAATACTTCTGATGATAGAGAGCAAAAGATCCAATTAAGAAGGATTTGATCTTTTGTGAACCAAGCTGAGTATTCTGGGTTTTTAACCGGAACGTTTGCATCGGTTTGAGAAGGGATAAACTGAGGTGGAGCTGGGGAGGAGCCGTCCACATGACCCATAAGATTGTGAGTGTTTAGAATGGGAAAGAACTAAGTTTTCCAGGCTAGGTAATTTGTGCAGCTAAGTTTCACGCCAAAAACTTGATTGGAATTTAAAGATGTTTGATTTGGAGTGGTCATGGTTGATAAGGTGTTTACAGGAATTTCAAGGTGGGTAGTTTCAGAGGTGTGTGAAGGGGTAGAGTTAGAGGAGTCGGTGGTCGAGGATGAGGCTGAGGGAGAGGAATCAGATTTAGGGTTTTCAATATCTGACATAGAGCCCTAGGAAAGCTCTGATACCATGAAGAGAATCAAAGTTGGTAATTCTCATTGATTGTGTAAAACGTATACAGCTGTAATTATATAGATTACATTGAGTCTTGTATGGAAAGAACACTAATTGAGATAATTACAGGATAAGTGCAAATCAAATAAATTAGATTTATTTCCCTTAACACCTTGAACACCATACCTCTATATAAGGATGGCAACAAGTACAAGTTTCGCAAGTACTCGACACTATCCAAATTTCATGGGACTATCCGAACCCCGGTATAAAAGGATATGAGACTAGAATGAGATTCAATGTACTACTCGTCAAGGGTGTGGGACGAGAACGGGATTACCCCTCAGCGTACTTGCTACCTCTGTCCGTTTATGTAATTGTAGTTATGGAAAAATTATTTTTAAGTATGTATTAGTTATGAGGTGATGAATCCATATTGAAGAATGGAAGAATGATAAGTTTATATGTTTTTTAAATAAAGATTTATTAATGAATGTGTTACATTTGTTTATTACTTTAAGAATTTGGAAGCAAAGCATTTATTGAAATGATGTTGGTTGTTAAAAATGTAGATTGTAAAGTTTACTTATGAATGACTTTTATATTTTATGATTGATTTCTTTATATTTATGTTATTATTATTCTTTTTTTATTGAACAAGTAATTTCTATGAGATATGAGTAATTAATGAGTATCCGGAAATTTCGTGGGACGATAATGAGATTTACTAAGTTAATATCCATGAGTAATGAGACAAAATAAATAGTTATATTCGTAAACAGTTATGAGACAGGTAGTTTGATTACCCGCAAGTATTTTATCCGTTACTATTCTCTATGTGTCTATAGGTTTTCTTTGAGTGTTTCCTTAGGCTTGGGCCCTATTTTAATGTAGGTTTTGAGCCATGGGCTTTTATGTGGAATGGGCCTCCTATCGTTACTACCAGTGGGCTCTATGAATGTATCGATTCCTAACAAGTTTTTAATTGGGGATTTTATAAAAATACTTATATTTTGACACCATATTTCTTTTTCACATGAACTTCAAACTTTTGCAAAAATCCCTTTTCAACTTTTCAAAATTACTCAAATACCTTATTCTACTTTATCCACATTTCTCTCTCATTTTTTCATAATTTTAATCTAATTTTGTATTTATCTCTCAATTCGTTTATTTTTTTGTCATCCGACTTTAGAAAGTTTTTTTTTTTCTTCGAAAAAGATTCATATGTATATATTTTTACCAACATTTTTTTTTACTAAAGTATAACTCATTATGCCTTCATATCTTAAGGTATAATTAAGGTATAATCAATATAATATGTATCTTAAGGTATAATTGAGATATAACTAAGGCACTATAATAATGTATCTTGAGATATAATTAAGGTATAACTAAGGTATAATCACTGTAATAGTATATCTTAAGGTATAATTTAGGTGTAACTAAGGTATAATCACTGTGATAGTGTATCTTAAGGTATAACTAAGGTATAATCAATGTAATAGTGTATAACTAAGGTATAACTAAAGTAATCACTATAATCGTGTATTTTAAGGTATAATTAAGGTAGAACTAAGGTATAATCGTTATAATAGTGTATCTTAAAGTATAACTAAGGCATAATCACTGCAATAGTGTATCTTAAGGTATGATTAAGGTATAACTAAGGTATAATCATTATAATAGTGTATCTTAAGGTATAACTACGATATAACTAAGGTATAATCAATGCAATAGTGTATCTTAATATATAATTAAGATATAACTAAGGTATAAAAAATGTAGTAGTATATCTTAAGGTATAATAATTGTAATAATGTATCTTGAGGTGTAATTAAGGGATAATCACTGTAATAGTATATCTTAAGGTATAACTAAGGTATAATCAATGTAATAGCGTATCTAAAGGTATAACAAAGGTATAATTAAGGTATAATTAAGTTATAATCACTGTAATCGTGTATCTTAAGGTATAATTAAAGTATAACTAAGGTATAATCAATGTAATAGTGTATCTAAAGGTATAATAAAGGTATAATTAAGGTATAATTAAGTTATAATCACTGTAATCGTGTATCTTAAGGTATAATTAAGGTATAACTAAGGTATAATCACTATAATAGTGTATCTTAAGGTATAACTAAGGTATAATCAATATAATAGTGTATTTTAAGGTATAATTAAGGTATAACTAAGACCTAATCACTGTAATAGTGTATATTAAGGTATGATTAAAGTATAACTAAGGTATAATCACTATAATAATGTATCTTAAGGTATAACTAAGATATAATCAATGTAATTGTGTATCTTAAGGTATAATAACTAAGGTATAATCATTGTAATAATGTATGTTGAGGTATAATTAAGGTATAACTAAGGTATAATCACTGTAATAATGTATCTTAAGGTATAACTAAGGTATAATCAATGTAATAGTATATCTAAAGGTATAACTAAGGTATAATCACTGTAATAGTATATCTTAAAGTATAATTAAGGTATAACTAAGGTATAATCAATGTAATAGTGTATCTAAAAGTATAACTAAGGTATAATTAAAGTATAACAAAGGTATAGTCACTGTAATATAGTGTATCTTAAGGTATAATTAAGGTATAACTAAGATATAATCACTATAATAGTGTATCTTAAGGTATAACTGAAGTATAACTAAGGTATAATCGAAGTGATAATGTATCATAAGGTATAATCAATTAAAGTATATCTTAGTTATACCTTAATTATACCTTAATTCTATCTTAAGATACACTATTACATTGATTATTCCTTAGTTATACCTTAATTATACTTACTTATACCTTAAGATACACAATTACATTGATTATACCTTAATTATACCTTAAGATAAACTATTATACTGATTATACCTTAGTTGTACCTTAATTATACCATAAGATACACTATTACAGTGATTATATCTTAGTTATACCTTAATTATATCTTAAGATACACTATTCCAATGATTACCTTAGTTATACCTTAATTATACCTTAGTTATTATTGTCCCTAAATGCAACACTAGCAAGTGCACTAGGTCGGTTGTAGCACGGTGGTGAGTCCAAGTATCGTTTTCCACAAGGATTGATGTGAACAATCTTAAATTTTCAAGCAAATAAGCATATCTGATTTCTATCGTAATAAAAATAATAATTTCAAAGTAAAACAACTACAAAAGCTACTAAGTAAACTCAAACAGAAGTAAAAATAAACAAAGTCAAGATTGCTGAGAACAAAATATAAACAACAACAATAATAAAAGGCAGCAGACTTAAACGAAGCGTAGCAGGCAATTTCAGTGACATTTCTATCCTTAAACATTATGAGCAGGGTTACAGAACATAGATCTAGGTTATCTCACTCTCAAATTACCACACTAGGTACCTCTGAACATGTGGATACTATGATAAGCAGCCCAATCAAATCTCTTCAGCAAAAGACTACTTAATCATGCATTAATCTCTTGTAAGCATATTATCAAAAGATAAAAACCCCTAGCATGCAGTCTACTGGAATTTCTTCAGCAATAAACATGCATGTGTTTTATGGTCTTTTCCGTAGTCATAAATCTCCTCTCGGTCTCATCATAACTACTAAAGTATGAGATGGCCAAACTCATAAGTAAATGAAGAACACCATAAAACAACCATCAAACATAAAACTTATAATAAATAAGGGGAAAAGTCACTTACTCATGCCAGCCAAGCTAGCTCGAGCCTGTTGGACGAACTACTAAGTCATATAAGAGCAGCTTCAACAAAAAAGTAATAAAAAGAAAATAAAAATGAAAAGAAATTATATTAAACTAGAGAAAATAGAATACAAGAAAATGAACCAAGAGTTTAGAGCTCTGAAAAGCTCTCTACAACAAGAACCAAGGGAGGTATATACAGCACTCCCTCAAAAGACTAAAATGCTCTAAGGATTAAAATAATAAAAATTGTACTTAGCATTGTGGCTTCATCTTAACCACACAAACAAAATAATAAAAATGTTCAACCACTAAGGTTTGGTGAGATATGTAAGAAAAGATCTTCCAAAAAGTCAAACTTCTCTTCCCAAAACAAATCAAATCTTTCTCCTCCATCCTCTATGGCCCACGGCAGTGGCGAATCTAGCATTAAAATTTAGAGGGTGCTAAATTTTATAAATAAAATTTTAATTATGCTAGAATTAAAAAAAATAACATAAAATTAAAATTCTACTAAAAATAGTTAGAAAATAGTTTTTACATAATGATTATGAGTTTTTGACTAGGTATTTGCAGTGCCCAAACCGCTTGCATGTAACAATTGTAACCATCGAGATCCTGAATTCTGAAAATGTTACAAAATGACTTCATCATCAATACGTTTAAAATTTTTTTTCTCAATATAAGACACCAAACAATCTGTGAGATAATCATCTCCCATCCGGTTGCGCAGATCTGTCTTGATAATATTCATCGCAGAGAAACATCTTTCAACAGTAGCTGCTGCAACAGGTAAGATCAATGCCAATTCGATAAGCCGATATACTAAATAAAAAATTGTGTGATATTTCATGTCAACCATCTTCCTTGCAAGAGCTCCAATATCAAAAAGACCAAAAAATGCTTCATTCAATCTTACATCATAAATGTATTGATTAAGTTGAAATTCAAGCTCAAGTAGGTCACAGCTAGAAAAATCATCTGAATATAGCTCGGCAAGATAGAGTAGTCGCACATGATCAAAATTAGCAAATGAATTTGTAGGATCAAGGCATGCGATGCACATCAATAATTCCGAATTTAAATTGGTAAAACGATTGTCCATTTCTTCAACAACAACATCAATAACCTAACATTATATAAATATAAATCAATTCATAGAATAAGTAAATTGTTCAATATTTTTTGACATGGCATTGAGGAAAATCAAGTAAGTATATACCTTTATGAAAATATCTACACGAAAATGCTTGAGATAAGTCTTTGGTTCGCCACCATCACGAATCCTTTGACCTCGGCCTGGAATTTCATCTTCCATATTAGGCATATAAATTTTATTGGTGAAACAAAATTTGGTAACTTGTTCTAGTAATTGCCCCCAACCATTATTTTTATATGTTTCCAAGTCTCTTCTTGTCACTTGAATCATCTGTACAGCATTTTGTATGTTTTGATCCTTTCCTTGTAAGATTTTAGATAGTGCATTGTCTTTTCCAATAAATTCAACATAAACTTTGCAACAAACAAAAACTCAAAACTGAACATATGATCTATCAAACGCCCGGCATCAGGTCGAGCTTTTTGAGTATTTCCATCGGCATATAAGGATAACAACACTTCTTTCACTGGATTCCACATATTAAAAAGACTAAGTATTATTTTAAAGTGAGAACCCCAACGTGTATCTCCTGGCCGAGTTAAACTTGTTTCTTGATTTTGTCCCTTTCCCGTAGAAATTTCACCATTTTCTATTTTTTCTACCACTTCTTCTTGAAAAAGTTTTCTAAGAGCATCCTTCCTTTTACATGAAGCTCCACACAAATTCACAATCATAGAAAGTTTATCAAAAAAAGATCTCACATCTCTATGATCCGCTACAACAGTCACAATCACTAACTGAAATTGATGAGCAAAACAATGAATGTAGTGTGCATGCTTATTTTCATTTAAAGCCTTTTTAATCCATTGAGCTTACCTCGCATATTAGAAGCCCTGTCATAGCCTTGGCCTCTATGTCTTGAAAGTGATAATCCAAGTACCCTAAAGAAATCATCACTACATCTTTTCAAACATTGTGCAGAAGTCCAATAAACTGTTCTGTCACTTCTCCACCATTGCTCAAAAATCTCAAAACCACGGCCATTTGCTCTTTCACCAAACAATCCCGAGCCTCATCAATCAAAAGAGAAAACTTCTTCTTTCGGATTTCATTAACAATAACTTTTATCATCTCTTTTGTACAAGCATCAATAAGTTCCCTTTGAATTGAACCATAAGTCATTTGATTAGTTTTTGGAGCATTGGATTGCATGACCTTATTCAAATCCTCATTAGTCTCAGAATACCAAGCTACAAGTTTAAGAAAATTACCTCGATTCATTAAGGTTTCTGATTCATCATGTCCGCGGAAAGCTAATCCTTGCCCTAGAAGACATCGAATCACTTTTAGAACCGTTGTTAATCGAGTACGATACTGAACCTCCATTGTTATAGTTGTTGATGACATCACATAATCCACATTCTCCCTTTGATTTTAAAACATTCTTACTTGCATTCTACAACCATTATGTGTGCTATTTACACCTCCTATATGCTCAACAAACTTTTGCAAAGCTTTTTTCCAATTTGTACACCTAATTACTGTAAAATGTATCACCCTTAGCCTTTTGATCTTTGAACAAATAGCAAAACAAACAAAAATCATCATCTTTAGATATACTATACTCTAACCAATCTTTATATTTTGAAAACCATGCTTCTTGAAACTTCCTCTTATGTCCATACTTATCAGTAGTAAATGGAAATTTGTGCCCAAATGGTTGACAAGGGCCTTTCGATAGATATTGTCTTCTCAATCGTGCTCTCATTTCAAAAGGAAAACTATGAATCGGTTTACGCAATCCCAGGTCAGCAATAATAACATCATTTGATATTTCCACTTCTAGTCGGACTCTTTTATCACCATCTTCCTCGTTTGGTTTCTTTGAGGAGGATGAACCAACATTTTGGTTTCTTTTAGTCTTAGTAACAAATTTATCCATATTGACCTAGGACAAGTATACAAAAATAATAATAAGATTTTAATTCAACTCAATCACCAAATCAAATTCACTATATAAGCATGCTTATCTTTAATACTAACTCAATTCAATCAATTAAAGTTACAAAATTACTAAAGCACAAACCCTAAATTGAGTTTCACAGTCAACTAAATTAATCAAATAAACCATAATTAAGTGACCAAAACAACTAATAATTAATTTATCAATTTATAATTCCTCAACCCTAAAAGAAAATTTAACATGAAACTTTCAAGATAAAAAATACTATTGTTTGATAATAAGAGACTAACTAACCTTGCTTTGCTTAAGCCACAAACATGGAGAACAAAGGATAAAAAATAATTGTAAAAGCAAAAAGTGTTGTGTTGGGAATTTTGAAGAGAAAGGGAAAAAGAGAGAGGGAATATTTCTACAAAAAAAGGGTAGAAAGGTGGGGGAGAACGAGTGAGTGGCTGTGTGTGGATGTGGTCCAACTTACTAATGTTATTTTTATATTTTTTTTTACTAACCAAAACGACGTCGTTTTGGTTAGTGGACTTAAATAAAAAAAAAAGGCCCAGCCCAGGCCTAAGCCTGGACTGTTCCTTCTTCCTTCAAGCAAGCGAAGGAAAACAGGGGGTGCTTTTGCAGCACCCCCTTTTTTGATTTAATGGCGGTCCAAGGGGACTGCCGGCGGTAGGGGGTGCCGCCACCGTGGCCCCCCCCCCCCCCCCCCAAAATCTGCCACTGGCCCACGGTATGGTCCAATCTCTGCCGGTTTTTTCTCTCTCTTCATAGCTCCTTTCCAGCTCTCATCCAGCCTACTTGCTCAGGTTTTTTGAGTTTAAGCTCCATTTTATCTTTAATTCTGAAATTAGTTCTAATTAGCAAATAATTAACCAATTAAGCTTATTTTAACTCAAATAAATATCCAATTAAATAGGTAAAATATTTACTTATCATTTATACCTTAAGATATACTATCACATTTATTATTCCTTAGTTATATCTTAAGATACACTATTATAGTGATTATACCTTAGTTATACCTTAAGATACACTATTATAGTGATTATACCTTAGTTATACCTTAATTATACTTTAATTATACCATAATATTATTAAATTTTTCGTAACTTAATTAATTTTCATTTAATTATTAGTAAAAAGAATTTTATCCAATTTAAAATATATGTTGTATTTATAGATAATTTAGTAGGCTTCAATTTTATCATTAATATGAACTAAAACAATGTATTATAATCATTTTACGTAAATAAAATGAAAATAAATATATATCAATAGTTTTCAGATCATTTTTCGTGAAATTAAAAAGTTTTTTGTAAAGTAGTAATATAACAAGAATTGGATATCACTTCACGTAAAATATGCCTAGCATTGCAAGGTTTCCGTAGAATTTAAAGGTTTTACGTGAAAACCAATTTTTCTAATTTTTTTGTAACATGTGGAATTTTTTCATCTTTATACAGAGAACTACTACTCAATTATTACATTCTCGTACAATATAAATATTTCTCGCGAATATATCTCAATAGTTTTTAGATCATTTTTCGTAAAATTAAAGAATTTTTTACAAAATAGTAATATTACAAGAATTAGGTATCACTTCACATAAAATATGCCTAGCATTGCATGGTTTCGTAGAATTCAAAGATTTTATGTGAAAACCAATTTTTCTACTATTTTTTGTAATATGTGAAATTTTTCATCTTTATACGGAAAACAACTACTCAATTATTATATTCTTGTACAAATTAAATATTTCTCGCGAATATATTTCAGTAGTTTTCATATCATTTTTTACAAAATTAAAGTTTTTTTTTTTTGTAAAGTAATTATATTACAAGAATTGGGTTTCATTCACATAAAATATGCCTAGCATTGCATGGTTTCCGTAGAATTTAAAGATTTACGTGAAACCCAATTTTTCTTTTATTTTTTTGTAATATGCGGAATTTTTCATCTCTATACGGAAAATAACTATTTAATTATTATATTCTTGTACAATATAAATATTTTTCGTGAATATATCCCAATAGTTTCCAGATCATTTTTTGCGAAATTAAAGAATTTTTCGTAAAGTAGTAATATTACGAGAATTGGGTCTCATTTCATGTAAAATATACCTAGAATTGCATGGTTTCCATAGAATTTAAAAGTTTTATGTGAAAACTAATTTTTCTACTTTTTTTGTAATATACAAAATTTTTCATCTTTATACGGAAAACTACTACCCAATTATTACATTTTAGTACAAATTAAACATTTCTCGCGAATATATTTCAATAGTTTCCATATCATTTTTCACAAAATTAAATTTTTTTTGTAAAGTAATTATATTACAAGAATTGAGTTTCATTTCACGTAAATTATGTCTAGCATTGCATGGTTTCCATCGAATTTAAAGGTTTTACATGAAACCCAATTTCTCTATTTTTTTTTGTAATATGCGGAATTTTTCATCTCTATACGGAAAACAACTGCTTAATTATTATATTCTCGTACAATATAAATATTTCTCGCAAATATATCTCAGTAGTTTCCAGATCATTTTTTGCGAAATTAAAGAATTTGTTATAAAGTAGTAATATTATGAGAATTGAGTTTCATTTCACGTAAAATATGTCTAGCATTGCATGGTTTCCATAGAATTCAAAGGTTTTACGTGAAACCCAATTTTTCTACTTTTTTTTGTAAAATGCTGAATTTTTCATCTCTATGCGAAAAACAACTACTCAATTATTATATTCTCATACAATATAAACATTTCTCGTGAATATATTTCAGTAGTTGCCAGATCATTTTTTGCAAAATTAAAGTTTTTTTTGTAAACTAGTAATATTACGAGAATAAGTTTTCATTTCAGGTAAAATATGCCTAGCATTGTATGGTTTCCGTAAAATTTAAAGGTTTATATGAAAACCAATTTTTCTACTGTTTTTTGTAATATGCAGAATTTTTTCTTTTTTATACGGAAAGCTACTATCCAATTATTATATTCTCATAGAATATAAATATTTCTCGTGAATATATCTCAGTAGTTTTCAGATCATTTTTCGCGAAATTAA
Organism: Euphorbia tirucalli; assembly: GCA_039660915.1. Classification (NCBI taxonomy): domain Eukaryota; kingdom Viridiplantae; phylum Streptophyta; class Magnoliopsida; order Malpighiales; family Euphorbiaceae; genus Euphorbia; species Euphorbia tirucalli. Next base: position 47,888,281 of record CM077636.1, read on the forward strand.
AGTTATTTTATAAAATAGTAATATTACGAGAATTGGATATCACTTCATGTAAAATATGTCTAGCATTGCATGGTTTCCGTAGAATTTAAAGATTTTATGTGAAAACCAATTTTTCTACTATTTTTTGTAATATGTGGAATTTTTTATCTTTATACGGAAAACAACTACTCAATTATTATATTCTTGTATAAATTAAATATTTCTCGCAAATATATTTCAGTAGTTTCCATATCATTTTTCGTGAATTAATTTTTTTTTTTGTAAAGTAATTATATTACAAGAATTGGGTCTCATTTCACGTAAATGTGTCTAGCATTGCATGGTTTCGGTAGAATTTAAAAGTTTTACGTGAAACCCAATTTTTCTATTTTTTTTTTGTAATATGCGGAATTTTTCATCTCTATACGGAAAATAACTACTTAATTATTATATTTTTGTATAATATAAATATTTCTCGCGAATATATCTCAGTAGTTTTCAGATCATTTTTCGTGAAATTAAAGAATTTTTTGTAAAGTAGTAATATTATGAGAATTGGGTTTCATTTCACGTAAAATATACCTAGCATTGCATGGTTTCCGTAGAATTTAAAGGTTTTACGTGAAAACAATAATTTTTCTACTATTTTTTGTAATATGCGGAATTTTTTCATCTTTATACAGAAAACTACTACTCAATTATTACATTCTCCTGCAAATTAAATATTTCTCGCGAATATATTTCAGTAGTTTCCATATCATTTTTCGCGAAATTAAAGTTTTTTTTGTAAAGTAATTATATTACAATAATTGGGTTTCGTTTCACATAAAATATGCCTAGCATTACATGGTTTCCTTAGAATTTAAAGGTTTTACATGAAACCCAATTTTTCTATTGTTTTTTGTAATATGCCGAATTTTTCATCTCTATACGGAAAATAACTACTTAATTATTATATTCTCATATAATATAAATATTTCTCGCGATTATATCTCAATAGTTTCCAGATTATTTTTTGCAAAATTAAAGAATTTTTCGTAAAGTAGTAATATTACGAGAATTGGGTTTCATTTCATGTAAAATATACCTAGCATTGCATGGTTTTCATAGAATTTAAAGATTTTACGTGAAAACCAATTTTTCTACTATTTTTTGTAATATGCGGAATTTTTTCATCTTTATACGGAAAACTACTACCCAATTATTACATTCTCGTACAAATTAAATATTTCTCGCGAATATATTTCAGTAGTTTCCATATCATTTTTCGTGAAATTAAATTTTTTTTTATAAAGTAATTATATTACAAGAATTGGGTTTCGTTTCATATAAAATATGCCTAGCATTACATGGTTTCCTTGGAATTTAAAGGTTTTACGTGAAACCTAATTTTTCTATTGTTCTTTGTAATATGCGGAATTTTTCATCTCTATACGGAAAACAACTACTTAATTAGTATATTCTCGTACAATATAAATATTTCTCACGAATATATTTCAGTAGTTTCTAGATCTTTTTTCGCGAAATTAAAGAATTTTTTGTAAAGTAGTAATATTACGAGAATTGGGTTTCATTTCACATAAAATATGCCTAGCATTGCATGGTTTTCGTATAATTTAAAGATTTTACGTGAAAACCAATATTTCTACTATTTTTTGTAATATGCGGAATTTTTTTTATCTTTATACAGAAAACAACTAATCAATTATTATATTCTTGTCATCAATTAGAATGTGGAGGGCATTTTAGTTCATCTAGAACAGTAGCTAAGGTGTTGCAAAGTGGTTTTTATTGGCCTATATTGTTTAAAGATGCCTATACTTTTGTTCTGAATTGTGATAAATGTCAAAGAATAGGAAATATATCTAAGAGGAATGAAATGCCACTGAATAACATCTTAGAAGTAGAGTTGTTTGATGTATGAGGGATAGATTTCATGGGTCCATTTCCATCATCATATGGGAATCAATATATTTTGGTAGTAGTAGATTTTGCATCCAAGTGGGTAGAAGCGATGACTTTACCCTCGAATGAGTCGAAGCATGTAGTAAAATTCTTGAGGAAGAATATCTTCACTCGTTTTGGAGTCCCAGGCACTATTATAAGCAATGGGGGTACACAATTCTATAACCGCCTATTCAATTCTTTGTTAACTAAATATGGTGTGACTCATCGTGTAGGTACTCTGTATCATCCTCAAACAAGCGGACAAGTAGAGATCTCCAATCAGGAAGTGAAGCATATACTCAAAGCCATAGTAAGTTCATTACGAAGGGATTGGGCAATGAAGCTTGATGATGCTCTTTGGGCATATCGGACAGCTTTCAAAACTCCGTTAGGGATGTCTCCTTATCAATTAGTGTTTGGTAAAGCTTGTCATCTTCCTGTAGAGCTGGCGCACAAAGCATATTGGGCAACCAAAATCCTAAATTTCAAGCTTCCCGCAATTGGCAATCGAAGAATGTAGCAACTAAATGAATTAGATGAGCTTCGGCTTCATGCCTATGAGAATGCTCAGATTTATAAAGAGAGAACCAAAAAATGGAACGATAGGCATATTGTGAGCGAACGACCTTTTTCAGAACGCGCGGTGAAGCGGAAACCGGGGATTTTCTTTTTGGGTAATTATGTCTTGGTTTTGAAAACGGTTTTTAATCTCTCTTAAAAAAACCTTTCATTTTATTGAAAAAGTATTTTGTAGAAAACTTAGTTGTAAGTGTGAATTTTAGAAAGATAGGCTTTTAGAAAATCCCATTTTAACTTAAAGATCTCGAAACATGAATTTCGAGATTAGATACAGAGTCGCCACCCAGATCAGCTCATCCGGGAAATTCCGGTACAGCTCCCTACCAAGTGTAGACGCAGTACCTAATCCAGAGATTCGAGGTTTGGGCAACATATCTACTAATCCTCACTAATTTTTAATCATTATTTCGTAATATGACATTTCATTCACTTAATTCTACTCATTTTATCCCTTCTTTTATTATTAGCCAATGCTCATGCAAATGACATAAATATATAAAAATAAAATAAAGTGCGGAAAAATAAAAGTGCAGAAAAGTAAATCACACCAAGAACTCATATAGGACAGAATAGGGGTATTTTAGGAAACGGGATCATGCAAAGGGGGTAACCGAGTCGACCAGACCGGTCGGCCCGGTTAGACCTGGAAAACGATTTTTCAAACGCCTTGTAGGTTATATGGATAAAAGATCGGTTTTAAAAGCGGTTTGGCTCATTTACATGCATTTATCCAACTTTAGCGGGCCAGATATCCCGGGACCCGGGGGTCCTGTTCGTGTGTGGGCCTAAAACAAACATTCATCTAGGGTCCAAAAGTATGCAAACACGCCAAAAATCATTTTTCAATGGGAAAAGAATGCAAAATTACAAGTTTGGGGCCCAAAAGGGCAAAACTGTAATTCTGCCCATATTACAGCCGCGCCCCTGTAGGCTACAGCCGCACGGCTGTAGGTTACAGCCGCGCCCCTGTAGCTTACAGCCGGAGGGCTGTAATGCTCCAGAATCGATTCCAACTTATTTTTCGTGTTTTCGAAGATCATTTTGCAAAGTTTGATGATTTTAGGCGATCTGGGACTTCTGAAAAAATATTAAAACCAACAGAAAAGACCCGAAATGGACCAAATCGAATCTGGAAATCCCTAATCGTCCAAAATCACCAAATTCATCACATCCGCCCATAAAAAAATGAAGAATATGGAATCGAAGCATGCACGGATGTGATTGGATCGATAACAGATATGAAAAACACATTTAATTGAAGCGTGGGAGCGTTATCGATCGATTTGGGCCGATGGAGCTTCGGCCCCTGTAGGTTACAGCCGCGCCCCTATAGGTCATAGCCGCGTGGCTGTAGGTTACAGCCGGGCGGCTGTGATCTTGTGGGGCGGCTGTAATCACAGAAAACTAAAAAAAAACATAAAAAATCCAATAAAAAGCATTACAGCCGCACCCCTATAGGTCACAGCCGGACGGCTGTGATCTTATGGAGTGGCTGTAATCAGAAAACTCCCACAGAACAGAAAGAAAAATGGAAAAGAACTACAGCCGCGCCCCTGTAGGTCACAGCCGCGCAGCTGTGATCTTTGGTGGGGCGGCTGTAGTCCAAAAAAAAAAACCAACCAAACGCGAAAAACTCAAAACATGCAATTGAATCACAACCAAGATGAACAGAATGGATTTTTAAGGTCTCTCAGAAAATTACCTTGTATGTGTTCCAGCCCTTGGACAACAAAAAAGATTTTTGGATGCCAGAAAATGTCCCATAGTCACGGACGACCCGAGCAAAGTGTGTTTTCCGAACCTCGAACGGAACCACGAGGAAAATTCAAGGATTGATTTTCAAGTGTTCCCTCTTCTTCTAACCTTTCTTTCCTTTCTTTTTTGTCTAATTCTTCTTTTTTTGTGTTGTTGTATTAAAAACCTTAAGAAAAACTATGTGATTTCTTTTTTTTCTTTTTCTCTCTAAGTTTTCTCTCTTTTTTCTGTTTTTTCTACCTCCTTGGTGCCCTAATTCCCAAATAGCATCCTTAAATATCTCCTGTTTTGGTATTAAATCGGAATTAATTGCTGATTTCATCAAAAAAGGAAAACTGACGATTACAGCCACACGGCTGTAGGTCACAGCCACGCCCCAATAGTCTACAGCCGCGCGGCTGTAGGTCACAGCCGAGCGGCTATAGTGCCAAAATTCCTATTTTGTTTAAAAACCGAATTAAATGCTGATTTAGCCCAAAGAAGGAAATAAGGAGATTACAGCCGCGTGGCTGTAGCTTACAGCCGAGCAGCTGTAATGCCCAGAAAATTACATTTTCACTTATTTTCTTTGATTTGTTTTTCGGTTCTCTTAAGTATCCGCTCAAATTTTCCAGGGTTCCGTACTAGGACTTGTCACACACCTCCGGGCTATCCGGGACATTTCCGACGTCATCCTGGTCGGTCCGAATCCACTTCACGTCTATCTGTGAAAAAGGTAACAATAGCTTTCATCACCGAGGTCGGGAAAAAACCCATGCTCACAGGCTGCCCCTCGCACGACCAAAGTCGACTTGAACGGGTGCTTGTGTCTGATTCGAGTTTGGTCTCGTGATAGGGAGCACGGTGAGAAGGAAAAGAGAACGTACCTGAGGGGTTCTCCTTATGCCGACTTGTTTGGATAGGGACTCGTCTCGGTTGCTTTTGAGACAGTGGTCTTGCCTAAATTGATTTGATTTTTTTCAGGGTCTTGCTTCGGTTCTGATACGAAGTATAGGACTTTGCCCGAATTGTTCCAAAGTTATCTAGGGTCATGCTTAGACTTCATTGCAAAGCAGAGGACTGTGCCCAGATGTTGTTTGATTCGCCAGGGACATGCTTCAACTCCATCGTGAAGCAAAGGACTTGCCCGGATCGTGTTTGACTTGCCAGGGACATGCTTCGACTCCATTATGAAGTAGAGGACTTGCCCAGATCGGATTCTCCTTGCCATTCGGTGCCTACAAAAGGGAAGGGTATTTTGGTAATTTTACAACTTGAGAAGTTGACATTCCTTGAAGTAAGGAGACTTTGGTCTTTTGGTCTTTTGCGGTGCCTATGCCACAAAAGAAATGGGTTTTTAGTGATCTGGTGTTCCCTTTTTTGTGGGAAGGGGTATTTTGGTCATTTGGCAGCCTGGTGGCCGACAGAAGGAATTTCGGCCATTTCACCCTTAATGGAGCCTGTGTCATTAAGGAGAGAAATATTTTGGTGACTTGGTCTCCCATATAGCTCATATCGCTAAAGGGAAAATGTCTTAGCCATCCGGTGATGTGGTTATTACCCGAAGGGCGTTTTGGACATTTCACTTCTTGTGAAGCATGTGTCACTTGAAGGAAAGGATAATTATGTCGTCACGGGGCTCTTGTAGCCGGGAAGATGGTTCTTTGGCGGTTTGAGAATTTTGGTCAACACTTGAAGCTTTGAAGTCGTTTTGGGCACATATGCGTTCCTTGATCGATAATTTTGGAAACAAAAATTTTTGCCCCTTCGATCAAGAACGAATGTGAGCCTAAAATCTTTGAGAACAAGAAAATTACCTTTCTCGGGGTCTAAATGGACATAAAACCATTTTTAAGAAAAGAAAAAATGAAACAAACTTTAAAAGAAAGGAAGCTACAGCTGAGCGGTTGTGCTACAGTTGCTCGGCTGTAGTGGTAGGTGAGGAAGAGTGCATAAAAGCCACACAATGTGGCAGCCCCTATTCACCCATTTTTGAATGAAAATACTCCCCTTTCTGGCGATTTTCTTGCTCCCAAACCGAAACCATGAGGCGAAAGATGCGTAGAGTCCTCCGTCCAGTCCCGGCTGCTCAACCTGTGTTTCAAACTCGGTTTTCCATCCCAGAAGGAAACTTTACTCTACCCTTTGAACCCACTGAGTGCATTTATGGGTTAAAAGAGGAGGATGCATACTGTGGAGTGAAGATCGACGACCAGGTGCCCATTTTACTCCAAGTTTCGAACCATGCTTACACGAATCTGGTTAGTTTTCTCAAACTTTCCCACTTTTTCCAAGTTTCCAATTTCTGCAAAATTCAGGAAAATATGTGAAATTGATGCATGATTTAAGTAGATTATGCCCCTAGGATGATTAATTGTTGGTTTGGCTTGAGTTAGGACGAGATTTAACCGAAAAAACGAAAAAAAACTGAAGTGGGCCGAAAAAATGCAGCTACAGCCGCCCCATGTTTGATCACAGCCGCGCGGCTGTGATCATGTGGGGTTACAGCCGCGTTGCTGTAACCCTACAACCGGGGGGCTGTAGGCTTCAAATTTTGTGATCATGTGGGGTTACAGCCGGGCGGCTGTAGTCTTCAAATTTTAGGCCACCCCATTTTTTTTCAATTCGAATAATGTTTCTTCGATTTTTATGGTGTGTACGCATTCTAAAAAGCTCATAAACTTCCTGATTATTAATTTTGCAGTAGAGATCCGGCCATTACGGTAGCGGATCCATCACAGAGGCTTTAAAATGGTATAGGCGTCTCCCTCAAGGGGTGAAGGATATTATGAACTCCACCGGCCTGCACCGACTGGTTCGCAGCATGTCGATTACCACTCCTCGCACGAGTCGGGGGCTTTTGGCTGCACTTTTGGAGAATACACTGTGACCTCGGAGGACATCGTCGCTATTACAGGCCTTCCCTTCTCGGGCTAGATGATTCATTTTAATCAGGTCTTCGCGCATGGCGGCAATCATCAGGAGCTGATATCCACGCTGATTGGGATTAGTTCTCCTGAGAGCCGGATCCAATATAGTAGGATCCACGAATACTGGCTCGGGCGACAGCGTGCGCTTCCGGAAGGAACCACCTTTGATGCTGGTGATGAGAGGAAGTACGCTAGAGCGTACCTGTTGCATGCTCTCTCCACCACTCTTTTCCCCACGGGCCGGAGCAATCTGAATCTGGCTTTACTGCCCTCACTGATCGACCTGGAGTCTGTGAGGACCCTTAATTGGGCTCGGGCTGTATTGGCCCAACTTTATTATGCTCTAGATCTCTGCGCCCGGGGCTCCTACAAGGAGTTGAAGGCTTTTTGGATTGTGCTGCACGTGAGTGTCTTGAACATTTTCTCTCTTTTTTCTCTTTTTTTTTAACTGACTTGCTTTAAATTTTCCCTTGCAGATTTGGGTCTATGAGTACCGCTTCGTCCCTTCCCCGATCGTGCAGATTCCTGAAGGGGTCACTTTGGTTGAATTCTCCTGCCTCCGCCATTACATGGGATACGTCTGGAGCGAGGTTGATAAAAACCAGGCGGAGTGCCGGCAGGCTCTGAGAGATATGACGTTCGAGGGGGTATAATAATATATATATATTTTTAACAACTGACTAGTTCCTCAATCTCAGATTGTCAAGGCCCCTTGGAGTCGGGAAGGGGAAAATTTGCCCCAGCAGCTTGTTGATGCGCAGGCGCTCGCGAGCAGGCGCTTCGTGATGGAGTGCCCCTTCGGCCAGAAGTGGTTCTTAGGGGAGAGGACTTGCGACTGGCGCTCTGGTCCTAGGGCGCGTAGGATCCCGGCTGCCCTGCCAGTAGGGTTATTCTGGCCTCACCTGCTATCCCTTGAGTTGCACCCGGACCTCTATGGTGTTGGATATGAGGCCGGTAGTGTAGATGGTGATTATAGCTGCTTCATCACCGTCCATTTGCTCCCACCATCCGCAGACGCTAGTGCTGGCGCTGGGGTAAATTTCTTTCTTTCTTTTTTTTTTTTTTTAACGTTGTGGTGTTTAATTGACCCCAGCCATCTTCCCGGGGTGGACGGGTACGTGCTTCTTCATCAGCTAGGGGAAGAGGAGGTAGGTCACGTCCCGCTGATCCCTGGGCCACCGGTATGGATTCTGCCGCCGTTACGGAGGATATTCCCATCCCTGATTTCCAGGCTCCTCTGGCCCCCGAGGTCGGATATGTGCATGGTCGGCTTGAATTCCCTATTGAAGACTCCATTCAGCTGTATGATGACTTCCAACGATCTTATCGGGCTGACCTGCATCTACAAGACCATAATTTTCCCCCGGCTATTCCTTTTGACACCACACATGTGAGTATATCTTTGTTAATCTATTTCCCCCTTTTTCTGTCATTAGCTGATGCTCTGAATCCTAATTTTTACAGATTCCGGTGATGCAGGGTATGTACATGGGTCAGGCCATTAATGCGTTGAGGGCGCTCTCTTTCCGAGACAATTCCGCTAGGATAGTAAGTACTTGCACATAATAATATGCTTATGTCTGGATGATGCATGTATGCATGGATGCATGTGTGATGTGATGTTCCTCATGTTTTGTCTAATGCAGACGGCGATCGGGATGGAGCGCCGTGAGTCTGCTCGCTTGAGGGACGAGAACGATCAATTGCGGCATCGAGTCACCAAATTGGAGGTCATGAATCAGACCTTCAGAGACCAGGCAGGTGACTGGAACGTCCAGATGGGAGAAGCAGATGATGACGACGACGATGATGACGAGGCAGAAGATGATGAGGATAACGATGATTCTTCTTAGCATATATCGGGTCCTGGTGTGGATCTAATTTAGTTTTGTATTAGATATGTCTGATGTACATAAATTTTTTATGACACTTGTACTTCTTATCTATGTATTTTCTCGCCTTCTCTTACATTTTATAGCTCTTTTGCTCAATTCGGTCCGGTCCAGGACGCATCTTGGTGCCTTTATACTTTGTTTTCTCTGAAAGGCGATCTTCAGAGCCCTTATTTTCGCAATCATAATCATCAGAAATCATAAAAGGCTATAGATAAAGGATTATCTGAACTACAGCCGTGCCCCTGTAGTTATTACAACCGCCCCACATACTACAGCCGCGCGGCTGTAGTCTACAGCCATGCCCCTGTAGCAACTACAGCCGCCCCATGCCAAAAAGTCCATCCCACATCGATTTTGCAAGCTTTCTTCAGCACAGCCAAGCCCCTGTAGACATTACAGCAGCCCCATACATTACAGTAGCGCCCCGGTAGCAGCTACAGCCGCCCTATTCCAAAAACTCAATCCCACATCAATTTTCAAGCTTTCTTCAGCACAGCCGAGCCCTTGTAGACATTACAGCCGCCCCATACATTACAGCCGCACCCCTGTAGCAGTTACAGCCGCCCCATGCCAAAAAATCATCCCACATCAGTTTTGCAAGCTTTCTTCAGCACAGCCGAGCCCCTATAAATATTACAGCTGCCCCATGTGTTACAGCCGAGCCCCTGTAATGCATTACAGCCGCCCCACATACTACAGCTGCCCCACTCATTCTTCAGCCCTTCTTCTTCTTTCGCTTCTCTTTTAGCATGGATCAGCTTAGAGGACAACTCCGGGACTACTGGGGTACGATCTGCTCTTCTAATTAGGCCCTACTTGCACCCTTTAGCTGCAATATCTCAGGTGTTACATCACTTTGACCCCGAATCGAGTCTTCTTGGATGCAGCTGTCAACTTTTGGGATCCGATGGATCATGTGTTCCGTTTCTCCGGTCAAGAGTTATGCCCCTTGATAGAGGAGTTTAGTGCCATTCTCTGTGTTCCCTGCCCCCGGGGGGCCCGGTTGGCTGTTCCCGACCCCGATTATGATGATGCCCGCACATTCCTAAGCCAGTTCGCTCCTTCTGTGGCAGGCATAGGTCGTGCACTTACTGGTAGGTCTACCTCATCCAGACTTAGTCTTTCTGTCGTTGCTGACTTGTGTTTTGCTTTATCTCCCACTGCCCCTGGGTGGGCTCCGCTGATGAGTCTGTTACTGACGGCTTGCTATCTGTGCGAGTCCCAAGATGAAAATTGTAGTCTTAGGCTGGCTTCAGTGGTGACTCAGGTGTCTCAGGGTGCATCTTTCATGGGGGTTGTTCTGGCTGAAACCTTGATATACTTAGACTCCATCCATTCTGATTCTCCTATTGAGAGCCGTGGGTCTGCCCTCTTACTTCAGGTATGCTTCAGTTCTACTTTTTTCTGAATTCAAACATTCATTGCCCCTTTATCTTGACTAAACCGCCTGCAGATTTGGTTGATGGAGAAGCTATGCCTCTTGAGTCCTCCTCCACTTCGTCCGAGATATGCTCCGAAGCACTATTGGTCTCGGCACATTGAGCTTCCAGATTTCGGTTTCATGTCCATGGAACATTGGTTTGACTGGCTAAGGAGGCGATCTGACACCATAATCCGATGGGTCTGCCCTTGGTGGGATATTACTGATGTGACTACTGAGACCTGGGCCGGAGGTGTTCAGTTGCTTGGGTTGACCCGTGTGACTTTCTACTCTCCTGCTCGACTGAGCAGGCAGTATGGGCAACTGCAAGGGGTTCCTCGATCTTTGTGTACTACTGAGTGCGGGGTGTTTACATCACCGTGGCCTCAACATGTGCAACACCAATGGATGCATCTTACTCGTACCGAGGTCCTGAAGTATGATAATCTTGCCTCCATAAAGACAAATGCTTGCTACAGGGCTTGGTTGGCAGATCTGGTCGGCTGTCCCACTCGGGGAGGACGTGAGGCACTGACGCTGCGGTATCTTGGCCTCTAGATGATTAGGATTGATTACTGCTGTATGACTCTTTTTTTTTATCCTAATTTTTGCATAGGTCACCCTTTTTGGGTTTTCGGCCTATCGGACTGTCTTTATTTTTGCCTGAACTGCCCATTTTTTTGGGTTTTCAATCCAGCAGACCTTATTTTATGTCCTATCTTTTGCATAGACCGCCCATTTCGGGTTTTCAATCTATCGAACTCCCCCTTTTTTTTTTAATGTATATGTTCAATCAATGGATGTGAGATGTGCAGAAGATATATAAAGATAAATATGCGCAGAATAATCTGAATTGCAGATGAACTTGGGACATTTAAGCGAACAAAACCGAACATTCATTCATTCATTCATAAATAACGTTTTAGCACAATGTACATCGAATGATGAAATGAACTATGGATAGAATTATTGATGGTATAAGTCTCGATTGAAGCCATGCTTGTTACCAACCAGTCTTTACAGATTTTCCAGTTGATGATCCTCACCTCTCTGTCCTAATTTCTGCATGGATCACCTTTTTGGTTTTCGACCCATCGGACTGTCCTAATTTTTGCATGGACCGCCTTTTTGGTTTTCAATCCACCGGACCCCTTTTTTTTTACACGTAGTAGTGTTTCAGCTTGTCTTGATTGATGGGGTTGACGAATTCGTTCCTGTCCATATCCATAATTTTTGTAGCACCTTTCGACAGCACCCTCTTGATTACATACGGACCTTCCCAGTTCAGCTTGAATTTCCCTCGCACATCTGTGTTGGTCTGTTTCATCTGCTTGAGTACCAGATCCCCTGCCTTAAATGGACGTTTCTGATGGCAAACCTTGTTGTTGTATGTCCTAGCCATCCGTTGTTGGTACATTTGCAACAGATCTAAAGCCTGAAGATGCCTTTCGTCAATCAGTGTTAGCTGTTCATATCTCGACTGAAGCCAATCAGACTCCGGCAACTGTGCCTTCATGACCACTCTTAACGATCTGATTTCCATTTCTACCGGTAACACTGCTTCCATCCCGTAAACCAGTGAATATGGAGTTTCTCCTGTAGGGGTTCTGATGCTTGTCTGGTATCCCCACAAAGCCAATGGTAACATGTCGGCCCAATCTGTGTAGGTTACCACCATCTTTGGCCGCTTCCACCACCCCATTGGCTTGTGGGCGATACGGGGATGACTTGTGGTGCTCGATCCCCTTCTCTTGGAATAACTGTGCCGTTATCCCTTGGAATTGTACCCCGTTATCGGTCACGACATGATGAGGGATCCCATATCTTGCGAAGATGTTCCTTTCTATAAATTTGGCCATCTTCTTGGCAGTGATATTAGCAAATGATTCCGCTTCGACCCATTTAGAAAAATAATCTATAGCCACAACAATGAATCGGTGCCCATTTGAAGTAGGCGGCCTTATCTCTCCAGTTATGTCTATACCCCAAGCTGCGAACGGCCATGGAGTCGAGGATACTTGAAGTTCAAGCGGGGGAAGATGATTGAGGTCTCCATACACTTGACATTCGTGGCATTTCTTAACTTCCTCGATACAATCAGCTTGTAGAGTGAGCCAAAAGTATCCTTGCCTCAGTATCTTCTTTGCTAGAGCCAAACCATTCATGTGCGGGCCACAAACGCCGGAATGTATCTGTTTCATAACCATGACTGCTTCTTCCTCCGTGATACACTTCAGAAGAACTCCTTTAGTTGTCCTTTTGAAAAGTTGATTCTTAAATATCCGGAGCTGTGCTGCTAACCTCCTGAGGGAAACCTTATCAGACTCATTGGCGCCTTCAGGATATTGACCGTTCTGGATGAACAATAGAATGTCATAATACCAAGGTCGTGCCTCAATAGTTGCAACCGTATTGACTGACAAATAGCATGGGTTCTGAGTGATTTCCAGAACGACCGGCTGTATTGGTTGTTTTCGGGGGCCTTCCCACATTGATGACAATGTAGCCAAAGAGTCTGCCATCTGATTCTCCTCCCTCGGTACATGCCGGAATTCACACTGACTAAATACCCTTGCCTTTCCCAAACCAACTCAAGATAGGGTCGGAGCGATTCTTCCTTTATTTCCCAGTCTCCGATTACCTGCCGAATCACCAAGGCTGAATCCCCGATAACTAGTACTTCGTTTGCCCCCAGTGTGATCAAAGCATCGATACCAAAGAGACATGCTTCATATTCGGCCCCATTATTGGTCACTGGAAAGACAAGTCGCCTTGCCAGAGGAATGATTTCTCCTTCGGGTGTAGCAATGATTACCCCCAAGCCTGCACCGTGTTTATTCACTGCCCCGTCGAAGTACATCACCCACCTATTCGACTCCTCTTCCACCACCGCCAGCTGTTCGTCGGGAAATTCTAGGTTCTCCACATAGTCTGAATCTATTGGCTGGTTAGCTAGGAATTCTGCTACGGCTCTTCCCCTGATTGTCTTCCTCGTCACATATTCTATGTCAAATTCTGACAACAAAAGCAACCACCTGGATAATTTTCCCACTAATACCGGAGCTTAGCATAAGTACTTCATGGGATCCACCTTGGCCACCGCCTGAACCTTGTATGACTGGAAGTAGTGTCTTAACTTCTTTGTCAACCATACCATAGCAGCACAAGTTTTCTCTACTATCGTATACCTAGTCTCATACTCTAGTAGCTTCTTGCTCAAATAATAGATCGCATGCTCATGCCCATCCTCTTGCTCTTGTACTAGCATGGCTCCCACAGAAGTCTCTTCAACGGCTAAGTACAGGATCAAAGGCTTGTCCGGTATTGGAGGTTTTAGAACTGGGGGATTCATCAAATAAGTCTTAATTCTATCAAAGTCTATCTGACACTGCTCGTTCCATTTCACGGGCTGGTTCTTCTTCAGCAGTCTGAAAATTGGCTCGCAAACTGTCGTCAATCTCACAATAAACCGACTGACATACTGTAGTGACCCGAGAAACGACCTTACTTCCTTCTCTGATTGTGGTGCCGGCATATCCCTGATGGCCTTAATCTTGTCCGGATCCATCTCAATCCCTTTCTGGCTGATTACATGACCAAGCAACTTCCCTGAAGTGACTCCAAATACACATTTCTTCGGGTTGAGGTGAAGATTGTACTTCTCGATCCTATTTAAAAATCTATCCAGGATGGCTGGGTGCTCCTCCCGGGTCATCGATTTTACCAACATATCGTCCACATAAACCTCGACCTCTTTGTGGATCATATCATGCAGAAGTGTCGTGACCGTCCGCTGATAAGTTGCCCCGGCATTCTTCAAACCAAAAGGCATAACCCTGTAGTAGTAAACTCCCCATTCTGTGATGAAGATTGTCTTTACTTTGTCGATCACATTCATTAAAATCTGATTGTATCCCGAAAACCCATCCATGAAGGAATACATGGCTGCCCTGGCGGCACTGTCAATCAGAACGTCGATATGGGGGAGCGGAAAGTCATCTTTGGGAGACGCCTTATTCAGATCGCGGTAATCCACACAAACCCTTACTCGACCGTCTTTCTTTGCAACTGGTACGACATTGGCCAACCACTTAGGATATTCTACCACTTCTAAGAACTTGGCCTTTATCTGTCTGGCTACTTCTTCCTTAACCCTTTCAGCCCATTCTGGTCGAAGTCGTCTGAGTTTCTGCTTAACCGGTTTCATCTTTGAATCTGTCGGGATTCTATGCTCTGTAAATTTCTCTGTCAACCCCAGGCATATCGTCGTAGGACCAAGCAAATGCTTTGACTTGTTTTTGCAGGATTTTTACAAGTTATTTTCTCTCATCAGGCGTGAGGTCTTTCGAGACGGATACCATCTTTGGTTCATCATCTGTCCCTAGGTTCATTTCATGCAATGATGCATCATGTATGCTAAAGACATTAAATGAATGTTTGAATGTATGCACAGTTCCATCCGGAAAAACATCACAAAAGTAAGCAAAATCAGATTTTATTGCATTGTATGCCTTGTAGGCAGAATTGTTCACATCGACAATAGAAAAAGCAGATACATTCAAAAAGTTTCCATCCTCCACATGAGGAGGGTCTTCATCAACCGCAGCACAGTCGACCTCTTCGAACAAGTATCCCAGGTCTCCTTCCAGGTCTTCTTTCTGTTTGTCAGTCAGCTCTTCCTCTGTCATTTGAACCTTACCTCTCATAACCAGCTTAGTGAGTTCCCTTACCGCTTCTTCGACCAGGTCTTCATGTGTTTTTTCCACAGGTGATGTCTTCTCTTCCGCACCCTTGCTTGGTTTCATTAAGGTGAACAGTGCTCTCGTAATGGCCCCCATAGCCACTTCCATCTCACTTCTCACCAGATCCGTCTTCTTAAAAGCTTCTCCCTTATTCCCAAATTCAATCCTGACTTGGTCAACAGCTTTCTGATTCTGAACCCTCTTGTTTCCAGTTCCAGCTTCGACACGCAGCATGTTCACAACCGGCTCTACTCCATACTTGCTGAAATCTACCACATCAGCAAAAATTTCAAACCCAAGGAGCTGACCTCCCTCTACAACTACCGGCTCAGGAGTCCCATCATATACTGATTCTGTGGCCCGGACAAAAGTATCCACTAGATTCACACTCTTCCTTTCTCGCTTGGTCCTTCCTTCTTGATACCCCAGCCCGAATTGTCGGTACTTGCCAGACTCAATGTTGAATTCAGGGATTCCTTGTTACTTGGCCCCTAATCCCTTTCCCGGCTCATAATTCTGCTTAGAAAAATACCTATGAATCCAATCTGGAAACTCAGGCTTGTCAGCAATCACAACAATCTGGAACCCAGTCATCGGCTGCTCGGTAGCACTCAATGCGGCTACCACAGAAGGCTCATCAGCTTCCACCGTTACTATTTTCCCTCCGATTAAGAACTTCACTTTCTGGTGTAGAGTCGATGGAACTCCTCCTAAAGCATGGAACCATGGTCTCCCCAAGAGTAGGGAGAAGGTGATAGGAATGTCGATCACGGTAAACAACACCTTCGATTTAACATCCCCTACTTTGACTTTCGTTTCAAAGGTCCCCAAAACAGCTCTTTTACTATCATCATAAGCTCTGATTACAGTATTGGACCAGCAAAGAGCTTCAGGACTCACCCCCAGGAAAGGTAGGACTTGAGAAGGACAAATGTTCAAGGCCAAGCCGTCATCCACCATCACACTCGGCATTATTTTATCCATGACTTCCACCCTTAAGTACAAGGCTCTATTGTGATTCACACCTTCAGGTGGGAGGTCCTCTACCCCAAAACTGATCTCCGGGGCCTTGTTAACCTTCAACTCCGTTCCCCTTATCATTGCACACACCTCATCGGGGGACATGGTGGGGTTAGCATCCATCTCCATCAGCTGTTTTACCACCGCCTCTCGGTGCCTCTTGGATTCCATAAGTAAGTGCCACACACTGGCACGGGCCGGTGTCCTCTTCAGTTGGTCCACAACCATGTCTTCTTCCTTACCCACTGGGTTATTGTTCTGCACCGGTGTTGTGTTCCTTCTTGGGGGTGCTGGAGGTGGTGCACTAATGGGTTGATAAACCCTGCCGCTCCTAGTGATATGCATCACCGGTCCATCTTTCTCTATTACAGTCCCTCTTTTTGTCTCCACCGGGTAAACTGGCTTCGACTCTTGCACTTCAAACTCATCATACTCATCTTCCGCCTTAAAGTCATCTAAATCAATGGGACCCATCTTGTCCCTCACCGCCGCAGTCTGCTCTTCAAACACCTTCGGCTCTTCTTCCTTTTCTACCAGTACAGCCCGCACACTCGAATTCGCCTTAATGATCTGGGCGAATACATAATTGGCTGGTAGGCCTGACTGTACCATGTTCACCTCACTACCAAAGGTGGGGAGTGGATTTTTCTGCACATTCGGCTTCAAAGCCGGCTCTACTATCTTGCCATCTACGACCAGTTGTTTGATGGCTTTAATCAATTGGGTACACTCGTTCGCACGGTGACCCGCCATAACATGGTAGGAACAGAAATTATCTTTATCTGCCTCTGCTGGAGGCGAGAATGGCCTCAAACTCTGTAGCACCCCTGCCTTCCTACACTTAGCAAAGATTCCACTGACTGACTCAGCCCACGGACTGGTGATTCTTGGAACATTTGCCCTCCCTTGATTCACAGCCGCTACTTCTACTTCCTGAGTTTCAATAGAGGCTGCCTTTGGTGTCGTCCTTGAACTAGATCCTACCACAGTGGTCTTGGAACTTCCACTCTTGTACCCTTGGGAGTACCCCTGGTTGTTTCTGTAGGAGCCTGAACCTTGCTTGCCTCTTTGCTCTTCTTCTTCATACCGTTCAATATGCTTGGCAAACTCCACCACCTCATTGAAAGAATGGAACCTCTTAAGCTTCATTTTGTCTTTATATTAGGGCAAGCTGCCATCCACAAGCTTCATAATCAAAGATTCCAACTTCGGTGCCCCATCCACCAAAACCTGCACATCCATCCACTGTTAGTAATATGCCGGGAAAGACTCGTTCGGCTTTTGGCGGATCCTCTCCAAATCCTCGAGAGTTGTCTCAACTTGGGTGTTGTAGGCATATTGCTTCACAAAAGCATCAGCTAAATCTTCCCAAGTGGAACGGGTGTACAATGGCGTCTTCATGTACCACTTTGCTGCAGCGCCCCTCAGAGTAGTAGGGAACAAATTCAGAAGATGACCCTTTCCAATCCCCATACTGGTCATCAATCTCACATAGCTATCCAAATGGGCTTCCGATGGTCCTTCTCCGGTGTAAGGAGGGAGGTATGGCATATGAAAACCAGCCGGGAGCGGTCCTTCCGCATCAGCAACTAACGTCGCGGGATCGGCACACTTGATAGGATTGAAGTGGACCATTTCTTTCAGCTTGGGCATCATAGCATCTATGTCTGAAAATTTCTGGTTGAGCCGTTTTTCTAGCATCGACTCAATCGAGGCTTCCCTCGCCTTCTCAAAAGCCCTATCCTCTTCGGACTGACGGTCCGGCTCTCTGTGATTGGCAACTCCGCCAATCCCGCTAGGAGTATCCCCTCGGTTCCATTAGTGGCTTGAACAGGCTGTCGACCTTCGTTCCCAACCGAGGTCTGGGCAGGTTGGACAACCGGAACAGTGAGGGTAGTCATCACCGCCTGCACCTGCTCCCTAAGGGTAGCCCTGAACTCATCTGAGCTTAAGAAGCTCCTCATAAAGGCAGCCATGTCGAAGGGCATAGTTCCACTGGTTCCACTGTTTCCGTCAGCCATGTCTGCTCTATCAACCTCTTCCAACAACGCCTGACTGTCAACCGGTAGAGTAGGCAACTGAACTTCGACTTCCCTGTCTGAATCCGACCCTAACTGATTCCCTCCACAGTGGCCGGTTCCGATCGAATTAACTGAACTGGTGTGTTTGGTTCTGATTCAACTCGAGTTAGCCTTCCCGAAATGCGACTCCAAACTGCACAATCAGCATAAGGTTAGAGTTTCGGATGGATGTTGTGGTCCTAGACTCGACACTCTAAATGGCACCGTTATGCTCATGTTTGGATGATGTCTCATGGATGTGGATGATGCTAAAGATGGTTTTAGTGCTTTTGCTTCTTTTGCTTCGGATGTTCCAAGCATACCCTATGCTATATACAAGACAATGCAACAACGTCACGTGCGAGCCATCACACGGATGGAGGTTCAGTGCCTTTTGGGGCACCTAGGGGATGTTATGAAATGGTCGCATGTGTACCGACACACGGACAAAAGTTTGACACTTTGTAGGTCAATGTAATGACATGAAATGTTCTTGAGGGAACCGTCCCGCAGATAGACACTTGATGCTTTTATAGCATCTTAACATGAAGTGATGTCACAGACAAGTCACGTGCGAATCAAAACATAGACAGCATTTCGGTGTTCGTGGAACACCTTACATGATTTTAGGGATGCGATGAAATGTCTTAATGTGAAAACTAGCTCGGTACTCGTGGAGTACCTCAGATGGGTTGTCGATGTTATGTAACAATCCGATATGGATTGGGACACGCAAGAAAAACTAAGGCGTCCTCATGACACCAAATGTGAATGATCATGATGTGATGAGTTCGTGTGGTCCATCACACAAATGCAAGCCTAAAACCGTTGTGGTCTTCCAATAATGTGATGTGACGGCCAATGCAAACTAGTGCACAGGCGGAGTACGGGTAGCCTTGGGGACTCCCGATATGTTATGAAATGGTCGTGAAGGGCATACTTAGAACATCCTTACATTTTTAATGAAATGATATGATGTGGATGCCTATGTCATACAAAAATGCAAATGGCTACACAAGAACGTGGTTAGAATGTATGACATGCAAGATGATGTCGTGTATGCTTTATGAATCCATGAGCACACAAAATGAATGTGGCATACGGAAAATGATTATGGCTGCACGAAAATATGGTTAGTGTAACACACACGTATGAGGATGCTCTAAAATGGCTGCACAAAGAAAGTGATTAGAATATGGCATACGTATGATGCGTGTTTATGTCGTATGAAAAGATCGAAAATAAAACAACCATAGAGCAAACGTTAGCACACGCACAAAAATATGCTCACCCTTCCAACCTTATTCCTCCATTCGATTGGTCTCGCATTCTTCCTAGGTATTGGGTCTCTTTGGCATCAACGGGGGATACCAAAGGCGTACTCTCGATGTTCATTTTCAAGTATGTGGTTTTGGTAATCCTAAAGGGAAGTTGCTAGGCCATTACATGAAGGTATGAGTCAAGCCAAGGGTCGTACAGGTTCCCATAGCGAAAATATACTCCTCACTTCTCCCCACTCAAGGGTCCAAACGAAGGGGTTCGTACAAGGCTATGAGTGGTTTACCTCCTCGGGTGCCTCCAATCCTAGCGGAAGAGGTAGGTCACCTTTAGAAATAAACCGGGTTTAAATGAGTGTTGGAGGGATTTAAGAAGAGAAAATGTCATGCTTTATGCAATGTGAATGAAATATTGAATTACGATTTAATAATCAACTATAAGTGAGGATATACTTCAATTGTTGCCTAAGTTCCTTAAGTTTTTTGTGAAAACTCTTTTAAAGAAACCGTTAATCCCCAGCAGAGTCGCCACTATGAGCGGACGACCTTTTTAGGAACGCGCGGTGGAGCGGGAACCGGGGATTTTCTTTTTGGGTAATTATGTCTTGGTTTTGAAAACAGTTTTTAATCTCTCTTAAAAAAACCTTTTATTTTATTGAAAAAGTATTTTGTAGAAAACTTAGTTGTAAGTGTAAATTTTAGAAAGATAGGCTTTTAGAAAATCCCATTTTAACTTAAAGATCTCGAAACACGAATTTCGAGATTAGATACAGAGTTGCCACCCAGATCAGCTCATCCGGGAAATTCCGGTATAGCTCCCTACCAAGTGTAGACGCAGTACCTAATCCAGAGATTCGAAGTTCGGGCAACATATCTACTAATCCTCACTAATTTTTAATCATTATTTCGTAATATGACATTTCATTCACTTAATTCTACTCATTTTATCCCTTCTTTTATTATTAGCCAATGCTCATGCAAATGACATAAATATATAAAAATAAAATAAAGTGCGGAAAAATAAAAGTGCGGAAAAGTAAATCAGAGGCCAAATTATACAACCCAAGAAAAAGAAAACTCTCATCCTCACCTTTTACAATCGCCTATTATACACGATAATCTAAAAATTACAATCGCCTAGATACACGGGATAATCTATAAAATACATTCAAAAATAAAAATGAAGCAAAAATAAAAGCTGTATCCAAATATGGTTAGCACAAATAAATAAATCACACCAAGAACTCATATAGGACAGAATAGGGGTATTTTAGGAAACGGGATCATGCAAAGGGGGTAACCGAGTCGACCCGACCGGTAGGCCTGGTTAGACCTGGAAAACGATTTTTCAAACGCCCTGTAGGTTTTATGGATAAAAGATCGGTTTTAAAAGCGGTTTGGCTCATTTACATGCATTTATCCAACTTTAGCGGGCCGGATATCCCAGGACCCGGGGGTCCCGTTCGTGTGTGGGCCTAAAACAAACATTCATCTAGGGTTCAAAAGTATGCAAACATGCCAAAATTCATTTTTCAATGGGAAAAGAATGCAAAATTACAAGTTTGGGGCCCAAAAGGGTAAAATTGTAATTCTGCCCATATTACAGCTGCGCCCCTGTAGGCTACAGCCGCGCGGCTGTAGGTTACAGCTGCGCCCCTGTAGCTTATAGGCGGGCGGCTGTAATGCTCCAGAATCGATTCCAACTTATTTTTCGTGTTTTCGAAGATCATTTTGCAAAGTTTGATGATTTTAGGCGATCTGGAACTTCTGGAAAAATATTAAAACCAAGAGAAAAGACCCGAAATGGACCAAATCGAATCCGGAAATCCCTAATCGTCCAAAATCACCAAATTCATCACATCCGCTCATAAAAAAATGAAGAACATGGAATCGAAGCATGCACGGATGTGATTAGATCGATAACAGATATGAAAAACACATTTAATTGAAGCGTGGGAGCGTTATCGATCGATTTAGGCCGATGGAGCTTCGGCCCCTGTAGGTTACAGCCGCGCCCCTAGGTCACAGCCGGGCGGCTGTAGGTTACAGCCGAGCGGCTGTGATCTTGTGGGGCGGCTGTAATCACAGAAAACTAAAAAAAAACATAAAAAATCCAATAAAAAACATTACAGCCGCGCGGCTGTAGGATACAGCCGGGCAGCTGTGATCTTGTGGGGTGGCTGTAATCAGAAAACTCCCACAGAACAGAAAGAAAAATGGAAAAGAACTACAGCCACGCCCCTATAGGTCACAGCCGCACGGCTGTAGGTTACAGCCGGGCGGCTGTGATCTTTGGTGGGGCGGCTGTAGTCCAAAAAAAAACCAACCAAACGCAAAAAACTCAAAACATGCAATTGAATCACAACCAAGATGAACAAAATGGATTTTTAAGACTTCTCAGAAAATTACCTTGTATGTATTCCAGTGCTTGGACCACAAAAAAGATTTTTGGATGCCAGAAAACGTCCCACAGTCACGGACGACCCAAGCAAAGTGTGTTTTCCGAACCTCGAACGGAACCACGAGGAAAATTCAAGGATTGATTTTCAAGTGTTCCCTCTTCTTCTAACCTTTCTTTTCTTTCTTTTTTGTCTAATTCTTCTGTTTTTATGTTGTTGTATTAAAAACCTTAAGAAAAACTATGTGATTTCTTTTTTTTCTTTTTCTCTCTAAGTTTTCTCTCTTTTTTCTGTTTTTTCTGCCTCCTTGGTGCCCTAATTCCCGAATAGCCTCCTTAAATATCTCCTGTTTTGGTATTAAATCGGAATTAATTACTGATTTCGTCAAAAAAGGAAAACTGACGATTACAGCCGCGCAGCTGTAGGTCACAGCCGCGCCCCTGTAGTCTACAGCCGCACGGCTGTAGGTCACAGCCGAGCGGCTGTAGTGCCAAAATTCCAATTTTGTTTAAAAACCGAATTAAATGCTAATTTAGCCCAAAGAAGGAAATAAGGAGATTACAGCCGGGCGGCTATAGCTTACAGCCGAGCGGCTGTAATGTCCAGAAAATTACATTTTCACTTATTTTCTTTGATTTGTTTTTCGGTTCTCTTAAGTATCCGCTCAAATTTTTCAGGGTTCCGTACTAGGACTTGTCACACACCTCCGGGCTATCCGGGACATTTCCGATGTCATCCTGGTCGGTCCGAATCCGCTTCACGTCTATCCATGAAAAAGGTAACAATAGCTTTCATCACCGAGGTACCGTGCTCACACATATCCAGAGACAGGAGTTCTCTGAGGGTCAAAAGGTGTTGCTTTTCAATAGCCGTCTTCGACTTTTTCCATGAAAGCTAAATTCAAGATGGTCCGGACCGTTTATTATTTCCAAGGTTTCCACATGGAGCAATTGAACTTGAAAGTGACGGAAGAAAATTCAAAGTGAATGATCAGCATCTGAAGCCATACAATGATGGTGGTTTTGATTCATCTTAGACCACCGTGCACCTCACCTAAACGGGCAAATCTCAAGTCGGGCTATCGACTCTAAACCCAACCCTTATTGGGAGGCAACCCAAATTCTCATTCCATTGTGTTTTATTTATGTGTGTTTTTCTAGTGCATGTGTGTGTTTATTGTTTCTTGTAGTTTTTCCCCAAAAAAAAAGAGAGAGAGAGAGAAACAGCAAGTTGGCCCTTCCTGCCTCGAGGTCAGCTCGGTGAGCTTGAGGAGCGTCTTTTCTTTGCTCCTTAGCAGCAAGTTTTCACAGAGTGCTGGACTTACGGATCCAGTAAGTTTTTTCTTTGACATGTCAAGATACCTGAAGGCATGTCAATTTCATCTGGTATTGAACCGAAAAAATAATTGTCTCTCAAATCAAGGACTTCCAGATTCTGCAGACCAAAGAGATTAACAGGAACGAGGCCTTGGAGGAAATTATGAGAAAGGTTCAGGATTCTGAATTTATCTAATCCTGCCAAGAACTCGCAATTTCTTCCAGTGAGTTTCTTGTTGGCAAGTTCCAGCCCAATAACCCTTGTGCTGAAAACAGAAGAATTATCACAAGTGCAACAATCAGAAGTATTCCTGTTCTACCCATCAACCTTTGATGTAATACAATTGGAGAACTATCAGATCATTTGAATTGTATACCAGGCTGGCTTGAGCACTGGAAATTAACAAAATGAACAACAACTTGAATATTGAGAAATTCATGAAATTGGAGGTTAAAGATCTAAAAGAAACAGGAAATAGAATTCGAGAGGTGTCAAGTATAGAACTTTGTGCGGTTTTTTTCCCTGTGAAAATTTTGCGATAAAAGAGGGTTAGAAATGGAAGTCACTAATCTGGTTGCCGGCTTTGTTGGAAGTTGCCTTGTCGCTTCATCAATGAAGGAAAAATATGTTTTTGTCCTTGGAAATAATCATTCGAAAATGGAATGGAATAGAACGCGATATGGATTTTATTTTCCAAGTGGGGTATTCAAGCTGCAGTATATTAGCTCTTACCCCACGCAAATGCACGTAGCCAATTAGTATTCAAATGATAGGTAAACCTGACAGAAAGTAGCAAGTATGATGATAGATTATTCATGCATTGCTGACTTTTGTGTAGAAAATGCCATACAGTTTCATACCATGCTGAAAATAAGGCAGCACATGGTTACAGAATAAAATAGGCAGACATTTATCATTTCAAAGTCAAAGATCAATTACTACAATCTCGAGGAACAGAAAAGCTTCCATACTTTGTTTTCTGGTTTTCTTAATCTCACTCTTCTTAAATTTCTCAAACCGCCAGCAGAGATTGACATGGTGAAGAAACACAGAGCTCATCTTTGCGGGCTTGCGGCCACAGAAAGTAGCAGAGGTTTTCAGTAACAAAATAGCAGGAGCAACTTTAGGCTAAAAAATAGCAGGAGCTCTACCAACTTTAGGCTAACCCATACAAGCTCACCGCAGGAACATGGCCAAGGTTTGGATACTAAAAACACTGAATGTTATCCACATTCAAGCTTCAGAGGAAACAAACACCGAGACAGTAGGGATCGATCTTGCTAGTTGACCTTCTCCCTTTATATCTCAAGTCAAGAACGTTGAGGAACAAAATTTAGGGGTGAATTAATGGAACAGTTTAATCCAAGGACAGTTCCATTACAAAATTATTGGTAAGCTCTGAACTTACCCTTAACATCAATTCTAATATTCCAAATGCTTCTGCTAGGAATTCCTAGCAATTTCTGCTGGACAAGTGACTTAAGCAGCCCAAGTAATTTTCGTGCAGATCACTTTCATGACTGACCAATGAAAAAATAGAAACAAACAGTTAACAAATTTTACAAAATGAACACAAGAAAAAAATATTGCAAGCCGGATGATTCAAAAATAAAACTCAAGCTTCTTGCATTTTCCTTCTGTCAACTTCCTTAATCCAATTCCTTGACCGTTGTGCAAGGAGTTAAAGTATTTTCTTGCATTATATTTCCGGGGTCAGAATCAGCAGTTCCTGTCTAGTTTTCAAAATAAATACATACATAGCACCCTCAATTAAACAAAGAAGAAGAGGTGTAAATTGTGTAGTATTATAGGACTTCCATTTCATAAATCAATGGTGTGTTAGTATTATTACAAGCTAACACAATAAGAATGGTAATCTAAAAATTCAAAATTTCTCTCAAAAATGGAGCTCATATGTTCCCTGGAATGGGACATCATAGAACATAATTCAATCACTAACATGGATAATTGAAATTAGTAGAGGCCCAAAAACTTCCACCAGAAAGTTCCAACTACTCCCCAGATGGTAGCGTTAATTACGGCCATTGCAAATCCCATTTTGAACACATCAGGAAGCTCTACATATCCAGCTGTTGGAAAGGAAAAATTAAATCTCATTAGTCGACAAGCTACCACTAATCAAGAAGCAGTGAAATAGCAATAAGAAACCAAAAGAAGGAAAAGGATTTACAGAAGACTGTTTTATCCCAACAAAGAGAGAAAATAAAACATATAAAAGCTACTAAGAACCATTCAAAGATGGATGACAACTATATTTAGATTTTGCACCAAATTTCTTAAAACTTAAATGTTTTATTTGAAGGGTAAAATAGTGAAACTCCCAGTGATAGACTAAAACACGAAAAAATTGCAGTACCATTGGTTTGCCAAGTGAGGTAAGCAAGAAGCAATCAAATGAATTGAGAAAATTGAAGCATATTAAAGGAAAAAGGGCACACCTCCAAAATATACTGCAGCCTGACCACTGCTATAATGTGTAATAGCTCCGAAAAGATTTATATTGTAAGCTAAAGCCAAAGCCGCCAAGACACCAGGCACCCCAGCTGCTAAGTGCATAGCAAGAAATGCAGAGTACAGTGCTCCAACATGACCAGTCTGACTAGCAAATAGGCTGTGAATAAAGGAGCAGGATGCCTGAAGAACACTAAGCGCAGCTGGCCAACTCAATCAGAGAGATTGAAGGACCTTGCCGACAGAACCAGACATCCAGCTCACGATACCAAGGTTAGTTTGTTGGCCTGCCATGCCCACCAGAACAGCAAACCAAGCCAAAGTATCCCAAGCTGATTTCTCACTTAGGCAGTCATCCCAATCAAGGACTCCCAACAAAGTAATATTGATAATCCAATCATTGCTGCTACAACACTTGGGATACCAAGAGCATCTCTAAAGAAAAAAGCAAGCAGCATCACTTAGTATAGTGCTTTCAACAAAAGATTAAATGAAAAAAATCTCAACGCACCACAGATATCCAAAAGAAATTGACATTCGATTTATGGTAAAATATACTATTATTTTCATATATGCAGTTATTATCTTCAGGTTAATTTTACAGTATCTTGCAACTCTACAAGCAGGCGAACCTTTCTAAAAAAACTAATGGCACTGTACTTGATAGTTCATATGAGATATTTGCATTAGTAATATAGGGAGGAAGTCTAAGATCACTTCCTAAAGCAGAAATAACATGTAGCTAAGTAAAACAGGCTAATTTTATGGTGCCATTACAGAGTAAATGCCATGCCTTATGACATTAGGCAAAAGTAATATAGGAAGGAAGTCTAAGATCACTTCCCAAAGCAGAAATAACATGTAGCTAAGTAAAACAGGCTAATATTATGGTGCCATTACAGAGTAATTGTCATGCCTTGGGACATTAGGCGACAAAGTTAAACTACCAAAAAGAATGAGACACAGTGGAGGTGTGTGTTAATATATAGCAAGCATCATTGTAGAGCAATGTATCACAAAAAGTATAATAAGCAGAACAAATGCATGAACAAAACACATGGATGAGATATTAAGACTTGCACGCAAGGTGTTAATACCTTAAT
The DNA here is from genome assembly GCA_039660915.1 of Euphorbia tirucalli. Lineage (NCBI taxonomy): Eukaryota > Viridiplantae > Streptophyta > Magnoliopsida > Malpighiales > Euphorbiaceae > Euphorbia > Euphorbia tirucalli. The sequence continues at coordinate 47,915,155 of CM077636.1, forward strand.
TTACAGAGCATAGAAAAGACCATTTCTCAGATTTTATGTGACGTGAGAAAATATATTGAACCGGAACTTCTATATGAAAACTAACACAAACTTCATCCAATTACTCTCCAGTACAGTTTATCAAAGTTGCATTCGACATTCGAGGAAACCAGGAAATTATAATTGAGCAGCAGTAGCAAATGGATATGCAATACCAAATGGTGACTACAATAACTAACTTGCAACATAAGCACAAGAGTGAATTTGCTCAATACACTAACAACATATCAACATATGACACACTTGCATTTATACAAGCGTTCTCTGTAGAATTGCAGCAGGTAAAATTGTAAATTAACTTATTGAGAAATGTAGATTGAGTAGGTCAATATATTCAATTAAGCTCTTACCCTAAGTAGAACTATAATAGAGACTTAAAAATGGCCAAACATAATGCCAAAGTGAAATGTCTAAGCAACTTTATATTCAATATAAAACCAAAAAAATTGATGAAAACAAGCCAAGAAACTTAAATTGGATGCAAAAACTGATAAAATAGTCACTTATACCTCATTGGATGCATTCATTTATCAAAGCAAACAAGTATGAATTGTTAGAAGATGAATGGTGGAACGAAGAACAAAATATTGGCAAGTAATACTTGAATTGGCAGGTTATCACATGCTTTGTGTTATCTAATTGATGTATATGCTCATGACTAAATACAGAAAATAAATTTTTGTAGCTTTTGAGCTTACATACATGGAGGGTGATTTAATGAATCACTTTAAAGCAACAACTTGTATTTACAGAATTCTGCCTGAGTTCATTTTGCAAGGGGTTACTGCATTCTTTTCCTCTTAACCGGACAGTGGCTATATTCTTGCGTAAAAAATGTCTCATAGCAGTACTCTTCCATACAAAAATAATAAAAGGTAAAATATGTCATCATCTACTCAAAAGTGCCGCCAAACAAGCTTCTCTGCTCTATTATACGTGGCCATATGGGTGAAAGCAATGTATATATTTCAAAACCCTAAATTAAAACTAAATCTCAAATGAATTTCACCCATACCCTAAATCCTACTAATTTTCAACTCTTCGAATTCAATTGCAATGCATTAATTTCATGTATAACTAAAAAAACAAAATTACAACAGCAGTGCTAACTGTCTATCACGGACCTTCACCTGAAATCGACGTGCTTCCTTATGGCGCTGGTCCTAACTTGCGTCAACGTCTATTGAGTCTGGGTCTAGGAATAAAACAGAACGGGGAAGCAAAAAGGTGGGGAAGAAGAGAGAGAGGAGTATCTAGGGGCCGACAATGGATTTAACAAGTAAAGCCAACAAAGAACTGGAGGAAAGGGAGGAATCGGGACTGCGCTGTGCAAGAAATTTGGGAGAGGGATGGGCATGGGAAGAACAAGGGAAATCGTAGAAGTCGTATAATTGAGGGAGAACAACGGTACATTCAAATCCAGTGAAACCGATAGCAAGACTGGCAGGTTAAAATCATTGGAAAAAACTAATGGTTCAGATTTTCCCTTTTTTTGATGATCGGTGATAAAAACGAAGTAACATTTACTTTCTTTGCTGGCTAAATACATATGCGGCCCCTCTAACTTTAATTTTTGAGCCGCTTGGTCCCCTCAACTATTTTAGTGACCTATCTAATCCCTGATCTATTTTAAAGTGATATTTTTAGACACTTTAATGCTGATGTGTCGTATGACCTGGAGGTGAGAGAAATATGAGCGTGTCTGGACGAAATTTACGTTTTTACAAAGTAATATTTTGTAGCTAAATACATCAATGGCCCGTCCAACTTTTTTTTTTGAACCGCTTAACCCCCTGAACTATTTTAGCGACCTATCTAACCCCTCATCTATTTTAAAGTGGTATTAATTGATTTAATTTCTCGATTATGAATTTGATTTTGAGATTGAAAAGTTTTTTTGTTGGGAAAACTTGTTAACTGAGTGGATTTTTAGATTTTGAATTTGATTTTGAGAATTGAAATTGGAAGGGAAAATTGCTGGAAAATCTTCGCTTGTAATAGTTTGTAATATTAATTAAATAGAAGATGGTTTGAGGATGTTTGTAATAGTTTGAAATCTTTGGGTTCATAGTTTTTCAATTTTGACCAGGCAACTAAATTTGAAACAGTAAAAAAAGAGTCAAAAATAAAAACGAAGCCAAAAATTGAGATGTTAATTATTAATACACGGCTGTTTTCAGTAGCAAAATGGAGATGTTTGGTTTGACTGAGAATAATATTCGGTAACCTAAACTAACCTTGAAATAGTAGCTAATTCAATTTTGTTAGTGTACTTAAAACCTGTTATTGGTAAAAAAAAAAAAAAAAAGCTTGCTAGCTATGTGAAAAGGAGGACCATTTTCTTCTACATAATGTATATTGAAACATTCCAAAACATTCCTAACATAAATAAAGCCTTCCAATTGTCAAAAACATGTGAAGGCATAGAACTAAATTACAATGCTTAATTAACGGTTTTTAGACAACAAAATACCCATAATTAAGTTCATAACATATCTATAATTAAGTTCATAACAAATTGAGTTAATAATTGAACAAAATACCCAATTAAAGCATTAACTCCATAAAAACTACCCTGCACAACATGTGTTGTGTTCATTAACAAAAAAAACATAATAAAACCAGTTTTTAGACGCTCTAAAACCTCCACTGCACAACATGTGCTGGATTTTTGCCCTTGTTGATCGGATTAGATCATGAAGATTGTGGAGCTGCAGTTGGAGGCCTAGGATTTACTGGTTGTACAACTCTTGTCAAAGGTTGAGCAGTTGAATTTTTGCCTTTGTTGATTGAATTAGCTCTTGAGGATTGTGGAGCTCTAGTTGGAGGCCTAAAATGTAATGGTTGAGTAGTTGACTGAGAAACAAACCCCTGATCCTGTGGCAGATGAAAGCTTGCTTGACTAGTCGGTTGAGAAAAAAACAGGCTGGTTTGTTGTTGAGAAAAACTAGTTTTACTAGTTGGTTGAGAACTAAAAGTTGATGGCGCTACATTGGGTTGAGAAGCACTTAAACTCCCAATTCTGCTTCTTTCTTTAACTGTTCTTTGCTCTAAGAGCTTCTTTGATGTGATTGCATCCTTTCCCTTCCATTTCAACCCTCGGGGATTGAAACCAAGATCTCCAGTTACATTTGTAGAGCTTTTAACATTATCTGCACCAGTTGATATGACCCTTTGTGATTCTCTTCCTAGCTGTATTAGTAACAAACAAAAAACAGTCACTATTTCACCAATAGCAATAGCACAAAAGGAAAAGGAACACTTTCTTATAATTGAACTTACATTAGCACAAGTCCAACCAGTATTTTCATTTATGAAGATCCCATATCCTTCCACTCTTTTCCTTTTATGTGTATGATTTTGAGTTGATGGACCAATAGTCTCTTCCATTCTCAATTGTGGACGTTTACCTCTACCCCTTGGTCTACCACTTCCTCCACCATTGTTTGAGATTCTTCCTCTACCAGTTGATCCCTATATACTCAATCCTAGTATTAGATGCTAAAGATATTTCAATAAAAAGAAATCCAACAGAGTACATTGCATTAAAATAATGTAAAACAACTTACATTAGTGTTTGGATTTGCCGTCAAAGTACTTTCGACCTCGAATGTATCAACTCTAACCGAGTCGTGGTTATTATTCGTATTGCTTCCTTGCAGCAAATGAACACATATTTATGCAATTAAACAAAACAATTAAACTAAATGAAACAATTAAATTGCATAAATTGCATTAAATTAAATTAAACAATTCAATTAAACTATTATACCTGACTTCTTCCTAGTTTTAATACTTGGCAGGTACTTTTGTTGTGACCAACACCTTTGCAATGACCACACTTCATTTGCAAACCCCTTCTTGATAGTTTGCCATGTTTTGGCTCATTATGTTCTCTTCTCCTATTCTTCTTAGACCTCCCAGGCATCTTCTTCATTTCAGGTGATTCAATTGGTGGATTTGATGTTTCAGGCCACATTTTCATGTTTGTGATAGGTTGAATGAAATCTGAATATGCCTTCATATAGGTTTCCTTTCGATACCAGTGGACAATGTAACTAGCAGGATCAATTTTCAGATGATTCAATGCACATATGGCATGTGCACAAGGTATTCCCTTAAGCTCCCAAGCTCTGCAACTACAAGTATCTTTCTTAAGATCAACAACATGCCCATATTCTCCTTCAACAACCTCAAAACCTGAATCACCATTCCATTGAATATTACAACATGTCATTGCAACTGTTGTATTATCCATGAGCACCCTCATTGCCATTGGAGATATATCTGAAATCCATGTCTCTGCAAAATCCCTCATTTGACGAATTCTATTCATGACTTGAACCCTAATCTCTTCAAGCATTGTGATCACTGTCTTGTGCCTTGCAGTTAAAATCCATCCATTAAAAGTCTCTGACATGTCGTTGTCAACAACATCACAATGTGAATGGATCTTAAAATAAGTTCTGCACCAAGTCTCTTTGTTGTAGTGCAGTAGATCTTCAACTATACCGATTCCCAAATTGTTTAATTTAATGAGATTATCTTTCAATTGCACTTCAAAAGTAGACCTTGCATATGCCCAAAAGTTCCTCCTCCTTTCAACTCCTCTCCATTTCTTTGACCAATTAGCAAGGATATGCCTTGCACACCTCCTGTGTTCTATATTGGGTAGTAGATCACCAACAGCAATATCCAATCCCTTACATAAAAAATTAACATAGAATATACTTAATAACTGTTGAACATAAAAAAAAAACCAACAAAATAACAAATATAAGAAAAAACAGAAAAATAACAAATTCCTACTGCTGCTGTAGAAGCAACATTATTGTTGCTGCTACAGCTACAATTGCAGCAGCAATTTTGCTTTTGCAGCAGCAATATTGCTATTGCTGCTGCAACTGCAACAAAGAATTCCTGCTGTAACTATTGCTGCTACAACTGCAACAGAGCATTCCTGCTGTAAATATTGCTGCTGCAACTGCAACAGAGCATTCCTGCTGTAACTTGCAGCCGCAATGCTTCAGCTCAGCTACCGGTGCAGCTGCATGTTGCAACAGAGCAATGTTGCTGCTGCAGCAGCAACATTGCTCCTGCAGCAGCAACATTGCTCCTGCAGTAGCTGCTGCACCTATAGCAGCAACATTGCTCTGCTGCAGCTCAGTTGCACGTTGCAGCAGCAATGTTGCTGCTGCACTGCAGCTGCAATGTTGCCGCTTCACTGCAGCTCAGCTGCACGTTGCAGCAGCAATGTTGCTGCTGCACTGCAGCTGTAATGTTGCCGCTGCAATGTTGCTACAGGAACAAAAATACTAAATTGCACCAAAAGTATAGTACACTAGTTTCAATCATGTCCAATTAATAATACACTACTTTCAATAATGTCCAATTTGTAGAATAAAATAAAAAAAATATAGTTATGATTAAATTTACCTTTTGCATATCGGAAATTATGGTCCAAGCTTCTCCAGTTCCCATTCCCAAGTCTTCTATCAACAATTTCAAGAACCAGGTCCAAGTCATAGTGGTCTCATATTGCACCACAGCCCATGCAATTGGGTACATTTGATGATTACCATCTTTCCCCACAGCAACCAAAACTTGCCCCTTGCAAACACCTTTTAGAAAACAACCATCCACACCAATACACTTCCTACAACCTTTTAGGAAACCATCTTTCACAGATTTAAAGCATACATAAATACCTGAAAATAGTAGTTTACCTGGCTGATCTTCCTTATTCACCCTTATTACACAAGTACTACCTGGGTTTTGTTGTCAAATTTGATCTCTATAATCATATAACCTAGCAAACTCCATTTTGTAGTCACCCATATGCTCTTTCATAACCTTCATTTTTCCTCTTCTACAAACAGTCCTCCCTACTGTTAAAGAAAATTCCTCTTTGACCATATCTTGCAATTGCCAAATTCTCACAGCTGGAAACCTAATGATTGTTTTCTTATAGTGCTTAGCAATAAACCTAGAGTTCATTGCCTTGTTCTTGTTAGTCCTATCACAATAATGCACAGGGAGGTATTTTTTCACAATAAAATTGTTTGTACTTTTCTGAGTACTAGCAAACAATTCCCAATTACACTTAGCTTCCCTACATTTAACACTTACCCTATGTTTTTCATTAGGTCTCATATGCAAATTTACTCCTCTCTGAATAACATATCGACTAACAGCCTCTCTGAACTGAGTTGCACTTTCAAACACTAAACCAAGTTCCCAACAAACAGTTTTAGAGATCATAGCATACCTTTCTCCTTTGCCTTCTTCTTGGTATATCTTCCTCCTCACTATCCGCATTTGAATCTCCACTACTAATTCTTTCAGGATCTAAACTCCCAATATAATCTTCATCTCCACCGATCAGCCCATCATATTTACCTTTTTCTTTGTTCAGATCTTCAAAACCAGGATCAATCCCTGCATGTCCAAGTGGTATCTACCCTGGATCTTGAACTTGGCTCCTCCTAGGTCTTGAATTCCTAAATTGATTCAAAGTTGCCCTGACTTGTATCAACTCTTCATCCACATCACTTAGTTGATTATCCACAGCTTGTTGGACTGGTCCTGGAACATAATCATCTTCATCCTCACTGGAGCTGGAACTGCTTTTTGAATGTAGAGAACCATCATTGGATGAACTACCATCACTGGCATAGCCTCCAACTGGATCTTCACCAACTTCTTCTACATTTAAGCCAGGTGCTTCTGCATTTATAGATGATGTGCCTGTTTGAAAATTTATGCTCTGGTTCACAGTTAAGTCTTCAATGTCCTCTTCTCTTCCTATCCTTTGCTCCACCCCTTGATATTTGGCCCACTCATCCATAAAAACAGTATCTAAGTTTGGTAATTGATTTGGATCTTTGAAAAATTCCTAGCCTACATCCCCATTATCATTACCATTGGACCCAAGTTTTGTATTCAATGCATTGGGCTCAACAAAATTGGGCTTAGTTATAACATGTGCCACAAAGATGCAAACATGTTGACCATCTTTAAACCCTTTAGCCAAGTCCAATAAGTAAGAGTCATTTATTTCTTGAAACACAAAACTGCCTTGTGGCTTGTAGTAAAATCTGTCAATCTCATCATCATTATATCCCATATCTCTCGTATAACCTTTAAGCTCTGGTATAGAAAACTTATTTATATCAAAGTTAGGGATAGATTCTGCCTCTCCACCCTCATAATTAAGGATTGAACCATTCACTAAGTTTCCCCCATGATGGAGTATTATATTAATAAAAGTTGTCATCCTCTGTAAAAAAAATAAACAAAAGAAACACAAAACAAAATGGGAAAAACTCAAATCAGATTAAAGCTACATAATTGCTTAACCATAAAAGTTAACAGTATAGGTGTCATAACAACATGTAGAGAACTATGTCATCTTGTAGAGAATATGTAGAAAAAAAAACCCTAATTTTCTTCATTATAACAAGAATACCATTATCATTCAACAAAGAAAATTGAAAAGTTCAAGCAATAAACGCAATCAGTTTACACTTACTTATGCATCGAAGTGGTCTCTCCCCCTCCTTCAGCAAACAAAAGATCAATTCTCAACAACAGAATCCCTAAAATTGCTGCAATTTTCTTGATAATGATTCTCAGCAAAAACAATTTTCAATCATTGGAACTCGAAATCGAAGTATTATGTACTTAAATCAAAGGATTAAATCGAAGGATTTTGAAGCTTTGTTGTAGAAGAAGAGAGGGTGCAGAGAATTTTGCTTTTCAACGAAGAAGATGAAGAATTTACCTAGAGAGAGAAATTGCCAGGGTTAAATTAGTAAAATTACAGTGTGTGTCCTACGTGGCTTGTGTCAGACGCGTATAATGTACGTATTATACCGTGGGTGGTTATGTCAATTTAAAGTGTCTAAAAATATCACTTTAAAATAGATGAGCGGTTAGATAGGTCGCTAAAATAGTTGAGGGGGCCAAACGGCTTAAAAATTAAAGTTGGAGGGGCCGCATATGTATTTAGCCTTGTTTGCTCACAGAGTGAGGATAGCATGCACCTAGATCTAAGGACATTTTATATAAATACATACTTTTTGACACCATATAATATTTTTACCTCAAAAAAAAAAGTTTGCATAAATATATTAAAAAGTTTTCAAAATTTCAAAAATACCTATAAACAAAATATTCAATTTTACATGATTCTTGCCCAATAAACAACAAAGTAAAAAATCATAGTTTTCAAAATACCTTCTCTACTTTGTTCACGTTTCTCTCTCCTCTTTTTATAATTTTTAATCTAATTTTGCATTTATCTCTCAATCCGTTTATTTTTTTGTCATGCGACTTTAGAAAGTTTTTTTTTTTTAATCTTCAAAACAAAATTCATATGTATATACTTTTTTCGACATATTTTTTTCAGTAAGGTATAACTAATTATACCTTTGTATCTTAAGGTATAACTAAAGTATAACTAAGGTATAATCAATGTAATAGTATATCTTAAGGTATAACTAAGGTATAATTAAGGTATAACTAAGGTATAAACACTGTAATAGTGTATCTTAATGTATAATTAAGGTATAACTAATGTATAATCAATGTAATAGTGTATCTTAAGGTATAATTAAGGTATAACAAATGTATAATCATTGTAATAGTGTAGCTTAAGGTATAAGTAAGGAATGATCAATATAATAATGTCTCTTAGGGTATAAATAAGGAATAACTAAGGAATAACTAAAGTATAATCATTATAATAGTGTATCTTAAGATATAATTACAGTATAATCAATGTAATAGTGTATCTTAAGATATAAGAAGTGTGTAAACAGTCTATAACAATATATAACAATATATAACAATGTATAAACAATGTATAATAATACATAAGAAGTATATAACAATGTATAAAAAGTGTATAAACAGTGTATGACAATATATAAACAGTGTATAATGTATAATAATATATAGGAAATGTATAAGAAGTGTATAACAATGTATAAACAGTGTAAAAACAATGTATAAACAATGCATAACAATATATAAATGTATAACAGCGTATAAGTAATGTATAAACAGTGTATAAGAAGTGTATAAACAATGTATAACAATATATAAAGAAGTGTAAAACAGTGTAGAAGTGTATAAACAATGTATAACAATATATAAAGAAGTGTATAATAGTGTAGAACAATGTATAAAAAGTGTATAAACAATGTATAACAATGTATAAGTAGTGTATAAACAATGTATAAACTGACGGATGAAGGCCTAAACAGTGGTTTTTTGGGTGGAACTGCGACCTTTCACGGTAAACTAGTGATAGTCCTTATAGAGCTTAAAAATCACATTCCGAAAACATATTATAATAGTCAATCGGACTCCTATAGCAAAAGTTACGTCCGTTTTAAGGTCTATCAAAAAATAAAACTACTTATTTCCTTTCTTCCTTGACTCTCAGTCCAGAAACTCATCTGCTACCATTTCTGCATCAAAACAGTGTATAACGGTGTATAAATAGTGTATAAAAATATATAAGAAGTGTATAATAGTGTATAAAAATGTATAAAAAATGTGTAACAATATATAAGCAGTGAATAAGAAGTGTATAAACAATGTATAAACAGTGTGTATAAGAACTGTAAAACAATGTATAATAAGTTTATAAGTCTATAAACAATGTATAATTAAATTTTAAAAAATAATAAAAAAAATGGCTTTGTAAACTGTTCATGGTTCAGCGTTGCCAATTCCTGATCAAATTCAAAAAAATGCAGTTTCAAAGTACAGTTTAAAAAGATACAGTCCCAATAATAAAGTGCAGTCATAAAATGCACTCCTAATTTACCTGTTCATGGGTCGGGCTGGGCCGGGCTCGGGCCGGGCTTCATCAAGTTTGACATAAAAATCTCTTGTCCAAACCCAGCCCAGCCCGCACTCATTTTACATCGGGTTCAAGCCGGGCTAGGCCAAGCAATTGAAACTCATTCCCAAGCCCAGCCCAACCCGTCCATCAAATAAATGTTTAACTTGTTTTTTTAGTATAACTTATATTAAACAAATTTAATTTACAGATAGTATTCATAAAGAAATTATAAATAAAAGCACCATGATCATGTTAAATTTCATTATAACATTATAAGTTGAGAAGTACTAATTATAATTACATAATTTAGAGTTTAGACCATAAGCCCGCCATCTAAAGTATTAAAAACCAAAAACACCTCCCAACATTATAAACCCACCAACCCACAAAGTGCCAAAACTATACAATATTGCTTGAACCCCACTGTGCAAAAAAAGATTCAAAAGGGGATAACATGGTATTCAAAAAAACAAAATGAATATCTAATATCTGTAATATATAACTATACAAATAAAAATATAAAAGTTTATGTTATAAAATTATTTGAGCCGGGTCGGGCCAGTCCTGGGTCTTATAGTTATTCCCAAGCCCAACCCATCATTAACTCGGGTTTTTACGGGTTCGGGCCGGGCTGGGCTTAAAGTAAAATATGTATGTCCAAGCCCAACCCAGAGCGGGAGGGTTTGGGTGGGGTTTGCGGGCCGCGGGTCGTTTGCACAGGTCTACTCCTAAAGTGCAGATACAGCTCCAAAATTGTAGTCCTAAAGTGCAAATGCAGTCCCAAAATTACAGTCCTAAAATGCAATCATAAAGTACAAATGCAGTCCCAAAATTGCAGTCCTAAAGTGCAATGTAGTCCTAAAGTGAAGATGCAGTCCCAAAATTGAAATGCAGTCCTACAGTGTAGATGTAGTCCTAAAATTACAGTCTTAAAGTGCAAATGCAGTTCCAAAATTGAAATACAATCATAAAGTGCAAATCCAGTCCTAAAGTGCAGATGCAGTCCCAAAATTGCAGTCATAAAATGCAGTCTTAAAGTGCAGATATAGTTCCAAAATTGAAATGCAGTCATAAAGTGCAAATGCAGTCCCAAAATTTAAATGCAATCCTAAAGTGCAGAGACAGTCCTAAAATTACAGTCCTAAAATGCAGTCTTAAAGTACAGATGCAGTCCCAAAATTAAAATGCAGTTATAAAGTGCAAATGCAGTCCCAAAATTGCAGTCCTAAAGTGCAGATGCAGTCCTAAAATTGAAATGCAGTCCTAATTAAGGTATATTCAATATAATAGTGTATCTTAATGTATAAATAAGGTATAATTAAGGTATAACTAAGGTATAATCAATGTAATAGTATATCTTAAGGTATAACTAAGGTATAATCAATGTAATAGTGTATCTTAAGGTATAATCAATGTAATAGTATATCTTAAGGCATAACTAAGGTATAATCACCAAAATAGTGTATCTTAAGGTAGAATTAAGGTATAACTAAGGTATAATCTGAAGGGGATTAATCACACAAAACAAAATACGCAGCGGAAAGAAAACGGATTAATCCCCGCCAAGGATCCATGTATATTGCATTGAATTGGAAAGAGGGTTAAAGAATTACCTTAATTCTTTGAAGGTTGAATCAATAGGAACCAAAATTGCTTCCCTCTACGGTTGATCCACACGGAGCAATACGTTCACCGCGTGCTAGCGCCGGGATAGAAGAAACGGTTTCCTAGAATTGAGAGAGAGAGGCAGAAAAAACAAATTTTCTCTTGGCCTTTGGAAGAGAATTTCGGCTGCCTCCTAATTTCCTTGTGGTGGCCGAATTCTTCTAGTATTATGAGTGTAGAGTTGTGTTAGGTTTAGGTCAATTGTTTCCTTAAATAATTAACCTAAATAGTTAATTATAATTATAACCTAATACACCTATTAGTTATAATTATATATTAACCCACACAATTTAATATTAATTCTCAATTAACATTAAATCAAATCAATTCTCCATAATACATATATGTATATATAATATTATAATTAATTATATCTCCATATAATTTAATTATAATATGTAGCATACTTTATGCAATATTAATCACATTAATATTTATATATACATACATAAATATATATCACTATATATATTTATTCTCTTTCTCATTCATAAATTTATTATCCAATAATAATTTATACCCGATAAGATGAACTTCATTTTGCTCTTGTGTGTGACCCCATAGGATCATATTAATTGGCAATAAGGAAATTACCATAATGTCTTTATAGGTCACAAGCGGACTCTAGCAAGCCATTACGACTACCCAATTAATATGATTGGAATGATCCAATACCTATTTATAGAATGTCATATTCCCTTTTGTCTCTTTGATATCAAGATTAATTATAAGACATGGTACACTTGTCAATCTTATATAATTAATCATATGCTTTCTCGATCTCAAAGTAAACTGTTCAGACAAATCAATTGATACTCTTATCAATTATTTGAGCACGGCCATGCATTTAACAGTCTTACTTATCGAGGGGCCCAGTGATATCGCTCTCTTGTTAGAGAGGGACAAAATCCCATATCTGTCACTCACATCCCTAAGCATGAGTCACATTGCACCCAACCACAGCCTTTATAACTACTCTGTTACAAGCAGCGTTTGACTGCGTCAAAGCACAACATGAGTTCATCCCGGAATCCATGGTGACCTCAGGTCAAAGGAATCAGCTGATGACACTACTATAATCAAGATCAGTTGTGACACGTGACCATGAACTTGATCTTATAGTGGGTCTCCAGCAACATGTTCTCTAACACATTGCCCGTGAGTATAATCTGTATCTGTATACACTATATTCATCTTATGAATATCCATTATCACTCACACTAGTCTTAGTTTGTTATTATTCCCATAATAACAATCGACTAGGGAAATTTAGAATTACACAATTAATTCATGGATACATTATCATAAATACTAACATACAAATATATATGATAAAATAAGTCTTTATTAATGACTTAAGAAGATTGTTTACATAATCCAACATTGGCTTAGGGCACAATCTCTAACAATCTCCCACTTGCCCTAAGTCCAATCTTCAAATGTATCTAATACCCATGGACCTAGCATGACCATCATGTACAGCTTGTGAAAGAGCTTTTGTTAGTGGATCGGCAACATTGTCTTCAGACGCAACTTTGCATATCTTCACATCTCCTCTTGAGATGACTTCTCTTATGTAGTGAAAACGCCGAAGTATATGTTTGGATTTCTGTGACACACTAGGTTCCTTGGCAAGTGATATTGCCCCATTGTTGTCACATAAGAGGCTCACAGGATTCACTATGCTAGGAACGACACCAAGTTCTTCGATGAACTTCTTGATCCAAACAGCCTCTTGGGCTGCATCTGATGCAGCAATATACTCGGCTTCTGTTGTAGATGCAGCTATCGTGCTTTGCTTAGAACTCTTCCAACTTATCGCACCTCCATTCAGAATGAACACATACCCAGACTGTGACTGCATCTGATCTTGATCAGTTTGGAAACTTGCATCCGTGTAACCATTTACAACAAGATCTTCGTCCGAGCCTCCATATATCAAGAATGTATCTTTAGTTCTTCTCAAGTACTTAAGAATACTCTTGACAGCAGTCCAGTGACTATCACCTGGATCAGACTGATATCTACTTGTCATGCTCAAAGCAAAAGAGACATCTGGCCGAGTACATACCATGGCATACATGATAGATCCTATAGCTGACGCATAAGGAATCTTATCCATGCGTTGACGTTCTTCAACTGTCACAGGACATTGCTTACGACTAAGCTTTATCCCTTGCCCAATAGGAACATTTCCTTTCTTTGATTGATCCATACTTAACCTTTTCAGTATTTTGTCAATGTATGTACTCTGGCTCAAACCTATCAATCTCTTAGATCTATCTCTATAGATCTTTATTCCAAGAATGTAGGCTGCCTCACCCAAGTCTTTCATAGAAAAACACTTTCCTAGCCAAGATTTTACTTCTTGCAAGGTAGGAATGTGATTTCCTATTAACAATATGTCATCGACATATAGAACTAGGAAAACTATATTACTCCCACTGAACTTCTTGTACACACAAGGCTCATCTTCGTTTTTGATGAAGCCAAACTTTTTGACTGATTCATCAAAACAATGATTCCAACTTCTTGATGCTTGCTTCAAACCATAAATGGCCTTTTGAAGCTTGCATACTTTATCAGGATTCTTTGGGTCGACAAAACCTTCAGGCTGTGTCATGTACACATCCTCAACAAGGTCTCCATTTAGGAAAGCTGTTTTGACATCCATTTGCCATATTTCATAGTCATAATATGCTGCTATGGCAACAAGAATTCTGATGGACTTGATCATAGCTACTGGCGAAAAGGTTTCGTCATAGTCTATACCATGAACTTGTCGGTAACCCTTTGCCACTAACCTTGCTTTATAAGTCTGAATATTCCCATCCATGTCCGTTTTCAACTTGAAAACCCATTTGTGCCCTATTGCTTTAGCACCCTTTGGGAGATCAACCAAAGTCCATACTTTGTTGTCGTCCATGGATTGAATTTCTGACTTCATAGCATCAAGCCATTTTTCAGATTCTGAATTAGAGACAGCTTCCATGTACGTGGAAGGTTCATTCTCTTCTAACAGAATCAGATCATTTTTGTTCGTGACGAGAAATCCATATCTCTCGGGCTCATGACGAACTCTACTTGATCTACGTTGGACTTGTGTTATTGGTTCTGACTCAACAACTTCTTGTGAATCAGATTGTTCCATTTGAAACTCACTTTCAACTTGGTTATCCATATTTTCTTGTAGGTGTACTTTACTCCCACTGATTCCTTTGGAAATAAACTCTTTTTCCAGGAATGTACCATTCCTAGCAACAAACACTTTGTTTTCACTAGGATTGTAAAAGAAATAACCTTTGGTTTCTTTTGGATAACCAACAAAATTGCACTTCACAGATTTTGGTGCTAACTTATCTGAAATCAAGTATTTCACATAAGCTTCGCAACCCCAAATCTTGAGAAAAGACAAATTTGGTCTCTTACCAACCCATATCTCATATGGTGTCTTTTCAATTGCTTTTGATGGAACTCGGTTCAGTGTGAATGCCGCTGTTTCAAGTGCATATCCCCAAAAGGATAGAGGAAGATTTGTTTGACTCATCATCGACCGAACCATATCCAATAAAGTACGGTTCCTCCTCTCAGACACACCATTCCACTGTGGTGTACCAGGAGGAGTTAGTTGTGAGACAATCCCACACTTTCTAAGATGATCGTCAAAGTCTTGGCTCAAATATTCACCACCTCGATCAGATCTAAGTGCTTTAATTGTCTTGCCAAGTTGGTTTTGTACTTCATTTTGGAAGGCTTTGAACATTTCAAAGGATTCCGACTTATGCTTCATTAGATATAGATAACCATATCTACTGAAATCATCAGTAAACGTAATGAAGTATTGAAAACCACCTCTAGCAGTTGTGCTCATAGGCCCACATACATCTGTATGTATGAGTTCTAATAAGTCACTAGCCCTTTCACTGTGACCAGTAAAGGGACTCTTGGTCATCTTACCCATTAAACAAGACTCGCAAGTGTCATATGTTTCAAAAACATCTAGACCCAAAATTCCATCTTTATGGAGTTTTGAAATGCGTTTCTCATTAATGTGTCCTAGACGACAGTGCCAGAGATAAGTAGGATTCACAACATTTGTTCTTATCCTTTTGGTATTTATGTTATATACGTGCTCATTATAACCTTCACTAAGGTTCAACAAATAAAGACCATCATGTAAATCCGCATTTGCATAAAACAAGTCTTTATTGAAAAGCAATAAGTGATTATTCTCAATAACACATTTAAATCCTTCCTTGTCCAAACATGAAATAGAAATGATGTTCCTAGACAAATTAGGAACAAAATAACAATTATTCAAAGAAAGAACAAGTCCACTTGGCAACTTGAGCTCGTAGCAACCGACTTCATAAGCAGCAACTCTAGCTCCATTCGCCACATGGAATTCTACCTCGCCCTTCTTGAGCTTTCTACTTCCTTTAAGCCCCTGCACATTCATACAAATGTGAGAACCACAACCGGTATCTAATACCCATGAAGTAGAAACAGAAGTAGAATGAAATATTTCAATAACATAAATACCTTGATTAGCGGTCTCACCGCCTCTCTTCTTCCTCAAGTCCTCCAAATAAAGCTTGCAATTTCTGCGCCAATGACCAGGCTGATTGCAGAAATGGCATGTGCCTTCCTTTGGAGGCTTTGCCTTGGTAACAGCTTTGGGCTTCTTTGCATCCTTCCCAAACTCTTTGGGTTTGTTTGCTTTACCCTTCTTCTTCTGGATCCTACCCTTTTGCACCATATGGATCCCTTTGGAGCTTGGCTTCTCTTTTATCGTTACTTCAGCGTTTTTAAGCATCCCATGCAGTTCGCTGACCGTTTTGTCCATATCATTCATGTGATAGTTCATGACAAAATGTGAGTAACTCTCGGGAAGAGAATTAAGGATCAAATCCGTTGCCAACTCAGGTCTGAGTGGCGAACCAAGCCTCTCCAACTGATCAATGTACCCTTTCATCTTCAGAACATGGGCACTAACCGAACTCCCTTCGGTCATCTTGCACCCAACCAAGGATCTCAAGGTCTCATACCTTTCCCTTCTCGCTTGCTTTTGGAACATTTCCTTAAGCTCTTGAGACATCTCATATGCCTCAAATGTTTCCAGATCCTTCTGAAGTTCCGGAATCATTGATGCGAGCATCAGGCATTGTACATCAATCTGATCATTTTGATGCTTGTGAAAAGCATCCTTTTCAGCTCTTGAAGCTGTGGTGGGTGGAGGGTTAGCGGGCAAAGGCCCATCCAGAACATACAGCTTTCGCTCTTGCTTGAGAACAATTCTCAAGTTGCGATACCAATCTAGGTAATTGGTTCCGTTCAGTTTTTCCTTCTCAAGGATAGATCGAATAGAACCGGGATTGCTTGTGTTGGCCATTTATCTACAACAGAAAATATATGCAAAGTTAATTACATAAGAGAATTAAACTCCCACTAAAATTATAAAACCCTTTAAAATATTTAAGTGGGTAAAAGACCCAAAATCCATACTTAACCATAGCACTGCTTTGGCATGTCCCTATGATTAAATATAATTTCGGTAGACATCACCATGTCAATTACATCATTATGTAACTTTTTTAATTTATGAGATGCATGATATCATATATCATATTTAATTTGCATGTTACTCATCTCATCTTTGCCTCGGGTTCAAAGCACCATTTTGATTAACCCTTGTTAAACCAATTACAACACAATGAGAATCACCATTTCTCATATTATCGCTTCGCTAAGGTCACAACATGCGTACCCGCTTTGGCGTGGCTACCATGATGCGAACATAGTACTTGACTAGTGTTATACGTAATTGGGTGGCAAAAATATAAACTTCATAAGTTTATTTAGGGTTTATTAATTCCTGTGAGTTAATTGTATCATATACAATTTCATGGCATTAATATTAATCATACTTTTGTTAATATTAATTAGCATGGCATCTTATGGCATACAATTGTCTAGCATGCATATAGAATATCTAGCATGGCATCACATGGCATCTAAATAAAATAAAGCATGCATATGACTCGAACCGTGTTATGGTATGGTTTAAATCTACATTGATTTTCATAGGCCAATATGAAAATCAACAAGGTCATATCCTAGGTGGTAGCATCCATCACATGGTCATTGCACCGCCTCTTGGATCCGCCTCCACGTCTTTGCTTCTAAGCACCATCTCATGGATTTATATTTTACAAAAAAATTGCAACCTATACAATTTGTCTAGTAAAATAAATTTTACATATCATAAATTGCATCCCATACAATTTATCTAGTAAAATTAAAATTAAAATTTACATAAATACAAACGACTCGCAGGTCGTATTTATATAAAACCATAATAAATAAAATAAAACATCCACGGGGTCCAAAACCATACCATAACACCATGCATAAAATTATCGACAATAATTTTATATCTAAAATATTTAGGATTCAAAGTGGTAAAATACAATCACATTGTATTTAGAATTAATTAATTTGGAAAAATTCGTAAATATGCAGAAACAATTTTCCACACTTAAAACGAAAAAGGGGTTAAAACTGTCGGACAGCAGGCTCGACGGGCTGCGCATACTGCGCGCAGCCCATGCTGCGTAAGCAGCATGCTGCTTACGCAGCACGGCAAATGCAAATTGCAATTGCAAATATGCAATTGCAATTTGCGGCCAAAAGTATTCTGGGCATTATGCCCAGAATACGAACAGTAGCCAATTATTTTTTTTTTTTAATTAAATTGAATTGAAACAATTTCAATAAAAACCCATGAATCAAATTCATGATTCCAAAAACCCCTTAAACATTCCAAATCATTAACATAAAATCATTCACAATGATTAATCAATAAAATCAAATTTTATTTTGTTATTCACAATAACATAGAACCCTAAATAAAACATACAAACTCCCAACAACAATTTTGATCCAATCAAAATCATACAAACCCTAACATGCAATTTTGATCTAATCAAAACATAAATCCAATTCAATCAAAATACAAGTGGCTCTGATACCACTGAAGGGGATTAATCACACAAAACAAAATACGCAGCGGAAAGAAAACGGATTAATCCCCGCCAAGGATCCATGTATATTGCATTGAATTGGAAAGAGGGTTAAAGAATTACCTTAATTCTTTGAAGGTTGAATCAATAGGAACCAAAATTGCTTCCCTCTACGGTTGATCCACACGGAGCAATACGTTCACCGCGTGCTAGCGCCGGGATAGAAGAAACGGTTTCCTAGAATTGAGAGAGAGAGGCAGAAAAAACAAATTTTCTCTTGGCCTTTGGAAGAGAATTTCGGCTGCCTCCTAATTTCCTTGTGGTGGCCGAATTCTTCTAGTATTATGAGTGTAGAGTTGTGTTAGGTTTAGGTCAATTGTTTCCTTAAATAATTAACCTAAATAGTTAATTATAATTATAACCTAATACACCTATTAGTTATAATTATATATTAACCCACACAATTTAATATTAATTCTCAATTAACATTAAATCAAATCAATTCTCCATAATACATATATGTATATATAATATTATAATTAATTATATCTCCATATAATTTAATTATAATATGTAGCATACTTTATGCAATATTAATCACATTAATATTTATATATACATACATAAATATATATCACTATATATATTTATTCTCTTTCTCATTCATAAATTTATTATCCAATAATAATTTATACCCGATAAGATGAACTTCATTTTGCTCTTGTATGTGACCCCATAGGATCATATTAATTGGCAATAAGGAAATTACCATAATGTCCTTATAGGTCACAAGCGGACTCTAGCAAGCCATTACGACTACCCAATTAATATGATTGGAATGATCCAATACCTATTTATAGAATGTCATATTCCCTTTTGTCTCTTTGATATCAAGATTAATTATAAGACATGGTACACTTGTCAATCTTATATAATTAATCATATGCTTTCTCGATCTCAAAGTAAACTGTTCAGACAAATCAATTGATACTCTTATCAATTATTTGAGCACGGCCATGCATTTAACAGTCTTACTTATCGAGGGGCCCAGTGATATCGCTCTCTTGTTAGAGAGGGACAAAATCCCATATCTGTCACTCACATCCCTAAGCATGAGTCACATTGCACCCAACCACAGCCTTTATAACTACTCTGTTACAAGCAGCGTTTGACTGCGTCAAAGCACAACATGAGTTCATCCCGGAATCCATGGTGACCTCAGGTCAAAGGAATCAGCTGATGACACTACTATAATCAAGATCAGTTGTGACACGTGACCATGAACTTGATCTTATAGTGGGTCTCCAGCAACATGTTCTCTAACACATTGCCCGTGAGTATAATCTGTATCTGTATACACTATATTCATCTTATGAATATCCATTATCACTCACACTAGTCTTAGTTTGTTATTATTCCCATAATAACAATCGACTAGGGAAATTTAGAATTACACAATTAATTCATGGATACATTATCATAAATACTAACATACAAATATATATGATAAAATAAGTCTTTATTAATGACTTAAGAAGATTGTTTACATAATCCAACATTGGCTTAGGGCACAATCTCTAACATAATCAATGTAATAGTGTATCTTAAGTTATAACTAAGGTATAATTAAGGTACAACTAAGGTATAATCACTGTAATTGTGTATCTTAAGGTATAACTAAGGTATAATCAATGTAATAGTGTATCTTAAGGTATAATTAAGGTATAACTAAGGTATAATCAATGTAATAGTGTATCTTAAGGTATAATTAAGGTATAACTGAGGTATAATCACTGTAATAGTGTATCTTAAGGTATAATTAAGGTATAATCAATGTAATAGTGTATCTTAAGGTATAATTAAGGTATAATCACTCTAATAGTGTATTTTAAGGTATAATTATTGTAATAGTGTATCTTAAAGTATAACTAAGGTATAATTAAGGTATAATCACTCTAATAGTGTATCTTAAGGTATAATTATTGTAATAGTGTATCTTAAGGTATAACTAAGGTATAATTAAGGTATAACTAATGTATAATTAAAATATAACCAAGGTATAATCACTGTAATTGTGTATCTTAGGATATAACTAAGGTATAATCAATGTAATAGTGTATCTTAAGGTATAATTAAGATATAACTAAGGTATAATTAATGTAATAACAGTGTATAAAAAATGTAACAGTCCCAAAATTGCATATGCAGTCCCAAAATTGCAGTCCTAAAATGCAGTTATAAAGTGCAAATGCAGTCCCAAAATTATAGTCCTAAAGTACAGATGCAGTCTCAACATTGAAATGCAGTCTTAAAATGCAGATTACAAAAACAATTTAAATTTCAAAAATAAAAACTCACAACTCAAACTTAGCAAAAAGAAAAAAAAAAAATCAGATTAACAATTTAAAATTAAAAAACTCACAAACTCATAACTCATCCAAAATTCAAATTCACCAAACATAAAACTTACCGAGAGAAAGCCGATCAGGGCTAAAGGAGAAGCAATCAAAGGTGAAAACGATATTAGCATGAATATTTCAACCCAACTATAATAGAGAGCAACACGAAAGGATAAAGGAGCTGCCGGCAACGATGAGAAAAATAGGTGGAATTAGCAGTGGACGAAAGGAGAAAGAACACCGACGATGATATGATAACTGTGGATAAACGATAATCAACGATAAAGAAAGTGAAGAAGATAATATGAAAAGGCAGAAAAGAAATAAAAAAACGTAATAAAGGAAGAATTCAAGTAGGAGCGTAGAGCTTAAAAAAAAAAAGAGTAAATAATAAAAGATAAACCATCAAAATAAACTTTAAAATGAGAGTAATTTTGACAATTTCCCCCATGGTTTTCAGACCCGGACCAGTCATCGAACCGGTAAAGGGATGGATTCATGGATTTTGGATTAAACCGGAATAAACCGGAATCGAACCGGATTTAATAAATATATTAAAATATTAAAATATTTTTATTTTTATATTTATAATTTATGAAAATTTGAATATTTTTATTATAATTCTTTAAGTTTAAGCATTTCAAACACAATATACTAATTAAAAAAACTCAATTTATGAAATATAGTTTTTATAGTTACAATTAAATGTCAATTTATTTAAAATAATTTAAAAATACAAACTATATTTTATTTTAATTAAAAATACCTCAAAATAATACTTAAATTTTATATTTAAATAATTTTTTTAAAAAAAAAAGTCTGGTACAACCTAAAAATGGGTTCGATTCACGGTTTTTCGATTCGACAGGCCGGTCCGACCGGATATTGACCGGTTGTTAACCAAAGTGAAAACCGGATAGAAACCGACCGGTATGACTTCCGATTCCTGTCGAACTCGATTCGACCGGTCGGTCCAGTGCGGTTTTCACAACTATGATTTCCCCAGATATAATGGTTTTTTAAAGCAAGAAAAATTCAAAACAAACCAGCTAATGAGAATTGGCACCGACCCAATGGTTCCAATACTCGACACGAAGCCGAAAGAAGTTGCCACGCGCCTTTTAAACCTCTTCCTTCTTCTTTTCCCCTTCGATAAGTTTCCACTTTGAGTACCAGCAAGCAAGCCATGGACGAAGAATTCTCAATGGATGATCCTGCTCCCTTACTCAAATCTGCTTCTGATTTTGCATACTATCCTGGTATACACATACTGCTTTTGCTGTTGTTTCTTTCATTAACTTCTCCAATTTCGATTGCTCAGATGATTTACATGGTGTCTATCCACTGTTTCTTCAGGTGTTCAAAATGACGCCATTTGCAAGGAATTTCTTGATCGTTTTCCACTTCCTCTCATTATCAGGTTGTATCCCAAGTTCATTTCTGCTGCCTTTATTTTTTGTTTTTTTGTTTTTTCGTTTCAATTTTTA
Source organism: Euphorbia tirucalli (assembly GCA_039660915.1). Taxonomy (NCBI): domain Eukaryota; kingdom Viridiplantae; phylum Streptophyta; class Magnoliopsida; order Malpighiales; family Euphorbiaceae; genus Euphorbia; species Euphorbia tirucalli. The sequence continues at coordinate 47,937,623 of CM077636.1, forward strand.
GAATCAGTAATTTTCTACTGGAATTTGGTGCTCGGCTGTTCTTGTTTAACTGCTTACACTATTAATTCATGAATGTACTAACTTATGTGATTTGTCATGCATATTGATGGTGGATTTTTTTTTTTGTCGAAGTTGTAGTTGGGATTTTTGGTGTATCTTTTAAATAATATAATTTTTGTATGCAGTGCTTTACAAACAAAATCAGATGTGCCTGGTTTAGAGAATACTTTGGTTGCTTGTCTAGAAAGAATCTTCAAGACGAAATATGGTGCATCTTTCATTCCGCATTATATGGTATGCCTACTTTTGCTCCTGCTTATTTTCAGTGAAGCAAGCATGTTTTATTTATGTGTTTTGAAATGCAAAGAAGGGTTGTATGGGATTCAGTTAGTGGAATCTGTATATTCTTGTTATACTTTGTTCTCCTAATTTTTCTTTTCTCTTCAGACTTTTGTGCAACTTGGTTTGAAGGCAGATTCCCAAGCAGTACGATGTTTAGCTTGCAGAACGGTACTCACTCACATTGACCCATTCATCTTAAATTTTATTCTGTTTTCTCCTGGAGGTTTCTGAAAGTATGGAAGTTTGTTATATTGAATAGCCATGCCATATTCTTTTCGTCTTAAGATTTGTCCGGATCTTTGTGCATTGTTTTGAAAAATGTGTTATTCATTGCAGCATAAATGATGCCTACAAATACTCTTCTTGAAGATATCTGATAGAGTTAAGTCAATAAGACAGGGTGTTATTGTTTCTTGTCCTTTTTTTTTTATCAGTTTTGGCTATATGCTGAGTTTGTAAACTGGAATTACTAGCAAGATTTATAAGGTCTAGGGACAATTTTTAGACTTCCACAAATAATAGAGGCATTAAGATGATAGGAGGTTAGAAATGCTTGCTTATTGGGAATTTCTGGATGATTTTGAAGTTCCAAGATGTTAGTCAACTGCCCTATTATGCTGTGTCAAGTTTCATTCGTCTGTTTAGACATTGCAAGGGGGAACTTATAGCTAAGAGCTACACTTGCATTAGAATGTTAAATGTAGGATAAAGACATAATTGCCTATATTTTATATTAATGTTGCCTAGAAAGAGCTTAATTGATGTAAACAAACTTTACCAGCTTGAAATACTAAATAGCTGATTTTGAGTTTGGTTTGGTGCCTTTTTTGTTAGCTCAGTACATCTTTTCAAATTATAATATTGCATTTGCACAACCTTTTACTTCATTCTTAATATCCTCAGGTTACTTGTCTTCTGGAAAATTTCAATGATGAAACCATCTCGCCTGCACGGCTCATTATTGACAATAATATATATCCCCTTCTCCTTGATTGTCTCATTAATGGGTAAGGAGTTCTTCTCCTGTGACTCCTGGTTGTTCGCATTTTCCCATTATTCTAGGAAAATAATATATAGACTGCAGTACGGAATTGGGGATGTATTTTATTTTGCATAATCTAGCAATGCAGTTATCACCAGATATACTTATCTTGAGAACATCCTTTGCAAGGATGAAATTTGCTGACTATTCTGATTTCTGATGGATGAATTGGCTTGTGAGTTGAAAAAAGTAATGGAATGTTGTGTACTGTTATATGTTCCATATATAGTTCCTTGGTTATCAGCAGGAGTGCAGCCTCAGGATTCTTACTTCTGAATCCCAGTATTATAATCTATGTAGTGTGTACAAATCAATGACTTTGCCTCTGTTTTGATCCTTGGATTCTGGGCTTCGTGTCTCTCTATGTTACCAAATGCTTGAACTTTGCCATGTAACAATGTCAATTTCCAAATTTTATTTTATTTATTTTTGTTTGAATTCGACTTTGATTACTATTATTCATTGGGAAGGAAAATTCCTATAACCAAATAGCAAGGAGACAATTTAGAAAAGCATTTCTATGTCATCCAAATTTGAAGTTGAGCCTAAATCAAACTTGTCAGTTTCCATCTGAACGGAGCAATAGTCTTTAGAGACTACCTATAAATGACTCACTAAAGCTAATGAGGGCTAAGTTATGATGCCTTTTGGCATTTACTTTAAGAAATTATTTTCTCTTTAATTATAAAGATGAGAAATGTGCAAAAGTAGTATTTTTCATTCTTAAAGTTTACCTTTGTGTATGTTGCTGACTACAAATTCTTTATTCCCTACAGTAATGAACAAGTGGCAACTGCATCAATGGAGGCAAATAAGAAGTTAGCTAGCTTTCCAAAAGGCATTGTACGATTGACAGCTGCTTCTATGCTTTGTAAACTTTTAACGTTTCTTGCCCCAATTATTGAGCTTTTACTTGTATTTACTGGCTAAAGTGGAATTTGAATAGGAAGTGATATTCCCGACAAATAGTGAAGATGCTACACACCTCAGGAATTTGTCAGCTCGATGTTCATCTATGGTATGATGCCTAGTTCTTCAGCCAGTTTCTTAAATTTGAGCTTCTTTAAAAATATGAAATGCTACATGATTTGGTATTTCCCTTCTCCTTTCACAACGGTTTTCTTTTTGTTTTCTTAGAAGTTGATTTTTGTTTTCTTTGGCTAACCATTACAGCCTTTTCTAATCATATGAATACCTTTTAGGGGCATGTTCGGGTTTTATCTTTAATAGTGAAGCTATTCTCTGTTTCTGCCAATGTGGCATCAGCTGTTCACAATTCAAATCTACTAAGTGTATTGGAGGCAGAAGTCAGCAAGACAGATGATACACTAGTGACTTTAAGTATTTTGGAGCTCTTATACGAGGTTTATTGTTACTTGTTGCTACTTAAAAATTTATTCTCCTTTCTCTGTCCAGTGGTGTTGGATGATAAGGATATGCAATGAAAAAAAATCGATATTTGAATTAGATGGTGAACTCTGATTTGTGGTGGCCAGATCCAAGAATAAGGATCGGATTCCAACATTTGTGTGTAAACTTGTTTGAGAATGAGTTTCAAATGCCTTTTGAAGGTTTCTTTTCCATATCTCTATTTAAACAAACAAACTTTAGAATTTGCATTTTAGATTGTGTCCAAACACAAGTTATTGCTTTTCTAAGTTCATTGGTGTTGTACATATAGTTACTGATTGGTAAAAGCAAGTCTTTTTTCTAGTGATCTCTAATCGTGGTATGGGTACTACAGAAGAGAATTGTTCAAGTTGAGTAGAACAAATACTGAGTATATGCATTGTAAGTTCTAAAGCGTATTTTGCTAAAATAAATGTTGTATCTCTTTTGGATACCGGTGCCCTTATGTAACCAGTTACATTGCTTGGGATGTATTATTTCATAATATAAGAGATATAGAAGAGGATGTAAGTAATAGGATTGAAGTAGGATGGCTGAAATGAAAACATGCAACAAGCATGTTACGTGATATAAGTATGCCTATAAAACTGAAAGGTATATTTTATAGACTATCTGATTGGCGATGCTTATGAAAGTGAGTGTTGGGAAGTAAAATGTTGGGGAGATGAGTGTAGTAGAAATGAGGATGTTGAGATGGATGTGTAGGCACGCACCGATGAATAATATGAGGAATTAGTGCATTCCCAAAAAATTAGGTGTGGCATCCATTGAAGATAAAATAAGGGAAGGATGTGTAGGTCGTTTGGACATGTTCAATATCAGTCCATGGATGCTCCATACGTAAATGTGGGAGAATAAAATACCAAAAAAAAGAAGAAGATTGAGATTAACTTGGATGGAAGTTTTTGAAAATGACCTGAGATCTAAACCTTTTACATAATGAATAGGATTCAATGGAAAAAAAAAAAACAAGAGAATCTATAAAAGCCTGACACTAACCAGTTGAAACTATGATTGGTTGTTGTTGTTGGTAGCTGTCATCAAATGTGATTTTCAATTATATATGTTAATTCATATATTCTTTCATTGATTTTATTTTGATATACTTTTATCTGTTGCTATTACCTTATACAGGTTTTTTTTTTTTTTTTTTTTTTTTTTTTTTTTTTTTTTTCCGTTGAATGCTGTGAACAAATGAAGTTAGCAGAAGTGCAGCATGGTACAGAGTTCTTGTCAAGAACCACTCTTATCCAACTTCTTTCTTCTATAATCAGGTAGTTAGAGTATATATTCTAATATCATATAGATTTTGAGCATTGCATGCTTAAAGACTTTGCCCCTTCATGTTTTTGCTATTTATTTCCTGTTCTTTTGAAGCAACCCGTCAACGGATGCAATCTTAATATCAAGAGCGATGATGATAACAGGAAGGCTCCTCTCAAAGGAAAATATATACAAGTTCATTGATGAATCTTGTAAGACTTACTCTTAGTTTTTTAGAGTCCACTTTCTAAATGCATTAAATGTATTTTCATTTATCCGGAGTCATTTGTTAGGTTCCATTTCTTTTCGTACAATGCAACTTGTGAATAAGAAGACTTTCAAAACAATCATCAGTTTTGCCTTTCGAGAACTATTAAATTGAAGATCCTAATTCTTCATTTCATGTACACATGTGTAAAGGAGAAAGGATCCTTAGATAATGGCTGGAATATCTAAATGTGTGGAGCTGTTTAGGAACTGTCTCTTAATGCATTGTATCTTTTTAATTGAAGATTAATTAGAAGTGGTTTTAATGGCCCCAATGGTACTGCAATTTCAGGTGTTAAAACTGCTATCTCAGCCATTGATGGAAGACTTGGATTAGAGACTCAAGATTTGGATGAATGTGAATGCGCACTCGAAGCATTGGGCCAAATTGGTTTGTGTAAGTATTTCTGCAATTGTGATTACCTGATGAAATGATTGCCGTAAGATGAAACTGCTTTTTCTTTTCTCCTCAATAGTGGCATCCCCTGGATTTTTTTGTCATTGATATTTTGTTGTTGATTTTGGTTCTTGTTGGAGATCATTACTTCAGTATGCCAGTAATAGCTTATAATGTCTCCTTTCACCAGTCTGTAATGGAAGGATCGTTTGTTGGGTGTGAACTACCCCTTTTGTTTTAGTTTGCTGGATCTTTTGACATGTTTGACAATGTCATTGTATAAGCCTTCCTTAAATACTTGTGTAAAATATGAGTCAAATCCATTTTCATTTTCATTTATTATAATTTAGGTGGCAACTGATGGGTTATGCCAATTGGATATATTGTTTTTTCTTCCTTGAAGCTTATTGAATGAAGAGCATTAAGTAATGATGAGACACAATCATGTGTTTCACTTGGAAATATGTTTTAAATGTCTTAGGTATGACTAACTCATCAGGGAAAATGAGTAAACCACTGGGAATATATGCTAAATGTTTGCACAGATTTAGAAGACGAGAATTCTTAATATGGTTTCACTATCTAGGAAATATCTGCATTAGCTCAGTTTTTGTCTTAGTTTGGCTATTTCGAACTTGAATTCCTGTCAAAAGACATTTTAACGCCACACATTTCAATAGCCTCACTTCTTTTATTCATTTGGTTATTGTTCTGCTAAGTAAAAATTAATTGTGCCTTTCCTTATATCAAATGCACACATGGCATTCATGTCTATTCATAATAGGGTTTAAAAAGATTTTGAGTTCCCGCAGACTCTGGTCAGGATTTCTCTTAGCCGTAGTTTATGCATTATGGACAATTGAGTAAAGGAAAACAAATACGTAATCTAATTTTCAGGTTTACGTTACTTTTGGTTGATGGTCCATCGGTTGTGGTTCATTGTTCTACTGAAGAAATTTTGTCTCATAGTTTTTTTGTGCTACTTTGTAACTGGCAGATCTTTATTAGCATATTATTGCTGGCTTCAGTTTAATTTCCTTTTCTTCTTTTTCTTCTTCTTCTTCTTCTTCTAAGAGAATAGAGTTATAAAGGCAACAAGGTTGTGTGGATTTCATATTAGTGCACACTACATATAATTTGCTTATGTACCATGTTTTTATTTCCCAAATGGCCATCCCTCATGCTGGACCGTATTCATCTTGTACTCATAATTATCTCTCAAGTTCTAGTAGATTATCTTTGACTGTTTGAAGTTACTTGATCACTAATCTTCTATATTATGTTTGTTTTATGTAAACTATTTGCATAAATGTATATGTTTTTTTCGATATTTTAGTATATTTGCTGGAACTATCAACATAATTTGTATGCACCACTCTATCAAGGAGTATTCTTGTACTGATTACCTTTCAGAAGTTTTTGGTTAATTGAATGTTGTTCATTCTGTTTAATTTCTTTGTATCATGACAAGTTTCAAATCACTCTTTGGATCCTTTTGTTTCATGCTTTTTCTTTTTTTTTGGAAAATAGTTTTTGCGTTTTCTGGTGTTTTTGGAGCTAATGGAAAGTAAGTCCACTGTCTAGGAAATGTCAAATTAATGGGAAAATGACTTCCAGTATTTGGAATTTGAAAAATAGAAGTCATTTCCTTGTAACTCTCTTTTTTGACATAGGAGAGATATTTTTATTCTTGTTCTTTTGTTTTAAATATTTTTGTAGTTATTTTTGCAATTTTGTTTCTTTAACTTCTGTATTAATAGTGATGAAAGCTGCATTGGCTTTTAAAAGATTATTGGGGATTTTTAAATATTGTTTGAAAATGATTTATATTTATGTGGCTTTCGTCAACTAAAGGTACAACTGTCCAGTTGGTGATTAAGAATTTTGTCAATTTATTAAAACTCATTTATATTAAAATATGATTGCTATTTATTTCTTGGAAAATGTTTGTACAGAAAATTTATTTATTTATTTTTTATTTTTATTCCCATGAAATAAATTGAGCCATCATAACACTAATTTCATTGAACTGATTTTCATATGCTTCCAGCGGTCGCTGGAGCAAATTTGGCACTCTTATCATCACCTCCTGCTGCAAGACATGTTATTGAGGCTGCCTTTGATAGACATTCACGTGGGAAACAATTGGTGAGTATCATAGACTTGAGATATTTAATTGTTTATTTTGCTATTTCATTTAAATAAATGGAACTGTACTTTTTTGTTGGATGATTGAACACAGAAGCCAGTTTTAATACAGTTGTTACAAATAGATTGTACAGAAAAAATTAGATTGTGTATTAATACATGTTTGTGGACCAACCTCTTCTTTTCATTACTCGCTTAATCTCACGAAGGTCCTTTTGCTGTTGCTTCAATACTATTGCTCCCTTCCCTAAAGAAAACTATATCACAATTTTCACTAACTAGTAGAGTTGAATATTGATATTCTGCTGTGACTTCCCTCACAATGTAACTTCAACTAGAGGAATATTCGTAATTTCTGATCGTCTTTCCCTAATTGAGGTCAAGCTTCTAGTGTTCAAATTAAGCATAGATATAAAAGATTAGAATTGTGCATGTGATATGGCCCCTACTTTCGTCGATCAGTGTGATTGCCACAGATATAGATAAAGCTAAACAGAAACATCAATGAAATGTGATTTGCTGAATTACATTCTTATGTTTAGAAACTTCATATTTGATTGTGTGTCAATGCACATCTGTAGTATTTTGTAGCTCGAGAATGATAAAAGAACTCTTGATTTTTATAGATTGAGGTAAAAGGCTTCAAATCAAATTCGTTTTTAAGCTACCATGATATTGTTTAATGTGTCCACAGCATCGGAAGAAGCACTGGGTTTTTATCTTGAAAGAGAAAATTTGATTTTGGATATACTTGGTATCAAGAAAGGTTGAAATATAGGAGCTGATCTGTTGAGTTGACCAAGCTGCCAAATGGCTCTTACTGTCTTCTTGGTCTTCAACATTTTAATTGATGAGAAGATGGCTCCATAGGCCATAACCTAGTAATTTGAATTCTAAATTGCCCAGTAAGAAGAAATTCTTGGAGGAAGCAACTTTCTCTGTGTGTCCTTCCCATTTGTTATGTAATTTCATCTCATATTGTGTCACTTGATTTTGTGCTATGAATGATCTTTTATTGGAGCAAATTAGCAAAAATGACCATTATATCATCAGTATTATCTGTCCTATCTGAAAGGTTCCTAAATAAAAACCACAGGCTGCGTTGCATTCTCTTGGAAACATCTCTGGAGAATCTCGATCTGAAAACAACAGGGTCCTTAATGGTAATGCAGAAGAAAATCTTAGAATCTTGATCTATGAAATGGCTTCCAAGACTTCGAAGCTGACACCATCGGTGAGCACTTCTTATATATAATATCTTGGTGTTTTCTTTTTCTTCTGTTCATCTTAATATATGTTTTTTTATCCTTGATTTAAATTCCACTGATGTTTTCATGTTCTTGACTCTAGTAACAGCTTGTGAACATGGCACTTCCATTCTCTTGGACATAAATTATCTGTTTTTTCTCCTATTATGCTATTCTCTTCAAATTGTTTCATTTTGAACAATTGGCAGGGCCTTTTCCTATCAGTTCTTCAACAGGATTCAGAAATTCGTTTGGCGGTGAGGATGATGTTTCTATTATTTTTGTTACCATTGTTTGTTTTCTATGAAGAAGAGATTCATGGAAATGTTAGTTATCTAAACAATTTAATTTCATTCCGCAATGGGTTGGCTTATTCCCAAGATTCATAAGCTTTAATTGGGGTTCCTTTGATTTGGCTCCCTTTTCTTTACTATAGGCATTATTCATGATTGGACTCTTAAAAGTTTAGGTTAGAAGTCTTGCTCGTTGGGCAGTATGAGTAATCTCTCAAAGCATCCTGGATCTTCATTTATGCTTAACTGCCCAAAGATGATGGAGGCATACTGGGAAAAAAATCAATCATTTTCATTTTCTGATCACAATTTTATCCTAAATCAAACTGTCCAGAATAATTGTATCATATATTCACGCCTTCCTATGTGCTTTTCAATTGGCAAATAAATGAATTGAAGTGTGCCTGCAAATCTGAATCTGTTAAATAGGACGGGATATGGTCTGTGAATATTTATTTAGAAGAGAGAACTGTTGCCGATCTTTTCTTTAGTTGCGGAGCAGCATGAATTATTTCCACCTCTTTTAAATCAAAGATTAATGGGATACATATCATGTTGGCTCTGCCTCTCTCTGCCTATCAAATACTGTCTGTCAACATATTTGATGCAGTATTCGCATGTTTAAGTTTGTCCTTTTTGTTTGTATTTGTGTATATTTGTTATTGTGATACTGATTGAATAGGTAGATAGATAAAGAAAGAAGAAGAAACATTACTTTCCATTTTGAGTCTAGAAGCTGCACCTTTTTTTTTTCTTTCCTCCAACCTCCAGTTGTTTGAGATTATGAGATCCATTTGTCAATGATAATTATTAGGTTCGTTATGTAAATATTCCAGGCTTACAGAATGATAACTGGGTTGGTGGCTCGGCCATGGTGCCTGATGGAAATTTGCTCAAAACAAGATATTGTAAATGTAGTAACTGATCCAATTACCGAAAGCACGAAAATAGGTACATATTATCATCTCTATTTTTGTTTGGCTCAAACTTGTTGCTTTTATGTTGTTCATCTCATTTGGTTTCTTTATACTCGGAACAATGTTGAAAATATAGTTAGTGTAATTTTTCAGGTATGGAAGCTAGATATAATTGTTGCAAGGCAATCCACAAGGAGCTAATGTCCTCGTCCAAACTCAGCAGCAATCCTGCTGTTGCTGGAATTGCTAAGAAGGTGAGGTTTATTAGTAATGCTTAAACCCGGTAATGCATGTACTCCTCATTGAAGCTGAAGGTACCACATCAATCTTACGCTGCACTTGCTTTTGTTGTGTGTTTGCCAAATGTGAAGTCTCCGGTTGGCATATTTGTGGTTGATTTTTTTCTGTATAATTTGTAACTTAATGAAAATTCTGTATGTATATAAGGGCTAATATATTTTTCTAAATACAGTTGCAGGAAGCTGTTAGCAAAGGTCCATATCTGACTGGCAAGCATCGGGAAGCCCAACCTGCAGTAAAGACAGCAGAGAGATTCTAACTTCCTTAAAGAGGATACTGAAATCCGACAAGAACATAACCTTTTCAGGAAAACTTTTCTTCTCTGATTCTGTGTATACCTTTTCTTCTAGTTGCGCAACATACAGTTGAGTGATTGTAGGGTGAGATTTTTTTTGTTAACACAATATGGATTAGTTATCATAATCTTGTGAAGGATTGCTATGTTATTTTTATGGTTTTTGCATGATTCAGGAGTTCTAGGAACGGAAATTTTATTTCACGTATCATATATATAAAACTGTGAAAATTGTGGATTCGCGGTTGTGACAAGTGACTATCTATCGTATGACAATTACGGGCATATAGCCTGAATACATATGGACCATTTTCATTGTTTTCATATGAATAAATCTTACGAGCCACGGGCATAAATGAGAATATTGTATTACACTTCACATTTATAAGAATTTACTTGGTTTTGCTATAGTACCCAAATACTAGTTTTAGGGCCAGTTTGGTAGGGCTGTCGGGGAAAGAGCTGTTTAGGAAAGCTGATAAGTGTTTGGTAATATTTTTATAGAAATAGCTTTATTCTTAAAAGCAGTTTGTGTGGTGTTTGGTGAAACTGTTTGTAAAAGTGCTGTTGATATATAAAATGACATAAAAAGACGAACATGATATAAATTAATTTTTAATTAATTTAATTAATTATATAATATTAGAAATTAATAATTTCTTTCACACACATAAATTAACAATATTATAATTTTAAATTTATAGTTTGGAAAAAAAATAATAATTTTTTTTTTAAACTTTGAATAGTATTCATCTTTGAATAACAAAGTCTAGCTTCAAATCTGTTGTCTTTGTTTCACATATTAGTAAGAGTTTGACAGAAATAAGTTAAATATTTAATAATAAGTTTTGCTTTCTTTATATTAAATGATGCCTAATGTAGGGGTGAGCATGGACCGGTTCGGTTCAAAAACCGAACCGAACCGAAAAAAACCGATCCAAAAAACACTATATTTTATAAACCAATCCGATCCAAACTAAATTTTGGTTCGGTTCAGTCCAAACCGAACTGGTTCGGTTCGGTTTGGACTAGCTCGAACCAAAAACATTAACTTTTTTTTAAAAAAAATCAAAATAAAAATTTTATATAAGTAGTTTGTTTTAAAAGGAAAAAAGAAATACAAAAAAATTAACTTAAAAAAACAGTAATGCTAAATAATACTATTATATCACGATAAAATACTAAAATTCTCTTCTTTTTTTTTTCAACTTTCAAGTTTTAACAACTATAAATTAGCATAAAAAAATCACAATATAAAACAATATAATGTCTAAAATTCTCTACAATTAGTATATATTAATTTTATAATTAATTTTAATATTTTATCAATTATTCGGTTTTTTGGTTTTTTCGGTTTTGAACCGAACCAAACCGATCCGAACTGAAGTCCAAACTTCTTCATAACTTAAAACCAAACCGAACCAAACTATTAAATGGATCGGTTTGGTTCGATTCGATTTGATTTGGATTTTCGGTTTTTGGACATTGGTTCGGTTTTGCTCACCCCTAGCCTAATGCACAATAAAAATAAAAAGGAAATAAGCACCACAAATTGTTGATGCTGGAAATTTTATTTCCAACCTATTATACATACAATATATAGTTCTTACACAGTTTGTTCGAATCTTAAAAAAAAAAAGATATATATATATATATGAGCTAAGATGAATGAATTTACTGGCAGTTGAAGTCGAAAACAACACATCCTATATTTTTTTTCTGTTGAGTCAATTTCTTCTCTTCATTCAAACTATTTTCATGTATTCCATTTACCTCCGTCATCATCTGTTTATCATCTTCATTAGTTAGGTCAATGATTGGTATTTCCAAGAACCTGTTTTTCGAAGCATCGCCACGTGCACTTGCTATGGAAGGATATTGTTGTGGTGATGCTGGTGCTATCTTGTTATGGTTCACTTCCCTTGCATTAGAATTTGATACAGCAACCGTGCTCAGTTAATGACATCATCGATAGATGTCTTAGCCACAACCTGCACAAATTTAGAGACAAATATCAGTGAAGACTCCCAAAACACCTCAAAACTTTTAAAGGGAAAATTATGCATAATCGTATCAACATTGGCCAAAGAAAAAAAGGGGCAATGACCAATTCGTCCTAAACAAATGAGCAGAGACAAGTAAAATAAAAATTGGAAGATATATAGAAAAAACTTGATATTATAGAAGAAGTTTTGAACTGCAAATTCAATTGTCATCAGCCTGAAGTCTAAATACTAACCAAATGACCAGTATTTGGTTCCACATTTACAAAATACTCCAACTCCTTGCGAGTTTCCATCACTTCCAATTCTAAAACTCAGTATTCTTGAGATTGAAAACCAATAGATATTCCATTTGAGAAAATTAAATCAACATATAGCAACAAAAATCATTAAAGATCACACCTTTGGATTGATAATCCAAGTAAATGAATCCCCCAAGAGAGAAAAGCATTCCACTAATTTCAGCAAAATAGTCTTCATTAAAGGAAACATTTCCCTTTAATAGTTTGTTGTAATTAAAAAAAAAAAAATTGACTCCATATATAGTACTGAATATTGCAGCACCTATACAAATAATTAAAAAAAAAAAAGTTATAACTTGATTGATGAACTTGTAAGCTTCCTGAATTTTGTATTTCTGAGATTCAACAGGAGATGAAAAGAGAACACAAAAAATCTAAAATATGAAAGAGCATAATATAGAAAAAAAAAAAAACAGAGTTGGCAGAAGGGAATAGGGAAAAAGGCTACCACAACTGACCTTGGAGAAACCGGGCTGAACCTTGACTGATGCAAAACATGAAGCCAAAGTATAAGGTAGATAAACTATTTGATGTTCGGTTATTTCAAAAGAAAACTGCAAATAAACTGATAGAAAACTCATAATCAACTGCCTGATAATAATGAAGGGAAAAAAAAAGAATATCCAACAATTATACGTCACTGGAGTTTGAAAAAGGAAAGGGACAAATAAATGGAAAAGCTGATGATATGGAGAAAAAATAGTAATATTCACAGCACATATTGGCAACACAGGAAAGTTTAGCTTATTGTTAGGAAAAAAGAGGATTTGGTATACTAACCTCTCTTGAAGAAAAACGAACATCATTTTAAATGCATCCTGTGGAAGGATGATGCCTAGCTCTTCATGAAGCTCTCTCCTGGTTGCAAGCAATAAAAAGTTTCAACAAGAAACATGAGCTAATTTTTACACACAACTAGTAACAGAAAGCTCCTGCAGAATTAGAAACAGCAAATAAATATTGGTTCGCACTTGTCACCTGGCAGTTACAAGTGATGAATCACCCGCAGAAATATGGCCAGAACAGGAGATATCCCACTGCCCTGACCACGAATCCTTGGAATCAGCTCGCAATTGAAGAAGCAGCTCACCAGTACTCTCAGCATAAATACAAACATGAACAGCTTTATGATAATCTCCGTCTCGATGAACCTCTCCCCTACATTGCCAGCAAAAATCAATTTACTCTAATCTCATTATCTCCATAAACATCAAAACAAAAGCGTTGTAAACGGAATTGCGCAAGAGAGCAGCAAAAGAGGAGCTGAAATGACTGAATAAATTGAGTAAAGAAGAGGGAAATTGAAGGTTGCCTGAGCTTGGAAACGCCGGTTTTGTCATGGTTTTAGTAAGAACATTGAGTCTTTCTTCTTGTGCCGCCATTCCCTTCTCTTTTATGCTTAGTAGCTACTGTCAGTGTCAAATACCAGCACTTTTGTGTCTTCACATATAAAACAAGATCTCATGCATAACTTTCTCAAATAATCAAGCGAACTTTGTCATGATTTCCAATTATCACATCATATTACTACAAATGTTTTCATTCAACATTGAGGAACAAATAGAAAAAGTCAAGTTAACCAAATTTCATGATAATAAATTTCTATGATAATTTGCAATAAAATAGAAAATTTCAAATGATTCTTCTAATTTCTACCAACCATACAATGTAAATCTATACAAAAGAACCAAATCTATCACTCTTTCTATTACTTGTTAAGCATGCAGATGTATGATTCTATCAAAAATCCAAAATAGAATACTGACCTGAGATGAGGAAGCTGCTGAACCGGTTACAAAGTCGATCTGCGGCAATCGGAATCTAGAACAGAGAAGAGGAGGAGAGGCTGCGAATTCGATTGGTGATGATCAGAAAAACCAAACCGATTCAAGATTCATTATCTGAAGTAGTGAAGAACAGAGAGTAGAGGCGCGATTCCGAATTTCTGATTGTGCATCGGAGCCGATCGTGAAAGGAGAGCAGATCCACGAAAGGAGAGAGCAGCCGGACTTCTGGCTTTCAAGGAAAGTTAGAATTTCTAGCTTTTGAGGAAAGCCACAGAAAGAGCTTTCCGTTTTTTTAACTTTCCCATTTCTCATTTTACCAAACACTCACATTCAACTTTCCTGGCTTTTTTTTTCCCTCAAAAGCTCCTGTCCCTGTCCCAAACGGCCCCTTAGAGTAAAGTCTTTCAGTAATGGAACTATGACTTTCCAACGCAATAATATAGTGAAAATACATGATTTTGATTCTTAAAATATGCTCTTTATACTAAATGAACTACAATATGACCATGGTTATTTTGCATTGTCGAATTCAAGGCATCCAGATTTGGAATTGAAACTCATTAATAATTAAAATTAAATATATTAATAGTTTACTCTTTTTATATAAACCATATTTGACTCTTTTTAAGTTTGTAGCATTATTTATTTGCGGTCCATCGTGTATCATATTGTTATTGTCAACTACTTGCTCAAATGTTAAAGGTAGAATTTGAATAAACCGTCTTAAAAAAGAGTTATTTGTTGTTAGTACAACTAATTAAATATTAAATTAATCGATAAGTATTCAAAAAAATAAACTAGTGTCACACTAGTAGGACTTGTTTGGTTTTGTTGTTACTTTTTGTTATTAGGTTTTAGATGTTTACCGATTGATCATTAGTGTTTGATAAAATTATGATAAACTGTTGCTGTTAGAGTTTAAAATTACTAATATGAACATGCTTTAAATTAATCAATTATTAATTTTTTTAAAAAATAAAAATGCAACAAAAAAAAATTAACATTATGATTAACTATCAAATAATTTAAAATACAAAAATTAACATTAGAGGATTATAAAAAAAAATGCAATTTTTATCCTTAAAAAGAAAAATGATAAATTGAGAAAAAAAAAAAAAAGAAAGAAACAACTTACAAACCTTAATAAATAAATAAATATATATGCATCAAGTAATAAAATGAGTACTGGAGAGAGATTTGGCCATAAAAAGGAATATTTGTCTTAATTATAGGATTAGTTGCATGGACAAAATTGACTGCCATGTAAAAATGAATAAATATTTTTAAGATCAAATTGAAGCATTCATCATCAGATTCAACATACTTTATACAAATGACAATGCTATTCTAACAAAATTTAAAAAATGCATTTTCGTAATTTACATTAAGGTCATATTATTTTTAGTTTTTATTTAATTTATATAATAATAAATGATTTTGTTTTCATTTACTAAATTACAACTTTTTTAAAACATTAAATAGAATAGATTTTGTTATTTCAGTATCAAAAATACAGACAAAAAGGCGTATCTATCCGCTTCACAGTAACCCCTCCGTGGATAAGCAAATTCTGCGGTTAGCTCCAGGAAGCTTCAATTTTCGCCGGACAGATTAGCCATGGCTGCTACTCTTCTATCTTCTTGTTTTGCGCTTCCTACAAAGCTCCATAATCTTTCCCTCAATTCCAATTCTTCTGCTTCTTCTACTCCTTCAACTTTCTGGTCTCTCAGTTTCTCCTCCGCCGTTTCTCACCATGTCTTCAACAAAGGTATTTCAATAATTACCCCTTTCTCTCTCTCTCTCTCTCCATCTCTTAATCACTTTAAAGCTTAAATATTGACTTTTATTTTCCATAGAATTCAACGAATTACAAAAACCCCAGAAAAATGAAAAGAAAATCATAATCAATTTGTTTGTGTTGGTAATGTGGTTATTGGGTCTTAGAATATGAAATTAATGGAAGCTGGAATTGCTTGAATCTGATTAGGCTGTTTGTCAATGAGCACATTTAGAAGGCCAATTGGGCATTCAATTGTATGCGAGGCGGCTCCAAAGAAAAAAGCTGATTCTGCGGAAAAGAGGGCTCGTCAAGCTGAGAAGAGGAGAGTTTACAATAAAGCCCGCAAGTCTGAAATTAAAACCCGCATGAAGAAGGTCAGCTTTCTCTCTTATTCCTTTCTTTCATTTGCATATTATATTTTCCAATGCTGAGTTGCATCCCTTGCAATGACTGCTATGTTTAAAAGACTATGATGTGCTTAACATTTAGCATTATGTGAATTTGTTCTTCTTTGGTGTTCATTTTTCATATAGAACATCTATTTGTTATGGTGACTCCTATCTGAAAACAGAATCATCAATGAAATTGAAGAAAATTTTTCGTTGCGTCTATAAGCTTGAACCTAGTAATTGTATGAGAAAATCCCTCCAGGCTCCCGCTAACGTTAAATTTTACTAGTAATCTCAGAGTATTTTATAAGCTACAGTATCTCCATGCACCCACCTGCTGATGTTTGAACATTCTTAAGGTTTGTGTTAAAAAATCATTTGGGAAGATAGATGCTCATTTTGTGAAGTGGTCAAGGAATAGTATCAATCAACGGTTTGGACTTGGTTAGAGAAATTATATTGCGCAGGGTAAATTCATTAGCTGTTATTAAAGCAACATATGCTTGCCTTTGGGTTCTATATTTCAAACATGGCTGGGAAATAAGTTTTTTTTAGTCATAAATACATGGTGGGATTGAAGTTGATAGTTATCTTCTGAAAATCATATGCATATAGATGCTTTATCCTAGTGTCCTTAATTTAGTTAAATAGGAAACTGGACGAATCATTGAATGAAATAAGGCTTACATAATTTCTATTGAAGCTGTGAAAATTTACCTGTGTTGGCCTTGTGTCAAGGAACTTGAAGAATTGTTGCAAGCTGAGTCTCACAGGGAAACATATTATGCGTAATCCAGAATAGTAGTTCCACCCTCAGAGCATCCTCTTTTACGGTATCTAACAGTAGGATAGTATGGTGTGTTGGACTCCTCTATATTCAGTTTTTTTCTCAATTGGTATTGCGTTCGTAAGAATGAGAAACATAATGAGTTTTGCTGAAGCTGTTTATCCAATTATGAATTTTCGGCCATGAATTATCTCCTATTAAGAAACTTTGCAATTTTAATGTAGTGCAGTCTGCTCTATGCAAGTTGCAGATATCATTGTTACTTGTTCATCAAACCCTTACTATTGCAGGTATTGGAAGCATTGGATGATTTGAGGAAGAAACCTGATGCACAAGCAGAGGAGGTCCTTTCTATTGAGAAACTGATTGCAGATGCGTACTCAGTCATCGACAAAGCTGTAAGAGTAGGGACATTGCACAGGAACACTGGAGCACGCAGAAAGTCCCGACTTGCTAGGAGAAAGAAGGCTGTTGAGATTCATCATGGCTGGTACACCCCTGCTCCAGCTCCAGCCGCTGTAGTTGATTCTGCCTAGAACCATTGGTTTGCATTCGATAGAGGAGCATTGATTAAAGGGGTTTTTGTGTTTTTGTCAGATTTGTTATCACTACTTCACCTTTTGATAATATATATAGTTTATTTTGTTGTGACATATGACAATATGACATGTTTTGTTGTGACATATGACAATATGACATATCTGTAAATCACTGCTTTTAACTTTCCCTAGTGATTTTTCATTTTCGTTTAAAAGGTAGACAGACATGGATTCATTGGTAAGATATGTTAGAAGTTTGTATGGAGATTGAAAAAGGTGGGATAAATCAGGATATTGGTTTTCTATATAGCATTCATAATTCATAAATTGGCCTAGGATTAAGAGATAGAATATTTCAAATATGCTGTTATGTGACAATGGTTTCTTAATAATAACATAGAACAAGTGTTTGCTGTCAGAAGGTTATTATTGAGCTTTACTTATCAGCTGTTATTCGGTTCATCGCTACTATGGATACCGGCGTCGTGGTTACTTGGAGGACAATTTGAACTATAAAGAAATGAAATTTTCAAAAAAATACCCATGTCACGGGTATGGTTACTTTTGAGTACCTGTTGCCTGCATCCGGTTATGTACTAGCTGTTTGTTATCATTACTTATTTATTGTTAAAGTTCCTTAATAGTTTGTCGATGTATGAAATATTATGTTTATTATTGATAGTTGCTCTATGATATATGAAGAATATAAAGTAGGGCACTTGCATTTTAAGAATTATGGCTGGCCATCCATTTTCTAGTCAAGCTCCAGGCTCTGCAGTTTTGCCTTATACATAGACGGACAATTGGCAGACAACATACAAGTAACAAGAAAACTGATGAGATGGTTACCGCAGCTTTATTCATCATGACTCGAGACATCTCTTTCTTGTACAGTAAAGATTCAAATAAAAATTCAAAGAAGAATAAGAAGAAAAAGAAAAAAAAAAAAGAACTAAAAGAACAAAGACCAGACGCCAAAGAGAGAAGTGATAGATGGAAGCTAACCTATAAGCCTTCACATGAAGCGCAAGATTGAAATAGAAGTAAATGTCTTGCCCACTGATAAATTTGCAACATTTAATGGAACTTTTAACTTGTTAAGATCGACCTACTGGAAAATATCCAGATCGTTTGTAACTAGCTCATCAAGCAGTTCAAATGCAAACAATAACTTTCTTTCTCTGCAAACATATTCAACAAAAGTGGCCCAAGATTCGGGTCCTGGTTTAAAACCCATTTCTGATAATCGAAACAATATTGTAACAGCATCATCCACCATTCCAGCTTTGCATAGGCAAACCAACAGCTCATTGGATGTTGCATAATGGGGCACAAAACCTCTAGTCAACATCAAACCTAAAAATTCACAAGCTTTCTCCAGCTCACCTTTTTGGCATAAGAAATTCAAAATAATCCTGTAACTTCCTTTGTTCAGATAAACACCCTCAAAATCCAGTGTCTGAAGCATCCTAAGAGCCTCATCAATTCTACCTACATCACATAATCCTCTAAGTAACACATTAAAAGTGACAACATCTGCTCTACATTTCACTTCTTTCATTTCGTTAAGCAATTCCATGGCTTTGTCTATTTTACCTGCTCTGCAGAAGCAGTTTATCAATGTAGTATAACTAACTGTATCAGGTTTCATACCAAAGCCCTTCATCTCATCAAAAACCTCCTTCGCCTCCTGCAGCTTTCCTTCCTTGCAAAATCCGTTCATTAGAGCTGAATAGTTAAACATATTTGGATTACATCCATTCTTTCTCATAAACTCCATTATCTTCCTGGCCCTATCAACCTTCCCTTCATGGCAAAAGCCTTTAATCAGAACATCATAAGTAATAGCATCAGGCAGTATCTGATCCTTTGACACCATTTCCTCGAACAACTCAATTGCGTCTTCGAGTTTACCATTTTCAGCTAGACCAGCCATCAAAGTTGAGTAGGTAATCAAATTAGGATAAGATGTCCTGGACTTCTTCATCTCCTTTACAACACCAATGGCAGAATTAATATCCCCACTTTTGCAATGATGTTTGACCAATATGTTAAAAATACAGGTATTTGGCCTTATTTTGAGACATTCCTTCACATGCAACAGAAATGTCTGGGCCAAATCAATCCGCTTTGATTCAATCAATAGATTCAGACATGTGCTAATTGCTTTAAGAGAGGGCTTCTCACGAACAATTGGCTGAATAGCATAGAACATGTCAAGAACTCTTTCATGTAGAGAGGACTTCGAAAAGTGCATCATGAGACTCAAAAATATGTTCTCGTGAAATTTGCAAGTTTCATACGTCATTTGATGAAGAAGTGCATCAACAGCCTGAAACTTCCTTGCCTGAGCAAGCTTATGGATTATGATAGAATAGGTAGCATGGTTGTGATTAAAACCTCTTTGCTCTGAGACCATGTTAAATATTTCTAATGCATTTTGTGGATCTTTTTCATGTTTGATCAAACTTATGGCATACTGATGGGAGATGAATTTAGGTTTTCTTTGACCTTTTAGGGTGTTTGATGCTCTGGCTGGGGAATCGGAAACAGGGATTGCTTCTGAGAATCTAAGGGGAGAGATACATGGGAATGAATATGATGTAGTTGAGGAGGAAGTGGAGAATAAGCAATGTGTGCGGCAAATACCTCTTGCAGTATTCATAAAGGCAGTTGCACCTTTTATGTCTTTATCATCTGAAGAAAATAACAATCCATCAGAATTCTTTTCAAAGTGTGTATCAAAATGCACTTTCAAGCTCAAATTTTAGGAACAAATACATTTCAGAATCAGCAACTTCAGAAAAGCACTGACAAAAATAGTAATAACAACCAAAGAAAGGTGACTATACGAAGAATCATTTTATTATACTAAATGTTCTAAGACATGTGCATCTAAGTTGTGAATAACGGTTAACAATTATAATAACCACAAAATCAACATATCACAAAACAAACACAACGACAAGGTACACAGCTGCGAATCCTGGAAAAAGATCCAGTATAAATTTATTTGAAATCCAAGAAACAACTAAACCCAAGGGCAAGAACAAGAAAAAAAATTTAACTAGACTGTAAATCTTAAATGATACTTGACAACTCACGACCATCATAAAGTTGAAATTTTGACTTAGTTTGGATTTCTAAACTGTGTAGAAGGTTAGTTTAAGTTAATCTATCCTTAATTCTGTCAGCTGATTCCACTGTATTGCATCTATATCAAACCACATCTTTCCAAATAATGAAATTTGCGTTTCTGAATCTTAGAAAAATAACCTTCTTGCATGAAGGTGGTCATCAATTGACATAACTTTCATCATTAATTTCCTTACACTAGACGCCAATTGCAAGATCAGTAAAGAAAATGATTGAAGTGCTCACAAAATGCTTACAATGTAAATTTATTTCCTCATAAAACCACTTAGAAATGAGTCCTTGTTGAAATTTCCTCAATATAATTTGATGAAATCTCACTAGCCATACTCATTGTGTCTTCCTTCCAAGGCAATACGATGATTCTTACACATCACATCACCCAAGATAATAAAATTATTCTGTTCATGTCTTTGGAAATATGAGACTTCTTTCTTTTTGAAGAAATTCTTTCAAACCAAACATAGCTTTGGTCAATATCCCAGAGATAAATGCAGAGCTTACTATCTTCAAGCACTCAATTTATCCATATTGGTCTACATCAATCTACAACAATAATCACATGATTTACAGAAACATGAAGATTACCTCACTCTTATCTTTCTCATCCTTTTATTCGCGGGCTTTGCTAATTTATCACTGCTTATTGCACCTTTTCCCGCTTGTTCTGCCTCATTTTTCTCCAGAGTTGTATTCATTTTATTCACCAACACCTGAGTCCTTGGCTCAGGCACCATTCCTTTAGATATCATCTCTCCAAAATAATGCAGAGCATCCTTAATTCTCCCCTTGTCGTAGAGCCAATGAATCATAACAGTATAGGATCGGCGATCAGGTCCCACCCCATGTTTCTCCATCTCATTCCAAGTATCTCTTACTCTTTCCTCGCAATCCCAGTCCGCACACAATTTCAAGATCAAGTTATAAGTGTCATCATTCATCTTGCTATTACATGTGTCCATCTTTTCCAAAAACAAGGGTAGCTCCTCTGGTTTCCTCAACGACTTCAGCAAGTAATTGTAAGTTATATCATCAGGCATGCAATTCCCCTTCTTCTCCATCATTTCATCCAAAAGCTCATAAACCTTCTCCATCCTCCGAATTTTGCACAAATGTTTTATAAGGGAGTTGTACGTAGCCACATTTGGCAAACAACCCCGTTCACTCATTTCCCTGAAAACTTCCAAAGCTTCAGGAACCCTCTTCTTGAAACACAATGCATCAATCATACAATTGCAGATCACAACATCTGGTGTACATTGTCCGCCCCACATTGCTCGATAGATTTTCTTGGCAGTACCTAACTTTCCCTTCTTAGTTAATGCTTTTATAAAAGTTCCAAAGGTAAATAAATCTGGCTTGCATTTAGACCCAACTATAGCTCTAAAGAACCTCTTGGCTTCATGTACATTCCCCAGCACACACCATCCATTCAAAACAATATTCATAGTCTTCATATCAATGCCAAAATCATTTTCTGCTGAATATAGCAAAGTCTCTGCAACTTCTACATGCTTGTACCTACATAAACACATCAGAAGTTTCTGAAATGCAACCAAGTCAACATTTAACCCTAACGCTCTCCTCTTATTGAAAATCTCAATGGCCTCCTCTACCTTATGTGCAGCAGCATACCTATTAACAATAATTCGATAAGTTTCCTCATTGATAAGTCCCTCTCTCTCGGACATTTCATCAAGCACTTGAGTTAACTCATTGAAACGTCTCATTTTTCCAAGAATATCAAGAATCTCATTACATATAGTAGAGCCAATAAAAGTTTGGCCTCCTTTAGAAACCCAGTTGAAGAATACATATGCTTGTTTCCAATCAGAACGGTGCCTCTTCAGTACATCCAAGATCAGATCTTCTGTCACCACGGGACTGCACTGTTTAAGAGC
The DNA here is from genome assembly GCA_039660915.1 of Euphorbia tirucalli. NCBI lineage: Eukaryota > Viridiplantae > Streptophyta > Magnoliopsida > Malpighiales > Euphorbiaceae > Euphorbia > Euphorbia tirucalli. The sequence goes on from CM077636.1 coordinate 47,960,185, forward strand.
AAGCTCAATTTTTCTGGTTGGGCAATCTCTATAGTTCTTGAGGACATTCTGAATTTTGATTGCTAATTCAGTGACTGCTTCTTTCCTGGCTTCAATTACTGAATGAGAACCAGTGACTGTGCAAACACTGTATCGGAAATTCAGTGAATGACAGTAATTCTTTTCAGAATTTTGGTTATGAGGAACATAAAGAAGCAAAGAACGGTAAGTTTTAGAATTGGTTTGCCAAATAAATTTGTTTTTTGAGTAAAAGTTTTCCCAGGAAATGGCTTTCAAATGTTGGAATATGAGAGGCATGGGAAATTTCAGTCGTGGGTCTTTTCACAAGCAAATCAAAAAGTCAAGGCCGCTTAATAAAGTTTGAAACCAAAATCAGTGCTCATTCCCCCCCTTGTCCTTTTCTCAATGAAACAGAATACAGATTTGACTACAACAATATAGTTCCAAATCCTGAAAACAGAAGTAATTGGAAAGGATGAAGCATCAAAATCAAAGAAAAGTACCAAATCAATATTATAATGATTACTGCTTTCTTCCATGTGCCAAAATGAGACATAAATACATATGCAGCAAGAATATTTTAGCTTTTCTAGAAAAAAAAAAAATGGAAGAGCAAATAAGGATTCACAATCAAGCAAAAGCAAAGCTACAGACGACACTTAAATCAAACGCCACAAAGGGAATAGAGAGACGCAATTGAGGATACAGTAGCGTACAAATATATTCAATAGCTTAAAACTCCTCATAGAAATCACTTCAATCTCGTTGACCAAATGGGTAGAGACAGAGCAGTCAGTCGCTAGCCAAAAGTATGCTATGGTCTTCGTATGACTGTTTTAGGGGTGCGCATCAATCGGTTTGAACCAACCAGACTAAAACTGAACTACACTTACAGGAGAAAGGGTTATTGAACCTAACCGATCACGGATTCGATTCAATTCTAACTGAATAAAACTGACCTGTGAGAACCAAAAATTCATCTCTTTTTTTGAAGTTTTTTTCGTTTCATTTGTCAATTCTTTAATATCTGTGTAATTAAGTAAATCATTGTTGCCTATCCAGCTACGTCCTGGCGTATAGGCATGTCTACCAAACTGAGAGGTCCGAGTTTCGTCAACCACATACTACACCCTTAAAAAGGAGAAATGTCAAAAAAATAAAAATAAAAAATCCCTGTTTAAGGTATCAAAACCGAACATTTGTCTTATGTATTACTTTTATCACATTAAGTATCCAAGGGAGAGACCAATTTTCGTGCAAAAACATTCATCTAATTCATACCAAATTGTTAATGGTCAAATGCAGCAGAAAGAGCACTGGTGCGAAAATATCAATTCAGAACATCAATTCTAAGTTTAATTTCCAAGAAATCACAACTCACACAGCATTCACCATCATCTATTTCAAAGCTAACCTATGTAAGTGGCAATGAGCATCCAGTGGAGTAGAAAGAATCAACTTACAAGATGATTGAATCGTAGTAGGACGAACGAGTCTGGATTTGGGCTGGGCTGGAGCGGAGATGGAAGCCGTAACTTGTGAGGTAACAATAGATGAGAAGATGAAACTTGCAGGTAGAGGCAGTGGAGTAGAGAACAATGGGGACAGAGGAGCAAGGAATTTGTTTAGTTAATTGACAACTAGCAGGGGGGAATTGGGAGAGAGGAGTGTGGAATTGAAGAAGCCAAGAAGGAGGAGGTATGCATGCGGATCAATTTGGGAAGGGGGTAGGTACAATGGTTTGTTGGATTTGGAAATTGAAGGGGGAGTGCGGAGAACTGGATACTTGTTAGGTTAATTAGGTTAGGTTAGGATCATTTATATTTATATATATACAAAAAGTGGACACTCAAAATCTACGTATTATTCTATCCCAATGTTCAATTATTATTTTAATTATGTGTTAATTAAAATACTTGATGATAATTACAAAAAGTTAAATGAATAATTATCCCTCATTATTGAAAAAATGATTCATTCTTACCTGTTTTATTTCTTTCTTTTTTTCAAATCTTCCCTTATTCAAGATGATATTTTTCAAGTATTCTTTTGTACTCATTCATGAAGTGAATGGTAAAAAACTATTTTTTTTCCTTTATTTTTTGATTTGCACTGTTTCTCAAGAGATTTAATTTTGCTTTCGTCTTTTTTTTTTGGTTGATTGCAGATCTTTTAACTATCCATTTTGAAGTGTTTCTTACGGTTCTCTCCATTTTTTCTTGATTTCTCATATAGATTTAGAAGAGGTAAGATCATTTCCAATTTATATAATCAAGATTCAAACTAATTACATTTCTGATTTTGATATTTTGGGTTTTGCATTATTGTTGTTTGTGCTATATAGGTATAATTCTAAGTTTAGGCACCACCGTTGTCACACTGAGCATGGATTTTGAGAATGCAAGTTTTATTTGATTAAATGTGCATATCCTTTTTGTATTGTTAGAATTTTTCGGAATGTAATTCATTTTTTCTATATATAGCCAAAGAAAATTTCTCTATCTCTTACCATATTCAAACTGCTATGGTAATTATATCATGTTTTTCCAATGTATAATTTTCTTATTTGCAGCAGTCATTAATGAACGTAGTTTGCAATTTCAACGTCATACAAATGATTTGCTATGCTAAATAGTAATTTCATAAAGCTTTTCACAATTTTCTATATGTGCTTGGACATAAAATTCAATTTGTTATTCCATATGGGGAAAAATGTAATCTTATTTACTTTTGATTGATAGTTATTGGATTTGCATAATATTGGATGGTTTTAAATTTGTTTATAGTATTCCTTTATGAGGAAAAGAGCTAATAATATAGTCTTCAAGAGGAATATATACAAAGTAAATTATATAAGTTATTTTCCACATCCATTGTTTCTTCATCTTTTTTTCATGTTATTGTCTATAGTTGGAGTTTTAGAAAAGAGAACTCGAGATCCTGATTCTAATACAAGACCTTCCCAAATATATTTTTCGTTTCTTGATTTTTTTTTTTTTTTTTTTTTGGCATGAGCCTGATTGTTTTCGAAGGAATCAATGAACGCAACATTTAAAGCTACCTCAATATGCATATGTTTTCTAAAAGCATTTGAAAGCTTGATGATTCAAGGATTATCTATGGTTTAGTTATTCAAGTTTCTGCATATATGGCACTTATACTGCTGTCAAGGACGTGTCATCTCATGAGTTCGTCAAAGCTTATTTGCTATTGTTGTAGTTCAACGTTGCAATTGTTTTGATTATCATTTTTATTTATTTCATGGTTTTTTTAGTAATTTATTTCACGATTTGTTGTTAAGCAATAGAGGTTTTGATGTATAACGAATTATTACAAAATAAGTAATTAGGTTAGCAATGAATATGTGATCTTACTTTGTTGGTTGTTGGCTGCTGGCAATCGACATAATATTAATACTAACTTTTCATGTTGAACTTATGCATGCTTAACTAACAAGGGCCAACGAATGATCAGATTCACCTGCTAGATAGTTAAAGATCCTAATTATGTTCTACATAGTAAAGTTTTTGAAATGCTTGAACTTAGGACTTGTATTTGGCTAAAAAAAGTCTCTTCCTTTTAACGAGTTAGTGGTGATATCGAAGATTGGCTAGAGAAATATTTCCCAGCCTTAAGATGTTGAAAGATTACATGACAGGAAAATGCATTGACTCTATGCTATGTAGCCTTCGAGTGTATTTTCATAAGAAAAAAGGAATTATTAATTTTTTTTCCTTTCTTCCTTTATGTTATCATCAGTTTGTTTCCATAAATTAATTCCAAATTAGGAAAAAAAATCATTTTATATACATTCATATAAATATATTATATATAGAATCCATGCATCATGCGCGGGTTGACATCTAGTTTTGTACTTAGCAGCTGACTACACCGGCAAAAATAAATTAGAAGTTGGGAAAAGGGAAAACCCATCAATTTATTAGTTCCTTAAACCTCGCATCTTCGGTTAATTTTCATCCCAAATTAACTTATAATCATTGATGATATCCGGACATTGCGATACTGGGTCTGTCATCCGTATATCCTTAACACCGGGTCTCCCGTCAGGTTTTCTAGAAGGCATGCAGCGGATCTTAGAGGTCAGATCCCGGCGTACTGTTTCCACCTGAAAGAATGTCCTAGAAGATAGGTGATGGAGTTCCTATGAGAGTCTACTTGCTGTGCTGTAATTGAGGAAGGACTCATATCTCATATGGAGTCTAGAGTGGAAGTCTTCTAGTTTGACCAGGATAAGGGCTTTGGAAAATTCTTAATTCAAGGTAAACTTTACTACTGTACTCATAAAAGAAGGGAGCGTAGAAGTAAAATCAATTCATTCTAATTGAATTAACTCAAATCAAGCTAATATAGCCAAAGATTAGCATAATCAAAACTGACTTGAGCATCGGAGTCTAACTCAAAGGTTATCGGTGTCTCACTTTTACTACCTTACAGAAACGTAATCTGATCCAGTCCGACACATCTCAAGCCTGGATCACGAGAAGGATATGTACAGATACCATCAATCATCAATTTAACATTTTAATTTGGCATCAGCTATATGTACGTAATTAGTTCAAAACAACCTGTATCATCAATATATTAGGTGACCAGTCAACAAACCTATCATTTAAAATCTCAAATTCATACTAAAACTTAATTTAAAAAAATTTGACCCCGCATATCCACTTGAAAGACTAAATTAATTTAGTTCTATTTAAAATATTTCTCACAATAAATTCAATATTTCTTTTATTTGGTATATAATATCAAAATTTATAAAGTAAAGATATGATAGTAAAATAGTTATAGTAACTGATTATATATAATGGATTGTATCTCTTCGGACAATAACTTATCTTCTATAAAATGAGAAGTTATTTTTTCTTAAACTATAAAAATATATGTCATTGACTTATTTTATGAAAATGGGTGATATATCTTTGCTTATATAATACTGACACATGTCCCTTTTTTTTTTTTTGTATAATTGCTTCCAAACCATTTAATTCTTGAAGACCCACTAATATGCTCAGGGGAAGCGCTGGGGGGGGGGGGGGGGGGCGGGGGGCGGCAGCGCATGAAGAGTACTTACCACACAGCCGCAAAACACCCGAAATAGAGGTGTTTTAGGCAGCAGCCGCAGCTTCCCTAGAATTTGAGGGTGCTGTAATTGCCCCCCGAAATTTTGGGAAATTTGGGCTGTCTTCTTGTTAGTATAATAATAATAATAATAATTATTATTATTATTATTATTATTATTGTCTTTCTTTTTTCTTTTCTTCTTCTTTTCTTTCTTTCTTTTTTTAATAGATAAATGAGAATAATAATAATAATAATAATAATAATAATTATTATTATTATTATTATTATTATTATTATTATTATTATTATTATTGTCTTTCTTTTTTCTTTCTTTCTTTTTTTAATAGATAAATGAGATGTATTCTTTTTTTTTTTTTTATCAACAATCTATTATATATACTAAAAGTGGATACACCTTGCCGAGTTGTCATTTTGTAGGTTTTTCTAAATTATTAATAATTAATTTTATTTAACTTTTAAACATTTAGTTACTTCAATATTTAATTTATTTAAAATTAAAAAACTAAAAGTAAATACACCCTGCTGAGTTGTCATTTTGTGGGTTTTCCTAAATTATTAATAATTAATTTTATTTAACTTTTAAACATTTAGTTACTTCAATATTTAATTTATTTAAAATTAAAAAAATGTTTTATCTTCCCCGATTCATAAATGTTTCTTCTTCTTAAAGTTTCTTCTGTACGATCTTCCCTGCCATCAGCTCTCTCTCCCTCTTTTTCTCATTGCTGCATCCTCTTCGATCTTCCCTGCCATCAGCTCTCTCTCCCTCTTTTTCTCATTTTCGCATGCTCTCCGATCTTCCCTGTCATCAGCTCTCTCTCTCTCTCTCTCTCTTTCTCATTTTTGCATCCTCTCGATAAGCGGTTTCAAGCTCAATCCCTATTCTAATGTTTTGCATTATCTATTTTTGGAATTGAAATTTGTCATCAATCATACTGTCATGGCTTTTGTTCTGCTCATTTTTGGGTTTAAGAGGGTATGATGAAATCTCTCTTCTGATTCTGAAAATGAGTTTAAGAGGGGGAAATTTATACAATTAGTTTCACTTTTTTTCTTTCGTTTTCGTTGTACAGGTCTTTTAGTTATTGACCATGGCAGAAATCGCTTAACCTCATCTCTCTCATTCGGGCGCCGCCCGTTGTAGCTCCGTCCTTTTCATTGTAGCATCATTCGTTTCATTTCTCTCCATTATAGTGCAGATTCAGTTCTCTTCTGAAATTGTTCATAACCACGATCCTCAGGTTCATATAAGTCTACCATTTTCTCTGTGTCACTGGAAGAAAATTTTTTTTTTTGGCTTTTTTTATTACAGTTTTGGTTTGTGAAATGAAACATTGGAATGAATAGATTGCACATGAAGTGTTTGATTTTATTACTGTTTGATGGTTTTAGTTTTTTGCCTGTTAATGCTTTTGGGGTTTACATTATGGAATCAAGACTTGACCTTGTAATGAGGGACTGCCTTAATCTTTTCTTTAAATGCTAATGCATGGAACTAAAAGTATTGGTTGCTTTCAAATTATGCTTCTTCCTTTTTTCTTCATCAAATGGTGTAAACTCATTTGTTCTTACCTACTGATCTTAACCTCTTTAGAGAACGCACATACTGACATTGGTATTTGATGGTTTATCTCAACAATCTTACATCTTTTCATTCATGTAGACATGAACCGTTCTCTAATGTAATGATCTGGGGTGGGCTTATATTTATGCTAGGAGCATGAAATTGCATCTGGATATTTATTGTCCAAGATATACAATTCCTTAAATAGCTCCATATATTAGTAGCATATCTCATTTTTTATCTCGTGATAACTTTTATGCGTAGGATTTGTTGTAATTTTCATGCTATAACGTCTAATGTGAGTTGAACATTTCAGTTCTTTGTTTAAATTAGTTCTTCTTTATACCTCTCACGTGAATTGTACAAAAATGCTGCCGATATTGTAATAAAATGGCGAGAGCTGCTAAAGTTCTACGGTGAATAAATAGATGACTAGGTCTGCTTTATTGATATTCTTTGATAGTTATTTTGTTTGTTTCTTTGTCAATTGCAATTTACCCAATATCCCTGTCATCATAGAAAGTCTTAAACAAATAAGATGAAATTTCCAGTATATAAACCTTTTTTTAGTTTGGAAATTTAGTTTCTTGACAGTCTCCTGCTACTAAATGTATGTTAAATTAAGATTGCCTTTGTCAATTAATATGACCGGCCTAAAGACAGGCTACACCTTAGGCTTTGTGTAACTTTTCAATTGCAGAACATTAACCAGAGTGGTTGTTGTAGTGTCAAATTAATGTCATATCTACACTGGTTAACCGGATACATCCCATCACAAACTTCAGATTTTTTTTCCTTTGCTCTTTATCACTTGGTTGTATCCTATCAAAATTCTTTTGATGTTTTCTAGGTATTGCAGTTTGAGTTCTGTTTATCTGGTCATATTTGCAATGTAATCATGTCTCCTATTGTTGTCACTTTTTACATTGCATGGTGGTTTATACACTTCGTTGATGGAAAGGGATGACTGCATGGCGTCAATGGGATATCAGAAAAAGAGTTCATTTTTTGTCTTTTCAAGAAGTAAATATCATACAGGATCGAGTCCCAAGTTTGCACAGTTATATATCTATGATATAGAAAATGATATTCCAAATAGAGTCGGAACTCTTAAGTATGTTAATTTATGAACTTTAAAAGGTTTTTATCATTAAAAATCTAAATTATTTTTAATGATAATTAACATGCTTTTAATGTTTTCTTTCAGTGCACGAAATAGCAAAACACAATTCGATCATTCTATAATTCAAGACTTAAAAAGTATGCTCGATGAAAATAATGTTCTAGCACAATCATTCAGATTAGCTAGAGATAGATTGGCTACTTATGAATATAAAGACTTGAAGTTGAGGATGATTGGAGGACGAATTAAAGATGGCCGGAGATATAACATGCCTACTACTTTAGAAGTTGTTGGTTTAGTAGTTGGTGATGTTGACACTGCTGAAAACTTTAGAGACATTATTATTAAGACCAAATCTGGTGCACTACAACATATTAATGAGCTACACCCTTCTTATCTCCCAATGTAATATCCGTTGCTTTTTCCATATGGAGAAGATGGATATCGAAAGGATATTTGATTTAGTAAGGATAATAAAAAGCTAAAAGGGCAGTCTATTAGCATGCGTCAATTTTTTTCTTTAGAATACAACAGAGGATCAATGAACCATCAACAATTTTAAGATCAATGAAGTTATTCCAGCAATTTATAGTTGAATCTTACACAATAATAGAGGCAAAAAGATTATCATTCATTTGACACAACCAAAAAAATCTCAGGGCAGATTTATACAAAGGATTATCTGAAGCAGTATTGAGAGGTGAAACAAATCCATTATCAACTGGTAAGAGGATTATATTATCATCCACATATGTCAGTGGTGCAAGGTGCGTGTTATTAAAAATATTATCTAACTATCCATGCTCCTTGTCGTTATTTATCTCTATCCAAATCGATTAGTAATTAAAAACTGTGATAATTGTTTCAAGGTACATGATACAGAACTATCAAGATACGATGGCAATATGTAAATGGACAAGATATCCTGATCTCTTTATTACTTTCACATGTAATGCAAGATGGCTTAAGATACAAAGATCTATTGATAAAGAAAATTTAAGAGTAGAAGACAGGCCTGATTTGATAACTAGAGTTTTCAAAATGAAGCTAGATAGATTGGTTTATGACTTAGAGGTTGAAAAACTATTTGGAAGAACACGAGGAGTATGTTATCATCACATGCTTTAATTCATATTAGTGTTTATTTTTAGTTATGTATAAAATAGATGAAAATTTAGTCATCATCATATGCTTTAATTCATGTTACTGTTTATTTTTAGTTATGTATATAATAGATGAAAATTTAGTTGTCATCATATGCTTTAATTCATGTTGGTGTTTATTTGCAGTTCTATATACAATAGAATTCCAAAAACAAGGTCTCCCTCATACACATATATTATTGTTCTTGCATCTAAAAGACAAGCACCCGTCTAGAAAGGATATTGATAAGATAATCTCAGCTGAGATTCCTAATAAAAATGAAAATCCTTATTTGTCTGAAATAGTGAAAAATTTCATGATGCATGGTCCTTGCCATGCTTCTAATATAAATTCACCATTCATGAAAGATGGAAATGTTCAAAGCACTTCCCTAAGAAATTTAACAAGGAGACAACCATAGATGAACAAGGATATCCTTTGTATAGAAGAAGGGATAATGGGAGGACTATTGAAAAAAAATAACATTCGGCTTGACAATGGATTTGTTGTTCCTTACAACAGTTATTTGTTGTTGAAGTATAATGCACATATAAATGTCGAATGGTATAATTAACATAGGGCCATCAAGTATTTGTTCAAGTACATAAATAAGGGGAATGATTGGATAACTACCTCATTTTACCAGCAAGATGAAAATGGTAATAATGGTGAAGGACAGGATGAAGTGAAAATGTATTATGATTGTAGATACATTTCTTTGTATGAGGTGGCTTGGTGAATATTTGCATTTCCTATTGATTACCGAGATCCTGGGGTTGAAAGACTCAGCTTCTATCTTCCGGGTAAGCAGACTACTATATTTCACGATGATGACCCTATTGAAGATGTTATTAAAAGAATTGGCAAAGTGTAAACTATGTTTCTACAATGGATGAAGGCAAATGGAGAATATCCGGAGGCTAAAGAATTGACTTATGTTGAATTTCCAACTAGGTTTGTATGGAAAGAAGTCGAGGTAGTTAATGAATCGTCAAGATCGATGAAGAAGGTCAAGAAATGGTGTCTAAGACAGCGTGAAATGTCCGTAGGAAGAATATTTTATGTCCCTTCGGGAGCTGGAGAATTATACTATCTCAAGATTTTGTTGAATATTGTAAGAGGGCCAACAAATTATGATGACATCAAGACCGTGGATGGTAAATTATACCCAACATTTAAAGACGTGTGTTTTGCATTGGGGTTACTAGATGATAATAAAGAGTACATAGATGCAATAGTTAAAGCATCTTTTTGGGGTTCAGCTAATTTTCTACGCTCATTGTTTAAAACTATGTTATTCTCCAACTATATTTCAAAGCCAGAATTAGTTTGGAATGAAACATGAAATCTTCTCTCCAGTGATATTCTATATCGTCAGCGTCAAATACTTGGCAAGCAAGGTAATGAATTAAGTTATTATTTATTAATATTCTAAAAAAAAATTCCAAAAATCTTTTTTCCTTATGAATAAATATGTCATTTCAATAAATTGTGTTATAGTTTTATATTTGCTTGATTTGAGTTGATTAATTTTATATTTATATAGTTTGTCAAGTACATTATAAAATATTTATAATTTCAATTTAGTTCATGATATTGTTCATTAATATTTTTTTTTACGTATAATTTCAGATTTTCAAATGACAGATGAGCAATTGAAGAACTATACACTTGCTAAATTGGAGAAAGTTTTGAACAGAAATGGAAGAAGCTTGAGGGATTATCTTACTTTGCCATTCCCTGATTTAGCACTAATTGATGAAGGGAGAAATAGGTTAATTCAAGATGAGCTGAATTATGATAGAGTGTTATTAGAAAGAGAAAGTGAAAAGCTTATTCCGTCATTGAATGATGCTCAGAAAATGGTGTTCGAAACTATCATTGATGTAGTACGAAAGGAAGATAGGGGAATATTTTTTGTCTATGGATTTGGAGTTACTGGGAAGACCATATGGAGAACTTTATCATCTTTTTTAAGATCCAAAGGTGAAATTCTCCTAACAGTAGCTTCAAGCGCAATAGCTTCTCTTCTTATGCCTGGCGGCAGAACTGCTCATTCTAGATTTGGTATTCCATTGACTATAAATGAAGATTCCATTTGCAACATCAAATAAAGAAGTCCATTAACTGAGTTAATTGCTAAAACTCGCCTTATTATATGGGATGAGGCATCGATGGTTCACAAACACGATTTTGAAGCACTAGACAGAACGCTCAAAGACATCTTGAGATTCTATTGGAGGGAAGGTTGAATTTTCCATTTGGAGGGAAGGTTGTTGTCTTTGGTGATTATTTTAGACAAATTTTACCCGTCATATAGTTTCAGATACCCTCAACGCCTCTTACTTATGAAGCTATTGTAAAGTGCTTAAATTAACCAAGAACATGAGGCTCCAGACTGGTACTGCAAATATTGATTCAGATGAGTCGAGATCATTTTTAGAATGGATTTTAAGTATTGGAGATGGAACAATCGGTGGAAAAAATAACGGTGAAGCTACATTTGATGTGCCCAATGAGTTTTTTTATTAAAGATACTCAAAATCGAACCAGATCAATTGTTCATAACACATATCCTGGTTTGTTAGAAAATTTTAGAGATCTTGCTCCTACATTGGATGTTGTGAAGATGGTCAATGATTATATGTTGTCTTTGTGGCCAGGTGAAGAAGTATGCTATTTATGTTCTAATTCAATTTGGAAAGGGGACAGTTACTCTGATAGCCAAAACGATATCTACACTCCATAATTCTTCAATACTATAAATTCATTAGGTTTGTTGTACCATAACCTCAAGTTGAAGATTGGTGTACCTGTGATGTTGCTCCGTTATATAGATCAGACTTCTGGCCTGTGTAACGGTACTCGGTTAGTGGTAACTCAATTTGGGAAATATGTGATTGAAGCTGAAAAAATTACTGGTTTCAATGTTGGTCAAAAGGTTTTCATTCCTTAGCTTGCTTTAACTCCATTAGATATTAGATTGCTTTTCAAATTCCAACAAAGGCATATTTCCTTTAGTTGTTTGTTTCGCCATGACAATAAATAAAAGTCAATGACAATCTCTTTCACACGTTGGTTTATATCTTCCTCGCCCAGTTTTTAGCCATGGTCAAATGTATGTTGTAGTTCCTAGAGTTACAAGCAAACAAGGATTGAAGATTCTTATTGTGACAGAAAAGATAAAATATACAATTGTACTCAAAATGTAGTTTTCAAAGAAGTTTTTAATAATATATAATGGATTTCTTATTTGTGTATATATAGAATTTCTATAAGCTTTTTATTATTTAGCACGTAATTTTTTTAATTGACTAATTGCATTGTATCTAAACTTCCAATTATTCAATGCTTATGTTATATAATTCAATTCAACCATTTATCATTTATATCTATAATCATTCAATTCTTATGTTACATTAACTTGTGTAATTATTATTAATTTCATTCATTTATCATTTATCATATTATATGTTAATTCGGTGTTATATTAAAATAAAATTATAAAATGAGCAGAATTGTATTTATAATTTTCTCTTATTTATTTATAGTTAATTGCCTTTTACTATATAATTTACTTTTTATACGTTTGAACATGAATAACTATAATTAAAATATATAAATTTTGAAACCCGTGAATAACATAGAGAGAGAATACATGCAAAATAATTAACACTTACAAATGAATGAATAATTCATATTTAAATCAACTTAAATATAATTTTCTACTTATTTTTTACTAATATTGAACTGATCCGGGCATTGCCCAGGTTTAAGACTAGTTAGGATTTATTTTTTAATATCTTCAAATTTTCATATTCTAATAAAATTGTATTTTTGTTGTTTTGGTTTCCATATTTTATCAATTATTATATATTATTATCATTATGATTATTCATCTATTTTTGTAATTCCAAATTCATAATATATATTTTGTAAAAAAGAGGATTCCATTATTTTTACTTATGATTATGATTCATACAAATTAAAATATTATTTATATAGTTGGTTAATTTAGAATTTTACAAGTATGTGTGGTTATCATTTGGTTTTTATCCATCGCTGCCCGCCAGTGCACCACCGTGACGCCCTATTGGTCGAACGTCCGTTTTTGCCCTCCAATACTGGGATCTTGGCTCCGCCACTAAATATACTTAAACAAGTTGGCTTGATGTTCCTAAAATTCAAGCAAACCTTGAGTGCCTCATCCATAGGGGACGTTTGGTTTAAACTTGGGAATCGGAATTGGAATCGGAAAGGGAATGATACGGAATTGGAATCGGAATCACCATTTATCAATTTTGTTTGGTTAGTTAAGAATCGGAATCGGAATCAAATTTGCTGCATTTTTTTTTCTTTAGTAACAACCAAAATAGTAATAACTTTTTCAACAGTTTTATTAAAAAATAAGCTTAAAATATAAAGTATTATTAAATTATATGATAATAATAATACTATGTAATTGTTATAGTATTTTTTTTATAAATTATATTAAACTATATTATATAATATTACGCATTATTTATGATTACAATAATTAATATACAATTATATATGTATGCATATTGGAACCGGGAGGTCTTACATTCCATTGAAAGAAAAAATATTTGTGGGTGTTAATGAAATCTAAATTGTATATGTTGATGGTTGGAAAAAAAAAAAACATATAAAAAGTGAGGAAATTAAACAAAAAAAAATAGATAGTGGTGGAATGAAGATGATTGATATGTGATAGTGGGGGAATGGTTGATTCCCATAAATGGGGGAATCTCATTCTCATTACTTAGTGAAATTTATCTAAACAAACAATAACAAAAGGAAATAACTATTTCCATTCCCATTCCATAGCATGCTTTTAGTATACCAAACACCCTCATAATTCTTTCAATCTCGCGTACTTCAAGACTTTAAATTTAGCATGGAATTGAAACAAAAATCATAATTCAAACACTATGTTTAAGCTTTTTTTATTTTTAGAAGTTTTTTAGTGAGCTATCTTTTATTTTTATTATTTTTTCATTAGCTTTTTTTCGAAAATTTAATTATTAACGAATTAGTTGAACTATTTTACTCTGACTCGCAATAAACTTCATTTCTTAGAATTTGTTAATTTAATCAAATGTTAAGACTAGATAACATTATTGAAATCTAAAATTAAAAGTCAGAACAATGATTTTATTTTTTAATTTTTTCGTTATTTATTAAAACAAATTAACTTGAAAAAATGAAAGATGTAAAGAATTACTAACAGTGTTGTAATAAAGTGAAAGTTGTGATGCTAATGTCAAAATGTTCTCATAATAAGTGCATAGTTTAGTGGAAGATATATATATATATATACATAATTAATAATTAAATAAAACATGTTTAAAATATATTAATGGACTCCGTTTTGCTTACCATGGAAGCGTATAAAGAGCTGTCGTCGCCGGCGCCGCTAGATGGTGAAACGGACGAAGTGATGATGAATCATGATTCCATGGCGGAGGATGGGGCTCAAAGTCATATAGTGATACTGTGAGGGAATCGACTAATGAAGGGAAAACCCCAACCCTAGGGAACTTAGGGCTAAGGTTTTGGTTTCAATTGATATTTCCCCTTGCAATGGATTGAAACCTAAAGTTACGATTGCACCACAGTTAGTAGAGGACCTTGTAGAACCATGGAGGAAGGCTTTGGTAGTTAAATTGTTGGGAAGAGACCTTGGTTATTTGCTATTCACATCGTGCACTTGAGCATTGGAAACCGATAGGGGCAGTAAACTTGATGGATTTGGGGTTTGGTTTTCATTCACTTCAATTTGTCCTTAACGTCGAAAAAGAGAAAGTGATTATGAAGGGGCCTTGGCTTGTGCAAGGTCATTACTTAACAATCAAGACTTTCTTCTAGGACAAGCTATAGTAGATACGACTATGGTTTGGACACGATTCCCGAGCATGTCAATGTTGTTCTATGATGAGGATGTTTGGTTAGAAGTAGCATAGGCAATTAGGAAACTGATTAAAGTGGACCAAAACACAGCCTCTATGAATCATGGGAGTTTTGCTAAAGTTTACATATAAATTGATTTAAACAAACCCTTTATTGCAGAATTTTGCCTGAATGGTGAGTTACAAGGGTGGAGTATGAGGGTTTGCATGTGGCGTTCACTAATTGCAGCCAATATGGCGATTCAAGAGGCTCTTGCAATTTACCTTATTGTAAGCGCTGAAATTTTATATACTTAAAAAAAAGTATATATTCGTACGACTGTCCTTACAGTCGTACGACTGTAATATTGGAGCAGTTGCAGGAGCCCATACCTCTGCAGCAGAAAAATGGAGGAGAGAGGTGGCGCAATTAATGCGCCGGGATGGACAGGAAGCAACCAAAAAAGCAGAGATAAAAAGAAGAAAGGGAAGGGAGAGAGGCTAATTCTTGATTTCTGGCGGAAATTTAGAGAGAGAAGAGAAGGAAAGAGACAAGAAAAAGGGGAAGGAAACTTTGCTAAAAAAATCCTCTTTTTCTCTTCTATTTCTTCCAGATTCTTTAGGATTAAAGCTAAAATTTGTTAGAAACCTTTAGGTCAATCACGTAACTTCATAAACAAATTAAAATCCCGGACTTAACTCATCAGAATCCTAAGCATTTTGGATTTTTGGACACAAAGCTCCCAATCCCAATTCAAGAGGAAAAGTGCAAATTCGTGTGAATTGGAGCGACGACAGGGGTCAAATCGACTTGGATAAGCTTCTAAAAAGGTAGACACTCCTCTTCCTTTCACTTTTTCTTGCTTTCTGGGTGTTTGAAGTGAATTTTTATGTATTTTTGCTGTATTTTCGCGCTTTTGTTTCTGGAAATTAAGAACAGCCGCACGACTGTTATTGGATTTGATGAACAGTCGTACGAGTGTTCTTAATTTCCAGGTTGTTTTTCTTCAGCTTTGATTCAAAATAAAATCTTGGCGAAATCTTGATTCTGGGCCGTTTACAGTTGCACAACTGTAACTTACAGTCGTACGACTGTAACCCTCGTTCCAGAATCAGAATTTCAGTTTTTATCCCCTAAAATTTATAAAAATCCATAAAAATTTCAGAAAACCCCAAAAATCATCAAAATGAATTTTGTTGTGTGCATTCACGACCATAGATTTAATTTTCAGTAAAATTGCATTTCGAACAATCCAACGACGGAGACCCAGTTCTTCCGAAAACCGACCCACTTTAAATGTAAAAATGCATGTAAACCGGTAAAATTGTTTCTCAAAATGATTTTTCCACAAAACCAAAAATACAGGAATGTTTCAAAACGTTTTCCAGGTCTAACCGGGCTGGCTAGCCGAGCCAATCCGGTTATCCCTTATATGCATGCCCCCAATGCTTGATTTCCCAACTCTGTCTATTTGAGTCCAACTTGCAGTGTGCTGTATAAATTGTGCTAACCTTTGTTTTGCAGCTTTTATTTATGTACATTTTTATCTTTATTTGTAATTTAATAGAATTAATAGTGTATTTAGGCGGTTGTAACTATTTTTAGATTCTCGTGTATTCTAGGCGATTGTATAAATGAGGCGAGAGTTTTTATTCTTCCATTCGATTTGCTTGTAGGTTAATTACTATTTATTTCTTTTCTTTTTTTTTGTATTATATATTTGTATGCACGCTGTATGCTCTTTTATATGCAATAAAATTGACTTTAGAATTTGAAATACCATTTCGAGAACATTGGCAATATTTAATTTAATTAGACACGAAATAAGGGACTTGTCCGGACCCGAATCTCCGGATAGTGTAGCGACCGTTCGTCCGGTTCAGCTACCTTAAGAATTTCCCGATTGAGCTGAGCCGGGTGGCGACTCTACAATATTCATCAAGACTTAGGTCTCGGTTCTTTTAAGCATTAATTCTATTTATTTTTCAAAAACCGATTTTCCATTTATGAAAACCCCACGCGAGGGAGGGGCCCGCCTGAGATCGAGGCGGCCCTTCCAAAAGGGAGTCTCGCGTCCCGTCGAAAACTCGTCGTCCGCTCACAGTGGCGACTCCGCTGGGGAATTCTTTAAAAAGTTTTCTTAAAAACTTAAAAGAATTTGATAAGCCGTGAAAAGTGTATAATTAAAATAAGGCGGATGATTCTCTTTTGGTATTTTATTTGCATTATTAGTTAGCCATTTTTGCATTAGTTTAGGTATCCTTTTATAGCCCGGTGGATTGTTGAAGTGTCGCCTAAGTTCCTCTTGGTCTTGGGGGCACGAATACGAAACACCACTCATAGCCTCGTACGAACCCCTTCGCTAGAACCCTTGAGTGGGGAGAAGTGAGGAGTATATCTTGCTATGAGAGCCTTGATATTATCCCGACTTTGACCAAACTCATGTAAGCAACTTTAGTTGGATTCCCTTAGGATACCAAAATCAATCGCATATAAATAATTAAATCACGCCTTCATCACCCCCGGTTGGTGATCGAAGTGATCCTCACCTAGGACTTGGTTAGATTTTTGCCAAAATGACCACGTTGGAGGAATAAGGTTGGAAGAATTCGTTTTGCTTGCTATGTGTTTCTCGCCATTTTATGACACATCGCCATTGCTACCTACGCGTGCATAACATACCATAATCACCATTATCCATACATGTGACAGACCATACACAAAACATTTTTGTGTGATACTAACCCACATTTTTATACAGCCATTTGCATTTTATTTCATGTGTAAAACATTAATTCATTTGTTTGTCATTCATACTAACCATTTCTTTTTCAGCCATAACATTATATTTGTGTGATTAGCATTTTTTCACATAGCATACATAACGTCATTATGTATGTCATGCATTCTAACTCACGTTTTCGTGCAGCCATTTGCATATTGGGTGACATGTTCATTCACCACATTTCACTTAAATTAAATTAAGGGGCATTTCAAGGACGCCTATTATGACCATCCCATTCCATTTCATAACATATCGGGTATCCAAAATTACCCGTGTTTTGCCGATGCACCGGATTGCATTCGGCCATTCCACCAAAATCATTTCATTCAATAAAACCCACAACGGTCTTAGGCCCATTCTCGTGTAACAATCTGCACGATGCATTTCATAACATCACACCCATTTATCATAAACATCATATAACACCATGGTCCACATCCGACCATTTCATGACATTAATTCACCATTTAAGGTACTCCCTGAGTGCCCAATGTCCATAACATCACCAAATCATAAAAAGGTGTTCCCCGAATGCCGAATCTCTGTCCGTGTCCCTGTAACACGTGACTTTCTCATAACATCATTTCATATCATGTGCTCAAAAGCATCGAAACTTTGTCTGTGGGCCCGGCCCATGTGACCATTTCATATCATTCCATAGACCTACCAAAGTGTCAAAACTTCATCCGTGCGACTGTACGCACGCGACCATTTCACAAATTCATTAGGTGCCCCAAAGGCACCGAAGCTCTGTCCGTGTGGTGGCCCACACGTGACATTTTTTTTGCATAAGCATTGGGTGTTCTTGGAGTGTCCCAAAAAGAAGAAAGATAATAAAAGAAACCATTCATACCATCATTTCATACATAATCCCACTCCATTCATTTCAAACATACAATACCTTAATTTTCATGTCACATCACGTCATTCATTCATGACCCTAATACCTCCTGTCTACTCCCAAGCAGAATACACTGGAGCGACCTTGGACAAGATCTCAGTCTTCAAGGGCAGCTAGGAGACAGAGGGTAGTTGAAAGTGACAGTGATTCTGAGTTTGGGGAAGGAGTGAATATGGCAGATCAGACACCAAGCATGGCTGATGTTTTGAAAGATTTCTTCAGATCCCAAGACTTCCGCGACATGTTGAAGGAAGAGATGCGGGCAGTTGTAAGGGAAGCTGGTGAGACCGGTGGTAGTGGAGCCCGGAAAGAGAAAGAGGCTGAGTCATCCCAACGTGGTGGTGACACTTCGGCTAGCCTTCAGAAGCTACAGGAAATAGAAGCAGCTATGGAGCAGAGAATGAAAGCGAAGTGCTCCGAACTAGATGAAGTTATGGCCCAGTCGAAGAAGGGGGTCAGTATCAGTGCTGAATCGAAGAATGGTGTAAATGTTGATGCCATGATCAGTAAGGGCATCGAGACATTCCCTATTGGCTTCCAAGTGCCGAAAATCCCTACTTACAAAGGAATGGGCTCGCCGGAGGCCCATGTGAATCTGTATGCCCGAGTTATGCTGACGGCGGGCACCACAAAGCAGCATCTGATCAATTTATTCCCCACCATGCTAGAGGGAGGTGCTTTAGGATGGTATAACTCACTGTCAGAGGAGGAACAATCTGATTAGGAAGTTTTATTGGCTGCCTTTATTAAATACTACAGCTTCAACACCAAAATCCAGGTGAAGCTGTATGATTTGGAGAGGGTGAAGCAGAAATTTAACGAGCCCTTTGATGAGTACTATCAGAGATGGATGAACAAGATGATCCTCCTAAAGAACTGCCCTAACGAAGATGAGCTCATACAGAAGCTTATTGACGGTAGTAAAGACATTTTCAAGAACAACATGAAATTCCATCCCTTTAAGGAGCTCAGTGAGGTTTACAGCATGGCCATGAAGATAGAAAGGGATGAAGAAGAGAAACCAGTTGGTCACAAGGGAGGAAGAAGAACAGGGTATAGCTCAGGATATAGATCAACCGCAGCAGCTGGGTCTGGCAGTGGTTCTGGTTCAGGTTCTAGTGGTAAACAGGGGCAATCTTCAGAAGTCAAGCAGGTTGAAGTGGCTACTGTAAATCAGCAGCAAGGCAACCAGAATACGGGTCCTGGAGGACAAGGCATATCGCCTTGGACTCTTCCTTTAGCGAAGATATTTGCCAAGTGTAGGAATGGTGGCCTGTTACAATCTTTAAGGCCATTTGAGAAGCCATCTGGAGCTGACAAACATAACTTCTGCACTTATCATGTAGTGACAGGCCATCGAAACAACAACTACTATAAGCTAACGATGCTATCCAGAAGCTCATTGACGAGAGAAAGCTGCAAGAGCCAGCCAAACCTAGCACTAAAACCAACCCACTGTCGGCATTCGAAAAGCGGGTTAACATGGTCCAGTCAGGGTTGCCGGCTAACTTTATATTTGCCCAAGTTCTTCAAGCGAACCCTACAATTCAGGTAGTAGCAGTAGGGGAACCCGAAGTGGAACCCGAATGTGAGAAAAAGGAGGAATGTAAGGAGATCAAGCCCATAAGTCTGAATGATCTCGACTCCGAGGATGAGTATGAAGAATTTGACAGAAGAGAGGCAGTTAAACTCCCAGCTGTTGAAAAGATGAAGATTCAAGAAGTGCAGCATATGACTTGAAGTGGTAGGGTATATCAGCCGCCAGATCAGATGAAAGATAAAGCACCGATGAATGGGTCGGGCAGTACTTCGGCACCAGAAGGAGTTGAGAAGGAGGACCTAGTCATTTCCCAGCTGAAGAAGAGTCCTACCCAGGCTAGCTTATGGCACTTGCTTCTGACCTCCAAGGAGCACAGAGCTGCTTTAGTAAAGAAATTGTCAGAAATTGAAGTCTCCCCTATAGCTTCACCAGAGGCTATGTGCTGTTTGTTAGATAAAGTCCGTGTTGGAAGCCCTGATATTGTCTTCTCCAAGAAAGACCTACCTGCTGAAGGGAAGGCCCAAAATAAGGCTCTTTATGTTAGGGCCCATGTCATGGATAAGGTAATGCCTTGCGTCATGGTGGATGATGGATCGGCATTGAATATTTATCCACTAAAGATGTTGCCCTTTTTGGGGCTGAACGAAGAAGTGTTAAAGAGATCCTTAACAGTCATTCGAGCATATGATGACTCTAAAAGAACGGTAATAGGGACGTTTGAGGCAGAAGTAGAAGTTGGGCCAGTTAGGTCCACAGTTACTTTTACAGTGATTGATATTCCAGTCACATTTTCCCTATTGCTTAGAAGACCCTGGTTCCACCCTTTGGGAGGTGTCCCTTCCACATAGCATCAAAAGATCAAGTTCTCTATGAACGGCAGAATTATGACTGTTGAGGCGGATGCCCAATCAATGGTAGCTGCAGTGAATGAAGGAGTGGTTCCCTTTGGTGGATTTCAAGTCGCTGTAATCAAAGAGGAAGAGACCACAGATACCCCTATGGTCCTTTATGAGAATTATATGCCGGGGTGGCTATCCCGGTATCTGTATAAGCAGAACTTTGTCCCAGGAATATGACTCAGAATCAATTTACAGGGGGTTCCGGAATTTAAAATTGACTTGGGAAAGTCGAAGCAATGTGGCCTTGGCTATGTAAAAGGGGCATCTGAGCAGAAGAATCTGAGGAAGGGCAAAAATGGAAAGATTATGATGAAGCCATTTCTGAAGGTAGGAAAAGGGCTTTATAAGGGTCAAGCTGAACCGGTGATGGTAGGAGGTGTCAAGTGTCCTGGCTTTGAGATCTTTGCAGATGTAGTTGATTTTGACAAAAGCCAGGAGGAGCCAGTAGCCCCTGTAAAGGTGGAAGAAGCAACTGCTGAATCTGAGATTTTGCAAGGAGAGTCATCTGAGGTGGTAGCAGAAGCCGTAAAGGTGACTAAGGAAGAAGGTGAAAAGAAGACCTGTGTTGGAACTACAGAAGTGATCTCGGGTGCTTTAACTGCTGCATTAAGCAAAGCTTTTGGGAAATCCAAGGAGGGATTCGGTGAAGAATTAATGGCCAAAGTGAACTTAGACTCTGTGGTCGCTGAAATTGCCAAGATTATGGAAAAAGCTAAGATGCAAGTGACCAGAAAAGAAGCAGAGAAAGCTACAGTCCCGGATGATGCTCTAAAAGGGAAGATGGAAGCTGAAGAGGAACAAGGCCCTCCACCTGTGGAGGATGAAAATGATTTTGTTGTATCTATTTCTTCCATTTTCAATGTAACTGATGTACTTTATGATAAGTTCAATGCAATGAAATCCCAGTTTGATTACTTGTGTGATATTTATCCTGATAATTCTGTGCATGCATTTAAATCACCATCAAGCATATTTAGCATACATGACACTGCATTGCATGAAATCAATATAAGTACAGATGAAAACCCTAAAATGGTACTCATTTCACACGAGCTAAAATCCGAGGAAGAGAAAGAATTAATAAGAATACTCAAAAAACATGTTAAAGCTTTCGCCTGGTCATATGAAGACATGCCGGGTGTGGACATAGAAATAGCAGTGCACAAAATCCCAACGGACCCCAAGTTCAGACCGGTAAAGCAAAAGTTGAGAAGACGAAGGCCGGAATGGGCTATGCTGGTGAAAGAAGAAGTGGCTAAACAGATAGACACCAAGTTTCTCAAAGTGGTGGAGTATACAGAATGGCTAGCCAACATTGTTCCCGTGCCTAAAAAGGATGGAAGGGTCAGAGTATGCGTCGACTACAAGGACCTAAATAAAGCATGCCCAAAAGATAATTTTCCATTGCCCTATATTGACGTCCTAGTTGATAGTGCAGCAAAAGCGACGATGTACTCTTTCATGGATGGCTTTTCAGGGTATAACCAGATTCTGATGGATGTGATCGACAAGGTGAAAACATCGTTCATCACAGAGTGGGGTACTTTCTGCTACAGAGTGATGCCTTTTGGATTAAAGAACACCGGCGCCATTTATCAGAGGGCTGTCACAACTCTGTTCACGATATGATCCAAAAAGAAGTCGAAGTGTATGTTGATGATATGCTTGTTAAATCAACAACCCGGGAGGAACATCCTGTTATCCTGGATAGATTCCTAACACGCATTGGAGAGTACAACTTATGACTTAACCCCAAGAAGTGCATATTCGGGGTCACATCAAGGAAGCTGTTGGGCCATGTAGTCAGCCAGAGGGGGATAGAAATGGATCCAGATAAAATCAAGGCCATCCAAGATATGCCAGCCCCAAAGACAGAAAAAGAAGTCAGATCATTCCTGGGTTCTTTACAATATGTCAGTCGCTTCATTGCACGGTTGACTTGCACTTGTGAGCTGATTTTCAAGCTGTTAAGGAAAGATTAGCCAGTTGTGTGGGATGACAGGTGTCAACTGGCATTCGAGAAGATCAAGGCTTACCTGGTAAAGCCACCAGTATTGAGTCCACCAGTTCCAAGGAAACCTCTGATTTTGTACTTGGTAGTTGAAGAATCCTCTATAGGGGCAATGCTGGCACAAAAACAAGATGGCAAGAGAGAATACCCTATCTACTACCTTAACAAGAAATTGCTGGAGTACGAAACCAAATACACACTGGTGGAGAAGACATGTGTGGCTGTGATCTGGCTAACCAAGAAGCTGCGCCACTATTTCCAATCCTACAAGATACAAGCCGTGGCTAAGGGGATCCAATGAAGTATTTCTATGAAGCACTAGTCTTGGTTAGGAAGCTATCCAGGTGGCTGTTACTTTTTTCTGAGTTTGACATCGAGTACATCACAAAGAAAACCATCAAAGGGTGAGCCGTGGCAGAGTTTCTGGCAAACCAACCTCTAGCATCAGATTATACGGAGAATCTGGAATCCCCTGATGAGCAACTAGCCATAGTGGAAGTGAAAAGATGGGTTATGTGCTTTGATGGGGCAATAAATAGAAAAGGCGCTGGAATCGGGGTACTTATAGCAACATCGGATAGTGAGATTGTTCCTTTATCCAAGAGGCTGATCTTTCCCCTGACCAATAATGGGGCAGAATATGAAGCATGCTTATTTACAATGGAAGCTCTGTTAACCTTAGGGGCAAATGATGTCTTAATTGTCGGTGATTCACTTCTAGTGATCAGGCAAGCTTAGGGCGAGTGGGAGCTGAAAGAAGAAGCCTTACGGCCTTACTTGGATCTGCTACACTTCAGAAAAGATTTATTTGGCCAGTGCGAATTCAGACATGTCCCCAGGGATGAGAATAAGATGGCCGATGTGTTAGCGACTCTGTCCTCCATGTGGGAAAATCCAGAAGAAACTCAGGTGCAACCACTCGTTATAGCCACTTCTAGGCATCCTTGCTTCGAAGTACACGAGGTAATGGAATTATCAGCTGAAGAAAAGCCATGGTTCTTTGACATCTACCAGTATGTTAAGGAAGGTAGGTATCCAGAAAAGGCTAGTGCTGCTGATAAGCTGTCCCTAAGGAGATTAGCCGGTCAGTTCAGAATCTTCGAAGATAAGTTGTACAAAAGAACTGCACACGGGGTTCTTCTGAGATGTCTAACAGAGCAAGAAGCAGAAGAAGTGATGCAGCAGGTACACGTAGGAACCTGTGGACCACACATGAATGGGCTTGCCATGGCTAGGAAGATAATAAGACAAGGGTTTTTCTGGATAATGATGCAAGCATATTGTATAAGAAAAGTGAAGAGATGTCATGAATGTCAGATATATACAGATATCAGTCATCTTCCTCCACTTGAGCTATAGAATTTGGCATCTCCTTGGCCATTTTCAGCATGGGGGATAGATATGATTGGTGAAATTCATCCAGCTGCATCTAATGGATATAGATTCATAGTTATGGCAGTTGATTACTTCTCCAAACGGGTCGAAACAGAATCCTTCACTAATGTAACGGCCAAGCAAATGGTCAAGTTCATCCAGAAGAGCATCTTCACTCGGTATGGGATTCCTCACCATATAGTAACTGACAATGGAGTACAGTTTCAAGGGGCAACAGCTGAGCTACTTGCAGAACATTGTATTGAACATCATAAATCTTCTTCATACAGGCCTCAGGCTAATGGTGCAGTGGAAGCAGCTAACAAGGCAATAAAGAAGATCTTATCAAAGATGGTAACCACTTACAGAGATTGGGCCGATAAAATGCCTTATGCTCTTTGGGGTTACAAAACCAGTGTTAGAACGCCGACAGGAGAAACTCCTTTTGGTATATGGAATGGAAGCAGTATTGCCAGTGGAAATAGAACTTAAGTCACTTAGAGTTGCCCTGGAGGCTCAACTGCCAGAGACTGAATGGGTTCAAGCCAGATATAAACAGTTGGCAGCATTAGATGAAAAGCGACTGAGGGCGCTAGATCATCTTCAAATGTACCAGCACAGAATGGCCAAAGCCTATAATCGGAATGTGAAGTATTCCAAACAGCAGTTGAAAACAGGTAACTTGGTTCTAAAGCAGCTAAGTCCTTCAAATGTCGATGTTAGGGGCAAGTTCAGACCCAACTGGGAAGGGCCCTATGTGGTGAAGAAGGTGCTATCAAAAGGCGCTGTCAGCATCATAGACATGGATGGAAATGAGTTCATTAATCCTATCAACCAGGACAGGCTAAAGCTTTATCATGTATAAAAAAAAAATCTGCTAGCTGAAAACTTGAAAAGAGCGGTCTAGGCAAAAGTTAAGACACGAGAGAAAATAATCAGTCGGAAAACCTGGAAAGGACGACTGGTGACTGATTCTGGCTCAGTGTGGAATATGTACCATTTAGGAACCAACTCGTTTCAAATGTACTCATATTGACTTCATCAATAAAGTGAAGTGTTTGTTTAGATATGTTTGCATGGTTATGACAAATGCACAAGCAAAGTTGTCTTGCATGAACATACATTTAAAGAAAGCACTTTGCATTCAACTGATTGAAATCATCGTATTATTTAACAAGTGAAAATGCACTGAATACATGCAATTTAAAATCTTTTGTCGACCTCTAAAACTCAATTCATCTGCCCAAAAGAGCAATAAAATGGTCATGGAGACATCTCAATCATCTTAAAAAAAAGAGAGATCACTAAGGTAAAAACTGAAAAGGCGCCTCAGGCAAAAGTTAGAACGACTCGCTGGGCTGAAAACCCGCATTGGGCAACCCAGGCAAAAATTAGAGCACTTACAAGTTTATAATTTCCCCCCGAAGCAGGAAAAGCAGAATGTCCCCAACATTCCCCACAGAAGTCATCACATCAACTCCCCATAGAGTCATCACGTAATTCCCTAGTAGAATCTACATAAAGAACACCATAATTATTTCCCCAATCGAGTTGCCACACTCTTCCCCAGCGGAATCTCTGTAAGGAGCACTACGTTTATCTCCCCAGCAGTATCATACATCCCCAACAGTCACCTCACTCCTTCGAAGATCACCAAGCAAAGCCCCGAAGAAAGTAAAATCAACCAGGGGCACAACATATCTCTTTCCAGCAGAAGGCGGAAACATCAAATAACGGGAAATGTATACATATACATATACATCATCATGCACTCATACATTACATACATCAATCACTTATCCCCAGCTAGTCTTCATTCTTGATCGAAGGGGTAAAAATTTTTTATTTAAAAATCTCTTGATCAAGGAATGAAGACTTGCTATCTTAAGTGCAGGAATTCATCATCCGCAGCTTCAATTCTTCAGCAGATCCGCCTCGGGTAATGTAAACTCGGTATCAGCCCAGATCGGCTTCATCATCCATTTCCCCAACAGATCTGCCTCGAGTAATGTGAACTCGGTATCGGCCCAGATCGACTTCATCATCCATTTCCCCAGCAGATCCGCCTCGAGTAATATGAACTCGATATCGGCCCAGATCGGCTTCATCATCCATTTCTCTAGCAGATCCGCCTCGAGTAATGTGAACTCGGTATCGGCCCAGATCGGCTTCATCATCCATTTCCCCAGCAGATCCGCCTCGAGTAATATAAACTCGATATCGGCCTAGATCAGCTTCATCATCCATTTCCCTAGCAGATCTGCCTCGAGTAATGTGAACTCGGTATCGGCCCAGATCGGCTTCATCATCCATTTCCCCGGCAGATCCGCCTCAAGTAATGTGAACTCGGTATCAGCCCAGATCAGCTTCACCTATTTCCCCAGCAAAGCTCGCCTCGGGTAACCTAGACCTGGTATCGGCCAATTTCTTCATCAACTTCACATCGGGTAACCTAGACCCAGTATCGGCTAAACCGTAATTTCACTCTTCCTTTGCCTCGGGTAACCTAGACCCAGTATCGGCTAAATCGCAATTCACCCTTCATTTGCCTCGGGTAACCTAGACCCGGTATCGGCCAATTCGTAATCCATCTTTCTTTGCCTTGGGTAACCTAGACCCGGTATCGGCTAAACTGTAATTTCACTCTTTCTTTGCCCCGGATAACCTAGACCCGGTATCGGCTAAACCGTAATTTCACACTTCCTTCGCCTCAGGTAACCTAGACCCAGTATCGGCTAATTTTACCCTTCTTCGCCTCGGGTAACCTAGACCCGGTATCGGCTTATCTCATCAGAGGGTTCATTCCAGTGTTCACCGCGCTTTGATTCCGGCTCTCAAATTCATCATCTCAGGTGTTGTAAACCTGGAGCTAGGTGTCGAATTTGATCACGCGATGGGCAGTTGTAAGCGCCGTAATTTTATATACTTAAAAAAAAAGTATATAGTCGTACGACTGTCCTTACAGTCATACGACTGTAATATCGGAGCAGTTGCAGGAGCCCATACCTCTGTAGTAGAAAAATGGAGGAGAGAGGTGGCACAATTAATGCGCCGGGATGGACAGGAAGCAACCAGAAAAGCAGAGATAAAAAGAAGAAAGGGAAGGGAGAGAGGCTAATTCTTGATTTCTGGTGGAAATTTAGAGAGAGAAGAGAAGGAAAGAGACAAGAAAAAGGGGAAGGAAACTTTGCTAAAAAAATCCTCTTTTTCTCTTCTATTTCTTTTAGATTCTTTAGGATTAAAGCTAAAATTTGTTAGAAACCTTTAGTTCAATCACGTAACTTCATAAACAAATTAAAATCCCAGACTTAACTTATCAGAATCCTAAGCATTTTGGATTTTTGGACACAAAGCTCCCAATCCCAATTCAAGAGGAAAAGTGCAAATTCGTGTGGATTGGAGTGACGCCAGGGGTCAAATTGACTTGGATAAGCTTCTAAAAAGGTAGACACTCCTCTTCTTTTCACTTTTTCTTGCTTTCTGGGTGTTTGAAGTGAATTTTTATGCATTTTTACTGTGTTTTCGCGCTTCTGTTTCTGGAAATTAAGAACAGTCGCACGACTGTTCTTGGATTTGATGAACAGTCGTACGACTGTATATACAGTCGTACGAGTGTTCTTAATTTCCAGGTTGTTTTTCTTCAGCTTTGATTCAAAATAAAATCTTGGCGAAATCTTGATTCTGGGCCGTTTACAGTCGCACAACTGTAACCCTCGTTCTAGAATCAGAATTTCAGTTTTTATCCCCAAAAATTTATAAAAATCCATAAAAATTTTAGAAAACCCCAAAAATCATCAAAATGAATTTTGTTGTGTGTATTCACGACCATAGATTTAATTTTCAGTAAAATTGCATTTAGAACAATCCAATGACGGAGACCTAGTTCTCCTGAAAACCGACCCACCTTAAATGTAAAAATGCATGTAAACTGGTAAAATTTTTTCTCAGAATGATTTTTCCACAAAACCAAAAATACATGGACGTTTCAAAACGTTTTCCACGTCTAACCGGGCCGGCTAGCCGAGCCAACCCGGTTATCCCCTATATGCATGCCCCCAATACTTGATTTCGCAACTCTGTCTATTTGAGTCCAAATTGCGGTGTGCCGTATAAATTGTGCTAACCTTTGTTTTGCAGCTTTTATTTATGTACATTTTTATCTTTATTTGTATTTTAATAGAATTAATCGTGTATTTAGGCGGTTGTAACTATTTTTAGATTCTCGTGTATTCTAGGCGATTGTATAAGTGAGGCGAGAGTTTTTATTCTTCCATTCGATTTGGTTGTAGGTTAATTAATATTTATTTCTTTTTTTTATTTTTTGTATTATATATTTTTATGCGCGCTGTATGCCCTTTTATATGCAATAAAATTGACTTTAGAATTTGAAATACCATTTCGAGAACATTGGCAATATTTAATTTAATTAGACATGAAATAAGGGACTTTTCCGGACCCGAATCTCTGGATAGTGTAGCGACCGTTTGTCCAGTTCAGCTACCTTAAGAATTTCCCGGTTGAGCTGAGCCGGGTGGCGACTCTACAATATTCATCAAGACTTAGGTCTCGGTTCTTTTAAGGATTAATTCTATTTATTTTTCAAAAACCGATTTTCCATTTATAAAAACCCCACGCAAGGGAGGGGCCGGTCCGAGATCGAGGCGCCCCTTCCGAAAGAGAGTCTCGCGTCCCATCGAAAACGCGTCGTCCGCTCACACTTATATTTTTACAGAGGTACAGAATAATGAGAGAAGGCGGGAGGATAGGATTATGATAATTTAAAGCAAGGGTGAGATAAGGCCTGAGGGAAGTACTACTATGGAAAGTATACGTGTAGCAAATGAGGCTAGTGTAGAATATGGACCTTGAATGATGTTCCAAAGAAGGAAGAGAAGACCTCGATTGTACGATAAATCGAACGATGTAACCCTCTTGCCAACGTTAAATAGGTTTGATGTTTGGGAACAAATGAGGACAGAACACTTACATAAGAATCAGTCACTATTGCATGCAATGGAGAGCAGAATGTTGGAGGTAAAAATTCCCATAGGGGTTTTGCTTTTGGAGTGAGAAGAGGGAGAGGTTCAGTCAGGCCTCGAGCTATCAGGAATCGCCAAGCTACTCGACCAGCTATAAGCCTGGGAGAGTTAAGTAAACCCAATATTTTTCTATGGCAGGTAGAATTACTCTAATTAAATCAGTTATGTCTTTAATTCAAAGCTACACAATGTAGACTACTATTCTCCTGATGAACATTTGTCTTTATTTAGATGCTTGCAATCATCTTTTTTTGTGGGGTTCTTATGGAACGGAAAGGAAAATTCATCTTATCAAATGGGATGTTGTGTGCAAATCTAAAAGGGAAAGGGGTTTAGGTATTCGACCAACTTTTTATTTTAATTTGGCTATGCTTGCTAAATTAGGATGGAGATTGATTTTTGATCCAAGTGCCTTAAGGGTTAGAGTTTTGAAAGCAAAGTATAATTTTGATACAGATAATCTTATTTCTTTTCGCTATTGTAACTGTCATTCCTATGCTTGGAAGAGCTTTTTATGTGGCTAGAATGCGTTAATGATGGGGCTAAGGAGGATGGTGAATGATGGGCAAAACACAAAATTTTGGATTGATATCTGGGTAGGAAACCAGTCCCTAGCATTTAATGCTATTGCGACTATGCCAGTAGATAATTTATAGGATGGTGTTGCTAATTATTGGGATGGTATGGGAAGTTGGAATTGGGATAGATTTGCAGCCTTTTTGTTGAACTTGGTGATGTTGTAGATTGCTAATGGGGTTATTTTTGCTGAAGGATTGAGAAGGATGGTTCGAATTGGGGCTTGAGTTCTAATGGTTGTTTTTCGATGGCCTCGACTTATCAACAGCTACGGTAAGGGGCTGTGGTACACCATGGTTTTGACTAGACAATTATTTGGTCACTTTAGGTGCTAAAGAGAATTATAGTTTTTATTTGGTTGGTGATGCATGATAAGACACGGTACTTACCACAAAACTTTTTCTTTTCATTAGTTAAAAAGTAGGAAATTTCCAAGGTTAGATTCTCTAGCTTAGCTTCCTTATCACTTGCAGGGCAGAAGAATGGTTATAGAGGAGAATTGAATAGTTAGTAAATATAAAAAATGTGTATCTTTGCAATGTTAATCTGGAGAAATGGAGGCTAGCCTCATCTTCTTCTTGTCTGTTTTGTCCTTAAGATGAAACAGTCCTTCACCTACTTCGTGATTGTGGCCGAGCTCGTCAAATTTGGAATTAGTTTGTTTCTGTGCATTGTCATATTGACGTTTATACTGCTGATTCAGAAACTTGGTTACTTGGAAATCTTCGAAGTAATTTTGTCTTTATTGAGATTCTTTGGCTGATTATGTTTTCTACGATTATTTGGTGGTTATGGCATTGTAAAATCAATGAAATTTTGACGATGCTCAGCCACCGACTGACTGTTTTTGTTTCTTAAATACACAGGCTGTTGATTTTGCTATGGTAGCCAATCTTTTTTTGAATGGGTGTGTAACTACTATGCGAATTGTTGATGTGCATTGAATTAGTCTAGATGAAGGGTGGGTGAAGGTAAATTGTGATGGAGCTTGTAAAGGTAAGCCCGGTGTTGTGTCTGTAGAAGGTCTCATGCGTAATGTTACTGGGGAATGGCTGTTTGGTTTTATTGCTAATATTGGGGTTTGTACTGCTCTTCTTGCAAAGATTTGGTGCTTATTTTTTGGGCTGAATATGGCGTGGAATAGAAGGTTTAGATGGGTTATTATGGAGCTTGATTCTAAGGTGGCAGTGGACTTTATGCAAAAGGAAATCTCTATCAACCATCTGTAGTGTGTTACAATTGCTAATCGGAATTGGGATGTTGCTTTCCGCCATACTTACAGAGAGGGCAATGGAGCTACTGACCGGTTGGCGAATTTCGCAAGATTCTATACTTTAGGACTTCACGAGTGTGTTAATCCGCCTACAGCCCTCTAGCGTATTCTAATTAAGGATCGGCTTGGCTTCTCTCACCAACGAATGAGTCGCAATTAGTATTTATTTTCTTTGTTTTTGCTTATGTTTTATTTTTTGGGTTTAAGCCTTTCCGTCTAAAAAAACACAAAAAAATTAGATATTGTTAGGAAACATATTACACATTTTTTTGAAATGATGGAAAATATTATGCATAATTATTAATTAAGAAATATATATATATATATATATATATATATATATATATATATATATATATAGCATATTAAAATTGAGACGGGCTGGACTGAGCTTGGACCAAATATTTTTACGTAAAACCTTGTAACATCCGGCTCGAACCAGTCCAACTCTGCCCGTGAACAAGAATAGTTTTAGGCAAAGGGTTGAAATTCGTGTCGGAAATTGATAAGGCAGTGAAATCACTCAAGTGGATCGTATAAGAGAAGCCACGTTACCCCATCTTTGACTGTACACATTAACACGAACAACAAATCAAAACCCCAAAAGGACCGTTGCTTTGTTTCTCCACTTTTCTCTCCCCTTTTTCCCCCCTATATATTCCTTCCTTTTCCTGCCTCTTTCTAACCCAACCACAAGTTCTCTCTATCCAAACACCCCTTTCCCTTCCACCCAACAGCATTCTTCCCTTTATGGCTCCTCCAAACAGATCATCCGCCTCCGATACTACCCCTCATCCCATCTCTAAATCAAACGACATCCGTTACAGAGGCGTACGGAAGCGGCCATGGGGCCGTTACGCTGCTGAGATCCGAGACCCCGGCAAGAAAACTCGGGTCTGGCTCGGTACTTTTGACACTGCTGAAGAGGCTGCGCGCGCTTACGACGATGCTGCACGCCGATTTCGCGGCGCTAAGGCTAAGACTAATTTTCCCTTCGTTTCCGATTTCGACCACGCCGCCGCCGCTGCTGCTAGTACTGTAACCGTCGCCGTCGCCCGAAGCCCCAGCCAGAGTAGCACTGTTGAGTCTTCCTCTCCTCCTCATCTTCCACCGCCGCCGCCTGGCCTCAGTCTCAACATCATTAATCATCGGACCGCCGCCGGTTTTAACTTTCCTGGAAGCGCGTGGATGCCACTTGGGGCGGTGGCGGGGCCGGTTTTTTACTTCGATGCGTTTTCTCAGGGGGAAATTAACAATAGGAGGCAGAGTAGCATTTGCAGATTTGATCGGGCTGCGGTGACAGTGAACGGTGTGGGCCAAAGTGATTCCGATTTGTCATCTGTTGTTGATTATGAGCATGATCAGATTAGCCTCTGTAGTAAGGGATTATCGCTTGATCTTGATTTGAATCTGCCACCAGCCGAAGTAGCCTGATTTTTGTGGTTCCTGGTTGAAACCAGATCAGATTTTTGAAAGCCGTTTATCGTCCTTTTTTTTTCTTTTTTCTTTTGATCTTATTTTAGGTCTAATTTCAAATTTCCAGCGGATATAAAGAATGGAATGAGAAGAAATAGATCTAAGCAAAGGAAGCTGACATGTTTGTTTTATGTATGTAAAGAGAGATAACCCAAGCAAAAGCTACAATCCTCATCTTTTTGCAACTGAGAAATGGATAATGAATTTCTCCAATGTTGTTTTTATTGTATGTAATTTTCAATCTCTGAAATAGAAATGAAAAGAATTTCCACAATTGTATCTGTTTGTCTAGAGTAATCCAAAGAAAGGGGTCTACTGGTAAAAAGGACGCTAAGAATTAAAAAAAAAAAAAAGTGTTTTTCCTTGAGTTTCCCAGTATCCAAACAGAAGAAAAAGGAATGAAAATAGAATGTATTTTCTTATAGTGAGAAATGGCTGTGGCTGCGTATTATATGTGGGCGTACAAGTGTCAAACAGGAATGTAGGAGGTGGAAATATGGGCGGTTTGATTTTGATGGGATTCCTTTAGATGCCTATTAAGACGCATACGCTCACACGTGGACCCCCTTCAACCCAAGAAGAAAAGCTGAAATGAAGAGACAAGAGAGAGAGGGGCGGCCTGATGAATGCTATGATGCGAAGGCGTGGTCATAGAAAAAATTCCTCGTGATTCGCGTACTTGTTTGTCCTTTAATGGAACAGATCTCAATAAACTTTTTTTTTTTTTTTTACTTCAATCTGACGGCTATGTAAGGATATTTTAGGTGTGGGGCCCAGAGAGAGGCGAAGGTGGTTTTAAATTTTTTAATAGAAGGCGGCACCGACGACGAAGGAGATGGTGGGGTCCACTATCCTATGTGGGGCCTTTCTGAAAGTAAATTCCGTGTTGACGAGGAGCATGTTGGGATTCTGCTTGTCTTCACCTGCACTTCTACCGCCCAACTCTTTCTTTTCTACTACTAGTATTAATAATTGCTTTCCGGTTTTGTTTTTGGTTGCATCAGGTTTCCTCTTTTTTGCTTTCCGTAGCTAATTCATTTCGCAAGGGGGAAAAAACAGAAAAAACTCATTGATTCATCTTTGCTTCAATAATTCACAAAGAAAACGACGTGCTTATGTATAACTATAACTAACAAATTAAACAACAATTTCAATTAGTTGCTTTTGTTTTTTCCCTTTGAAAAACGACTAAAGCCACACAAGAAGGTTTATTAAAGAGTACTACTCTCAAATTCTCAATTCATTGGCAAAATTCATGTTGTAAGTTGCATTTTGAATAAATGACGTTAGATATATTCATCGGACAGTCTTGAAGGGGCTTGAATCAGATGTGTTGGGTTTATTTATCCGAGCCCAATTTACTAGTCTGTATAAAAATTAATTCAGACTCGGGCTGGACCTGAATCAAACCCAATCGAAAGCTACCCCCAAAATTAATTACTTTTTTTTATTCATTTTACAAGTTCTTTTGATAACCACTCAAATAATAAAGACAATAAAAAAAAATTACACAATAACACCACAAAATTAATATCATGTAATAGATTTAGTGAAAATATTCATAATAAATTTAGTAACTAATTACACAAAATATAAAATAAATTAAAAATGGACTTAGCTATTTACACAAATTTCAAGTCCAACCCATTATATTTCGGGTTTCACTAAACTTGGGCTCAAGTTGACTTAGTATCTAAAACATGTTTAATTCCGCATTTTAAAAAGTGAACCTGGGCGGGCCTGGTTGATACTCAGCCCCATGAACAAATCTAAAGAACGCCGACGTGATATTACAAGTTATAAAATGACTCTTCATCTTTTAAAATAATTGTAATTACAAGGTTATTAATCATAAATCCATTTACATCATTACTCAAGAACAATGTTATCAAAACGGGACCGCATCGGTTATAGTCAGTTGGTTTGATAAAAATCCAAGTTTTTGAAAAACCAGTCAAACGGTTCAACCAACGAACAATGTTATCAAAACGGGACAGAATCGGCCAATTCAATTGGTTCAAATGCGAATCGGTTATGGATCCAGTCGGTTTGATAAAAATCTAAGTTTTGGAAAACAATCAAACGGTTCAACCAACCCCTGAACCGGCTAATTGAACCATAATTCATTATGATCTATTATTAAATAATATTTTTTAAAAGATAAATATATGGTTAAACTATCGGTTTGAATCGGTAGAAATGCAAACCAATAACCCCACAAGTTCGCTCTTTGGTCCAATTTTAACAACATTCCTAAACTTTAAAGGGAAATATTGTGAATATAAATCCATTTAAGTTTGTTAGGAAGTAGCCATCTATCTAAATAAAGCTTTTTAGCAAATCTCTTAATTTTGGCTCTAATTTTTTTTCCGCAACATGGAGATTATCATATTCCAAAATACGTGATTTTCTAATTCCTATATTACATATATTATAATAGAAAAAACATATTCAAAATATTAAAACTACCTACAATTGCCAAACACTCTCCACCATTTCTCGTATCTCCTTCCTTTGTTGCACTATAGGTGACGCGAACAACAAAACTGTTCCTGGTCTGAATCAGTGTGGCTTCTTCATTCCGATGGTTGTTGGAACTGATTTGTCAGCTGCTTCGGTGGGTAGCTGCTTATGAGAAGTCTTTTCTTCCTGTGGATCAACCACTGTAATGCATTCTTATCTCAATTCATTCCTATCTCAATTCATTCCAATGGATCAGCCAATAATCAATAGAGAAAGATAAGAAGTCCGTGGTTTATACATATAAACAATTGCAAAAAAAAAAAAAAAAAAAAAAAAAAAAATCAAAAAGCATCGGGGAATAGGAAATTGAAAGAGAATAAGAAGAAAATAACAGAAGAGAAGAAGGGAACAATCGTGCAAATCAAATAAGGAATGTGAAAAGAAAAAAAGCGTATAAAATAAAGAGAATCAGTGGTTGTAGTATTAAAAAAAAAAAACTGTATTTCATAAAAAAAAGGTATTTAAGAAAAAAAATAAAAGTATGCACTGAAAACAATCTTTAAAAGGGTATATTTTCAATAATTACCCATCTAAATAATATATAAGGACTCTTGTTTTGAAAAGAACCATATTTAAAATTTTAACACATAAACTAGGAAAATCAATGAAATAGTTTATTTATAGTGTTATTTTATTGAAGGTTCATTGTGACTTTCTTTTGGAATATAAATCACTTTTCTAAATCAATATTTTTTGAAAGACGGAATTTATGATCAGTGACGGAGCCATAATTTTAGTTGAGTGGGGGTAAAAATTTATATTTAATTTTTATTTCTTATATTTTTTTATTAGTTGTATGATTTTTTTTTATAAAAGTGAAATTAATATAAAAAATTAGTGGAGTTAATATTAAAAATTAATAGATTAAATATCATAAAATTATAAAAAAAAATATTCTTTATATATATATATAAATATTTTAAATTCAATTGTATCGTAATTTTAGTTGATTTATATTTTCAATGATAATATATACATCTTAAAGACACCCATTAATCGTTATTTGAAAATTTTTAAATCTTTTATACATCTCATATGTTATCAAAGATGATAAATGTCCCCAAATATAAATAAACAACAATTTTTTCTCTACGACCCTTAAATTTTTCTGCACATCCCGGTCATGTGTAATGCAGCAAATCCTTATTTAAGCAAGGTTAATATATAAAGATACCAAAGAATTTGGGTTGAAGAGCAATTTAGCAAAAAGTATAAGGATTAAAGTTTAAAACAAGAATCCAAAAAAGAAAAATAAGGAGAAAAGAGTGGTCCATGTGTGAAAGAGGATGCGCGGCGGCAGCTTTTGGGTGGGTCCACAAACCACTTTTCCTTGTACTGTATTGTGGCAACCATCTGTCTTTTTCAAAGATTTGTCTTTGTGATGTGGGTACTACGACTAACCAAATACAGCCACGTGGAAAACTTATGGGTCGGATAAAAAGAAGAAACGAATTACAATTTCAATAATAAAAAAAACAAACGAATTACAATTACTACATGTGTTGGAAGGTGACAGACAGTTGTTGAAGCGAGAGAAATGGAACTTACACAGACGGAGTGACACATGGTTAGATCTAAAAGAAGGGAAAGTATGCCTATTAAAGCAAACCACTATAGGCTTCGGCGGCTGTTTCTGTGACTATCTTAAAGCCACCGCGAACTAGGTGTTGATCTCGCATCGTTTTGAATCATGGGGAAATGGTAAATAAAAATTTCATGGTTTGTCCGATTTGTAAACCAATACATATTTCATAATATTACAAAAGCATGATAAGTAGTTTGATAATTTGTATATCAAAAATTATTATTTAATACACTTAGTAAATACTCTATTATCTTTTGAAATTTCATTTGATATTTTTCAAGTTTATTGATTTAAATATCATGAATCTTATTGTGAAAACTTACAATTTTTTGAAAAATGAGTATTTTTTTATTAATAAATAATGTAAAAAAATTAAAAGAAATTATAAGAAATATAAAAATTTCCGAAAAATATTCAAATTTTAAAATCTTGTTGTAAAGTTATCAAGTAATATATATATATATATATATATATATATATATATATATATATATATATATATATATATATATATATAAGCAATTTTTCTTTTTTTTATAATTTATTTTTATTTTTTTTACGTTATTAATTAATAATAATATATTCACTTTTCGAAAAATTTCAAACTTCGACATCAAGGTTTATTATACGTCCATCATACTTTAATCAACAAACTTGCAAAATTTAGAAATTTTTATATTTTTTTATATATTTTTTTGCATTATTTATTAATAAAAATATACTTTGCTATTCGAAAAATTCCAAATTTTCACACCATTGTCCATTGTATTTTATTCAACAAACTTGAAAAATATCAGGTAAAATTTCGAAGGATAAGAGAGTTTTAAGAGATTGTATTTGATGATAAGTCCTTGATCTGCAAATTATCAAACCAAGTATCATGGTTTTATATCATTTTGAAACACAACTCTTGATCTATAAACTGGCTAAACCATATGTTTTTTTTTTTTGCTTTAATTATTTATTGTTATTATTTTTTTTCCCTTGCTTTACAAATACAAATAATTTGAGTTCAAGTCGGTCTTGACTGGCTTAATGTCTCCCACGCTTTTTAGCATAATATTCCCAAAATATGTGATTTTCCTATTCCTATATTTCATACAATATAATAGAAAAAACAACACAAAGAGATTCAACATATCCAAAATACCTCCAACATACGCCAATACCTCCAACCTCTCAAAAACTCACAACCGCAAAAATCTCTCCGATCACAAAAATCTCTCTAATCACGATAATCGTACACGTCGCTGCATAAAAAATCGAAGCAACAAACGTGTGGAAGAAAATTATACAATCGCATAAACCTCACAATTCACGTAAAACTCTCCAATTGCAGAAATCTTACAAATAGCAAAAATCTCTCCAATCATACACATCACTACAACGCAAAACACAAAACAAAAATGATCATAAAATTGTAAATCGCAACAAAAAATAGAGTACAATCAAATAGAAGAAGATGACCATACAACTTACATAAGAAACCTAACAGAGAAAACACTTCAGCAAAATATATCAATACAATATCATAAATGCATCAACAATGTAACAACAAAGTATACATAAGAACAACAAAACACCAAAATATATATCAACACAGTATTACAAACAAAACAAAATGTATAGAAAATATATCAACAATGTATCAACCATGTATGTTCATCAATAAAACAACCAACAAATAAACACCAAATAATGTATTAACACAGTATAACAAATGTATAAAAAATGTAATAACACGGTATACACAACAATAACCAAACAACTACACATGTATCAACACAGTATTATAAAATGTCTTAAAAACGTGTCAAATATGTATGAATAGAGTATATGGCAAAAGGAGCGAAAATAACAACAACCAAACACCAAAATAATGTATCAATACAGTATACACAACAACAACCAAACAAAAGCAAACTTACATGGTAAAAAAAGCATATATAACAACAATCAAACAGCGTAACATATATCAACACAGTATCACAGAATGTAACAAAAATGTATCAAATACCCGTGTATCATCATTAAACAAAACAAAGAAAAAGAACAGAATACCAAACAAAAATAAACACATACCTTTCAACACCATCACTGCTCCTAGTGACCCTCCGATTCACACCCTCTTTTTCAGCTTTGATTTTCCAATAAATTTCACCAAGTGGAACATTCTTGTCACCATCAAACCTCTTCCTCTTAGATAACCCAATCTTCTTCATCGTTATCCAACGAACAACAGAATCAAAAATATCAAAACTACGGCAACGAAATACAAAAATAAACAACAAACACAAGAATAAAAAAAATATTAGAATCATAGCAAAGAAAAGAAACAATGATAACTGAAAAACACTGCAACAAAGGTAGAAGAAGAACGAAAATGCCAACAACAAATGATGATCGCGATAACAAAAGAACAAGAGAAGATGAGAGACTATAAAAGCATAAAGAGAAGAAGAAAATACGAAAAAACATTAAAAAAAAGCGTACAAAAAAGTAAAATCGATGGGCACATAAAAAAGTATTAAAAAAGGGCGTATTTACAAAAATACATAAACGTATACGCGGAAATCAAACTTATAAAAACGGATTTTTAGTAACTGCCCATGACTTTTTGTACTGTTTAAACTTGACC
The DNA here is from genome assembly GCA_039660915.1 of Euphorbia tirucalli. Taxonomy (NCBI): domain Eukaryota; kingdom Viridiplantae; phylum Streptophyta; class Magnoliopsida; order Malpighiales; family Euphorbiaceae; genus Euphorbia; species Euphorbia tirucalli. Next base: position 47,999,651 of record CM077636.1, read on the forward strand.
TAGAGCAATGGGTTGAGCATGTGTATGGCCCTAAACATATCTAATACAAAAATGTGTTAATTGATTATTATCTTTTGGTTACTATCTCATTCTTAATTACGGGTATAATATTTAATATTAATAAAACTCGAAATCTAGACCTCCCGATTGAAGAGGAATACCTTTACCACTGAGCTGTAGTTGGATAGGCTGCCAATGGATTATTCTTATTTTTTTTATTTGACTGAAATTAATTGTTCTTAATTTGATTTTAAAAGACAATTTCAATCTTATTGATATTTTGCAGTAGGTTTAGGAGAGAAGGGATGTACACCCCTTTTATGGGGTCTATTGCAAGAAAATTGGAAAATTTCTAAAATTCTTTTCTCCATTAATGAAAATAGAAATAAAACTTTTTTAATTTTGCTTTATTTCTTTTGAAGGGTCAAACAATCAGAAATTAGTTTTTTACATGCTATTTTAATTTAATCAATTTCTTTCTTTTTACATGACAAGCTATATTTTCCATGTACATATGATATATTTATTTAAAATTGCTCTTATTTATATAAAGAAAAAGATTTAATATTGATGGAGACTATTCTATAATTAAACTATAATAATTAAAGAGTAAATTTTTGCTTGAAAAGTATAATCGTAGAAAACATAACTAAAGGTAAATTAATTATTTTAATAACATAATTGGTATTTTATCCGTGAATAATTAACCTCAAATTAATGATATATAAGAAGAAACGTAACAAGTAAAAAATAGAGAAAATAATAATTCACATATGTTCGGATAAGTTCAAGATTACTCAATTAACTAAAACACATTAATATACACTGGAATTATGCTATATATAAAATTTAATAGGTAATGTTATTAGTTGTTATCTTCTACAATAATAATAAAAAATGTTAATTGTTGGTAAAGAAAAACACAGTTAAGCATTTTATAGTTTTAATTTTCTATTGGAGAAATTATGCTCGTACTCATTCAAATAAATACATTAAATTCTTTATTTTTAGTCTATATACATACAGAGTTGAGGAATTAAATGCGTATGAAATAGATGTTAATGACATTGTTATTAACATTAAATATAAAACAGACATTAAATATAAAACAGACATAAAAAAAGTTATTAAAAAATTCTCTTAATTTTTAAGTGACAAATATTTTGAAATTAGAATGTTTTCCTAAAATATATCCTTAAAAAAGGGGAGGAAATATAATTAGGCTTGTCAATCGGAATGCGACCCCATTCTTGTCAGGGACCTGTCTGGACAGGAACAAAGATGAGAATTTTTCGATTAGGATCCCCGCGAAGCGGAGAGAGGGACAGATTTGTTCTCGAACCCTTATTGTGGATGAAGATGGGAATACCTCACCCTGCCCCGTTCTCGTTTCCGTTTAACCCTTGCAGAAATCCCAATAATTTTTCTGATCAGTTCTCCGTTTCCCGATTATTTCCTTGGTGTTTTAATTTTTTTTATATATTATATTTATAAATTATAATTATAATATTATATTTTATACTAAAAATTAAAACCTATGACATTTTTCTATTTTCCACTCTAAGTCTAGAACACTCTCGTTCTCTCACCTCATACTTCTCTGAGTTCTCTTTGCCGCTCAACTTCTTTCTTTGTTAACTCTTAGCCGTTCTGCCGCTCAACCTCTGCCACTCTCTCTCTCTGTCAATGCCTGTAATCTAGTTAAGCCTTTTGCTGCTAAATAAGTTGTATGTTGTTTCTGTGATTTTTTTAAGCTGCTGATGTTTGCTTGATGTAAGGGAGCTATAATTTTACAGTTATATATGTTGATTCTTATTTTATGGATAATCAATATATTTATCTATTTGAGAATTGAGCTTTGAGGGTTTTATGTTGATTGTTTAATGCACTTTGGACTAAATTAGGTATTAGATTATGGATATTTGTCAATTTAATTCTTGAGATGTTTTGATAATTATGTTGAAGGCTTCAAAAAGTCATGGATGACGATTGTTATTTAGATTTCCAAATTTTATTATTAGTATATATGTTTGGATAAATTACATCTTGATTTTAAATAGGGTAAAAAGTGAAAATTGAATTTTAGAGTAATAACAAGTTGATTTTTTAAAAAATGTCTTAGCGGGGACGAGGATCCCTGTGGGGAACCAGTTCCCTGGCAGGAAAGGGGATGTGATGCAAATCTATCCCATTTGCTAAAAGGAGACGAAGATCCCCGACTAGCTGGGAAATAGGGATGGGTGTTCTGATCTTTGCCTTACCTCGTCCCATTTACAATCATAAGTATAATAAAAGAATATTTAGGCTCCTTTTGTATCATGGAAAATAATTTTCCCCATTAAAGTATTTTATAAATTTCCTTGTTAATAGAAAATTAAACATTTTTTATTTGTTTGTTATGTAATATGGTGAAATCACATTATATAAACCTATCGTACAACTCATGTACAGATTTCATAAACAACGTAAATAAACAGACTTACAGTTTATATGCAGCGGAAGTTTGTCTACAACGTGAATCTGATCAACATAAGAAACCGGATCGTTCTGATTGCTTTTCATATGTATGTATGAATACACAGAGTACGGACGATATCCGCAAATTTTTCCGACGAACGAAAGTAGTATGTTTTCATGTTTTTCTCTCTGAGACATTTTTTCGTTTCTTCTGCTTAAATAAATCAGAGAAACAACTTATTTATTTATAGAGGAAATACCCAACTTCCATCTATTTATAGGGTTAATCCAAATTACATAATTGGTCCTTGTAATTCACCATAAATTACAATTTAGTCCCTACCATTCCAAAATGTCACGGGCGGACCTAAAACCAACATCTCTCACTCGCACATGACAGGACATACTTTCATTGCGATTGAATACACATACTTCTTTCAATTCTTATTCGGCGAATTCGCGCGACTAGTCAACTTAATGGCTAGACCTTTGAAGTTCTCCTTTATCATTCCATCTTTGGCTTAACGTGACTTCTCCATAGTTTATTTTCCATGATCACTAGTTTTCGACTCACTTTCAATCTCACGAAAACATCCATACACACTACATACCTTTTCCATGAAAAAGTATGGAGCTCGAGTGTAATATGATTAACAAGTGATATGTTACTGAAAATATACTTCCTTTCTATAAATAACCTTCCACCATATATCTAATGTTTATCTGAAAGGTCCCTATATGCCCGTTCATTGCTAACGCAGCCTGGTTTGGGGTTCCAATCAAGACAATCAATTATACATACCCTTCTTGTTATTTACAAGAGTCCTTAAGGGTGAATTGAGATTTATAGTTTCATTTGGGTCTCACATTAGGAAAGTTGAGATCAATTTTCTTCTTTCCATCCTTTGATCGGCTTTTACACATATTACTAAAATATGCCATAGTGTTTAACCACTTAGGACGTATGTTTTATCAACACTATGTGAAAGCATTCAATCTCTAAAAGTAACTCATGCATCATTACCTTTAGCCCACATTTAAGCCATTCACAGGACAACTTTCAGTATAAACGAAATTATGATTTGCACATATCACATATGGAGTTTCTTACATCTCTATCTATATTTTTACCCATGAACTCACTGCTCATAGTAAAAGATTCATCTATGTGAGTAGATGCATTTCATCAACATACTGAACTATACTCAATAGCTCTATATGTATCACTTTAAATAGTGAATGACTTTGAACACACCAAAAATAACTCACATTCTATTCCAATAGAATTTACCAAAGTTACTACAACAGTTCAAAAACAACAACATGTTCCTATAATTTACGAAGACCAAATTCCAAAATGTGTTTACTAAAAACATTTAGTTCTATTGGCTTCGTTAACGAATCTGCAATCATATCTCCAGTTGGAACATGCACTAAACTTATTTCACCATTTTAACAAAATGATATTTTATATCGATATGCTTGCTTTTTCCATGATAACAAGGATTCTTGGAATACGCTATCGATGTAGTGCTGTCGAAATAGATAGCAGTACATTTCCTTTTAGGCAGTAGATCCAAAACATCTACGAAGCGTTTTAACCAAACCGCTTCTTGTACTACAGCTCCTGTAGCTACATATTCCGACTCCATAGTCGACAATTCCACACAAGTTTGTTTCTTGCTACACTAGGAAATTGCACCATTTCCTAAAATATACCCAGACGTGGACTTCCTCCCGTCTTTATCAGTTCCATGATCAGCATCTGAGGATCCCTTTAACTGCAGATCCTTTCCTTGATAATAAAGGAATAATTTGAAGTCCCCTTCAAATATCTCAATATCCTTTTCACTGCTGCCCAATGCTTCAAGCTTGGATTTGCCTGATATCAACTTGCGAGACCAACCGCAAAACCTATATCAGGTAGTGTACAAATCGTAACGTACATCAAGCTACCAATTGCACACCTATAAGGAATTCTCTCCATCTTTTTAGTCTCTTCTGGAGTCATAAGACACATACTTGCATTCAGTTCCGTACCTTTAGCAATAGGGGTTGGATCAGGATCACAGTTAGCCATACCAAACCATTCTAAGATCTTATTGATATATGTATCTTGTGAAAGAGCCAATAATCTCTTAGATCGATCTCTTGAGATTTTAACCCCAAGAATGTAATTAGCTTCACCTAGATCCTTCATTTCAAGGTTAGAAGACAATCAAGTCTTTACTTTCTTGAGTAAGGAAATGTCATTTCCTGCTAACAAAATATCATCAACGTAAAATGTTAGAATGACAAACTTCCTTCCATTTTCACGCTTAATATAGACACAAAAGTCTGCATTAATCACCTTAAATTGCATTGATATAATCACTTCATGGAAACAAAAATACCATTGTTTTGAAGACTGTTTAAGGCCATAAATTAATCTCTTCAACTTACAAACCTTGTGTTCTTGACCCTGGACAACGAAACCTTTAGGTTGAATCATATAGATTTCTTCATTCAGTTCACCATTTAAGAACGCAGTCTTAACATCCATTTGATGTAATTCAAGGTCCATACATGCTACAAAAGCAAGTACTATTCTAATAGACACGAAACAAACAATAAGTGAAAAAGTCTCCTGATAGTCAATTCCCTACTGTTGTGTGAACCCCTTCGTAACCAGCCAACTCTTAGTGTGGATAGGCTTCCATCCGCTGATCACTTAATAGTATGGACCCACTTATTCCCAATGGCTTTACGCCCTTTGGGTAGATCAACTGGTTCCCAAACTTTGTTGACCCTCATTGACTCTATCTCACTTTCCATCGATTTTATCCATTCTTCCTTTACTAGAGACGCTAATAACTCTCTCATATTAGTGGAAATGTCTTCAATTTGAGCTACAATCGAGAAAGCTTCACTGTCAACTAAATGACGGCATCACGGAACATTTCCTCTCTTTGATTGCCTTGGAGGTTCTGCATATTGATAAACAAATCTCATATATTCATCAAGACTTTGGGTAGAACTCCTACTGGGACCACTCCCATTGAGATCTATATCCATATTTATATTTGAATTTTGAACAAGACTCCCACTCAAATCAAGACCACTCAAGTCAGGGTCAGGATTACTCAAATTTGCTTGTGAAGGTTGAAAAACATCATTTTCCTCCTTTTCCCTTATGTCTTCAACTTCATTCCTCCCACTCGGATTGAGTGATCCTGAAGTTTCTGACTCTTAAGTTTCAAAGAAAGTGAGTTCCTTATCCATCTCTCCCGCTTAGGAAATTCATTCGCTAAAAATGTGACATCTCGTGACTCAAATTCTGTTATTTTACCATTTTCATTCTCTCCCACTAGAACATATCCTTTTAAGAGATAATGATATCTTATGAAGATACCTTTCTTGCCTCTTGGGCCTAGCTTGCCATGCTTGCTAGATATGTCGTGAACATAGGTAGCACATCCCCATGGTCGTAAAAGGTTCAAATTAGGCTTGCGGCTCGTCCACAATTCATAAGGCATGGTTTTAATGAATTTGGAAGGTACTATATTGAGTACATATATGGCAGTCAACTATGCATCTCACCAAAAGGAGATATGCAAATTTGCTTCAGCCATCATAGACCTCACCATCTATAAAAGGGTTCGGTTTCTTCTTTCCGCAACTCCATTTTGTTGTGGAGTTCTTGGTATGGACAACTGATGTTCAATACCTCTTTCATCATATAAAAATTTAAATTCCTCGGAGAGGTACTATTTTCCCCGATCGGTCCTTAAACCTTTGATTCTCTTATCTAGTTGATTTTCAACCAGAGCCATAAATCATTTGAAACATGCTAATGCTTCAGATTTATGTGCAATCAAATAGACATGACCATACCTCGTATAGTCATCTATGAATGTAATGAAATAATACGCACCATGCCTTGCTCTAACATTCATTAGGCCACATATGTCAAAATGCATTAGTTGCAATGGTTGGTTAGCTCGTGTAGCTTTACCAAATGGTTTTCTTGTCATTTTTCCTTTTAAGCAGTTCTCACAAGTTGGGAGATCTATTTTTGATATATTAGCCAACAAACCTGCTTTGGCCAATCGTGCTAAACGATGTTCACCGATGTGACTAAGTTTCACATGCCACATTTTTGAAATGTTAACATTATCCACAGATATGTTAATAGAAAAGGAAAAACTATCATTACACATATAATTAGGATCCAAATCTAAATAATAAAACCATCAAACAAATGTCCACCACCAAAGTAGATATTATTCATAAAGAGACTAAAATTGTTCAATTCAAAAGATAACATGAATCCCAAATTCATAAGGCCAGAAACATATATCAAGTTCTTTTGAATCCTAGGAGCACAGAGGACATCTTTAAGAAACAGTGGTCGACCACCATTTAAGACCAGTTGGTAACAGCCAATCCCCAAGACTTCCTCTCTAGAGTTGTTTCCTATGTATATCCATTTTGTTCCCCGTGGAACACTTCGGAACTCTACAAAAGAATCTCGATCCTTTGTTACATGGTCTGTGGCTCCTGAGTTTACAATCCATAAAGGACAAAATTCAGTTAGGAAAACAGAACTTGAAACAAATGTATAACACTTATACAATTCGGTAATATTTACCTTAGGAGCTTTGCAGTCTCTTGTAAAATGCCCCTTTTGTCTGCAATTATAACATCTCACCCTAGAAATGTTAACTTTCTTCTTGCCCTTCTTTTGAACCGGAACACTGCCTGCCGTTCCCTTTGCCTTTTTCTTGAAGAACCTCTTGTTCTTCTTCTTGGACTTCATACTAGAACTTAAACTGGCCATGTGAACTTCGGATTTCACATTAAGAGAAGCTATACGGTCATCTTCCAGCTCAAGATGACAAACTGCATCATCAAAGGTCTTAATTTCGTTGGCATGAGTGAGATACAACTTCATATGCTCCCACCCATTTGGCAGAGAACGTATCACCGCTTGAACTTTCTATTCCTCGGTCAACTTATGACCAGTATCATGAAGCTCAGTTATCATGTTAGACATTTCCCTCAAATGCCTCTTCATTTTATGGTTAGCTCTTTTCTTATAAGTATCAAACTTGATACTTAAAGAACGGAGTTTTGTTAAGGAGACACCTCTAAAGTTCTCCTTAAGAGCATCCCATAGTTTTTTAGCTGTGTTGTATACATGAAACCTTTTCACAATGTCATTATCCATAGCACTAAGCATAATGATGCAGGCAAATGAGTTCTTCCTCTTCCAAATTTGATAAGCCTCAAGGTCCCTTCTTGCTTGAGCGGTATTGCCCTCTTCTTGAGGAACCATAGTCCTCTCTAGAGTGTCTAGAGCCTCTTGCTCTTCAATTATGTATTGGACTTTCATAGCCCAAACTTCATAATTGTCACCGTTCAAACGAAGGTCCTTATTTAGTTCAGCAACTATTGATTTCGAAGTAGCCATTGAAAAACTATAAAAATTACAACCACTTAAAAAAGATGTTCCAATCACAAAGCCATTCAGAACAGAATTCAAAATGAAATCAGCAAGAGAAAGAGTGCTTTAAACTAGGAAACTGAAGAGCTCAATCTTTATTTCCAACCCAATACTCCATACTGTGGTATTGTTCTGGAGTCATGGGATCATCCTCGACACTAGTGTAGATCTCCACCTCTTCCTCTTCATCTAATACAATAATCTCAATTTCCTTAGAGGTGATTGGGATCATCTCTACGAACTAATGGTAGAGATCCATAGGCATGTTCTTAACACCCTCAAAAGCAGCATCCAGACAGGGTCGACAAACAAATTTATTACTTCTAAGTAACATGGTTCTAGGGTTATGAGCTAACTTAGCTCCTACTTCAGCCAAGTTCAATACAAACACTTTGCATTGGTACTCATATTCCTTTTCAGGAACTAATCCTTCAATGGAGTCCACCACTTCGTCAAATACAAGGTTTTCTCCATACCAGAATTTATCAAAATGTTTTTCATGAAAAGCGTTTTTCGTAAACTTTAACATTTTTAGTTGATCAGTACCAGCAGAAAATCCTCCTTTCCAGACAAGCTCTTGGATCTCTTGGTTTAACGTATTAAACCTTTCCATTACTCCAACAATATCCTCTTTCTCAAACGGAGGATATCGTTTGGAGAAAAGCTTATATTCAAGTTTTTGTATTATCCTCACCTCCTCCTGAGACTGGATTTCCTTTGTCGTTTTCACGAAAGTTGCCATTTTTATAACACATATAGAAATAACAAAAACTTGTTAATGATCAACAATAAACAATATATAAATACACAATAAATATACTGAATTTTCTTGAAATTTTTAAACATAAATAAAGCATTTATACATAATAAATACTATTAAATTTATTTTAAATTTGAATTAAAATATCAAAATGAATTTCAAAAATTCATCAAATTTCAAAAATTCATCAAAATATACCAAAAATTCAAGAAAAATACAAATTTCAATTCTGGGAAAAATTTGACGAAATTTGGACACCGAAAACGCCCCCACACGCCGCTAGAAGTTCTATCACGGGCCACCATGCGCGTCCACGTGCCCTTAAGGTTTGCTGACTCATGTGATTGGTGCTGATGTGACACACATGCCACGTGTCATCACTTGATTGGTTCAAGTGATGATGTGGCTGATGACGCATCACGTAGACAACCGCTCCGCCACATGTCATCACCCTATTGGTCCACATGGACACACGTGGCTGGCACGTGGCATGTTGACGGTTTCAAAGGTGGTTAAGCTCGTTTACGTGGCAACACGTGATTGGTTTGAGTTTTCAACCGTCTAAAAAGCTGCCTAATCTCACTTCGCCATGTGTCCCTCGATCCTAACTTCCCTCAACCGCTCCGTGACCAATTCTACTCACAGTGGTGGCGTGTGCGGTCCACGCGCCGCCTTCTGGGGCTCTGTTGGTCGTGAAATTTGACATTCCGACTTGATTTTTCATGCTGATTTTAGTGGTATGCTCAGATTTTTGAAAATCCTATAAAAATTTTGACACATTTATACTTTTGGATCAAACATGGTATCAAATTGACATGGAAATCAACACAGAACCATATCAAATCAAACAAAAACACATCTTATTCACGGATAACCAGAATTAAAGATTTGAACAAATTAATCTTTGAACCGTTCGGCTCTGATACCAATGAAATCACATTATATAAACCGATCGTACAACTAATGTACAGATTTAATAAATAATGTAAATAAACGGACTTACATTTTATACGCAGCGGAAGTTTGTCTACGAAGTGAATCTGATCAACATAAGAAACCGGATCGTTCTGGTTGCCTTACCTACGTATGTATGAAAACACAGAGTACGAGTGATATCCGTAAATTCTTCCGACGAACGAAAGTAGTATGTTTTCGTGTTTTTCTCTCTGAGATGTTTTTCGTTTCTTATGCGTAAATGAATCAGAGAAACAACTTCTCTATTTATAGAGGAAATACCCAACTTCCATCTATTTATAGGGTTAATCCAAATTATACATTTGGTCCCTGTAATTTATCATAAATTACAGTTTAGTCTCTACCATTCCAAAATGTCATGAGCGAACCTAAAACCAACATATGGAAATTTATAACATAAGATATGGTAGTAGAGTAATTATAATAAGTGAGTACATATTATGTGTTTTCTCTCCTATGAAAAATATCCTTTGTTCTATTAATCGAGAAATAGGTTTGATTGTCCATTTTTCTAATATAAAATTTGAGATAATAAATAAGGTATCTTCTACATTTGTGAAACATGAAATTACTTTCCTTTATTTTTTAAAGATGTTTCTTTATTAGGGAAATACTTTTCATTGATTTATTCATGAACACAATAAAATAAGAAAAATATTTTCCGTAAAACAAATGGTGTCTTATACTATTAAATCCAATTTTACATTTTAACTTTTATGTTTTCTACATTTATGAAAATTCAATTTCCATTCTCTGAATAAAAAAAAAATTTCATACTTAAAGAAGAAAATTTTCCATTTCATTTTTTAGGTGAGAAATATTTCATAATTTAATACTTGTTGTATCAGTGTATCTTTCAAAGTGGAAGTGGAAGTTAATGTGTTCAGTACTCGAACTCTGCAAAATCTATATTAAAAAAAAAAAGAGTTTTGGGTGAGAAATTTATTAAAAGAAAAAAGAGACAAAATTCTATCATAATCTGACCGATGTATGGCCGTTACTGTAAAATGTTGTCCAAGTCACAAACAGGACAAGTGTCCCTTACCATTATCTTAAATCCCAAAAGAGAAAAAAGAAAAAAAAAAAAAAAAAAATTCTTTGAACCCCTTTTTCTATCAGTAATCACTTGAACTAACTTTACAACAGTTGCAGCAGCTGCTCAATCAATCAGTTATGGGAAGAATTTTTTTGGTAGAGTTAGAAGGCAGGTCTTACAGATGCAAGTTTTGCACCACGCACTTAGCCCTTCCCGTTGATCTTGTCTCTAGGGTATTTCTCTTTTCCTCTTCCTATTCCTTCTTTTCATTAATAATCTTCCATTTTACTCTCTAATTACCTTTTTGCGATCACCACTTCATGATATTCCGCTTCTAATCTATGTGTTTTTTGCACTTTCTATGAATTTTGGATTCTACATATATCGTTGATGCTCTTCGTTTATTCTTATTTGTACAGTCTTTTCATTGCCGCAGGGGAAAGGCTTACCTCTTCAATACTGTGTACGTTTTTCTTTGGTCTATTTTTTCTACTTTATTTTGCTTTTGATTTTTATTCTAATACTTCCAAGCATTGGGCACTTGTAGTTATGGTGATGGATTTTGTTATTGAAAATTGACTAGCTTTGTTTTTCTTATAACGTTATTTGAATTGGATTTTATCTCCTTCAATGGTTAAGTTTGAATGTATAATCATTGGCTAATGAATATGTTCATACATTGGAGATTAAAGTGTCATAGCCATGTATCAGTCAGTTTCTTATTTGATCATTATGCAAATAAATGTTCTTGTTATGGACTTTTCAAACTTTCCTCTCTAGTTACATACGTTATCTTATTGTTTTGTTTAAAATGATACATTGTTATTTATATCAATAGCTATTTTCCTTCCTAATGCATAGATTTTAATGGCCTTTGATGATTATTTCCAGTTTGGAGTGTTTTCTAGTAATTTCCAGCTCATCAGAATTTTTAAAAACCATCTTTCCTTCCGAGAATTGAAACCATTTAATGACCTGTGTCGGTTTTGTTATAGTCATTAGCAAAACTGTGATTAATGGATGTGTTTAACAGTTTTAGTGGAATCCTGATTTGCTTGCTACCTTCATTGCTTTATTTTGTGATAATTTATCTCTTGCGTTTTCCATTCTAACTCCCATTTAATTCATGCTGCTTTAATTCATAAATCTGAAGTTGCTAATAGTAAAGCACTAGATTAGTTTTTGGCCCGGAATTTCCCTGCTTATGTTAATATTGAGTGCAGCAATTTGAGTGGTATCAATTTTCATATGCTGGAAACTGTCACTTCCTTGGCAGTTATGATTCACTGTGACATTGTGAGAGTTCGCACCATGTATCATCTCGGAAAATTCTGGACTAATTAGGAATTTTCACTCTGATTATGACTAGTAGCTAGAGTACAAGTTAGCTGTGTAAGACTCTAGTTAGTTTTCCTGCAAACAAATCGACCCTAGAAAGATACATGTCGAGTGCACATGCATATTCACATCTCAGTATGAAAACCGACAAATGAATGGAATCACATTTATTTAACTCAAGGATTATGACCAATTCCCTCGAGAAAATCACGGAAGGTGTAGCTTCACCTTAGTGCTGTACATGATGAAGCGACCACGGTTCATAATGTGGAGTTTGTCATTTCAGGGTGAACATTACAATTGGAGCATCGGAGGAGAGAATGATGCTTTCAGGATTGCATACTGTGGCTGATATATTTTGCTGCTCTTGTGGACAAATTGTTGGCTGGAAATATGTACTCTCTCTCTCTCTTATGTGTTCATGCTATGAAAATGATCATAGACTTCAGTTGGATCGTTGTTCGTTACAAATTCTTCGGACCGTTCTTATCTTCCTGTGTAATTAATGCTATTTCTCTCCTTTTGTGATTCCTACTCAGGAGGCAGCACATGAAAAAGGCCAAAAGTATAAAGAAGGGAAATTTATTCTTGAAAGGTATAGCTCAAAAATACACGGAACGTATTTATCCGTTTTTCTTTTATCTTCTTGACATACATGTATGGTACAGAGGGAGGATTGTTGACGAGATGGACTTGTCACCGGGAGTCTTTATTGACAGCCGGACGGGTATGAGCGATAGCGAAGAGGCATAGGATAGAGTAATTCAGGTTATCATGTATAATGGTTGTACAAACATAATGTCGAAGTAGGAAGGGAAGCACTTCATTTTTACATATATATATGTGCAAACTGTATCTGTTGAGGGGGAGTTTGTTTAATAATAAATGTGAAGCTCTATTCTTGTTCTAACTCTTTCAGCTATTGAAACTTGGATTTAGATTTTAGGAGAAACAAAAATACTAATGTTTTCTTTTATTAAAAAACTGGCTTCTAATAGCCATCAGATGATTTGAATTGTCTATTTGTCTAGTGAATAAGCAAAATTTAAGACCCTTGTATTCATATGCTATTCCTGCAATTTAAGACAAGCATTTATATCTTAAAGGGAAAATAAGGTAAAAATTTATTTATTTTTTTTTTATAAATAAACGAAACAAAATTCTATTTTGTAGATGAAAAGTTATTTTCCAAAGAGATATAAAATACAAATTAATAATATTTCCACTCTATTATCCAGAACCATCGTTATAAATAAACGAAGTAAAATTTTATTTTGTAGATAGGAAGTTATTTTCAGAAAAGATATAAAATACAAATTAATAATGTTTGCACTCCATTATTATCCAGAACAATCATTGCTTACTCAATATGTTATAATTTACATTTAATTTTTAAACTTTTTAATAGTTTCAATCATTCTTTAAATTTTGTTGTTTTTTAGGGTTAAAAAACATATATTTACTAAATTAAAGGGAGAAAAATATAATAACATGAAAATAAGCTATGCAACTTTGCTTACAGAAAAATAAGAATTAAAAAACAAAAGTTACGCAACTTTACTTAAATATAAGTTATGTTCACTATCCAGTTACGTTTTGGTGGTAAAGATATTTATCCTCAGTTGGGAGGTCTTTTTGAGGGAAAATTTGCAGTACTCTGGTGAAAACACAATTTAAACATTTTTATAATTTCCTAAATTGTGTTTTTATAACTAAGGAAGTACGTATTCCGATGTGAGTAAGGGTTTTTAATCTCCGGTTTCGATGCTGAAAGCAAAGTTTTATCTAACTTGTTTCTGCAACTGTACAAGTAAAAGACAACTTAAAGTTGAAGCTTCGGATTGCTGAACAGATCGAATTTATATTTCTAGTCAAACAATCACAACTGTACCTTTATAGTTCATAGCCGTACGGATGTAGAAGTAATAACTGTATAGTTGTAGCCTATAATAGTATGGATGTTTAAATATCCACCCCACTTGCACTTAGATCAGATTTAAAACTCTAATTTACAGATGGTATAAAAGGAAAGGGATAAGGAGAGAGAAAAGGACGGTCATTTTGTGAGGTAAGAATGTAGATTAGGTTTCAGAGGAGTTAGAGAGAAAAGAGAAAGAGAAGAGAAGAGAAAGAAAGAACTCAAGACTTTTTCTTCATTTTTTTTGCTTAATTCTCTGATATTAGGCTTTAAACTTTGTTAGAAATCATAGGTGAATACTTCACTAAGATTAATAATAGGTATAGAGACTAAAACTAATCACAAGCCCGTAACTTTTGGAGATTTTTGGTGACTTTCAGAGTTGTGAAGCCTTGATCGAATTTCAACAATGCGGAGCTCCTTTGAAGTGTTTTTAAACTTGTAAAGTAGTGGATTCGCGGGTCAAAGGTATATTTCTGAGAAACCAATGGTTTTCTTGCATGTTTCCACCATTTGAGAATCATCTCATACACTTTTTCAACTTGCTCAGTTTTTGTTCAGTTCTGGTTTTTGCCTACAAATAAAATCCATACGGTCAATAATATAGCCTCACAACTATACTGGTAACTGTATGGATGTTGTTCCTCGGCCTCACGGCTACTAATCTCTAGAAATCCCTAATAAATAGCTTAATTTTTAAATCTACTTCGTGCCTTGAAATGATGACTGTACGAATGTGAGTATAGTCGTACGACTATAATGTATAACCACACGATTGTTATTCCCAGGCATAATGAATTAAAAGATGTTGTTCGAGCTTTTTGTTGCATAATGAATCTTAGATCTAATTTCCACAACTAATGTTAAGCCAAATTAATGATAGAGACCTGATCTTCTGAAAATCAACTCATTTAACGTGTTAAACATCAACCGGTTAAACTGTTTTCTCCAAAATCAACACGAGAAAGTCTCAAAACCGTTTTCCATCCATCATTATTATGTTCGAATCTCATGTGCATAAATTTTTGTCATATTACTAATGTCTGTTTTGGCAGGTTTAAATTTGCTTTTGTTATTTCATTTTTTGTATTAGCTGAACTCATATAGTTTAGGCGGTTGTACTTCGATTTCCCTTTGATTCATGTGTATCCCTCTAGGATAGCTTACTTGAACTGAATTGTAATTTATTTATTGTTCTACGTACCTTGCATGACTGCCTTATGTTGTAAAATTAAAATCAATCTAATCCTATAAAATGTTATAATCGATTGTTGAAATTGTTATTTTAATTGGATAACAAGTAAGTGACTCGTCCAAACCTAGATCTCTGGAAGGTATAATGATTCTTACTCGGTTCCGGCTATAACTGAATTTCACAGTTGAACTAAGTCGGGTAGCGACTTCTATATTTTCTTTGAGATTTCGGTCTCGAATTTTTTACAAATATTATACTTTGCTAAAATGAATTTCCTATTATAATTATAACATAAACAAGCGTAAAAAGCAGCGGTCTGCTAAGCCGCACAAAATGTTGTCCGCTCAGATCCGGGATTATTGTAAAATTTATCCTTTTTGAGACCAAATATTACACTTTAAACGAAAATAAAAATTAGAAATGCAATTCACATAAAACCTTGCCAAATTTAAATTCGTATGACAAAATCTTAAATTGACTTAGTAGTAGAATGTCTCGTATCTTTTCCTTACGGCGTAATTTCCTCAAAAAATAAAAAATAAAAATAAAATTGAGATCTCCATAAATTGAACCATAGAAGAAAAGAGTGTTGTAAAGAAAGAGAAACAAAACTTAAAATGAGCAATCAATAAAATATTTAAGCAATTGAAAACTTAAAATGCAATTCACATAAACCTAATAGAAATATGAGCTCATGCCAAATCTAGGACAACAATATCTAAAATCTCCATTCACTTAATTGTTGATGTCTCGTATTTTTTAGTAATTTCCTTAAAAAAAGTCAATTATACAGTAAAACATTCATAAACTAATACTCGATAAATTAATAATCTCTTTAAAATAATAATTTCTTCTGGTCCCGACTTGGGCCAATTCAAAAAATGATCAATTTTAATAAATTAATAAGATAATAATTTTTTAGAATAACCCTTTATAAATACATTATTTTATTATCTCTATAAATTAATAATTCCTCAAATACATATGCCAAGTATATATATATATATATAATTAGAATAATTCAGCAAAATATGACTCTATTGTATTTTTTTTTATTGAAATTTAAATCTATTTGAATTTCATCTCTAACTATTCTCAGTGCATTCAAAAGTTCTGGTGTACTCTTGTCAAATTGTAACACAAAATTGTAAAGAGTGGTTGATACTATAATTGCTTCCTTTCTTGTGACTGGTTCCAAAGGTACCGAATTATTCTCAGCTTCATCCTCAATTGAATTTTCCATGACACTCTCCACAATTTCTTTTAAACTTTGGACTTGTGAGCATTCATTGTTTTCACCTGGATAATCCAATATTTGATTGACATTCTTCAGATGACCTCTTAAGAGTGTTAGATATCGTACCTTGACTACTTTCAAATGATATGTTTCATTTAGCCAATCTTGTAAACCTTTTTTAGTGCATACAGGGTGATCTCTCTTGTATTCACACAATGCTTTTCTGATTTGATCAGTCATGGTTGACTTATTAACCCTTTTAGATAAGAAGCCATTTTTAGTATCATTTGAAAGAACACTCCATAAAAATTTATATAGTAATTCATTAATTATGATACATTGAATATTTTTAACATAAGTACAATGAACTTTCAAGTTCAATTAACTTATATAATGCACATTTAATTTTATTACGTAAAAATATGATGAATATAGTTCATTGATTTTAGACAAAAACTTTATTTAAATTAGTAATTTAAAATTTATTTTTAAAAAAATTTAAAATCACTCTATAAATTAATAAAATTTCATGGTCCTAATATTATTAATTTATAGAGGTTTTACTGTATTCGGTTAATGTGTTTCATTAATTGAAATTTTATTAAAAAATCATAAAAATATAAAGACTAAACTTTAAAACAATACATATCCCCTGTTTAGGTTTAGGAAATGGTTTCCATTTTCATTTTTTAGTTTTATTTTCTTTTTCTAAGTTTTCCATTTCTCTCTTTTCCAAATTGGAAAATACAAAACTGAAAATGTGGTTGGTTCATCTCTAGGTTTTTTTTTTTTTATTTGCAAATTTTATTCATGGAATTTTTAAATATTATGTGAAAAACTATATAAATATTGAAATATAAATTAAAAAAGAAATCATATCCAAATAAACATAAAATTTGACTTGATTCTTCATTTTTTTTTTTAAATTAAGCTCTTAGATTAATTAAAAATTTAATTGCAACTTTAGTTCTAGCTTTTTTCTTCACTTTCTAAACAAAAAATGATAATTTGAAAAAACTATTTATTTATTTCATGTTTTGATTTTCAATTTCTCTTACAAAATATATTTAATTTCTAATATTTTTAATACCAAAAAAGTACACTATGCATAAGATAATAAAATTATCTAGGATGATAGAAAATTAGAAAGCTATGATTAATCAATCAAAATTTAAATATATCAAGAGTCAATTTATATAATCTATAAATTTAATATTGTTATAAAAAAAATAACAATATAACTATTTTAGAAAATGTAAAATAATGAAATAACCAGAACTAATTATAAATATATGAGATAACACCTAATTTATATAATACTTTGTAAAATAGAAAATCGAAAAACAAAGAAAGTTAGTTTTTGGTTTTCCATTTTAGAAAATATAAAAACTAAACAGTGAATTCTAATTTTCAGTTTTCTTGGAAAAATTTCTAGAAAACAGCCACTATTTTCAAAAACTAGACAGGGTCACAATGTTTTCAAAAGTTAGCAAAAAATGATAAATAACATTACATCATGAACAACAGATGCATTTTTATCCATTTTGAATTAAAAATTTTCAAATTGATTAATAAAAACACAATATACCTCAGTGATATGTTTGAAAAATTCTAAGAGGTGTAAATATTTTTTAAATAAATTTTAAAAAATTACAACAAAATGGAAAATCTCCAAAAAATATTCAAATTTTGATATAAAATTCTTAAACAATATGCATAAACTATTAAAATCCTGAATGGATAAAAATACTCTCTATCACATCATTATTTTTAATAAATTTTTTTTTTTGTAACAATTGAAACCATAATTCTCGTTTGGAAAAAAAAATTTTTATGTTCCTCATTTTGAAAATCAGTGAAATCACATTGTACTTTTCTAAAATATACCCAAATATTAATTAATTATAAATTAATTTAATTTCCAATGAAAATCTTACCATTTCATAGATCACCCATTGTAAAATAGTAATTAAAATGAAATCTCCACTGATAGAAAAAAAATAATACACTTACTATATTCAAACAATAATTTATCTGATTTTTTTTTTATTTTGAACAAATTTAAATAAATATATAATTTTTTTTTACTGAAATGAGAATCATTGTATTAAATCATCAAGAAGAACATTCCTAATACAATTAGGAGTAATAAATTTGAAGATAACGATGTTAAGCTCCAAACTGTCTCTAGCAAATACATGGGCTACTTTATTACTCTCTCTCTTTACAAAGTTAAAACAAATACAAGTGAAAAATGGCGTCATAGTATAACAATATTCTAATACAAGCGTTACTAAAGAAGAGTCTTAATCTAAAATGTTGGAGCACATTTTTTGAAGACGAGAGACAACAATTTGAGAATCGCACTATGACTTAGCGATAAGGAAGCGAAATCAACCACGACAAGGTTTCGCGACAACTTAGAGTTTCTGTTAATAGAGGATCTTTAGCGCACATGTGTTTTTCGGAATGATATTCTATGAAGTTGCCATTGTTGTCATGAACAACACACACCAGACCAACAAGACCTTGATCAAACACGATGATGTCGAAGTTGTACTTTACGAAGTAAAGTGGTGGACTCTTCCAATGGAATGGGTCGCTAGAACTGGTTCGACTCACTTGAATAGATCGAACTATTTTTCAATAAATTTAAATAAATATATTCAACTAAAATAGTGTTGTATCTATATAAAGCATATAAAAGAGTTTCAATTCCAATTCGAATGATGTTTCCAACTTCTTTCCTAATTTAGCCTCAATTGCTAACTGTTCATTTACTTATGGCGTCAAGTCAAAATTGATTTTTAAAGGTAAAAATGGGGTAAACCAATTTAATCAAAATAATTTTTGAATTAGGATCTATTCTTTTAATGGATTGAGTTTAATTAGACAAAAGTTTGATTAAGAAATCAATATAAGTTAGAAATCAATAATTAATTAGTGCAACAGAAAATACTCCCTGCTCCTTGGTTTTAAGTTAGGAAGAAGTTTGGACTTCGGTTCGGTTCGGTTCGGTTCAAAATCGAAAAAACCGAAAAACCAAATAATTGGTAAAATATTAAAATTAATTATAAAATTAATATTTACTAATTGTAGAGAATTTTAGACATTATATTCTTTTATAGTTTCATATTGTGATTTTTTTATGCTAATTTATAGTTGTTAAAACTTGAAAGTTGAAAAAAAAAGAGGAAGAAAATTTTAGTATTTTATTGTGATGTAATAGTATTATTTAGTATTACTATTTTTTTAAGTTAATTTTTTTGTATTTCTTTTTTTTTTAAACAAACTACTTATATAAAATTTTTATTTTGATTTTTTTTTAAGTTGATGTTTTTTGTTCGAGCTAGTCTAAACCGAACCGAACCGAACTAGTTCGGTTTGGACTGAACCAAACCAAAATTTAGTTTGGATCGGATTGGTTTATAAAATATAGTGTTTTTTAGATCGGTTTATTCAGTTCGGTTCGGTTCAAAACCGAACCGGTCTATGCTCACCCCTAAATAGAGGACGACAAGTCGTTTGTTGATTATGTCTATAAAAAAAGAAAAAACCTGATTGAAGATATGACCTAATTCAGTCATTGCAATGCCCTGAATTTAGATTGCCTTTCTCTCTCTGTTTTTCGTTTCAAATTTCCATCTTTTTTCCTTCCTATTCATGACCCTTTCATGAATTTTACTTTCAGATTTATTTGATTTTACGAATTTTATCCTTTTTGTTTTTCTGGTTTGAATTTTTCTTCTTGCAGGAACTGACATTCATAGTGACAAATCCAAACAATGGGAAAATCTTCTTCTTCTAGTCGGAAGAAACGCTCTAAATATTCCTCTCTGGTAATTCCTCTCTCTCTCTCTCTCTCTCTCTCTCTCTCTCTCATTGTTATTTCTGTATAACTTGTTTCTTCAATTACATTGAAAAATTTCGTTTTTCTATTGTCAATTCTTTAAATCAATTTGCCTCAATTTTCTGATTGTGTAGCCAAATTCCTTGCAAATTGCTCTTACAGATTTTACCTGTTTATAACATTGTGTTGCAGGTATATATGTGTATTAATCTATGTTTCTACAACTTTTTGCAATTAGATTCCACATTCTAACACAGTTAGATTTTTTTTTTCTTGTTTTATGTATATATGTGTGTTTGTGTGCGTGTTTGTTGGTTCTAGGTGACATAAAAAAAAAAGTAAATTGCCACTTAATATAATCATCGAAAATACCAATTTACAGATTTATGTAGAGCTTAATGCGTTTGTCTTTGTGTATTGTAATGCTATTTATATGTATAATAAATCCATGCATTTGTCATTTAGGATCGCGGAAGGAAGAGAAGTAAGACGAAAAGAGCAAAATCAAGAAAGCTTAGGCGTCATGATGATTCGGACACGTATTCCAGTGATGATTCAAGAAGTTTAGCATCTATTTCTTTGAGTTCCGAGGACAGTTATAGAGGTAGAAAATCTAGGTCTTCCATTCGTAAGGATGCAAAGGGGCCTAAGAGGAGGGCTCGCTCGCACTCATCCAGCAGTGAAGAATGTCCTCGCTTGAGAAATAGAAAAGGGTCAAGGAGAAAAGTTGATTCTGGGGTGAGAAAGAAAACACTCAAGCATAAGAAGAAGAATAAGAAGAATAAGTCTCAGAGAGATGACAGTATTAGTTCTAGAAGCTGTTCAACTTGTCAGAGTTCAAGCGATAGCAGTGATGGAAGTGAATATGAGAGCCACAGGGGCAGGTCTGAAAAGAGGGGGAACAACTTAAAAAGTTTGAAGAATGTTAAAAGCAGAAGTAAAAAGAGGAGGTATAGGTCGAGAAGTTGTTCCTCTCATAGTAGAGATAGCGGTTGTGATTACTGGAGAGAGGAGAAAGTGACTGATGGGTACATCTCAAAACGGCTGAGATCAGTTATCACCTTTGCAAAGGATGACAAGGAGGAAAGAGAATTAGATGAGCATAAAGAGGAGTTAATATATGAAGATGATGGTTATCCATCGAGCAGAAGCAATGATAGTTACGACGGTGGGAATAAGATGATTTCAGGTAATCAGTCACCTGTTGCATCTGAAAACAAAAGGTATGTGGAGAACGAGAAAAAAGATCCTTTTGATATCAAAACCACTGAACTCTCCAGTAGATGCATGGGTGGAGGTGATCAGTCTGTGGAGGGTAAACCTGGTTTTGATGGGTTCAGGACGAATGATCAGTCTGTGGAGTGTAAACCTGCTTCTGATGGGTTTGGGAAGAATGATTCTTTAGGGGGGAAGACTGATGAGATGGCCAAGGATAGTGGTAAAGTTAATGATGATCTGGAGATAATTTTAAGACAAAAGGCTTTGGAAAATCTTAAAAGGTTCCGTGGAGGGATGCAAATAAATACAAGGAATAATTCCACTAGAAAAGATGAAAGTTGTGGTGCTTCAAAATCACCATACCCTAGAAAGGCTGACTTGAGCCACAATGATCCCAAGGATGAATGCACTAAAGGAGTTGAGGGAGATTCTGTGCATTCTCTGCAAGAGGAGAATATTCTTGATGGAAAGAATAGAGATTATGGATCTGCTTCAGTTGAGAACAATGCTTGTCTAACCAGCAAGGTTGCTGTTGGCAAAAGGGACAAGGTGAGTACAACTTTCAGCCGTGGAATTAACAAACAAAGGCTGGTAACATCTGCTTTGAAACAAGCACTATCTAATTGTACCAACAATGCAGTGGAAGCACCTCAGGTAAAATTGGTTAATGAGACTGGTTTGTGTGAGCTCGATGTGACTTCTGAAAGTGGCAAGACTAATAGTGAGAAAGTTAACTATGCTTCTGGCTCCGCTTCTGCTAAGTCTTCAACTTGCCTGCCATCTGCAGGACGAGATGCTGGATCGAATAGGTTGCAAGATGAAGATAAGCAGAGCTCAAAAATGGAAGAGAGGACATCAAAACTTCCAGAATCTCTGAGCAGCGCTGGTGTTGGTGATACAGTTAATAATGCCTTTGTATCTGATTCTGCTGAACCTTCTTCTTACGTTGCATCTGCAGCACAAGATATAAACTCAAGTAAAGTACAAGCTGATGGTAACGAGGGTTCACAACTGGAACGCAAGACAATGTCTGTAATGCGGGGTGGGGAAATGGTACAGGCAAGTATTGTAGTTTAAAATAGCTTATCAATAGTTTCTGTAGCTAAGTTGTGAACATTCAGTGTAGCATTATTTGGATTTTTTTATTGAAACAATTCTCTTTCTCCCTTCTAGGTAAGCTACAAGGTATACATCCCCAAAAAAGCTCCAGCTTTGGCCAGGAGGCAACTAAAGAGGTGATATTATTTCTGGTGGAATTCCTCTTTTCCTAAAATTCGGAGTTTCGTTTGGTTTTGGCTCTGCAAAAGAATGACTGAAGGTAAATTGACATTGAAGTATCTCATTTTTGATGCAGGAATGTTAACTTAGCAAATGTTGTGTTTTTGTACCGGAGAATGCCGCATTTAATTAAAGTAATTAACCTTTCTTGTTTTTGTTTAATGTCATCATTTAAGTGCAGAGCCACGGAGGTTTTGGCAACACTTTTTTGTGGGATGTAATAAAAGCATTTAAACATTTATAACAATGTCATTTAAATAGTTTACTAATTAATGTGTGTACATTTGCAATCTATAGATTATTTTAATTGCTTGATGAATTTTAGTAATTTGGAATCTTAGAAGTTAGAATATCGTGATTAGAGGGAAAATCCACTACATGATCGACAACATTTAACCAAATTAGACAATTAGGAACGGGAAGAGGGAGGCTTGAAGAAATGTTAATGTATACAATGATAAATTCATTCTCAAGAACTAGACTCTGACATTGTCACTTTGTCAGGCAGATGTGTCTGAAAACACTGCTTGATGCTATTCCACATTCCAGGTTGATAGTATAATTATCATATCCGCTTTTCAAATCCTGCTAAACACAATAAGCTTGGGAAATGAACATCATTTCTTGAAGTCATGAAATTCTTATGAGCGATTTTCGGTGCTTCTGCCAATAGTTTCAACAATGTTGATAATCTTCTTTACTTCCTATCAAAATTGTTTTCCTTTGTTCCACTTACACAGGCCCAACCATCCATCTCCGACACCGATATGTCTTTCAAGAGCACCGAATACCGATCTATGATATATGGGAGCTGCATGATTACAAAATTACCATTTGAAAACCATATAAAATAGATGATGTTTTTGACAATTTATCAAGACTCCTAAGAGATTGAGTCATTAGAACTGGGATTATGTCAACTACAGCCATGATAAACCATTTACCTGCTCGGATAGAATACCAGACAAGCCAACAACTGCCCCAGGTCTTGCATAAGAAACAATTTGATCTGCCAATTCCATTAGAGGATTTAAAAGTATATTAGCGATAACGATATCATATTTCGCTAGTTGATTCTCAACGGCATCGGAGCTTGGGTCTTTGACAACTTCATCTGTCCTTTCATTTCCCATAGGAGATGAGGGGTTGCTGGGAACTAGAACTAATTCCATTGTTTCTGGTGCTATGTTGTTGAGAGCAGCATTATGACGTGCTGATGATATAGCTTGTGGATCAACATCAACTCCAACTGACAGTGAAGCACCGAACTGCTTTGCCATACAAAATAATGTATAAGACTTGAAAATCAATTGGTGACTTGAGAAATTTCTTATTACTTGCAAAAGAAACATATGAGAAAGCATAAAAAAAATAATTTGCAGTATTAAAAACTTGATGTGAAAACGAAAATTTGTAGAAGCCAGCCTAAAAGGAAAAGGTTCACAAAAGAAAATGTAAAGAAGCACATCAAATGATGAAATCATTAACTACAGCAGCAGATGAAAATAGCAAACTAACAACAGTGAAAACTACTCGTGATACAATCAAGTTATGCATGTTTATCTTATAGCCCCATGCTAAACTCTGAAACATCAACCAGGTTTGACTATCACTACTGCTTCGTTCACAAGAATAATTTATTCAGTCAGGCCTAAATGTTACTGAATCATAAACTCAACGCAATTTTCCAATTTGATAGGACTACTCATATTATCAATCATTAAATAGGAAATTTGGAATTTGTGTCATTTGCTTATGAAATTTATTATGAAAATTTGCCTTAAATTGTCGAGTTAGAAGGTTTCTCAAAGAAAAATAATAGTCATGTATAAATATGCAAATACAGTCCTGATTCTAGAGTATATAGAGGAAGATCTAGAATTAGATGCAGGCAGAGGAACTGCAAATGCAGAGTGAGAGAACGGCTTTCTGAAAAAACTCACAGCTGGATCTCACGTTTCATTTCACATTTATTAGCAGAAGTGTTTGGCGATTGCTTTTGAGAATTCTAAGACAAGAAATTTCACTGTTCATAGACTCTACTAAAAAAACTACACATCCTTGTAAGAAGAGTGTAGGTTCATTTTACTTCTATAAAATTCTATCAGAAAAACAGTTTGTCCTATAAAAAAGTCTTCAACATCTCTGTTAAACCTTGTTTCAGAACTTGGATAAGAAATGTCTTTTGCTAAGAGTTTCTCTTCAAATCATATTATTGTTTTAGCTTCACGGTACCACTTTGTTGATTTTGCAAGAAGAGAAAGACTAAATGGTATAAACCTACCAATTTAGATAAAATTTTAAAAGCAAAATTCATTACCTTAACTGCTGCAATTCCAAGAATTCCGGAACCCGTTCCATAGTCCAAGAAAAGTTCTCCTCCTTTTATCAAACGTCGTAGTAGCAGTAGACATAGCTTTGTAGTAGGATGCTCCCCAGTTCCAAATGTTAATCCGGGATTCAGAATTATATTTGTTGCTTGAGCATCCTATAAGGGATAAGCATAGTATGATAAAATTCATTCCTTAACTGCCAGTATAACTATATACTCACATCTTAACAAGCATGTATTCCACAGATCACACTGTTCTTAGCACACCTATCAGAATTATCATATGCATAGTGCGGCAACCTGAACTTCAATATGTACTTGTATGTGCAGTCAATTTGTGACAAACTCAACAGTCAAAAGAATTTACAGGTCAAATGCAACTTAATGCTTGCCACTATATGAAAATTCATGAAGGTGAATGGCATGCAGAAAGCTAGCTTAGTTTTGTTGAAGGAAAAAGGAAGCTGTGCCTACATATGGTGAGAAATGTTTCCAATAAACTGAAAAATATATTTGCAGAAAACCATACAGGGGGAGATATCCACTCAGGCACAATCCAAAGTCCTTCAGTAACTTCAACAGGATGAAACGATTCCTGAAACAGATGCAAAAAAATAGTAAATAACATCCACCAAGATGCACCCCGAGTAAACCAAGATAATTATTAGCTATGCGTGCTGAAAATGATGAGATTCACATTTTATCTGCCAAGATATAAATAATGCATTCATAAGTAAATTCTAACAAATTAATTTCTAAGGGGACTTCTCTGTCAGAGTACAGTCCGTAAAAGTAAGATACAATCTAAGACAGGCATGGTATCTTAAATGGATGTATTTCAGATGCCTTTCTGGTCAAAAGGCTGTGTGCAGGTGTCCTTAGATAGGATTAAGTTCTCACTTATATTAGATCTTTAAGAAACCTTTTACATGTAATCACCAAAAGTGAAACTAGTTTTAAGACATGACAATGAAGTAGGCATTGATGAGTTCAATTTCATTTTGACATGTTCTCTGTTAATCAACACAATAAGAAAAGGAGAACTACAGAAAGATCCAATCACTTTGCTTTTCTCTGTGATTGCAAGTTATGAAGGAAAAGGGAATGGTCAATTTAGTCGTAGATTCTACAATTTTAATAAAGCTGATATGAGGATACTGGAGTTTTTTTATCAAGAAAGGTTTCATCAGATTATATCCGTTAGTTCATTTGGTAACCACTTTTGTAAAGGGATATCAACGCAATGTTACTGCAAATCTTAGACACAGCACAAGTAAGATAGGAGTCTTCTTAGCACTGATCTACTTTGTAAGCTAAGAAAGGATTTAGATTTTGTAGTTTCATGTCTCACTCTTGGCTCTGATACTTAAAGGAAAAAGGCCGAGTGTTGCATATTTGATTCAGGTAATTTGGACTGCTGATTGATTAGACTGAGCGTAGACAAAATAAATCAAGAACAATCCTATTTAACTGAAGAATTTAACATACTAGAACAATAACTATTAACTCCTATATAAAAAATAAGACACAGACTAGTTGAAAAGATAATTCATAAGACGAAATTCACAATGGCAGAAGAGAGAACAAGAGAAGAAAGTAAAACCTGAGTCTTTCGAATCCAGTCGTATTGCTCACCAATCTTAACCTCATACGCCGGTATCTTCTGCAAGCCTATGGAATCAGCAGCTTGTGCCAGGCACATGTCCACATTTTGGTTTTCAGGAAAAATGGAATCAATGTAGATCTAACAAAAGCATCATTTGCAAGATGGATTAAGAGAACAGTATATCTTACGTAGGATTCCATCTCAAGGCTTTCGGATAGAGAATCTAGTGGAAGATATTACAAAGATGCCATACTTAACACAGATCTTAATGCAAAATCTCCCTCATTAACAAAAATAAATACATATATGCACTCAAAGAGTACGAAACATGAGATAAATCAAATATAGCAGAACACAAAGGGCACCTCACTAGGGCTGTCAGAGTCATCCTGTTCATCTACACTGATAGACCTTGCACCAAAGCATAAAAGAGCTTCTGAAAGCATGTCCTGACAACAAAAAAGCAGTGTGCAGGTCAAATTAAGACGAAAGCCTCAAGCTTAACTCCACTGCACAAAAGACTTCATTCCTTTAGTGTCTAGGTTTTGGAATCTTTCTTTTTCTAAATTTTTAGCTTATTTATTGACATTGGAATCTTTAATATTTGGTTCGAATTTGGTAGAAGAGCTGGAAGGTAACAGCTTGTTTACATCCAAAATTGAAAATTGAATTCTACAAAAGTTTCCACAGAGAATAGCTTCATTTCAGGCAAGAAACTGCAGCAAGAGATGCTCATTTCCATTGTATCATATGACCATCCAATCAAGAGAATCCGATAAGAATAATAACATAAACCAAACTGTAACCAGTGAATTAAAAAGGTAATAGTTATTACAATTAAGCAAGGAACAAGAAAGGAATAAATGATAAACACAAAAGAAGCGCTCACAGAGACATTTTTGGGGCAGCGAATGCGAACAGAAAGATAAGCAGATGAATCAGTAGTTATGAAAGAATCAGGAGCAGCAGCAAGTGAAGCGCAATAAGGAACAGAAAGATAAGAAGTTTGAATGGGTGAAAAGAGAGAAGAAATGGTGTTGTTTCCACGGTGACATTTGGAGTGAAAGTATGAGAGTGGAGAAAGTGAGAATGAGGAATGAAGTGAGCGTCGATACAGAGTGTAGGAAAGGTGTTTGAAGAAATAACTCTTTGACATTTCTAGCTTCAAATCTGTCTTTACTTTAGCTCATGGTAACAAATACAAAAATAAGGTTTTGCAATTTGCAAACATTCAATTTTTGAAAAGATATCAGAGCGTTAAGTTTAAAGTCTGGTTTGTGTTGCAACTTGTAATTAATGATATCCAAGGTAAAAGAGGCAGAGGTGCGGCTGATTTTCTACTGGGGGATTCTGATGCTCAAATCAACACTTGAACTAGGATATAAACAGGATGTACATTTTTCGTTCTCATCAGGAATCTATCCCGAAGTGTATGGAAAATTCCTCATAAAATCCTCTATAGGACGAGGATGAAAATAATTTTATTTCCAAAAGACCAACAGAAATTGAGATGCGACATCCTTTTTGCTCCACTAAGTCATCGTCCCCAAATTTCCAATTTTATTTTATGTATTTCTTTATTTTTTAAATATTAAAATTAGTTTTATATTATAATTCTAATCAAAAGTTAAACATATTATTTGTATTTAGTTTAAATATTGAAAGATTATAATTTTTATTTAATTAATTTGATATATTTATTGTATAAATTTAATGTTTAATTACTATTTTTAAAAATAAAAAAATCTTCATGGGGCTCCCTGCAGGACGAGAATAATAAAGCTCTGTGGACCTGATTTTCATTACTTTGTCGGGAAAAGAAGAACTCAAATAATGAAAAGTTGGAAATTGTTGCCTCTGCTATTGCTATCTTAACACTGCCGTTGCAAGCCAATTCTATACTACCAACATCACTTTCCCTTAATATGTTTTTGAATTCGAACGCTCGATTTATGGTTCACAAACTCATTGGAAACCACCAGCTTCTCAACCGACTAAGAGGAATTTGATGACGAGTCAATAGAGGTTGTGGTGCGTGGAGTTAGATATGTGCGACTATATTACAAGCCCAGAGACACGAGTTCGATTCTAGAAGAGGCAAAACCTGACGGATTTCCATTCAAAGAGAATGTGGTAATGGCAATGGAATCTTTTACACCTGTAAATTAATTGGCCGATTTTAATTCCTGGCTAATTAATTTTCTACCTAAATTTTTTTAGTTAATTGATTAATTAATTAATTAAGTTTTTACATGGGAGATAGTTGGTTGCCGGGAAGAAGTTATAGGACATGACTGAAGTTTACTATTAGTGTTAGTGGTAGTTCATAGAAGTTGGAGGAAGAGAAGTGGAGTTGAGCATAACGTGGAAAGGAAGTGGCAAAAAAAGTAGTTAATTTCTTCCCTTTAAAAGCCAAGTTTGAAGATAATGGCGAGGCAAACAAACATCAATAACACAAACTCTACTCAAACAGAGCATCAAATCATATTTTCAATTCCCTTCAGTCAATTTTATTTTATTTCTCATCATTTATTTTTCCAGAGAATCCTTAGAATTTCGGGAGAATCCTTGGCAATTTATTTTCTTTCACTTTGTAAGTTGTATTTTTCTGCAAACTCAGTTCAATTCAAGCATTTTTCTATTCCAGCAATTTCATTTTGGCATTGTTATTTCAATTAATCTAGTTATAGAGTTAATTGGGACCTTAAGCTTTTAGTCCTTAAGCTTTTTCAATTGTTTGATTAGAAGTCAGATTTTCAATTTCATTTTATAATTTTCCTGCAAAATTACTGGCACGCTCAATTTTACAAAAAAGCAAGAAACAATTTTGGCATGCTCGGTGGGACCAGACACAATGCCGCCAAAAAGGAATTCTAAAGACAAAGAAGTTGCTGCATTCGAAGATGCAGAAGATGTGCCTGATAATACAGGACAGGTGGCTAACTTAATTGGACATTTTGACAATGTTGACATTGTCCCTCCTGTTCAACAACAAAGGGAGGGACCCAACCAGAAAATTCCAGGTGAGAATGATTCTCCCAATGTTGCTGCTGCTTTGGTTAACCTAACCAAAATGATACGTGAAGTGCTGTAAGAAGTCCGACATTTAAGTGGGAGTCGGAAGGAAGCTGAAGAGAGTGCAACTGGCTCTCCAACACCAAAAGGGAAAGAAGTCGTGGCTTCTGTAGAAGACACTAAGAGTAGCCAGGCAGAGAAATATCAAATCCCTCCACTGAGGGAGGAGAAGGGACCTGTTCAAGGCCGCATCCAAAGGGGAAGCAAGCCAAATCCTAATGGTGTTCCAGTTGTTCATTTACAGGGTCACACCAACATGCAAGCCTCTCCTAACAACTATGTGAGGGAGGAAGAGTTAGACTCGGGGGGCATACCTAGATACATAATGAATGGAGGAATTCCTACTGGTGGAGTTCCAATTCATGCACAACCACCACCTCCTATTTACCACCACCAGCCAGTGAATGCAGATGCAGTAAGGAAAATTGTGCAGGAGTTGTATGGTCCAGGCCTAAGGCAGGTGGGAAGGCCGGAGTTTCACAAACCATACCCGGTTGCTGTGGATCGGGAGAACCCCTATCCTAGGGGGATATCGCATTCCAGATTTTAGCTTGTTCTATGGAGAGGATGGACAATCCATCTTGGAGCATGTTGCCAGATTCATAATACAGTATGGGGAATTGGCTAATCTTGTTAATTTTGATAATTACAAGTTGCAGCTATTTCCTAATTCTCTAACAGGGATGGCATTCACTTGGTATTCTACACTACCACGGAATTCTATTTATACATGGCAGGAAATGGAGAGATGTTTCCATACTCAGTTTTTTCGTGCGGAACCAAAAGTTTGTGTAGCGGAGCTATCTAGAATGTCCCAAAAGAATGGTGAGATAGTTGATTCTTATATAGCTCGTTTCAAGAGAATATGGAGTAGGTGCAGGGTATTTCTACCAGAAAATGAATTTGTAAGGATGGCTCAACGAGGCTTGGATATTGAGTTGCGAAAGAAGTTCCAAGGAATGGAGTTCAAGGATTTCTATGAACTAGCAGCAAAAGTTTCTGAGTACGAGGAGTTATTGAGGGAGGACGATCACAGAAAAAAGACTTCTCTTGGTTCATATTTCCAGGAGGTTAATACTCCAGATGTTGCAGTAGTAGAACTTTTGAATAAAGGAGATAAAGTTTGTCCAGCTGCTTTCAAACCAACAAAGGAGGGAGAAGCCAAGTGTGAGCGGACAACGCGTTTTCGATGGGACGTGGGACTCCCTTTCGAAAGGGGAGCCTCGATTTCGGGCGGGGCCCTCCCTCGCGTGGGGCTTTTGGATTGGAAATTCGTTTTTGGAAAATCGGATGGTTTCATAAAGGAATCGAGACCTAAATCTCGATAAAAAGTATAGGAGTCGCCACCCGGCTCAGCTCAACCGGGAAATTACAGTGTAGCTGAACCAAAACGGGAACTGCCACACTTTTTAGAGATCTAGGTTCGGACAAGTCCCTTATTTCATGTCTAATCAAAATAAAATGGCCAATATTCTAATTATGACACTTTAATTTGCTAAGATTGATTTTATTGAATAAATACATGCGGCGCACATACATAATAATACAAAGTAAAAGTAAGGAAATAAGTATTTAAAAGGCTTACAACCCAATTGAAAGAAATTAAAAACTCTCGGCCTCACGATACAAATGCCTAGATACACGAGAATCTAAAAAAGAATTACAATCGCCTAATATACACGGTTTAATCTATTAAATACATTAAAAATAAAAACAAAGAAATTAAAGCTGCAAAATAGATGGTTAGCACAGATATATAGCACACCACACATAGGACTCGAGTTGGACAGAATTGGGAATTTTAGGATTCGGGGTCATGCATTTGAGGGTAACCGGGTCAGCCCGATTAGACCTGGAAAATCATTTTGAAACGTCTCTATATTTTTGGTTTTGTGAGAAAATCGTTTTTGAAAACATTTTTCCGGTTTATTTTAATTTAGCATGTGAGGTGGGTCGGTTTTCGGGAGAACCGAGTCTCCGTTGTGGTTTTGTTCTAAATGCGATTTCACCGAAAAATAAATCTAAGGTCGTGAATGCACACTCCAAAATTCATTTTTGATGATTTTTTATTTTTCAAGATTTCTGATTTTCTGAAATTTTATGATTTTTATGAAATTTTTGGGATTTTATGAATTTTTTTTTGGACTTTTAGGGATTTCTGCTTCTGGCAGAGAACTACAGTCGTGCGACTTTAGTTACAGTCGTACGACTGTAATTACAGTCGTACGACTGTAGCCCTTACCTGAGGCAGAAATCGCCAAAAAACTTAAAACGAAGGACTAAAACTGAGAAAGTTGAAAACAGTGGTACGATTATAGATCAAATGGCACGACTGTAATTACAGTCGTATGACTGTTCTTAACTTTCCTGAAGCAGAAGTGCAAAAACTTTGATAAAAATGCATAAAAATCAACTAAATCACCCAGAAAGCTGGAAAATGAGTTAAGTTGAAGTGTGTTTACCTCTTTGGTGCCGATCCACAGCTGGAATGACCCCTGGCTATGCACCAATCCACGTGAATTTGCTCCTTTTCCTTGGTTTGTTAAGGTTGCAAATGAGGTCCAACAATCCCCCAAAAAGTCACGGATTTGAGTTTGCTTTTGTCCAGAAACGATTTAGATTTTGTGTATGAATGTTAGCCTATGATTTCTAATTCGTTTTAAACATTAACACACTAGATTTAAGAAGGAAAAGATTAAAGAAAAGTTGGGTTTTGATTTTAGTTTTCTCTCCCTTCTCTCTTCTTTCTCTCTCTAAATTTTCCTCAACTCCCTGCCAAAGTCCCCTTCTCTTTCTTTCTGGCTTCCTTCTATCTCCTTTTCTAGAAAATCTTGAGCATTAATTGCTCAAGATTTTCTCCCAATTTTTTATTCTAGGGGTATGGGTTCTGCAACCTGTCCCTGAACATAGAGTCATACGACTGTAATTAAGTTACAGTCGTACGACTGTAACAAAAACACCACGACTGTAATTACAGTCATGTTAATCAA
This sequence comes from Euphorbia tirucalli, assembly GCA_039660915.1. Classification (NCBI taxonomy): domain Eukaryota; kingdom Viridiplantae; phylum Streptophyta; class Magnoliopsida; order Malpighiales; family Euphorbiaceae; genus Euphorbia; species Euphorbia tirucalli. Next base: position 48,032,401 of record CM077636.1, read on the forward strand.
GGCTGGTTCTTTTTTTTTTAAGACCCGAAAAATTCCGTATTCACACCAAGAAGAGTAATGTCAACTACACTTTTGATGTTGGCAAGACAGAGGAAATATTTGACTATTTGGTGAAGGAAAAGTTTATAACTTTTCCGCAGAATTTCAAGATGCCATCCAGAGAAGAAATGAAGGGAAAGACCTATTGCAAGTATCATGATTCATGGAACCATTCCATGAGTTCATGTTGGGCTTTCAAAAATGTGTTTCAAGATAAAATTGACCGTGGAATTCTCAAATTCCTAGAGAAGAAGAAGTCCATGCTAGTAGATGAAGACCCTTTCCCACCGGTTGCTTCAATTAATATGACTTCTTTTGATCTTAGATAGGTGCTTAATAAAAGAAGGGAGCATGAACAAAAGAGGAGCTAAAGAAATTCCAGCCAAGTACCAAGGAGAATTCAGAGATGGGAGCCAAAGCTGAAGAGTGTGCATGATAGACTCGAGTTCCCGCAGAGATGCAATAAGGAGAAAGAATCACAAACCAAGTCCACCAGGAATCGACCTAGGTTTGTGGTTCCTAGAGCTGCTAAGCCAAGTAAAGAGTGGCAGGTGGTGAAACATAAAAAGTTTCCACAACAAACTCCATCACTTACTCGAACACAAAAAAGAAGGCTGCAGAGGAAAAAGCTAGCTGAAAAGTATAAGGCTCTGGAACAAACCAAAGTTGGGAAAGAAAAGGCCAAGGAAGATCCAGCCACCACAGTGAACATGAAGGAGATTAAAATCAGTGATATTGTAATTCCTATAAACGCAACTTCCTTGTTTTTACCTGCTGATTTCCTAAAAGTTGACAGGGAAGTGGATGAAGTTGTGGAGAAGGTGAAAAATGATGCAAGCGATGCGGATTACCAAGAATAGGAGGTCCCTAAGGAAGAGCCAAGAGTCTGCAGCAGGGTTACCATCCAAGCACCAGAGGAAGGGCGACCGAAGAGGGTTATTTTTGAAAAACCTTCTGAGAAGATGACTCGGCACATCAAACCTCTCTACATCAAGGCTCACCTTAATGGGAGGCCTACTTTGCGAGTTTTGATCGACAACGGATTGGCTGTCAACATTATGCCTTAGAGGATGGTCAAAGTTCTTAGAAAAGGGGAGGAAGATCTTATTACAACAAATGTCATAGTTTCGGCTTTTAATGGCGAGATTTCTAAATCTCTTGGGGTCTTGCCATTGGAAGTTACAGTAGGAAGCAAGTCCCATATGTCAGCTTTCTTTGTCGTGAATTCAACTGCCAACTATCAAGTGCTATTAAGGAGGGATTGGATACTTGCTAATTGGTGTGTACCATCCTCTTTACATCAGTTTCTCCTTTTTTGGAAGGGAGATGAAGTGGAGATAGTATGGGCAGATGAAAAGCCATTTCAAGTTACTTCAGATGCAGTGGATGCAAGATTCTATGAAAAAGAAGTTGGGCCAATCCAGTTGTTGGGGAAAAGTAAGCTTGGGGGTCCAAAAAAGCTCTTATTTATAATGAACAGAGACAAAGGGAGAGTAGAGGAAGAGAAATCTTTAGTCGTGCCAAGTATCAGTAAGCTGCTAAAGGATGCTCCTATCATTGAAGAGGTTGATGATGATTAAAGCAAAAAAGGAGCAAGAAGCGGTGATTGCAGCCGCTAATATAAAAGTGCATATTCTGGATGTACTAGAAAGATTATTGCAACTAGAAGATTGTGATAGTGCTGGAGCTAAAGTGATTTGGGAAGGAGATGAGTGTAAAGATGACGGGCTTGAAGAGATATAGTTGCATGAACTTTAAGCCGCATTACAGAAGCTTAATGATACCCCTTGCCAAGTGGTGGATCCTTTGGAAGAGGTGAATCTCGGAACAAAGAAGGATCCAAAAATCACATTCATTAGCAGCTTGCTGAATCCAGAGTTGAAGAAAAGAATTGTTGAACTTTTACTAGAGTTCAAGGATTGTTTTGCTTGGAGCTATGAAGACATGCCCGGGTTGGATAGGAGTCTGGTGGAACACAGGTTACCAATTAAACCTGACTTTCGACCATTTCGCCAGCCACCTAGAAGGATGTCCAAAGAAGTGGAGCTGAAGGTTAAGGAAGAAATGGAAAGACTCTTGAAGGCTGGGTTTATTAGGCCAATAAGGTTATGCACACTGGTTGTCTAATATTGTTCCTGTTGTTAAGAAGAATGGAAAACTTAGGGTGCGTGTTGATTTTAGAGATTTGAATAATGCCACACCTAAGGATATGTACATAATGCCTATAGCTGATATGCTCATTGATGCAGTATCTAGGAATGATATCCTTTCATTTTTAGATGGTTTTTCTGGGTATAATCAGATATTAATTGCTTTGCAGGATATAGCTAAGACTGCCTTTAGATGTCCTGGGGCTCTGGGTACTTTTGAATGGCTGGTCATGCCTTTTGGTCTTAAAAATGCTGGTGCTACTTACTAGTGGGCTATGAATGCTATATTTCATGACATGTTAGGCAAATTCATGGAGGTTTATATTGATGACATTGTTGTTAAGTCAAAAATAGAGAATGATCATGTAGAACATTTGAGGAAGAGTTTTCTTAGAATGAGAGACCACAAGCTTCGCATGAATCCTTTAAAGTGTGCATTTGGAGTCAAAGCAGGGAACCTCCTTGGGTTTTTAGTTCATAAGAGAGGGGTAGAGGTTGATAAGAATAAGGCTAGGGTTGTACTTGAAGCTCAGCCTCCAAAGAATAAGAAAGAGCTGCAGAGATTCCTTGGATTAGTTAACTATTTAAGGAGGTTTATAGATAATCTTACTGGAAAATCTCAAGTTTTTTCAGAACTATTGTCTCTTAAAGGAGAAGAAGAGTTTCGATGGGAAGAGAAGCACCAGCAGGCTTTCGAGAAGATAAAGGAATACTTAACACATCCTCCTGTGTTGGTACCACCAACAAGGGGAATTCATTTGAAGTTATATTTGTCAACTACAGATAGTTCCATTGGCTACCTCCTTGCTTAAAATAATCAGGCTGGCCATGAACAAGCAGTGTATTACCTTAGCAGATGCCTAAATGATGCAGAGAGGAGATATTCACCTATGGAGAGACATTGTTTGGCTTTGTATTTTGCCTGTACTAAACTAAGGCACTATCTTATACAGTCATGAGTTTTTGTGATTTCACAGGAAAATGTGATTAAGTTTATGCTTAATCAACCGCTCATAACAGGGAGAATTGGTAAGTGGGCATTGGCATTAGTGGAGTTCACTCTTGTTCATTTACCTTGAACAGCGGTGAAAGGTCAGGCTTTGGCAAATTTCTTAGCTGAACATCCTTCTTCTACTATGGAGAAAGAAATGGAGGTTGAATTACCTATATGTGGTGTGGAAAAAGTGTCATGGACACTAAAGTTTGATGGATCAAGTACTGATAGAGCAACTGGTGCAGGTGTTATAATTATCTCTCCTTCTAATGCTAAGACATCTTTATCTTTCAATTTGGATTTTGATTTTGATTGCACTAACAATCAATCCGAGTATGAGGCTTTGATTATTGGTTTGGAGATTTTGAAAGATTTAGGTGCAAAGGAAGCTGTGGTCATGGGAGATTCTTAATTAGTCTTTAAACAATTGAGTGGAGAGTTCAAGTATACTAGCGTGTCCTTGGCTCCTTATTTTACTATGGCCAGGCAACTAGTTGATGATTTTGAAGAAATCTCCTTGGTGCACTTGCCAAGAGAAAGCAATTGGGAGGCAAATGAGATGGCACAAATCGCATCAGGCTTGAAGATTTCAGAGGAGCTGACTCATAAACTAATCTTAATTCAGAAAAGAGGACACCCCTCTATTATAGAGAGAGGTTTATAGGTGGAAAGCTTTGACATTGATGCTGACTTGATCAATGATTGGAGGGAGCAAATAAAGAGATATTTAAAAGACCCATCCAAGAAAACTCCCTATGCAATTAAAATGAGGGCTCAACATTTTATTCTACTTGAGGAAGATATGTACAGGAAAGGAGATGGTGGTCTACTACTTAGGTGTTTAGGGATGGCAGAAGCTTTAAAAGTGATGAGCCAAGTGGATGAAGGTGTGTGTGGGGCTCATTAAGCTGGAATCAAGATGAGATGGCTTTTGAGGAGGCACGGATATTTCTGGCCATCAATGTTGAAAGATTGCATAAGCTATGCAAAATGGTGCAGACAATGTCAAAGGTATGGGCCTATTCCTAGAGTGCCTGCTGATGACATGCATCCAGTGATTAAGCCATGGCCTTTCCGAGGTTGGGCAATTGATCTAATTGGGAAAATCTACCCTGCTTCCTCTAAGAGCCAGTCATTCATCATAGTGGCTATTGACTATTTTACTAAATGGGTGGAGGCTATTCCTATGAAGAAAGTGAAGCAGGAAGATGTAATTGAGTTTATTAAGGGACACATCATACACAGATTTGGCATCCTTGAAACCATCACTGTAGACCAAGTCACAATGTTCACAGGCGAGAATATGATGGATTTTGCCGAGGATTATGGGATAGAGCTTTTAAATTCCACACCTCACTATCCTCAAGCAAATGGTCAGGAGGAAGCATCCAATAAAGTCATTATTGGAATTTTGGAGAAAATGATGGAGGAGAACCCTTAGAAAATCTGGGGATTCCTTAGGGATTTTCTTAAAAATTTATGAAGGAAGTATTTTTTGCAAAATTTTGGCAAGGGTTGGCTTATATTTTCTAAGTTTAGGCCACTTGCAGAATTCAATTTCACAAATATTCACACAATGTAAGCTAGCTTATTAGCCGCAATGAATGTATACATGTTATCAAGCAATTGCAGGCCTCTAGTCGCTTTTCACACAATCCTAGTTTCTATCAGGACCATTGTTCATCAACAAGCAATCACACATCGCAAACAAAGCACGCCCCTGTAAGTTTGTACCTGTGTATTATAAATAGGCCTCAGGCCATTTCTCAAATCACAAGCAATGAGATGTTATGCATGGATGGATGCAGCACACAATGCTTGGGAAAAGTTGGCTTCATAGCCACTTCTCATTTTGAAAAAAGTTAAGGTCATTAGATTACAAGCTTTAAGAGTTCAAAGTAAGCCATAATAAAAAAAACTAACAAATTCCTATGGTTACCACTGCTTCCTACTATTTCCAAAATCCAAAAGTCCCTATGGAATGGAATTCAAGTCGATGGTCTTGATATCCCGCCAAGCTTGTGTCATACTAGCCCGTCTAGCACTAATCTCTTCCTTTCTTGTCACCCAAGTGTCCACTTCACTCCTTTGAGCTTTCAACTTGGCTTTTCTCATCTCAATTTCATTAAAAGCTTTGCTTTGTTGGATGGCAAGTTCAGCCCTTTCTTCATCCAGTTTTTGGAGTCGTGTTCTGCTTGCAATCATTTATGCCTCCAAGTCCAACATAAATTTTTCTTCTTCCTCATATGCCCCCTTCTTAAGCCTATCTGTTTCCGCTCTTGCTTCTGCTTCTTCTCCAATGAGCTTGAGTTCATGAACAGCCTTCATGTAGGAATGAAGTTAGCTTTCAAGAGAAGAAACTCATCTGTATCATTGTTCAATTAATCATAATAAGTAGACAGCTTGGAGGTGAGAGAAGTGAACAAGTCTTCTTTCTCTTTAGACTGGCAGGCAAAGGCAAGCACAGTGAGAGCGGATTTCAAACTCTTGATTTGCAAATGGTCAAGTTCGTTTAGTTCCAAACTAAGGTACTTGGCAACTGTCTCTTTGGCATAGGCAATGGACTTACGGGATGGTATAGGACCAGTTCTAGCAATGTTAACGACGTTCTTGTTAAGAAAGCCGAGGTCCAGGTCTGATAAAGGATCGGTAGGAGAAGGAAGCTCGGGCCTTGCCACTAATCTATTTACAAAGTCCTGAAACAAGAAATTACCCAAAGTAAGAACCATCAACAGTAATTCAATAGGAGAATAAGCTATTCTTGTATTCTTTAACTTACTTGGGTGGAAGGAGTGAAGGATGAATTAGCCTTGTAATTCAGATATGGGCTATCGCTGGAAATAACTTTTACCTTGAAGCTGCTAGAAGAGGGAGGCTCAAAACCACCAGATTGATGTTAGGGATTGTAGCCTGGATCAAAGCCTCGAAGAGCTGGCTCTGTTCTTAAAGAATCATCCTCATCAGCAGCCGCATATCCGCAATCTTCCTTTATTTGCTCATCTGCCAAGTTTAAGCACATTAGCACAAAACAAAACATACCAACAATACAAGGAGCAAGGAAGGAAGGAAAGGAAAGATTACCAGAAGTATTTGCATCATCACTTTGAGAGTTTTTGCTATCCTCCTGTCTAGGTTCCACCTCCACTTCCGATTGGAGGTTAGAATCTTCACTCTGAACTTCTATGGACTCTTTCTCTTTCTGGCTAGTTTTCATATGCCTCACACCCGTCAGCCTATGAGATTTTGGAAGTGGAGGAGCAATAGCTTTACCTTTGCCTGTTGCTTACCTTTTTGTTCTTGGTTTTTGTTTGGGCTGGTTTTGTCTTTTCCTTTTAGGAACAGAAGTAGGGACTTCTCCGGCTCCCTTTTTCCTTGCACAAAACAAAATGCAATTTAAGAGCCAAAAAGAGGACCAAGGAAGTTTGAAGCATAATTGAAAGAAGTGTAGATATGGCTTACCCTTGGGATCATCCTTGAAAAATCTAAGGAACAAGGAATGCCAATACTCTTCAAACTGGGAGTGGAGAGTTTGAACAGGTACATGACATTCATCAATTTCTGGGGAGTGAATCCTTTGTTCTTGTATTATGTTTTGAATGTCTGTGACATTCACTTTGTTCCTGAGATCCCCTTCTGGGAATTTGTTATTGGGTATGGCTATTTTCCATTGGACCAAACCAAATTGCCTATACCACAAAATGGGATGATACCCTTCCAAACAAGGAAATATACCAGTCCTTATTTTCTTTGTCCCTACCCCTACGTGAAGAAATTTCAGAGTAAGATAGGCTTTCCAAAACCACATCCTAGCTGGGTCAAGTCCATGAAATCGAAACTCTCTACCAGACACAGACAAATCTATGGTATTTTTATGGAAAATAAAATAGTCTTCAGGAGCCATCTTTAAAGTATGAAAAAAGGAAAGACAAGACTCATAGCCCAAAGGACATTCACAAGCCACCACCAGTATACCACCAAATCGATTTGGCAATGGCTTATCACCTCTCAAAGCAGGAAAATAGGAGAAAAGCCATAGCTATAGGAGCTACACACACCCACCATTTAGCCGGCAAAACGGTTCTCTGGTGATGGATAGGTACAAGTTGTGGAAAAAAGACCCTAAAAGCATGTTCCCAAGGGCTAAAGGCTGCTCCTCAGCCAAATATTTAGCTATAACCAGGTAATCCTTGGTAGGGTGGCCACTAATAGGGAAGAAGATGTACTTACAAATTAAAACCCATAAAAAGTGTATATGTTCATTAGTGGGATCAGCTTCTAAGGCCCGGGTAGCAAAATGGCTAATGCATGAACCATAAGACTTGAACTTGGAATCTAATTCCAATGGTTTAAAGTTAGGAAATGCATCAGACTCAACTAATGCAGGAACCTTCGGTCCCAATATAGGTAACCTGGTAAGGGCTAGAATATCCCTTAAGGTGATGGACATAGGGCCTGCAGGGAAGAGAAAGGAATTACAATGTGTTAACCACATGGTTAATGCAGCAAGCACCATGTCTTGGGAAAAAAAATAGGGTTGAAGGGTAAGGTTGATAAAGTCTTTTATGCCTATTCGGCTCCAGTGAATCTTGAATATCGGAGCCAATTTGTCTACCCATTTTTGCCATTCTAAAGAGAATCGGGGCCAAGATTTCATCTTACCACTGCTTTCAAGTGGACGGATTGGTTTATTAGCAAGCAACTCATCTACTCCTCTGGCAGGATAAGGAAATGGTGGAGCTTCATCAATGGGGGGGCAATTGGTGAGAGAGAGCTGCATAATACAAAAGCACAGGCTTAGAGTAATTCACATCTAGCAACCAAAGGCAAGTGAAAGGGAAGGCAGACTTACCTCAAGAGCAGAGGAAATATCGCCTAGAGGAGGGAGCTTCGTTGGATCAATGCTTGAAAACATTTTTTCTACAGAGGAAAAGGAAGGTATGAATTGTTGTTTGGTGCACATAATTAAATGATTGTAGTTATTATGAAACACTTAAATAATGATCTGGTTTCTTTGGCGAATAAAATTTACCAAGAAATCGATTTTTATTTTTGGGTTAAGCTGAGTATTAAGACCTATTCAAGAGCAATAAACACCAAATACACACAATCTATTGAGAGTTAACAAAGTAAAAGAGATGGAGAGCTTACTAGGAGAGATTGTGTCGAGAAAAAGGGATTGAAATTGGGAAACAAGTAGAGGATAATTTTTCCTCCGCCGGTGGTAAGTTTGAAAGGTTATCTGGGTTTAGGAAGCTTGTAAAGTCTGTGGAGGCTGTTTGTTTAGGGTTCTGGCTAATTTCTTAAATGTAGGGTGATTTGGGTCACGGCTCTCCAAGCTGTATTTGTATGGAGTGTGAATGATGTTTTCTTTGATGAAGGAATGTGGAGAAATAAGGATAGGATATTTGAAAGGTTGAGATGGTGTGGGTTTCAATTTAGAAGAAGCAGAGAGGGTGTGGAGTCTGTAGAAAGAGTTTGGAAATTTGGAAAATATGTGAAAAGGGGAAATAACGGGGCAATTAGTTTTCAAAGCTGGATGAGAGTGAGCATTGATGAGGAGGTTTAAAAGAAAGAACCCAAGATATTTCTCATATTGGGTTGGCCCAGGAAGTATTTCCAGGTCTGGGTCGTCTGCATTGGGAATGAAATTAAAAGCCTGCTCATTCAGTCTACTAAATTGGACTTTGGGCCTATATTTCATTTCAGGCCAAAAACATTATTTTAGGCTGAAAATAAAGGAAAAATACTTGGTTAGTAGATTGGCGGTAAATAAGGGAGACTTAAAATATAATAATTGAGTAATTGTGATTATATATAATTAATTAGTTATTATATTAAAAAAAAAAGTAATTTTGGGCTATGAACAGTACACAAAATGGTGCAGCAGTTCTTTATTACATTAAAAAAAAATGTAATTGTGGGCTATGAACAGTACACAAAATGGGCGCAGTCAATTCTTTAATTAAAAAAAAAAAGAAAAAGAAAAAAGTGGGCAATGAATAGTGGCAACAAATAGACATATTGACACATTTGGGCAACAAACAGTAAGCAAAATAAGCAAATTGGTTTTTCGCGAAGTTGCGAAGTTCACTTTCCTGCCGCCGTGAAGATGTGCTGGTAGCAGGCAGCACTGCCCAGTTGCCGTGCAACAATAACGCTGGTAGGGGAAGTGTCACCACCAACCAGTAATATGTGTTTTTATTTATTTATTTATTTTATTTACTGTTGTATTAAGGAAGCCGCAAAATCAGAGAAAACAAGAAAAAAAAGTTACTTGCTAATCGAAAGCTTGGATTTGGAGGTTGAATTTGGGAGATAAGGGTTTGTGTTCTTGAATTCGCGAACTTGGAAATGGAAATCGAAGTCGAATAGTCTAAAAGAATAGGATGAAGTGTTTTAAGTAGGGTAATGCTAAATATCCATCCCGGTCCTTGCGGTTTCAATTTTCATTACTTTATACATTAAACTTTGGATTTCTTTTGTTTTTACACATGTACCAATTTAATTTTTAAATTAGGTATATGGGGAGGCAATTGTTATACCTGTAAATTAATTGGCCCGATTTTAATTTCTGGCTAATTAATTTTCTACCTAAATTTTTTTAGTTAATTGATTAATTGATTAATTAATTAATTAGTTAAGTTTTTACGTGGGAGAGAGTTGGTTGCCAGGAAGAAGTTATAAGGCACTGTTGGAAATGTCCTAGTCCCGAGGCATTGGCAAGAGATATGCTTTCACCCATCTATCTTGGCCGAATATGTTGGATGAAAGGATGAGTCATCCTTGTGATCATTACTTTGGCGACTCATTCTTTTAAACCAATCATGGATGGGTGAGTCATGGCAAAGCTGGACTTTGTTTAGTGATGATCTTCTTTCTATTGGATAGAAAGGAGGAGCATTATATGATGAAAAAAAAATATATATATTGACTCCACTCTTTTGGCCGTAGATATACTTTTTCTTTGGTAGAAAAAGTTTGCCAATTCTTATGCTTATTTTTTTCTTTTGGAAAGAAAAAATGAGTGTGGTGTGTGAGAGATAGAGAGTTTGGATTTTTCTTTTGGAAAGAAATTTTGGGCAGCCATTACTCTATGCTTGGCCGACCCTCTCTTCTCTTCTTCTCCCTCTCTTCTTGGAAAATCCGAGCCGCTAGCACGGGTTGGGTCCGAGAGCCGTTCGTGTACGCATCGGTGGAGGAAATCTACTCTTGATTTCTGCAGTCCGCATCCGTCTCTTAGAGAGACTTTGTGGTAAGTTTTTGAAACTCTCCTTTTATGCTTTAAGTTTTTGATTTCCACATCTTAAGTTCCTGGGCCGGATTCGAGGAAATCGACGCGTATTTCCGCTTTTATCGGTCGGTTTCCCGTGACGAATCCCAACAGACACGACTGAATTTTACTATTAGTGTTAGTGGTAGTTCATGGAAGTTGGAGGAAGAGAAGTGGAGTTGAGCATAACGTGGAAAGGAAGTGGCAAAAGAAGTAGTTAATTTCTTCCCTTTAAAAGCCAAGTTTGAAGACAATGGTGAGGTAGACAAACATCAATAACACAAACTCTACTCAAACAGAGCATCAAATCCTATTTTCAATTCCCTTTAGTCAATTTTATTTTATTTCTCATCATTTATTTTTCCAGAGAATCCTTAGAATTTTGGGAGAATCCTTGGCAATTTATTTTCTTTCACTTTGTAAGTTGTATTTTTCTGCAAACTCAGTTCAATTCAAGCATTTTTCTATTCCAGCAATTTCATTTTGGCATTGTTATTTCAATTAATCTAGTTATAGAGTTAATTGGGACTGTAAGCGCTGGAATTTTACTTCCTCAAAAAAAAAAAGTATAGTCCTATGACTTTAACTAAAGTCGTACGACTGTAATTAAACTACAGTCGTACGACTTTAGTTAAAGTCATAGGATCGTGGCAGGTGAGCCAACCCATACCCTAAAAGCAGAGAAAAAGGGAAAGAAAAGGGGGGGAGACAGAAAAAACGGAAAGAAAAAGAGAGAGAGAGAGAGGAGAGGAGAGGAGAAAATCAGGGAGAGAAAGAAAGAACTGATCTTCAAGAATCCCTTACATTTGGAGATCTTTGAACCTAAAATCCTTAACCCTAACTCAAGGAGGAAAGTGCGGATTTCAGTGGATTGGAGCAACACCAGGAGTCAATCCTACGGTGGATGCACGCCAAACAGGTAGACACCCCTTTTCCCCTCTATTTTATAAGCTTTCTGGGTGATTGGTGTGGTTTTGTGCCATTTTTATCCTTTTTTCCATGTTTCTGCTTCTGGAGATCAAGAACAGTCATGCGACTGTTCTTGAGTTTGATGAACAGTCGTATGATTGTATATACAGTCGTACGAGTGTTCTTGATTTCTAGGTGTTTTCTTTCCATTTTTGTTCCAAATAAAGTTTTGGCGAGATTCTGAGTTTGGGTCGTTTACAGTCACACAACTGTAACGTATTTCCAGAATCAGAATTTCCGTTTTTATTTCCAAAAATCCCTAAAAATTCAGAAAACCCCAAAAATCATCAAAATGAATTTTGTTGTATGCATTCACGACCCTAGATTCAATTTTCAGTGAAATTGCATTTAGAACAATGCCACGATAGAGACCCAGTTCTCCCGAAAACTGACCCACCTCACATGTAAAAAATGCATATAAACCGGAAAAATTATTTTCAAAATTGTTTTTCTCAGAAATCAAAAATACAGGGACGTTTCAAAATATTTTCAAGGTCTAACCGGGCCGGCTAGCCGAGCCAACCCGGTCATCCCCTAAATGCATGCTCCCAATTCGTAATTTCTCCAATTCTGTCTATTTGAGTCCTATTTATGGCATGTTATATATTGTGCTAACCCTCTATTTTGCAGCTTTTATTTTTATTTTCATTTTATATGTTTTTAATAGAATTAATCGTGTATCCTAGGTGATTGTAATATTTTTAGATAAATTGTGTATTCTAGGCGCTTGTAAAAGTGAGTTCAAGAGTTTTTATTTTTTATTCGATCGGGTTGTAATAATTTAATTATTTACTATTTTACCTTAACCTGTATGCGCGCTGTATGTCTATTTATTTCAATAAAATTGACTTTTAGAATTTGAAATACTATCTATGAACATTGACCAATATTTATTTTAATTAGACACGAAATAAGGGACTTGTCTGGACCCGAATCTCTAGATAGTGTAGCGGCAGTTTGTCCGGTTCAGCTGCATTATAAATTTCCCGGTTGAGCTGAGCTGGGTGGCGATTCTACAATATTCATCGAGACTTAGGTCTCGGTTATTTTAAGAATTAATTCCATTTATTTTCCAAAATCGATTTTCTATTTATAAAAACCCCATGCGAGGGAGGGGCCCGCCCCGAGATCGAAGCGCCCCTTCCGAAAGGGAGTCTCGCGTTCCGTCGAAAACATCGTCCGCTCACAGGGACCTTAAGCTTTTAGTCCTTAAACTTTTTCAATTGTTTGATTAGAAGTCAGATTTTCAATTTCATTTTGTAATTTTCCTGCAAAATTACTGGCACGCTCAAGTTTACAAAAAGGCAAGAAACAAAATCGAAAGATGACAATTTTAAAAGATCAATAGAGAAAATGGTGGAATCTCATGGGATTAAGATTGTGAGAGTTTGGAGGAATTAATGGGAGGGTATTTGAAGGTAAATGGTTAAATAATCATGAGTTTATAGTTGGACCATTTGTTGATATTGTTATTGGAATTGCAGAATCTGCTTCTTATACTATTTTTAATTATTTTGATTATTTTTTTTGTTTCTACACAAAATTTAGCATAGAAATTCATTAATGGAATGGCTATCCCGATAATTATTTCTCAAATGTGTTCTAAAAATGCAGATGGTGTTGGAGAATTGATTTTAGGGAAATTGTCAGTTTTACGCTAAATAATAACTTTATTTCAAGCCGTACGTTTAACAATTTACTCAATTACCTTTTTTCTTTAAATTCTTTTATTTAATACTTAATACTTATGTTTTTTTTTTCTTTTTTACGTTCTTTTTTCTTACTAGGGGAAAATGGCAGAAATGGAGAAAACCCAACACCATCATCCCCTCCCCTGTGTCTCCGGCGTCCTTTGCTGCCGGTGCCCGCTGCCCTTCGGTGGTGGTCTTCTCCCCTGTATCTTTCTTGTCTCTTTTGGTTTCGGTGCCTTTGTTGCCGATTTCCTCTCTGCCCACCGTCAATTTCTGGTGTTGCCTGCTACTCTGATTCCGGTGACTATTACTGTTTTGCTATGGTAACGGTCGATCTTGTGAGGCTGATGGATTCAGTAAAGCACTGAACTCAAGTCCTTTCCTGTTGAGAGCCTCCCTCCCACACTTGAATTTTTATATATTAGTGAATGTCCTGATCTAGATGAATGGTGCTCAAACGACAAAGGAGAATATGGTCCCATCGTTGAGATTCAGCTCTTTGTAAAAGATTGGTAAGTAAGTAAAAGCTCTAATTCATATATTCAGCTCTACTCTTTATTTTATTTGGTACAATTATTATATCATCTTGATCTTGGCGTGCTTTCTGCGAAGTGCACATATGTTTGTTGAATATGCCTTGTGTGGGAACTATGCATTAGGCTTTGTGATATGATGGGTAATAATTATATGATGGGTGTGTTTGTTATTTTTGCTGGTAAAACGATGATCATGAGAATAAGATTGTGTAGGGCCTGTGGGCATGAATAGTTTTGTGTGGCTAATCATAATCAAGTAGTCTTTGGGAGGAAATTTATACTGTTGCTTTTTTTGGTGTTTAGAACTCGAGGCTAGTTTTCCACACGGCAGATACCTGCAATTTAATGAGTTAGTTGTTGGCGATATTGTTTGGGTGGACGAAGTCAATGCATTGTATGATGCAACATGCTTCATTGAGGGATGTAAAATCACAGGCTTGGATTGTGAATGGAAGCCTAATTATGTGAAAGGTAGCAAACCAAACAAGGTTATGATATGTTCTTCTTATACAAAGGTTCATGTGGCTGTTATACATGAAAATCTTTTCTATATTTGTCCTTTTGACTACTTTTTCCTTTCTTTATATGGAGACTTTTGTTATTTTCAGGTTTCTATCATGCAAATTGCTTTTGATAAAATGGCTTTTATCTTTGACTTGGTAAAGTTATTTGAAGATGCACCCTGTATTTTAGACAACTGCCTAACTCGAATTTTGCAGTCTCCAAGAATTCTAAAACTTGGTATGCATATATAAACTAGTGGAGAACCATCTTTCATCGTGTTGCAAGTTTTAAGCCTTGAAAAATGAAATTGATTATGGAGACCCAAAGGAATCCTTTATTTGCTTTTGCTTTTTGTACATTTTATGAAACTAAGATTGCTCTTATTGTATGCTTAATTTACTTAGCAAAATGAGGTGATAATTGGGCGCTATTCATGTGGACAGGGGGTTAAGTTTTGGTGTTGGTGGAGTTTATGCACATTCTTTCTAAAATAATTCAGGTCTTTGGGGGCTTAAAGTTTGAATATAAGCATATTGAAAAATTTGATGTACTTGTTTAAGTCGTCACGGACTGAGAAAATACCCTTAGGGATAAAAATTGTATATATAGAAAGGAAGTTATAAATTTTGGCTTCAATTGTAATTTCTTTTAATTCTTGAAATGATAAGATAGAAAATACTTATAAATAGGGTTAAAAACTGCATACATAATTGTGTAAAGAGGTGGTCTACAGTCTGCATAGAACATTACTATGAATTGTTTGGTCGTACATGGGAGTTTTCATAAGGAACAAAGTCTGGGACCAGTCTAGATGTTAATGTGGGTCATCTCCAAATATCATCTCAAAGCACTTCCTACCACTGCCCAGACTTGTTGATCCCATGATTTATCCCATATTTGTGAATCTCTATACAATTGCTTCTAGCTTTGTTTTTTTAGGTATGATCATTATGTTTCCTGCTTAAGCTCTAATTTTTTTTGACTTCGAATTGTTTTTTCCCATTTCAACCTCAATTGAATGTCGCTAAACTATTGATTCACCAGCTATGATATTGGATGTCACTATACTGTGATTTTCTTCCTCAAGTCCTCAATGAACTAGTGTGAGTTTTATGCTTTAGGCTCTTCAACATTCTTTCATATATACATTTTGTTTTCATGTATGTATTTATAGTTAGCAACAATGCTATATTTATGGAACTCATGAACAGTTTAATTTTCTTATTATGAAGACCAGTTTGATTAGTGAACATTATTTGTGATAAATTCGTAATTGTGAATGGTTAAATGTTATTCATTGTGGACTAGGTTTGAGTGAGGATTAGATTAAGAGCATGTTAAGTGTTGCCGCTATTATATTTGTTGATATCATCTGATTTCTCAAATTGAAACTTCGAATATCAGCTAATTTGAATTCACACAAAGCTCTCCAATGGAACGGCCTACGATGTCGGAGGTTGTGAGAATGCTTGAAGGTGATGGACTGGCAGAAAGATGGGAGGAGTGGCAAAAGGTAGAGGTGGTACCGCAAGAGATAGATTTGGCTCCATCCCCGAGTTTCGAATGGATCCTTGACTCCACTGAGAACCTACATGCTGTAGAATTGTCTGGTTCAAGATGACATCTTCTTGTACACTGTTATACATTGTTTATACACTTCTTATATATTGTTATACATTGTTTATACACTATTTGTACATTGTTTATACACTGTTTATACACTTCTTTGTTATACATTGTTTGTACACTTCTTATATATTGTTATACACTTCTTATATATTGTTATACATTGTTTATACACTTTTTATACATTTTTTATATACTTCTTATACACTGTTATACACTTTTTATATATTGTTTATACACTTCTTATACACTGTTATAAATTGTTATAAACTGTTTATACACTTCTTATACATTGTTATACACTTCTTATATATTATTATACATTGTTTAAACATTGTTTATATACTATTTATACATTGTTTATACACTTCTTATACGTTGTTATACACTGTTTATATATTGTTTATGCATTGTTTATACACTTCTTATACACTGTTTATACACTTTTTATACATTGTTATACATTGTCATACACTTCTTATATATTGTTATACACTGTTAATACATTGTTTATGCACTGTTTATACATTGTTTATACACTTCTTATACACTGTTATACACTTTTTATACACTGTTTATACATTGTTTATACACTACTTGTACACTGTTATACATTATTATACACTTCTTATACAATGTTATATGTTTATACACTTATTATATATTGTTATACACTCTTTATACACTGCTTATACATTGTTTATACACTGTTTATACATTGTTTATATACTGTTTATACATTGTTTATACATTGTTTATACACTGTTATACACTTTTTATACACTGTTTATACATTATTTATACACTACTTATACATTGTTATACATTATTATACACTTCTTATACAATGTTATATGTTTATACACTTATTATACATTGTTATACACTCTTTATATACTGCTTATACATTATTACACATTGTTTATACACTGTTTATACATTGTTTATACATTGTTTATACACTGTTTATACATTGTTTATACATTGTTTATACACTGTTTATATATTATTTATACATTGTTTATACATTGTTTATACACTTCTTGTACACTGTTATGCACTTTTTATACACTGCTTATACATTGTTTATACAGTACTTATACATTGTTATACATTATACACTTCTTATACAATGTTATATGTTTATACACTTATTATAAATTGTTATACACTCTTTATACACTGTTTATACATTGTTTATACATTGTTTATGCATTATTTATACACTGTTATATATTGTTTATACACTACTTATACATTGTTTATACACTTCTTATAGAATGTTATAAGTTTATACACTTATTATACATTATTATACACTGTTTATATACTGTTTATACAATGTTATATGTTTATACACTTATTATACATTATTATACACTCTTTATACACTGCTTATACATTATTATACATTGTTTATACACTGTTTATACATTTTTTATACATTGTTTATACACTGTTTATATATTATTTATACACTATTTATATATTGTTTATACACTTCTTATACACTGTTATACACTTTTTATACACTGCTTATACATTGTTTATACACTACTTATACGTTGTTATACATTATACACTTCTTATACAATGTTATATGTTTATACACTTATTATACATTGTTATACACTGTTTATACGCTGTTTATACATTGTTTATACATTGTTTTTGCATTATTTATACACTGTTATACATTGTTTATACACTACTTATACATTGTTATACATTATACACTTCTTATACAATGTTATATGTTTATACACTTATTATACATTATTATACACTGTTTATACATTGTTTATACATTATTTATACACTGATATACATTGTTTATACATTATTTATACATTGTTTATACATTATACACTATCTATATATTGTTTATACATTATTTATACACTGTTATACATTGTGATACACTATTTATACACTTCTTATACACTGTTATACATTGCTTATACATTGTTTATACACTCTTTATACATTGTTATACACTGTTTATACACTTGTTATACTTTGTTATACCTTCTTATATATTATTATACATTGTTTATACATTGTTATAAACTGTTTATACACTTAGTATACATTGTTATACTTTCTTTATACACTGCTTATACATTATTATACACTATTTATATATTAAGATACATTATTACATTGATTATACCTTAATTATACCTTAAGATACACTATTCTAGTGATTATACCTTAGTGATTCCTTATTTATACCTTATTTATACCCTAAGATACATTATTATATTGATTATACCTTACTTATACATTAATTATACCTTAAGATATACTATTACAGTTATTATACCTTTGTTATACCTTAAGATATACTATTACAGTAATTATACATTAGTTATGCCGTAATTATACCTTAAGATATATTATTACAGTGATTATACCTTAGTTATACCTTAATTATACATTAGTTATACCTTAAAATACATTATTATAGTGATTATACTTTAGTTATACCTTAATTATACCTTAAGATATGTTATTACATTGATTATATCTTACTTATACCTTAATTATACCTTACTTATACCTTAAGATACAGTATTACATTGATTATACCTTAGTTATACCTTAATTATACCTTAAGATACACTATTCTAGTGATTATACCTTAGTTATTCCTTATTTATACCCTATTTATACCCTAAGATACATTATTATATTGATTATACCTTTGTTATACCTTAATTATACCTTAAGATACACTATTATAGTGATTATACCTTAGTTATACCTTAAGTATACCTTAGTTATACCTTAAAATACACTATTGTAGTGATTATACTTTAGTTATACCTTAATTATACCTTAAGATATGTTATTACATTGATTATACCTTAGTTATACCTGAATTATACCTTAAGATACATTATTCTAGTGATTATACCTTAGTTATTCCTTATTTATACCCTATTTATACCCTAAGATACATTATTATATTGATTATGCCTTTGCTATACCTTAATTATACATTAAGATACACTATTATAGTGATTATACCTTAGTTATACCTTAAGTATACCTTAGTTATACCTTAAGATACACTATTACATTGATTATACATTAGTTATACTTTAATTACACATTAAGATACACTATTACAGTGTTTATACCTTAGTTATACCTTAATTATACCTTAGTTATACATTAAAATACACTATTACAATGATTATACTTTAGTTATACCTTAATTATACCTTAGTTATACTTTAATATTCAAAGGCATAATTAGTTATACTTTAGAGAAAAAAATATGTCGGAAAAAGTATATACATATGGACTTTGTTTCGAAGATAAAAAAAAAATAAAAAAAAACTTTCTAAAGTCACATGACAAAAAAATAAACGGATTGAGAGATAAATGCGAAATTACAATTTTTAATTATAAAAAGAGGAGAGAGAAACGTGGACAAAGTAGAGAAGGTATTTTGGAGATTTTGATTTGTGTTTTGTTGTTTACTTTATGAATGAATCACGTAAAAATGATAATTTTTGTTTTAGGTATTTTTGAAATTTTGAAAAGTTTTTAAGGTATTTATGCAAACTTTTTCTTTTGAGGTAAAAATGTTATATGGTGCCAAAAGTTATGTATTTTTGTAAAATGCCCTTGATTTTACTCCCATTGAGTTTGCTCCTTCCCCTTTCTCTTAAAAGTGATACATTTTTAATTAATTAAAAAGAAAACTTAAAAAAGTGATTTCAAAATTAGTGATTCATTTTCATCACTTTATATATTAACTAGTTAATTGGTACCGTTTTATAATCTTTATGTATTTTAATAGCAAAAAATTTTGATTAATTAATCTTTTGTGTCTCGTGTGGGCAACACTTTATGATACACAATCGATATAGTTTTGATATATGTATAATACATCTATAAACAATAGAAAATAATGTGATACATGTAAAAATAAGACAAAATAAAGGAAAAGATGTGGAAACAACATCAAATGTAATTAAAATTAACAAAAAAAAAGAGTAATTTTAAAATAAGTTAAAAGACAAGACAAAAAGTTAATCAGATAGACTATTGATACATTTGTGATATTGTGTTGATACATGTTTTGGTGTTTGGTTATTGTTATATATGTGTTTTTTGCTATATATTATGTTGATACATTTGTGATACTATGTATATACATGTTTTGGTATTTTGTTGTTGTTAAATATGCGTTTTTTGCCACGTACTGTGTTGATATATTTGTGATACTGTATTGATACATGTTTTGATGTTTGGTTGTTGTTATGTATGCATTTTTTGCTATATACTATGTGATACATTTGTAATACTATGTTAATACATGTTTTGGTGCATTGATACATTTATATATGCTTTTTCTGGCATATATTGATTCAAATACAAACGTATCCAAAATGTATCAAAGCATGTAAATAAATATATCAAAGTAATATATTTGGAGGAGACTTATATATCATACAAAAGCTAACATAAACTAAGAAACATTTGGAGGACACTTGCATACCATACACAAGCTAATACAATCTCAGAAACATTTGGAGGATACTTGTATACCATGCACTAGTTAACACAAATTCTCCACCACCACTGATTAATTAATTGATTTCACTATAACTGAACTTTTTCTTCACCATCTATCTTCAATTACAAAACCAAATTAAAAATTAAAAAAAAAAATAGCATGAAGAACTAAACAAACACAAATCATCTCTTTCTTCTATCAATATATATTAGCCACCCAAATCGTCTCCTTCTTTCATCAATATCAACTTTCATAGTAAACAAACACTTTTTTTATTTATTCATTCAACAATGGCTCACACAAAGCAAACAACAAGAAAATCCATAGGAGGAAAGGCTCTTTGCAATCAGCTGCCCATCAAAGCAGCCGACAAATCAGCTCCGGTGACCGATAGAGTGAAAAAGCCACACCGATTCAGTCTAGAACAATAATTTGTTGTTAGCGTCACCTACAGTGGAACAAAAGAAAGAGATGCAAGAAACGATGGAGAGTGTTTGACACGCGTAGATAGTTTGGATATTTTGAATCTTCATATGCTTTTTTTTTCGTTATAATGTACGTAATATAGGTATTAAAAAATCACATATTTTGAGAATTTTGAATTTTTTTTGTAGTATTTCAGAAAGAATCTCCATACTAAGTAAAAAGGAGATTTGGAGTCAAAATTTGGGTATTTTGCTAAAAAGTCCTTATTTTTAACCATAATAGACTATGGTCATTATGACCATCGATGCGTAACAATTGTGGCTAGGGATGAAGGGAAGGGGGGTGCCTTGGGGGGCCCGTGCCCCTCTGGCCACCGGGAAACACCCCAAGTAGGGGTGTTTGGCTGGCGGCCGCCCCTGTAAGTTGCAACGGGTTTAGGGGGAGTTATGCCCTCCCCCCCAAATCTACGAAGGAGACGAATCAATCCAAAGGCAAAACAACATCATTTTGCCTTCGGTTTAAAAAAACTCATCATGATAAAACAACGTCGTTTTGCCCTGATGAGTTAAAAACAATAAAAGTCTACATTCCTCTCATCTCCCTCTCTTCTGTTCGACATTTTTACACCCAATTCAAATTTCAGCATAAACTTGATGGCTCCACCTCCACGTCGCACCTCCACCGATCTGCAGTCGTCGCCGCCCTGACGCCCCACGTACTGTCTCTGTCTGTTGTCTTCCTTCCTTTATTTTCTTAATTGAGGTTAATTTCTTTCAATTCCGAATTTCTCATTCATTGATTTACCCTAAAATTGAATATGAGAAATTAACTTCTTAAAATTAGACTAATTAAAAATTGTAATGGTGTTATGTTGTTGGTGTATTATTATTATTTGAATCATTTATTGCATTATTGTGGGTGAATTTGATAAATTACGGTTTATAATTTAGGTATACTATTTATTTGTTTATATTAAATATAATGTCAAATAAATGAAGAATTGACATTTGAACTTAGTTAATTGTATTGTAATTTGAATTGAAATCGAGTTAATTATTTAATCAGGAAAGTTAATTATTGAATTAATTGAGTTGTGTTATAATTGGAATTAAAATTGGTAGATTGTAATTTTAAATTTATATTTAGTAATATGATTGTGTTGCTAGTTTAGGATTTAGAGATATGGACAAGTTTGTTGCTAGAACTAAGATTAAAAGAAATTTGATATCAAGTCTCGAACCTTTATCAAATAGTAATGCAACACATATAGAGATAGTGAAAAATGAGCATGTATTGAAAAAGAAGCTACAGATGATGATATTATTGGTGATCCAGAATTGCAAAAACCAATTGATAATTATCCATTTGAAATTCAAAATTCATTGAGGAGAAAACATTTAAAGGCCTTTGTCAACCCGTTGGACATGAATTTCCACAGACTTATTTTGGAAAAGAAAGGAGGAGGTTTCAAAGTACTTGGTTTAAGAATCATGATTGGCTAGAGTATAGTATAACTAAAGATAAATCATATTATTTATATTGTTATTTGTTCGTGAATAATAGTAAAAGTAGGGGGGAATGCTTTTACAGAAGTTGGATATGATAACTGGAAACATGCTATACATAACTTTATTAATAATGGAGGAGGTAATGATAGCCCGCAAACTTACAGTAGAGTTAAGGTTGATCATATCAAAATCAAAGAGAGAATGTGAATTATGTCTTATCATCAAAACATGTTGCTATAGAAGATGAGTATCGTATCTAGTTGACAACAGTTGTATGTATCGCTCGAGATCTTTTAAAGGAAGGGTTGGCTTTTCGAGGACATGATGAGTCCTCGAAATCAGTGCATCGAGGTTATTTCCTTGAACTTATTAGTTGGTATTGTGATTCGTATGTAGATATAAGGAAGGTAATGCAATCCAATGCTCCTAAAAACAAGAAATTGACTTCCCATATGATTCAAAGAGATATTATTGAAAGTTATGCAATTGAAATGAGAAAAGTTATATTGAATGAGATAGGAGATAATTTTTTCTCTTTTTTGACTGATGAGGCCCGAGATAGATCAGTGAAGGAGAAAATGTCTGTGGTTTTGAGACTTGCGAATGACAAAGGAGGAATTATGGAACTGTTTCTTAGAGTAGTTCATGTTACTCAAACTTCTGCAAAGTGTCTAAAGCAGGCTATTGATAACTTCTTTATTAAGAATGGATTATCAATTGTAAGAGTAAAAGGTCAAGGTTATGATAGGCAGTGGCAGTGCCAAGATTGGTCCGTTGGAGGTGCAGAATTTTGTTCAAAAAATTTCCGGCTGGTTAACAAAAATTTGCGGTTGGCCGACAAACCTGAATTAATTTAATTCAATTCAATAAGAACACAATTAAATTAATCCAAACAATAACTTCATTTAAAACATAAGTCTAATCCAACACAATCAAATTAATCCAAACAATTCAATACAAATAACATACCAACAAAATTTATTTTTATCAATTCAAACTTATCAATTCAAACCCAAAAATAAACAATGTATATTCAATTCAATTCAAACGCACATTTAAACCTAATTTATCAATTTATCAATTCATCAATTTATCAATTTAAACACACATTCAAATCTAATATATCAATTCAAACCTAAAAGTAACAACATAATTTACACAATCAATTTATCAATTAATGCCTCAATTTATCAATTTATCAATTCAAACCCACATTCAAACCTAATTTATCAAATAACAACACAATTTACACAATCAATTTATTAATTTATCAATTAATGCCTCAATTTATCAATTCAAACCTAATTTACACAAATATTTTTCTTTAAAACCTAATTGCAATAAAATCTAAATAAATTAAAATAACCTAACATTTAAAATTAAAACTAACCGAAATAAGAAGCAAAGAGGAAAAGAAGAGAGGAGAGAAGGACCGACGGTGTCATAACGGTGGCAGGCGAGCGGGCGGCAGGGAAAGCAAAGAGGAGAGGAGGAGAATAAGGGAGATAGGAAGTGGGTGTTGGGTGAGGGAGACGAAGTCTGTCTCTGTTTTATTTTCTTTCCCCAAACTGCGACCTGGTCAGTTTTAATTTTTTTTTAACAGACCAGGGCAAAATAAATTCATTTTGCCCTATTATGTTTTAATTTTTTTTTTAATTCCAGTTGGCAAAATAAAAAAATATTACCTCTGATATAGGGTCACCCCTGTATCAGGGGAGCAGGGCTGCAAACCTGCACCCCCGCCGCCGGCACTGATGACAGGGCTTCTAATATGTGAGGGAAACTTTATGGCTTGAAAAGACTCATTCTAAATGAGAACAAACATGCACACTGTATCCATTGGTTTGCTCACCATCTTCAGTTAGTTGTTGTGTCTGCTTCACAGGAAAAAGATATTATGGGTCAATTCTTTAAATATTTATCGATGATTGTAGATACTGTTAGAGCTTCATGTAAAAGGAAGGATGCTCTCAACTACACCACAATGAAGTTGTCAAGAAAATAGAAATGGGTGAGATTTCAATTGGAAGAGGTAAGAATCAAGAAACAAGCTTAGCTCGACTAGGTGCTACAAGTTGGGGTTCTCACTATAAAATATTGATCCGGCTTTTTGATATATGGAATTCAGTGGGAGAACTGCTTCTCGCATTAAATAAGGATGGCGAGACTACAAAAATTTGATATACTGTTGGGGGTTTGGTTGACAAGATGTACAGTTTTGATTCCATATTTGTTGGAAAGTTGGTGTTGAATATTTTAGGAATGACAATTGCTCTTTCAAAGATGCTACAAGCTAAAGATCAAGACATAAGATGTCCTATTCGTATGATTGATGTGGTGAAAAAGAACTTATAAGCATATAGACAAGATAGTTAGGATAAGTTATTGAAAGAAGTCACTGAGTTTTTTTTGTAGGGCAAAAAATTAGAGTGCTTAATATGGAGGATATTGTTCCGGGCCGTGGTAGACAACTTCTTGATGGAGAACCAAAGACTCATTTTCACCATTTTCGTTCGGAATTCTTTATAAAGGTACTTAATTCCCTTGAATTTATTCTAATTGATACGTACAACATTGGTCTTTAATTTGTTTATATTCTAAATTGTTTTTATTCATATAATGGTAGGTAATTGATCTTGTTGCTCTAGAATTGGACAATCATTTCACCAAGTCAAACATATATTTACTTAAGTGCATAATTTGTCTTGATCCTTTAAACTCTTTTGCTAATTTTGATCACAAGCGACTACTATATCTTGATGGTTATACTCAAAAGATTTCTCTAGTTTTGAGCTAATGCAACTTAACCATAAACTTGGCAACTGCATTTCTGATGTGAAATTGAATGAAGCATTCTCAAATTTTCATGATGTTCAAGCTCTTGCAAAGAAGATGGTGGAAAAGGATTATATCATTTACTTTCCTTTAGTGTATCGACTTATCGAATTGGCATTGGTCTTACTTGTTAAAACAACTACTGTTGAAAGAAGTTTTTCCGCAATGAATATCGTCAACACTGATTTGCGCAACCGGATAGGAGATGACTTACTCTCGAATTGTTTGTTGTGTTTCTTTGAAAAAAACGGATTTTATTACAATTGACAATGAAGTTATTATGAAACATTTCCAGAAGTTAGGATCTCGAAGAAACCATTTGCGGTCTATCGAAAGTTCCTATCCCACCAGTAGTACATCATTCCTATCGATTAGCAAAAAATGATTGTTTATTTGTTGGCTTGTGTAAATTTATTTAACAATTTGTAATAGTATGTCGTTTGTTGGATTTCATATTGTTCAAATTTTTTGTATTTTGTTATTTGGATTAAAATTTTTTCAGGTATGAATTTGTGCCGCCCAAAGTGGAGATCCTCGCTCTGTCACTGATTGTGGGCAAACCATTCTACATCCCCCATACTTAGAAAAATGTTTTATTCCGCTCCTTCAATTCCAAAAGTTCCTGATACGCCTCCTCATTTGTTTTATACTTGGCAAAAAGTTTCACTTGCCTCCTTTGTGCATTGAAAAAGTCCAACAATTAATCAAAATTTGACATGTGTTACCAGTAAATTTCTATTTAGTCAGTTTACTTATCTCTTCTTTTTTTCATAAAAAAAAGCATTATACCCTTATTTTCATACTTCATTTTAATACTTATCCAATTTTATTTTCTCTTCTTTTTCTTTCACATGTGCACTTAAAATTAATACCTCTAAAATATATTCTAATCTTTATATTAATACCTCTAATATATATTCTAATCTTTCTATAATGACATATAAATAGCAAAATGTACCTATAATATATAATACTTAAATTTTTTAATGTGAATTCTGAAATATAAATTTGTCCAACTAACATAAATAATTTAAATAACAGATCCCTATATATATATATGAAAATAAAAATAGGGATATAATAATATTTTTATTAAAAAAAAGAGAGAAATAACATGTTTCATTTCCTAAACAACACCTGTCAAATTTTGAGGGATTGTTTGTCTTTTGAATGCAATAAGGGAGCGACGTGTTCAAGAACTTTCAAAGTTGAAGAACATACTGAAACTTTTTACCAAGTATGAAGCCCGGAATAGGTTTGGACTAGCAATTGTAAAATAGCATATGTCTGAGAAAATTTAATCATATATTTTATTTTATTATTATTATTATTTTTTCTCTCATATATTTTATTTTATTATTATTATTATTTTTTCTCAATTTCATATTTTGATTGTAAAATAGTGATTAAGGACAGAGAAGAAGGCAAAATTTCCAATTCAATTGGTGGGGGGTTGGAATGGCATTCTCAACAAACCCACTGTCCCTAACCGTCCCTGACCCTGCCTTCGAGTCATGGCTCCGTGACTCCGGCTACCTTGAAATCCTTGACCAACGCTCTTCCTCCTCCTCTTCCACCGTTTCCTCCTCCTCCTCCTCCACCTCCTCCTCCTCCTCCTCCACCTCCTCAATTGCCGGTGGTTTTTTCGTTTCACTCTTCTCCCATATCCTAACCCTTCTTTCCCTCTTTACTCTCAATCCCTTCTCTAAGCTCACTATTGATGATTTCGCTGGTCAAACCCCCTCTTGGACCCGTTCCTTTATCGGCGATTCTTCGTCCTACTCCTTCCCTTCCGGTACCGACCAGGCCAGGCTTCGCGTTCACGAGAATATCAAGCGTTATGCTAGAAATTACGCCTCTCTCTTTATTCTATTCTTTGCCTGTTCTCTGTATGTTCTTTTTCTTCTTTTTTTGGTTTTTATAATCTTTTCTTTATAGTGTTTCTGTTGTCCTTTTGAAAATCAACCAGTTTTAGGAAGAAAGCTTTTGTTTTGTTTTGTTTTGTTTCTTTTTTTTTTTTTTAATTAAATTCAGTTTAATATGCTTCTTAAAGAAAATTGAACTTCAATTTGCTTCCTGAAGCTAAATTGATCTTAAAATTGGTATGAACACTTCAATCTTTCTATTGGTTCTCTATTATCCGAGGCTGGATTGATTAGTAAGGTTTAATGTAATCTAATTCATACTATGCCTTCTGCAATTGTACTTTTGAAAATAGATTTTGAATCACTGGTAGCCAGGAAAGACTGAATATGATCCGTTTATCCATTATCAATGACTTTCCTCTTGACATGCTATATTAGTATTTCTATGTTTCTCTGGTCAATGAATTTTTTCTCCATCTTGCATTCTTACCTGTCACAGATTTTGTTTGTTCTTGCTTGGTTTTTAGGTATCAGATGCCACTTGCACTCATTGGATTGATATCGAGTTTAGCACTCTGGGATATTTTCAAGTTTTGTAGTGATAGGTGGGGATGGGATGGATATCCTGTAATTCGACAGGTTTTGATTCGCAGTGCCCAATGCGGTGAGTAAATAAGTTCTCTATTACTTTGTCTTGTTTTTCCTCCGATAAGATTTGAGGTATTCTGGTATTTGTTTGCACAAATTGTTTTTACAGAACATTGGTGATCTCGTTGAGTGCATTGAACATTTCTCACTGAGACTACTGAAACTATGCTTTTACACTGGTTATAAGATATTTACCTCATCTGAGAAATTTTTTTTTTTTTTAGTATGTTCAGTGTCTGTTTTTCTGTCTGATGGAAAAACAAAATATGTGTTCAAGGTTGCAAAAATGGTTTGTGGTAAGTTTGTGATTTGTCATAGAATAGTTGCCACTCAATTTAAGGAAAGGAAAGAAGGGGTGCGAACACAAAGATACTCCTTGAGAAGAGGGGTGAGCAAGAGGATTGCTTATATAGAAAACCCCAGTTTAAGAGAATGAATATTAACACCCTAGATCATAATCTGACGAGTTAAGTTCAACTAATTGAATTTTGAGCACTATTTATATCGAGGTTTTGAGGTTCCTCTGGCAATGTGTCTCTCTTAAACAAGCGCTGAAAATCTAGTTGTGAGTGAGAACAAAAATTTGAGAAAGCCATTTTGAATCTCTGGCCTTGCATCAGAATCATTTGCTGTTGACTGGAAATCAGAGAATCTACTTCCATTGAGTATAATGTTATCAATGGCTGAAGGTTACAGTATTGGATTGAATTTGAGGATCTTGAGATCAAACCCTGTCTTTCTATAAGTTAAAATTATTAAAATTCGGTTGCTGAAAAAATGTTTTCTATCGGTAGTTTGACTCTTATTTTAGTGTATGGCGGTATGCATGAACTAATTATTTATTTTTTTTAAGTCACTTCTTAATAATTTGTGTGTATTTTCTTTAAAATTCTTGCTGATATAAGATAAAAATAAAGCTGGGAATTTCTTGAAGTTTCTGTTAATATATTATCTGTATATCTTCATTGCAGTAACTGCAATTATTCTTGTGTATTTGAATGTTCAAATGGCTCTCTTTTGCGCACTTGGTGTCAGTTATGCAGGTAACGATTCATTTCAATATATAAGTTTGTTCACGTTCTACTCTCTCTCTCTTCCTTCTGGATAACAGGGAAATCTGACTAGCCATTCCTCTTTCTTCCGTTTGAGCTATTATTTTATGTACGCATTTTTTTTTCTTTTTTGTAGTAATCATTTTGCATGCTGCATTCCGGAAACTGACACCTGCAAAGCAACCTTCCAGCAAAAGATAAAATAGAAACGTTTTTTTTGAAGGGTTTCTTTTGCTGCAAGTGATGAACAGGTTCTGTTAGGCAGCAAAGGTGTGTTCATCTTGCATATGGCAGTGATCTGAACGGCATTGCCTTCAGTTTTGATCAATCTTAGTATAATTTTTAGATACCTGAAACGAGAAATGGCGTATTAGTAACATTTTCAAGTATAGAAGATTGTCACCGTTGTTGATTTTCGTCTTTTCTTAATTTAGTGTCTGTGCAGTTGAGGTGAAAATAGCAAGTACAAAGGATCTAACTCTTGGTCTTCGTAGCTGGAAACAAACCTTGGAGAACCAAATTTAATGTATACTTTGTATGATTGGGTTGCATTTGAAGCTTCTGCTTAAAATTATATTTATAACTAAACCACTTGTAATGTTATTTTCAACCAAATGTAGTCTCTCTCATCTTTATTGATGATTTTTTATTATATACATTTTAAACCTAACCTATGTGAAGTGAAAGTCTGCACAGTAGAAGACTTTACTTTTCCATGTACAATATCACAAAAAGTATTTTCCCCTAAAACTGAACTCTATGGGGGCCTTTATTATTACGAGATGAAACTATACA
Organism: Euphorbia tirucalli; assembly: GCA_039660915.1. NCBI lineage: Eukaryota > Viridiplantae > Streptophyta > Magnoliopsida > Malpighiales > Euphorbiaceae > Euphorbia > Euphorbia tirucalli. The sequence continues at coordinate 48,061,843 of CM077636.1, forward strand.
AATTAGTTTAATTTATTTCTAGTATATAAAAAGTTGAGTTTCACATAAATTTAACACTTGCCTAAGTTGAGAATTTTGACAAGTATCTAAAGATAGAAATGGCAATGGGTAGAATGCCCACAAGTAATGGAACTACCTTTCCTTTCTGTTCCACGGGTAACCGGTACTCATTAATTACTCGTCTGTAAAATTTAATAACGTAATATATTAATAATAATGTTGTATATTAATAATTTTTATTAAAAATAATTTAATAGTATTCAAAAATATTAGATAAATGTAACTATATACATAAATTATCAAAAAAACTAAAGTTGTCTCAGTAATTAAGAGTTTAACATCTCAATCAAGAAGTAATGGGTTTTAATCCCACTACCAACTTATAAAATATGTTATAAATCAAGAAGTAATGAGTTTCAATCCCACTACCAACTTATAAAATATGTTTATAACATTTCATGTCGGATATTCTGGAAATCCGTACTTTTTGTCATTCCTAATACCAGATAGATCTATATGTGCAGGGTGAGCCCCCCAAAAGACAGACATGAAATCAATGCTGCAATAAGCAAATGTTTTAGCAAATTCACACTAGTTGAAAATACATGAAACCATCAAATGTTATGCATCAAAAAGTTTGAGTTACTATTTCCAAAATAAAATTAAACTCCTAAATTATACTAGAACATCATTAGGAATATCAAAAATATAATAAATACAATTCAAGCACAAGAGACAGACAGCACTTTTATCAAACATTTCACAATAATTATACAGGGAACTTCCTCTCTACAATTCATTGGCCATCCTAATTCGAACCACCATTGCTCTTGGCAACCGCCACACACTCCCGCCTCCCACTCCACATATTCTAGTTCCTCGAATTTTCTAGTATCTTTCCTCTTTTTTTTCCCTTGGTATTTCCCACTCCTTGTAAAGCAAGTAATCAATTACAGCTGCACACAAGTTAAAAGGAAAATAGAAAGAATCATCAGACAGATTGAAACATAGCATTGGCTTTTTCCAAGTATCATATATGCTTTTCTTTATTTCCAATCCTTCTTCCGACCGCACATTGTTGTCGAGGACTTATTTCCTAACCCTGTTGTAAGCTTCGGCGACTAGTTTGATTATGAAAACTGGTATGTAGTACGCTTACTGGAAGTGACTATTCAATCACCAAGAAAACATTAATACAAAATTTTTTTTTGCCGGAATATAATTAATAAATACAATTAATGTTAATACTAATGTACAGCAATTCGCCACTGCAATGAAAACTATAAAATGTAAAATAATCATATTACAGAGTAGGATATAAATCCACAATTTCTTACAATGATATGTACATAAATCTGAAAGAATGCAACAGTTAACACACTACAAAACAAAGTTGTTAACAAGCTTGAACCTTCTCTAAGTTGGATTACCATCCCGGGACACTTGGCTTTGCCATCTGCAATAAACAAATAAAGAAAAAAAATTACAAAATGACAGGCTTTCCACATTGGAGTGTTTGTATGTTACAGTGCACTCCAAAAAGGAGCAGAGAGAACAAAGGAAGAGGCCATTGATCAGCAGCAAGCAGCCTCAACTGTTATGCTAGGGCTGGGTGGAAAATGGAAGGAATGCAATGAGGGAACATTCAATTTTTCTCTTTCTAGGAAGAAGGAAAATGAGAGGAAAGAAACTTTGAATGAAAAAGTATCAGTAACAAATCTCATTTCTAGCCAAACATGAAGATAAACTGCTTCGAAATATAAACTGCTTTGAAAAGCCTAGTGCTCCTATTTTAATTTTCATCCAGAAGGGTTGTTGCATTTAAACAAAAATTGAAGTTCTTTGTCCAAAAAAAAAAAAAAAAAAAGTATAGGGGGCTAAATCTCACCAAATAGAAGTTCAGGGACCAAAAGTCAAAATTTGGCCAAGTAAAGGGGCCAAAAATATCGGGTTTTACAATGTTCTCCAAAGGAAAAAAAAAAAAAAAAAAAAGGAAACGCCACATTGATTTTCTCTTGCTATGAACAAAAGATGCACTTCACTTTTGCCACTACTACGTTTTCCACTCCATATTCTATCCCTCAATACCAACATAGGATAAAAGTCACTCGACAAACCTTGAAAGTAGAAACCTAGCAAGAGGGCTTAAATTGGCATTTGAATTCAAATCCTTGCTTTGTTGCTTCCTCTTGTTTTCAGTTTCTGAATTTGTACTTGGTGTTTCTTCAGGAGTGGCCTTGCCTTTCACAAACAGGCGAGCTGCTAACTCCTGTAGATCCTTAATTGAAGACTCCCTTGAACTGCATTAACCACTTATCTTAAGTAATTTGAAATACAAATAAAAGTTAATTAATTCTAGGAAAAAAAAGACTAATGAAAAATACAAGAAGATTTTCCTTTTTTTTTTTTTTTTTATTTTCTTTTGGGTGGGGGACAGGGGGTGAAAGAAACTTTAAAACCTTGCCAATCGCTGAAGCAAACTTCTAACAAAAACATCAGTAGATCCAGGCTTTGTATGCTCCATATTAATAAGCGACTTTGTAACAGCACGCATAACTGATCCTTCTGTATCAGCAGCAACCGCCTACATCATTACAGAAACCATAGTATCAGAAGTTGAGAGTTTTAAGATTGTTCCGTTTTGTATAGTTACAAATATTTATGTCAGGATGAGTAACATTTCTTTCATAAAACATTTTGCAGACATTAACTTATTTCACGGCAAAAGGTAGTTCTAGCATGCTCATACCATTAAGAAATATAATAATCAAAGCTTTTTGAGTAAATCATTTTGCTCTCTTCAGTTTAGATTGAAGGAATTGGTAATCAACTTTTAACGTACTTGACTATCACTACCTGTTTAATATCATTAAGACATAAAAGAGGAATTAAGGGATGTGTAATACAGAAACTGCACAACTTGAAAATGCATATGTGGACAATCTGATGATTATGCTAGAGATAATAAAACTATTTTTGGCGCCTTTAACCACCTGCTTAAGCTTTTGGGATAAATGGTTTTTTTTGCATGGTATAAGAGCCTCTTACAGAACAAAAGGTCTAAAGTTTGAATCTCGACAAGATGAAGAGAGCATGTGATTGTACACACTTCAAGTTGAAGCAAGGGATCAGATGTGTTAAGAGCTAATAAAACTATTCTTGGAGCCTTTACTCATCAGCTCAAAATTTAAGTAACTTGCAATTACACTTAAAATAATTCAGCTATAGAATCCTTTTGATATGTGAAAACATAAAATGGAAATGCAAGAAAGTGTTTGGCAAGCACCTGACACCAGATACACTCGGTGATACATTTTTTTTTTCTGTTTTTTTGGGTAAAAACATTTGGTAATAGATAAAGAGCATAAAACACTACAATAAAAGAAGAAATAGATGCACTGCAACCCCAGAGAAGAAAGCAAAAGGTTTAAACTTGTTTAGAAAGAACTTGTCTCGATCTCTATCCTTGGTTGCTTGTGTTAGACTACAGTTCACAAGGAACAAGAAAATTAGTTTATCAAGATCCAAGTCTTTTTATTTTAAAATAGCAAATTATCCAAGAGTTTTCTCCATTCTCAATTCTATTTGCATTTTATTTCTTTTCTTTCCCCCCCCCCCCCCCCCCCCCCCCCCACAATACAAGTACAAAACTATTTTCATAGTTTCAAGTTATTGACTGAATGTTCCCATTTACAGAAGGTAAGTTTTCACTTATAAACAAAAAGATAGTTTATAATAACACCTGGTTGCTTTCTTGGACTTGATAAAGAGCAATTAGTATTTTATGAATATCTATGGTGGTTTCTCTTCTCTCTATCTTATGTTTGCTTACATTATACATATTCTCCATCCTCTCGTAGATGTAGCAATCTCCTTTCTTTATTTTCCTTAGTGATCTTTGCATAAAACTAGGATCAAGTCATGCCTGAACCACTCTAACCTTATTTAACTATTGAAGCTAAGGGGCTAATAAGCACAGAAGCCTAATTCCAAAGATTGTTAACAAAAATATTATGCTCAAGACTATCAACACGGTTTGCTTGTTTAATTTGTTGGTCAGCTCATGAACCAGTTCATATAGAGGCCAATGTCAGTGCATCAACTTGATTACGCAAATTACTATGATAAATTTTCGATTCACTTGATTTGAAGTTCAGCAGTTTGCTTCATCAAAAACTTCATATATACTTGTATATAATCTCAAAGTCAACAAATCACCTCAAAGATATGCATGTCGATTTTTGGTTTTCATTCCTATTTCTATTTAGCAATATATTCATTTAAAAACAACTGAATCATGCCAAAGAGAAAACAAAATTATACATGAAAAATATAACAATGGATGTTGCAACTTTTACAAATATGCATAGATAGTATTTGACTTGTATGAAAATGGCTTCAAATATGCTGAAGTAACAAAAATTTAAAAAATACATCTATACCTACATAATCTTTCTTTTCTATGATAGTAGTTTAATATCAATAATTCTATTTTTTGTGGGGCGGAAACTAGGCTATAACTATTGATCAATCTATGCCTAAATTATAGATGGGCATGTAAATCGCACTGAGATATAATCTTACAAAAATGCTATGCATGAAATTGTAAAAATTATGAGTTCACAAAAGACATGTGTCTTCTTTGATTGATCCAGAAGATGCAAAAACTATCCATAAAGATACAAGATATAGATTAAGATAATACATGTAAGTCGATGCATTTTCTTTTGTTTTTTGTTTCCACATATTAGAATACAATTTGGTTTATTTTATGAAAATAACATTTCTTTTAGTTGCTTTTCCTTTACAAATGAAGCACTTATGAATGTCAAGCTCAAGTTTGTCAACTTCTTTTAATGAATTGAGATCAAATATGCGTCCTTTTGTAGTGTATGAGTTAAAGGGCAAGTCAAAATTGTAAGGAATTCGAGCTATTAGAAAAGCTCAAGCTCTTTAAAACTAGACAAATCCAACTTCAGCCCCTTGAAGCCTTTTTGCCTCATTTATAACCCCCAATCAATGACAAGCACATTATAATATTCCTAAAATTGTTATCGTAACTATGATTTGTGCCTAACCCACCAGAAGCCAATTGGCATAGAATCACTTATCAGTTGAAGCCTCTCTCATAATCCTCACCACATGTCTATGCATGATGACCGACCCTCTTGGCCACAACTAACCAGTTTCTGTTCACCAATCACCTTTCTTGATGCAAAAAGATAAATGCTTTCTCTTTGCTTGAAAAGAAACTTATAAGCCAACTTCAAAAGCAAACTAACATTGATCTTCTCATTCTAGAGTAATCTGATGAAAACCAAGTGTTATGGTCCTAGGGATCTAGTTATTGGAAGAGTATGATTTTCTAGTTAGCTTAAGGGCTCGTTTAGAGAGAACCCTTCATTCTCTTGAAGTTAAGGGCTTGTTAGAGAGAACCCTTCAATCTCTTTAGAACTTTTTCTGGAAAATACTTGCCTCCTTTTCCAGTGTACATAGTACATAAGGGCCTATAACTGCCACTTGTAACTGTCTGTCCAAAGTTAGTAAGTGCCCAGACATTGTAACTCCTGTCCTGGATAATAATCCAGTCACCAGGCAGTTTTTATTACAAACATCGAAGAAACTAAAGGCATGAATGACATTGGACACAAAACGTATTACACACAAGACACATTAATTTTATTATTGGCTGCTACACATAACACCAAGCCACAACAATTCATGTTTCATATAATCATAAATGAACATAACGGATCAAAAAGCAAATAAGTCCTATATCAAGCCAGCATCAAATTCCTCGCAATGGAGCTATACGTATGGAACGGCAAAGGTTATATCATTTATATGAAGAATACCAACAATGACTTATTGTGAGAAAATTTTTAAGAAACAGACTCAAAGGGTTTATTTTAAGTTGGATAATAATTTGACACCAGACTTTAAATTTATATCTCCAATGTACAAGCAGCATGGTAAGATTCCTGATATGAACACATTTCAGAAACTCTCCAAACAACTTCCTAGAGTTTAGAATTAAAAATCTAACTGATTGGAATAATATAGCTAGACCTTCCCACCAATTTGCAAGGATTAAGGGTGCAGACTTGCAAGCATACTTCAAGTATAAATTTCTTGTTGTTACATGAAACTATTTCAAAACACGAAAAGCATTATCTAGTACTCACCTCTTTCAATGATGGCATAAGCAAAACTGATAAAGATGTTGATGATGATACTATTCTTGAACTATCTTCATCTTCACTTACGCTGCGTGCCATTGGAAATGCTCTTTGTGCATCAAAGAATTCACGAGAACTTCTAAAGTACAATCATTAACCTTTAGAAACTTTAATAAACAACAATTTATCTGGCCCCAGCAGAAAGATCAAATCCACTTTGATTGATTTTATATACCTGGAAGAATCAGAACTATTTGTCATGTGCTCTCCTCTTCTACTTTCATGACCATCATTGCGGATCTTGTTCAGAGAAGGCCTTTCTCTGGCATTTCCCTTCCGTAACCCTGCTTGAATTGCAGCCTTTGCCTACACGAACAGATTGAACCACATAATTTTCTTAAGAAAAAGGACAACAGATTTCAAATTAGTCAGTGCAGAAGGGTTTTCAAATTTCAAATACACAAGAAAAATAAGGAAAAAGAAAAAAAAAAATCAAGACTTCAATAAATAAATAATCAAAAAATTTTGGATAAAAATAACAGGTTATTCAGGGGAAATCCTTGAAAATAGAATAATCAAATAAACTGAAGACGAATCCATACAAATCAAAGACACACAACTAGAAACAATTCACAAAAAAGGAATATGTTAATCAAGAAAGCGCAGATGTAGGCCCATAATCTATTCATAGTTACAATAAATGCTGCATTTAACCAGTGCATGAGCAACAAAACTAACCTCTGCAAGATTCAATGCACTGTCTTCATGTGAGGAACTTGAAGTTTTCTCTTGTATTCCCAATCTGGACTTAGGAGTCTGAGGAGAATCAGAATCATCGAGTTGTCCACGGAATACAACAGTTCCACTAGTAGAAGCATCATCAAAAGAGGCAACTGTGCTGCTAGACTACACATTACATTAAGATTCAATTAAAATAAGTAGAGGAAAGTGGAAGGAAATTGATATCTAATATCCACTTTGTAACAGCTGGATCAGCGTTATACCAGACTGCTTTGATCTCGAAAAGTGGTAGATGATTGAGATCCTCTGGGAGTTCGAATAACAACAGTTCCTGACCCACTTACAGATAAATCATCCTGGAAAGAAGTACAAAAACAACATCAGGCAGTTAAAATTTCAAGAATATCAATTAGTTACAGTTAAACTGTACATTTGTTTTGCCTGGTAAACTAAACTATTGGGCAAACTTCTGCGTAGTCAGTATCAGACAATAAAACTTCACTCAATAAATTGACTTCTAACAACAGTATAGGCCAAGATCAAATTAGGGCAGCTGAAAGTGCCTCATTTCTGCAGTCTACTAGCTTTAACGTAAGACTATGATAAAATCAAGATGATGCGTGGAAAGAATTCTTTAGTTTTTGTGTTAGGCATATCAGTTTTTCCACTTTTTCATACATACTGGGGGTAGTGTGATCTAAATTTTGATAACCGCTTGACGTCTAACCTTTTTTTTTTTAATGAAAAAACTCAACTTACCCCTAAAAACCTGCATGCACTAATCAAATGAATGATGTCATAAATAATAAATGAATACGAGGGAGAGAGAGAGAGAGAGAGAGAGGTAGGCATGCTTACATAATCATGAGAATTATCCTGACGTTCATCATGATATGTATCCCTAGCATCTTTACCAAAAGATACTTCTGGTGATTCCTGAAGAGCATTTCCAGATGCAGACAGTAAATGGTCACCATACTCTGCAGCTCCGGTAACCTTATTGTATGAAATTTGTGTTTTCTTTTCTCTAACCTGAGGTGGTCTTAAAACACTTCTTACAGTTCCAGTACCCATAGATCCACCAATACTGAAATCCCACCCAGCGTTTTTCAATGGTTTTCCCTGACTGCTAAAAGCGAATCCAGTGGATCAGACACAATGATTAGATAAGATATAAAAAATATCTGAATTAACAAATTCAATCCACCTGGCTCGAACAGTTCCTTCAGCCGTAACATCTCTCTTCACCTTCACAGTATCAGACCCCTCCCCCACTGCTTTTGGACCATTTTGGGGAGTATCAGCATCCTTTATTTGATACTTTGGACGCTCCCTGTTAAGATGACCACAGTACAGTAAGTAGTATATTTGCAGCAGTACAAAAGATCATTTAATATAATACTTCAAAGAAATGGCAAATACGCTGCAGAAACATTTGGAACTTCTCAGGATTGTACTAAAGAAAAAGTCAAAAAACCAATACGGCTTCAATTAGGGAACCTCATAAGTGCAATTGTCATACATTTTTTTCTCAGTATCTTTGTAGGTTAAAGTTAAAATAACAAATTCAATCTCATGCACAACAATAAATTTTTTTTGCAGGAAATTGACAGAAGTTCAACTACTATTGCTTATGATACTCCTAAATGGATTTCTGGATTGCATGCAATTACTTCAATGAAAAAATTAAAAACATGTTATCACATTCCAACAAATGTGTGCCTCATATCCGCATGGCACAAGCACGTTTGCCTTTGACAAACATGCTCCTGCTAACTTGGAAGATGCATTAAACACGAATGGAAATCATACTTTCCTAAATGGAAATATGCATTGTTATAATGAGCTAAAGCAATATACTGCACCTTATTCTCTCAAGAAGCTTTGGGCTTTTCCTCGCATTTCTAATGAATCGGTTCTTCAAAAGTTCCTTTGCACTGGGCCTCTGAAAACAAAATGATAACTAAACTTACAAGAAAATATAAATATTCGACGATAATTAAGATAATAACAGAAAACTTCAAGTACACAACCATCTCAATCAATACACATGAAATCGTCAAAAACTAAAATAAAAAGAAACTAAAAGTACTTAAGAAGGAACAAGATAAACGTGACATTCCTAATCTGTAAAGGTCGTTGACATTATTATAATTGCATGAAAATTAAGTAAAACCACATAAAAGTTACATGTATATAACTTTCACCCCTTACTACTGGGGCTTTCATCAATGTGAAGACTGCCCCGAGACTTCCTGCAATTATTTGCCCAAATATATCACGCAAACTATGCCGATTACACTCAACGCGCTATTTAAGGTCTATTGACAGATAGCACTATGTATCCTCAAAAATTGCAGTATGTCATGTGATGAATGTAAAGCACAAACATAGCTATAGCATAATTTCTTTGGAGTTATTTTATTTGAGATTTTGACTTTAATAAAAGAGCAGTAGCACGGCAAATCGTGGAAAAACATTTGTGCTGTTCTCTAGCCTAATCTTATATCAGAGTTCCAAAGAATCTTCGCAGATATATTCCCAAATTAACCATAATAAATAACCATCAAAATTATATCTAAAAATCCAAGTTATGATATAACACAATATTCTAATCAAGGAATTATACTGTCTTGCTGCAAGCATTTGATTGCAAAGTAAAACAGTTTAATAGCTTTAATGGGTTCAGATCCTATTCAAGCACTTATGTCATTACCATCTTCTGGCTCCCACAAACAAAAAAGACACAAGAATTGTACAATGGTCCAATGAATAGCCGCCAATAGCAAGAAAGCAACAAAGTAAACTAATAGACATCCATATGCAATCCATAGTACTGGAAATGCAATGCTTCAAAGTAATGTACCAACAACATAGGGCATCACATGAAAATTGATCGATTTCATTGGCTTTTCTCACAAATTAGAATTCAGAGGTGGAGATCCTATCCAAGCACTTCTACCATAACCAAACTGTTCTTCCAGTTCGACACACGGAAAAGATAGAACTATCATAAGGTGAACCGCATAGCCATACATAGCACGGAAGTCAAAAATTAAAGAAAATCATCCAAATTTGCGTAACTAAAAAGTAGGCTATCACATAAAACTAAATCAATTTGGTTGGGTTCTCTCAAAAACTAAATCTCTTACCCCAAAAACATATTACGACCAATATTGTTGGTATTCTCAACCTTCCACCAGAACAAAGTAGCAAGTTCAATAAAATAATTCCAATTAAGAAAGACACCGAGCATGAATCCAAATTGAAACAATCCCAGCTATCTAACACGTCAAAACTCAATTACTTAAAAAAGTGGATGACGTTTGCACCTACAATATTCATGTCTAGAATCAATAATATTAAGCCAGAAAAATTAAGTCCCATTTGCTCTGAATTAAGCCACAATAAATGAAAATTAGTCTCAGTAGATGAAATGTAAGGTTTGCCTGTATTATTGTTTAATTTCAAAACAACAGATTTACAGCTTCATCTTGATTTTACACCGAAAAAGGTAATAGAAGAATATTTCCTTCTGAAATATTATTTACTCCAACTCGATACCATGGCCCATGCCTGGGTCCAAAAATTTGAGTCACTTAAATTCTGTAGATCTTTAATTGTCATTATCCACATATCAAAGTAGTAGGTTCACTTAAACTTATTTAGCAGGCTTGTCGGTATGAATAGGCTTTTGGCTCTCAGATAAGATATTTGGCTATTTCTTATACTTATTTTGTGTTTGGGTTTGTTTTACAAATGGTCTCTCTGGTCATCAAGGATACAAAGGCCTTACCCCAATAAATGACTCTCCATTGCCATCTTCAAAATAATTGTCAACATCATATTGCTATAAGTCTAAAGATCCATGGGTTGTGTCCGTTTATGGATGGGAACAAAAGGTAAGGAAGCTCAGTAAAAAGCAACTTCCATAAAATTCTAGTGATATCCCTTATTCAATTTCAAAATGTCATAAACTTGAATTGTGTATAATAATTATGTGTCTTGTAACTACGTGACAACATAGACATCCTGGGCTAGAATACTTATCCAGGCGCATGGCTCAAACATATGCAATTTCTTATAACAACCATCACATCACCAATTTCAACAAAATCCACGATATCAATATGAAAAAACGAGGCAAAAACAACCATGCAGTGGAAAAGTGCTTGCCTCAGCAGGAACTTTCTTCAAACACAATGAAACAAATTCCTTCATAGGACGAGAAAAATGCTCATCTAGCTGCAGAAGAAACACGATGTTAATTTCCTTAAACAAGTTGATATTAACAGTTCCTTCTAGCAAAGGATTGCAAACATTCTTGTCAACATAAAGAAGTGGTTAACCACTTTGATGTCAAAGTTAGTTAAAACCTGTGGGGGATTTTCTCGAGGTATGATAAAAAGAACTCTCATAGGGTGAAGATCTGCAAGTGGAGGCTCCCCTTTTGCCATCTCGATTGCAGTTATCCCCAACGACCAGATATCTGCCTGCACCAAGAAAAAAATATAAATGATGCAATTTCATAATTAACCATATTGAGAACATGCATCATTGGGGTGAGGAGCCTTGCTAAAGGAGCAAGGAAGGGGGACGATGATGGGAAATGCCGGAATTGGTTCACAAGAGAGAGAGTGAGAGAGAGAGAGAGAGATAAAATAAAACAAATTGATACACAATAGCAGCGAGAGAAATTCTGATATGATATTTATTTAAAAGGAAAAATACCTTCTCATTGTATCCCTCTTCAGAATTCTGAATCACTTCTGGGGCCATCCAGAATGGTGTTCCTACAAAAGTCTGTAATTGTTAAACAAATTAGCACAATGCTGAAAGTTTTTAAATCATACAAGTAAATAGAAGTTTTAAGGCAATGAATTTCAATATCATGGCAAGTATTACTCTCTCTGTCCCAAAAAGATAGCAAAGGTTTCCATCTTGGTGTGTCCCAAATTATAGTCCAATTCCCCTTTTTAGATTATAGTCAAATTTTCAGTTGCTCAATATGTCCCTAATTAATGTACATTGGTAATCACATAATGTATAAGAAATATAGAAATTCCTACTTGAAACTATAAATTGACCAATAGAATCAAATTTAAGGAGGGATATATAAGGAAACTAATGTGTAAAAATTTGTCCTTAAACTATATGAACTATATTTTTTTAAACCATGTGAGGAGTCAAGTGGACTATCTTTTTGAGAGGGAATATTAAGGTTCAACTTCAATTTTGGAAGAAAACAATTTGGGCAGGTCTAAGGAAAGACTCAAAAAGGGCAAAAGAAGAGCTCCTTCAAGCAATAACTCGGTAATAGGTCCATCATTAAATAGTTATTTCATCAAAACCTCAATTCAGTACTTGAAACAGTTTAGAAGTTTCACAAATAAAAGTATCAAAATCTAGCATAACTTATCATTTGTGAGAAGGTTTATTAGATTAACCTTTAAAAACAATAAAATAGAAAAGCAGTATAAGTGAAAAGACACGAACTTGCATGCACTATGAGACAATAAAAACACTCAACAGGAAAACAATCGGATATAGGCCCTGAAATGAGCAGCCAACCATAAGACTAAAGCCACAAACAGAATCAAGAGAAAAAGCTTAGCTGAACAAGATGGAGTACCTTTCTCCTAGATATTGTTCTTGTCAACTGCGCTGAAACACCAAAATCTGCAACCTGTAAAAAGGAAAAAAAAAAAAAAAAGCTCACAATCTTAAGAGAGGAAGCACATAAGTTAATCACATGTCATTCATCAGCTAATTAAGAAAACATTAAGAGAATTTGATATGCCCGTTCGATAATATAGAAGTAAATATACCTTAACATCACCATTCTCGCTCAACAAAATATTTGCCGCTGCCAGATTTAAGCATAAAGGTTACCATGAAACCAATAAAGCAAAGCAAGCAAACTAAAAGAAATTAGAATGAGATAAAAACATAAAATTATATGAAATAAACATTTTTTTTTCACAATTTAGTCTTAGAAAAATATTCAAAGTAAATTGATGGAATATGGGGATGCTAAGAACCTTTAATATCTCTGTGAATTTTTCCTTCAGCGTGTAAATATTCAATTGCATGCAGCAAGTCACGTAGAATACAAGCAATTGACATTTCATCAAGTGGATGACCTGACTGGAGCTGTAAAAGAAAAATTTGCATTAGCTTTTGTAAACAGTTTGTGATTTACAGAATTATACCTCTTTCACTGGAAAATCCATAATTGAATAATAGCAGATCAAATCTGAATGTAACCATAAAAAATTATTGGTTGATTATACACAATCAAGACACAGAAAACAAAAGCGAGTTTTGTTTCTAAGAACTTTAAACATAAAAGTTCAAATTTCATGAACCAAAAAGAAACAAGTCAATGATGTAACCTACTAGGTCAGCAACTGAGCCACCAGCCATGTATTCCATTATAATCCATAGCTTAGTCTGGTTAAGATAAGAGCCATAATACTCTGTAATATATGGACATCGGCATTGTGATAAAACAGAAATTTCCTGCGTAAATATTTTAGATACATGAGCAATGCAATCATTAAATCTCATTTTATAAAATATACTAAACAGAAAAGGACTAGCAGTAATACCTTCTGGATGTCCTCAATTTCATCCTCACTACAAACAAAAAAAAAAAAAAAAAATCAAGCAACAAGTCATATAGGAAGATTCAAAAGAAGGTAAAAAATGTTCCATATGACTCACACAGGGGAAAAATAATGAAGTTAACAAAACGTTGCAATACGAAAAGGCTTCTATTTCATACTCCCTTTGTTTTCTTTATCATATGACTTTTAACATTATCAATTCTTTCATTTTGATATGATGTTTTATATTACCTATGCACTTTAGGCAAACAAAATTTCAAATTTGCCCATATTTACACTAAGAGAGGTTTAGTATTAATCCAAATACTCCTATAATTAAGCCATAATAATTATGAAGAAATAGAATTGTGGAATAGGAAGTAGAGTTCTAGGAGAGATGTCTTAAGGTAAATCTATCCTTTTATAGCTTAACTGGTATTTCATTGTTTGTGATAAAAACCAACAATAAACAAAAATAAAAAAATAAAAATAAAAAAAGAATGGAGGGAGTATTTCTATTGGTTCCATGAGAGGCAAAAAACAATATAATTAACTACAAGGCCATGTGTTCAATTAGATTTATACCACAACTCACTTCAGACATATTAGTATGTGATCCATGAAGTTTCATCAAAATTATATCACCAAATCTGCCCCTTCAACAACTTGAAAAGAAAAATATTCATTAATATTTTGAAATGCTTTTCAACTCCTTAAGTCTGAAAGTGAATGTTGAAGTCAACTAGAGAACATGAGAAATTGCAGTACTACGTTGATGTGAGAAAGACTGCTAAACCGAATTACTGTCTAAATAACCTCCTAGAAGTTAAAAAAAAAAACACTATCACCTACAAACAGAGGGATAGTTGATGCAAATTTAGTGCATAAGAATTCAATTAATTGCTAAGTATGCAGGACAGTATACAAAAGGCAAGCACTTACGATTCTTCTAAATCAATGACTTTGATAGCAACCTCTTTGTTCAGCTCCTTATCAAACCTGCACATCAATGAAAGAATCAGGAAACGTCACCTTAAAATGCAAATAATCTATGGAATCCCATGATATCCACTTATTTTGGGCTAAGAGTAACTTACAGAAAATGATCGTAAGAGCAGAATTTACAATTGGGAAGCAATATTTTAGGTTCTCATACTCTACAACAATCTTATCTTACACAAAACACTTTAAACATCCTTACAACTTGAAAAATCAATTTTCAAAACATATGTCGTAAGACATTTCTAGAAATGGGTGTAAATGCTCAATTACTTAAACTTCTTCAGAACCTTTTCACATTTACTCCCTGAGATCTCTTCAATCCCTAAAATTGAGAAGCACTTGAAATTAAACAACATTTTCAAATGTTTGAATGATTTTGTCTAAAATAGAAAACAAGAAATGCTACTTCCAGGAGAATAAAACTTTCTTTTATCCTCTACATGAGTTACACGAATTTTTAAAGAGGAAATATCAAAGCTATGACTTTTCAGTGTATAAGTAGACATTTATAATAATTGACACTATGATGTGCATCACAAAATCAAAGCAGTAATGTACTATTTAATTTCCATGGAGTTTTACAGAGGCTATGTAAAAAAGAACCCACATTCACAGAATTATAGTATATGTTATTAGCAAAAGACTGCAAAATTCGAAGGGTATGCTTTAAACAAAACAGAGAAAAGACAAAATAAGAGGCAGGTTCACAGCTGAAACAAAACGTAACCAACATCCTACAAGATTTAATTAAAATAACTGCGAATAATCAAGGACTAGGCACTTACGCTTTATACACATCACCGAATGATCCTTTTCCAATCAACTCCAAGGAACTAAATCTAGCTCCAGCCGCCTCCATCAACCCTGCTGCATCAGCCATTTCTAAATGCTTTCGCTCTCCAGTCAATGTGCACACGGATCCAACATAAATTATCTCCACATCTCCCACATTGCTAGAAAACCACTCGCAATTCACCGCATCCCATTCACATAACCCGAAATAGGTTCCCGTCAATCAATGTTTCGACCTCGGAAGCCAACTATGTAATATAATATGAGACAACCCATCAATGGCCAGAAATACAAACCTCAAATTTAACGCAATTGGGATCTAAAAAATTGGGGGAAATACATATAAAATACAAAAGTGTTTCCACAATGCAATAGAGATATTTTACACTCAAAGCAGGAGCAAATGGGAGATGGTGATAGAGATAGAGATATCCCTAGTTGAAAACAATTTGGTTTTGTTAGGTGAGGGAAAGTGAGATAAACTGAAGTGATTGCCCAACAGAATTTTCAATCAAAAACAGAAGGAATTCCAGTAATGATAGGGAAAAGGCAACACACACGAGGCTTCAAACTTGGGTTTTTTTTTTTTTTTTTCCCTGCTGGATGAAAAGAGAGTGAGCAATTTTGGAAATCTGTTTACCTGTGAAAATCGATGGAAGGCAAGAATCCAATAGATCTTTCAGTTCCAATTTCTGTGTCGATTAATCCTCAGAAAGTGGTAAAACTTGACTCTCTTATCTGTCTTTGTCTCTCTGGGCCTCTTTGCATAAGAGGCTACGACTACGAGAGCTACAAAGGGATCGAGAGCGAGAGAGAAAAGAGAGACTGGTTCTGTTTCTGTTTCTTTTATTTTTGAGTTTTCTTTTTATGGCTTTGTTTGTTTTTTGTTTAATTTTACATTATATTTCTTCCGTTGGGGGACACGGCTTTTACCCCAATCATGATTGGTGGAAGCTCCTACGCTGTCGTTTTGATTTCTAGTAGCACAACTTGGATGGTAAAAGCCCACGGGATGTCTCATCACCCGCTTATTTGCGCAATCTAAATTCTATTTATTTTCCACATATTTTCTCGGTATGTTTAATGTAAAAACTAAATGTAAATATGTAAATTAATTAATTAATTACAAAACTTATCAGTATACAAATTTAATAAACTATTTACAATTTTAATTAAATAAATTTAATTTAAAGTGCTAAAATTCTAAATAAATATAATATGATGTTCCATAATAAAGAATAAATTAACTAGTATATAATTGGATATAGATAGTGGATATTCTAAATTATAACTGCACACGTAATACGTGATAGATAATTTTTTAAAATCTATTAATACCGTATTTAACAAATAAATTTTATTCAAAGGGTTAAAGTTCTAAATAACATAATATTCAATAATAAAGATTTAATTAATAAATATATAACTAGATATAGACTGTGGGTATTCTGAGACTATACTCATACACGGACGATGATTTCTTAACTTGTATTAAGGTCGTATTTTTTTTTATATAGTATTCTGTTAGTCCCGTTCGGATAGTGTAGAGTATCCTTGAAAACCGTACATCCCCACATAGTATTACATAATTTTATTATTTTTTATCATTTAAGGAGGCGTTTTGTTCAAATTTTAGAATCGGAATCGGAATGATACGGAATTGGAATGGGAATGATACGGAATCAGAATCGGAATCATCATTTATTAATTTTGTTTGGTTTGGTTTGGTATCGGAATCTAACTTCTATTTATTTTTAATATGATTTTATTAGAAAAATCTTTTAGCAAATTTAAAAAATATGCTTAATACGTAAAATACTATTAAAAATTCTATATATAATAATAATACAATATAATGTTTATTTATTTTTTATAATTTATATTATATAATATTTTTATGAACGTAATATTTAATAATAATTAACATAAAACATCAAAGAACATATATATATATATATATGAGTTCATCCGCTTAAAACAAGACTCATGAATTTATACATGACTTTTTCAGTTTGTATTGATAATAGATTGGTACAAAAATGAAAATTATAGGCATTGAATTTTTTTTTTCAAAGAAAAACGTGTGAAAAAAAAAAAAAAAAAACCTAATAGAAAGGAAGTTACAAAAGATAGTGGGAGTGGAATCAAGTTGATTGGTGGGGGATCATTGATTCCCATGTAAAGGGGAATCATATTCCCATTGCTAGGTTAAATTTAAGTTAACAAACATCATTAAAGGGAATCAAACATTTCCATTTTCATTCCATGGTATAAACTTTTCGTACCAAACACTCCCTAAGTTAAATATTTATGGGTTTGTCAAAAAAAAAAAAAAGTTAAATATATAATGGTTTTTTGGCTAAAAAAATTTTTTTATGGTTTTATTATGGAAAAAAAAAGGTATTTATGGTTTTAGACCACTCTCCGATTATGACTTGATTACTTGCCATCTCCGATATTAGAAATTCCCTTCTGTCTCTTTCTGCTCGGCCTCTTGCTCCTTCTGCCCAACAAGGCTATGCCCTCTTCTTTCACGAGGTAAAACATTCGGCTTTGACTTCCCAACAACAGTATGCAGTTCAATTTTGAGTTTAGAAGCAAATATTCAAGGTGTTGTTCTTGTTTCGTATTATCTTTTGAATTTGGATTCTATTATTTTCCTGAATGAAGTTTGTGAAATTGGATTGCTATAATAATTGAAAGAAGAATGACTCTTAGATGTTGATTTTTTTTATATTCATATGAAGTTAGAGCAATGAATGAAACTAAATAGGAGAACTTTCATCCTGTTGATTACTCGGGATGGTTGAGAGAAGTTCTTCCGGCGTTTGCTAATTTTCTCTTGCCGTTACCTTTTTTGTTGGAGTCTCACTATCAATATGCAGATAACTGGCTTAATAGGGATTCAAACAATATCAAAGTTGGTCTGTATTTGTTGGGTCCACAAGAAGCTGGCACAGTGTCCTTAGCCAGGTATCTTTATTTACTTAGTTTGTTGTCATGTTATGTTTCTTAATTGCAATCTCAATTTCGTGAAACTGAGTGCATTGAAGGGGAGAAGTGAACATATGATAGAAACTTATGTCCTGGCCGTGAAGAATGATGTATTTACCTCAGTTTCATGATATAAACAGTGCCTTGACGTTTTTGTCATAATGACGCTGTCCTTGATTGCTTCTTTTATCTGAATGGAACTTCTAAAATTTCCATTTTTTCTTCTAGTCTTAGAATAATTGCATTTGCTTGTATCATTGATTTTTAAAATCCTGGAAGTTTTTTCTTAATTTGATTCAACTAATACTAAAAAGAGAAACTATCAACATGATCCAGCTCCTCTCTTTAAAATATGCCTTTTGCCATTGCAAGGTAGGAAGTCAAAATGTCCTGAGTAATTTACTTTTGAGCTTTTATTGGAATTTCACAAGTAATACAAATGAAGATCATTGTTTATGCTACGTAGTACACATATTCAATTTTAGCAATGAGCTCAATTAAATGAAACACTACCATATGAAGTTACAAAATAGTTCTGGACATGATATTTTAACTTTCTTTTCTATTTATGGTTTTAATTTGTAATAATTTCCATGCCACATTTCAGGAATTGGTAGGTGCTCTTCTTACATGCGCTTTCTTTTGTTTGTTTCCAATCACAGGTAGAAGAGAAAAATATCTTTCAATGATCATTTATTTGAGTACATAAATTCAGCTTTACTTTGACTTCCTCAACTATATAATATGTTGTGTAATATTTATAGGCTGTAAGTTTAAGACTGAGACAAAAAGTACCGAGAAGATAGACAAAAAGTATCGTGGCAATAAAATACCCTTTTGCTACTTAAGCTTAATTTTTTTTATTATTCTATAGGGGAATATAGTACGTGAGTACCTGAGCAGGCTAGTGCATGTCTTTGTGTGTGTACCCAGGCATGAGATAGAGATAGAGAAAGTTTCAAATAACAACCAATGAGTATTCTAATGGCTGTTTTACAATTGGATCTTAAAATTTGCAAAGCACTTCTAACATGGAATAACACCATTGTTAAGCTGGTCTCATTTTGTGACATAAGCTCTAGTTCTGATCACAATCTACTTTTGAAAGAAAAGGATAAACACCGCCATAAGAGAGAGAGCACCCCTTTTTTCCTTGTATTTCTTTTCTATTTTCCTCTTGTCTTAGTTTGAGATGTTAACTCATTTATGTACAAGTACTTTAATTTGTATTTAGTAACTTACTTCTAAATACCAGGATGAAAATCTTGTTCTAACATACGGTATGGTACCACTGGCCAATACTCTTGCGTTTTTGCCATGGCATCCTGAAATCAACATCATGATTGGTGCCATTTATGTGACTTAGTGCATTATGGTGTTCTCTATGAACATAGCAATAGTAAAAATACTTAATTAACTCAATAAGGAACAAATTAGAAGGCTAAAATGAAATGTTGGACTTTCTGAACTTCACATCCTTTTATTTGGCATCTGGCAGAAAAAAGAGTGGAGTTATTTAAACCCAGAAAATTGGACATTCTATGACCATTAAGGTCTGAAGTTTTTAAATAGTAATTGCCAATTTGATAGTGCCCATTATATATATATATATATAACTCATATTGTGATCTTGTATCTCTTTTCTTTTTTCTATATATATATATATATATATATAACTCATATTGTGATCTTGTATCTTTTTTTTTCTTTTTTCCTTAAATGTGGACAGTTTATTCATTTGAAAAAATTTTATGTCTTGTCAGGAGTCTGTATGATAGTTATTAGCGAAAGCAAGAAAACATGATAAGGTGTATTGTTTACTATTTTGAGAGGATATCTGCAAGTCCTCCTATGGGATTTGTCTCATTTGAGAGAAAGGTTTTTGGTTTGGAATGATTTCTTGAATGTATTCCTTACCCCAAGTCTGATTTTCGGAATAATCGAAGACACCACTCTACCTCTTGACATAAGATATGATATGGATTCCTATACTATTTATTTAGCTTAGTTTAAATTTAAATATTTTGTGAAAACTAATCAGACTTTTTCGTTAAGTTTCATTCTTGAGTTGTGGAAATTTTATTTGGTTTTTTTATGAATTTTTTAGGTACGTGATTGTTGTTTTATAGAAGGTCAATCCAGTGGAGCCCTAGAATTAGATTTTGCTAAAAAGTATCTTGGT
This sequence comes from Euphorbia tirucalli, assembly GCA_039660915.1. Classification (NCBI taxonomy): domain Eukaryota; kingdom Viridiplantae; phylum Streptophyta; class Magnoliopsida; order Malpighiales; family Euphorbiaceae; genus Euphorbia; species Euphorbia tirucalli. The sequence goes on from CM077636.1 coordinate 48,082,341, forward strand.
GGTGGTGTTCTTTTTAGAGGCTTGTGTACAGGTAACACTTCTTATACATTTCATTTTATTTTTTTCATGTTGGTTTAAAAAGTAATAGAATGCTCCATATGCATGTCTTCACATTTAATTTCTCCCAAGCATGTTTATGGTTGCATACCACTAAGGTCATCGTTTTTTACAAATATTGCTAAATTCTTCATAATATTTGTTGTCATTGTTATCTTATGTAGGAAGAGAACCGTTTCATGATCAATCCTGAAGTAGTTGCTGGCATGCTTTTCTTGCTTTGCATGGAAGATAATGAAGCTTCAGAAATTGTTGGTGCAGAAAGATTCTCTAATTACACAGGGTTAGTATTATCCATGGGATTGATCCAAAATTTTAATTGAAATATATGTCACTTTATTTTACATTAATTGATTCTAAATTCTATTTTTATTTTCTGCCCTTTTTTGCTGCTGTTCAAGAGTTACTGTTTGAGATTTATGATAAAATTTGTCAAGATCTATTTTCTTGTTCAATTGGGCATGGGAACTCAATCTGTGCTAAGATTCTTACGGTTGTAAGAGCTCTGCAGATTTCCTGTAAATACATCTTAGCCTCTAGAAATTATATTATCTTGGAAATCGACTTAGCCATTGTGGTTCAGTGGATTAAAGGTGATTGGACCTCTAGACCATGGAAATTTAATTCGGAATTAACTTCATTGACAACAACTCTAGCTTAAGGAAGTTGTAAGTACTGTAACAAAACAGAGGGGCATATTCTGTGGCGGACTCACTTGCTAAGCAGGGCACTCATCGTGCTATCAACTTGATTGCTTGGGTATCATAACTTATATTTTCACTCGAAATGTATCGACTGGCCTGCTGGTTTTTGAGGATCAGTTTTCCCTAGTTATGTTGCATCATAGATTGCATCCTCTGTGCTATTCCAGTTTCTGTTGCTTCGGTTTTTTTTTTTTTTTATTACCATGCTATTATTCTTGCGATTAAGAGGCTAGGCAGTTTCAGGAACAATTTGCTCAGATATATGAAGCTTCAAAGTTGATCCAGTGGAGTTAATCAATGTTTTTAGTTGTTGCTGTCTATTGTTCACCTCCTTGCTGCTGATTCTAATGGCACGATGATATGTCTGCTTTCTACAAGTCTTTGTGTGTGAAAAGGTCTACAAGATATTGATGCCTAGGATTTATGAGTTCTCTAATTGAACAAGTTGTTGGGTGTCTAAGCAAGATTTGGTTACAGTAGAAATCTTTTTGGCTTTCATTGTATGGCTATTTCCTGGGTTATGATCTTATGGTGCTTATAGTCCTGTTCTTTAGTAGTTAGAGGATCCTGAACGTCTATTTTAGTTCTAATTTGTTCTGCATATTAATAGATAAAAACAGATTACTAAGTACTAACTGCATTCTCCTCTTCAAGTGATGTAGGTATGCTTCTTCATATGGCTTTTCTGATGATCATGTGGACAAAAGGGATGTTGATAGTTTTAGCAGACTTAAGACCAGGACTGTTGCAACTTGCAATAGATGCATAATGCAGTCCAGGAATGAGGTATATGCATTATGCATTGGACTACCTCCTATGGTATGTATGTTGTACTTTAAGACAGAGAATCTCATATGTATAATTTATGCAAGATCTCTTCTCTCTGTCCCCAGCCCAATATTCATAAGAATCTTTTGCTTAATAAAGTTGGTCAACTTGGCACGAGATTTAAAAAAGCTTAAGGTTTTCCATCAATAGTAGTCAGGTCTTAATTTGTAGTCATGACTCTAGCTGGATAATAGAGCTAGAATGCTGCTAGCATCCATTAGAGACTTTTTGTAAGTTTCGTGGTGCTTGGCTTCTCAGGTGAAACAACTCCTCTTTGTTCTAATTGCAGCAAAATGCTGCTGTAAAACTTCGCTTGTCGTGCTAAATAGTGACAACATCGTTTCCATGTTATGTAGCTATTCGTTTGTCATTATTTAATCCAATAATGATGGAGGAAAAACTAAAATTTGGTGCCATACTTGTGAAGGGGATTAATCACACAAAACAAAATACGCAGCGGAAAGAAAACGGATTAATCCCCGCCAAGGAAACCGTTTCTTGTATCCCGGCGCTAGCACGCGGTGGACGTATTGCTCCGTGTGGATCAACCGTAGAGGGAAGCAATTTTGGTTCCTATTGATTCAATCTTCAAAGAATTAAGGTAATTCTTTAACCCTCTTTCCAATTCAATGCAATATACATGGATCCTTGGCGGGGATTAATCCGTTTTCTTTCCGCTGCGTATTTTGTTTTGTGTGATTAATCCCCTTCAGTGGTATCAGAGCCACTTGTATTTTGATTGAATTGGATTTATGTTTTGATTGGATCAAAATTGCATGTTAGGGTTTGTATGATTTTGATTGGATCAAAATTGTTGTTAGGGGTTTGTATGTTTTATTTAGGGTTCTATGTTATTGTGAATAACAAAATAAAATTTGATTTTATTGATTAATCATTGTGAATGATTTTATGTTAATGATTTGGAATGTTTAAGGGGTTTAAGGAATCATGAATTTGATTCATGGGTTTTTATTGAAATTGTTTCAATTCAATTTAATTAAAAAAAAAAAAATAAAAATAAATAAATAAATGTTACTGTTCGTATTCTCGGCATAATGCCCAGAATACCATTTGCGGCAAATTGCAATTGCAAATTGCAATTGCAATTTGCCCTTGCTGCGCAAGCAGCATGCTGCTTACGCAGCATGGGCTGCGCAGCTATGTGTTGCGCAGCCCGTCGGGCTGCGCGCAGTATTGGATACTGCAGTGCGAGGCCCGACGAGCATGCTGTCCGACAGTTTTACCCCTTTTTCGTTTTAAGTGTGGAAAATTGTTTCTGCATATTTACGAATTTTTCCAAATTAATTAATTCTAAATACAATGTGATTGTATTTTACCACTTTGAACCCTAAATATTTTTAGATATAAAATTATTATTGATAATTTTATGCATGGTGTTATGGTATGGTTTTGGACCCCGTGGATGCTTTATTTTATTTATTATGGTTTTATATAAATACGACCTGCGAGTCGTTTGTATTTATGTAAATTTTAATTTTAATTTTACTAGAAAAATTGTATAGGATGCAATTTATGATATGTAAAATTTATTTTACTAGAAAAATTGTATAGGTTGCAATTTTTTTTTGTAAAATATAAATCCATGAGATGGTGCTTAGAAGCAAAGACGTGGAGGCGGATCCAAGAGGCGGTGCAATGACCATGTGATGGATGCTACTACCTAGGATATGACCCTGTTGATTTTCATATTGGCCTATGAAAATCAATGTAGATTTAAACCATACCATAACACGGTTCGAGTCATATGCATGCTTTATTTTATTTAGATGCCATGTGATGCCATGCTAGATATTCTATATGCATGCTAGACAATTGTATGCCATAAGAATCCATGCTAATTAATATTAACAAAAGTATAATTAATATTAATGCCATGAAATTGTATATGATACAACTAACTCACAGGAATTAATAAACCCTAAATAAACTTATGAAGTTTATATTTTTGCCACCCAATTACGTATAACACTAGTCAAGTACTATGTTCGCATCATGGTAGCCACGCCAAAGCGGGTACGCATGTTGTGACCTTAGCGAAGCGATAATATGAGAAATGGTGATTCTCATTGTGTTGTAATTGGTTTAACAAGGGTTAATCAAAATGGTGCTTTGAACCCGAGGCAAAGATGAGATGAGTAACATGCAAATTAAATATGATATATGATATCATGCATCTCATAAATTAAAAGAGTTACATAATGATGTAATTGACATGGTGATGCCTACCGAAATTATATTTAATCATAGGGACATGCCAAAGCAGTGCTATGGTTAAGTATGGATTTTGGGTCTTTTACCCACTTAAATATTTTAAAGGGTTTTATAATTTTAGTGGGAGTATAATTCTCTTATGTAATTAACTTTGCATATATTTTCTGTTGTAGATAAATGGCCAACACAAGCAATCCCGGTTCTATTCGATCTATCCTTGAGAAGGAAAAACTGAACGGAACCAATTACCTAGATTGGTATCGCAACTTGAGAATTGTTCTCAAGCAAGAGCGAAAGCTGTATGTTCTGGATGGGCCTTTGCCCGCTAACCCTCCACCCACCACAGCTTCAAGAGCTGAAAGGGATGCTTTTCACAAGCATCAAAATGATCAGATTGATGTACAATGCCTGATGCTCGCATCAATGATTCCGGAACTTCAGAAGGATCTGGAAACATTTGAGGCATATGAGATGTCTCAAGAGCTTAAGGAAATGTTCCAAAAGCAAGCGAGAAGGGAAAGGTATGAGACCTTGAGATCCTTGGTTGGGTGCAAGATGTCCGAAGGGAGTTCGGTTAGTGCCCATGTTCTGAAGATGAAAGGGTACATTGATCAGTTGGAGAGGCTTGGTTCGCCACTCAGACCTGAGTTGGCAACGGATTTGATCCTTAATTCTCTTCCCGAGAGTTACTCACATTTTGTCATGAACTATCACATGAATGATATGGACAAAACGGTCAGCGAACTGCATGGGATGCTTAAAAACGCTGAAGTAACGATAAAAGAGAAGCCAAGCTCCAAAGGGATCCATATGGTGCAAAAGGGTAGGATCCAGAAGAAGAAGGGTAAAGCAAACAAACCCAAAGAGTTTGGGAAGGATGCAAAGAAGCCCAAAGCTGTTACCAAGGCAAAGCCTCCAAAGGAAGGCACATGCCATTTCTGCAATCAGCCTGGTCATTGGCGCAGAAATTGCAAGCTTTATTTGGAGGACTTGAGGAAGAAGAGAGGCGGTGAGACCGCTAATCAAGGTATTTATGTTATTGAAATATTTCATTCTACTTCTGTTTCTACTTCATGGGTATTAGATACCGGTTGTGGTTCTCACATTTGTATGAATGTGCAGGGGCTTAAAGGAAGTAGAAAGCTCAAGAAGGGCGAGGTAGAATTCCATGTGGCGAATGGAGCTAGAGTTGCTGCTTATGAAGTCGGTTGCTACGAGCTCACGTTGCCAAGTGGACTTGTTCTTTCTTTGAATAATTGTTATTTTGTTCCTAATTTGTCTAGGAACATCATTTCTATTTCATGTTTGGACAAGGAAGGATTTAAATGTGTTATTGAGAATAATCACTTATTGCTTTTCAATAAAGACTTGTTTTATGCAAATGCGGATTTACATGATGGTCTTTATTTGTTGAACCTTAGTGAAGGTTATAATGAGCATGTATATAACATAAATACCAAAAGGATAAGAACAAATGTTGTGAATCCTACTTATCTCTGGCACTGTCGTCTAGGACACATTAATGAGAAACGCATTTCAAAACTCCATAAAGATGGAATTTTGGGTCTAGATGTTTTTGAAACATATGACACTTGCGAGTCTTGTTTAATGGGTAAGATGACCAAGAGTCCCTTTACTGGTCACAGTGAAAGGGCTAGTGACTTATTAGAACTCATACATACAGATGTATATGGGCCTATGAGCACAACTGCTAGAGGTGGTTTTCAATACTTCATTACGTTCACTGATGATTTCAGTAGATATGGTTATCTATATCTAATGAAGCATAAGTCGGAATCCTTTGAAATGTTCAAAGCCTTCCAAAATGAAGTACAAAACCAACTTGGCAAGACAATTAAAGCACTTAGATCTGATCGAGGTGGTGAATATTTGAGCCAAGATTTTGATGATCATCTTAGAAAGTGTGGGATTGTCTCACAACTAACTCCTCCTGGTACACCACAGTGGAATGGTGTGTCTGAGAGGAGGAACCGTACTTTATTGGATATGGTTCGGTCGATGATGAGTCAAACAAATCTTCCTCTATCCTCTTGGGGTTATGCACTTGAAACAGCGGCATTCACACTGAACCGAGTTCCATCAAAAGCAGTTGAAAAGACACCATATGAGATATGGGTTGGTAAGAGACCAAATTTGTCTTTTCTCAAGATTTGGGGTTGCGAAGCTTATGTGAAATACTTGATTTCAGATAAGTTAGCACCAAAATCTGTGAAGTGCAATTTTGTTGGTTATCCAAAAGAAACCAAAGGTTATTTCTTTTACAATCCTAGTGAAAACAAAGTGTTTGTTGCTAGGAATGGTACATTCCTGGAAAAAGAGTTTATTTCCAAAGGAATCAGTGGGAGTAAAGTACACCTACAAGAAAATATGGATAACCAAGTTGAAAGTGAGTTTCAAATGGAACAATCTGATTCACAAGAAGTTGTTGAGTCAGAACCGATAACACAAGTCCAACGTAGATCAAGTAGAGTTCGTCATGAGCCCGAGAGATATGGATTTCTCGTCACGAACGAAAATGATCTGATTCTGTTAGAAGAGAATGAACCTTCCACGTACATGGAAGCAGTCTCTAATTCAGAATCTGAAAAATGGCTTGATGCTATGAAGTCAGAAATTCAATCCATGGACGACAACAAAGTATGGACTTTGGTTGATCTCCCAAAGGGTGCTAAAGCAATAGGGCACAAATGGGTTTTCAAGTTGAAAACGGACATGGATGGGAATATTCAGACTTATAAAGCAAGGTTAGTGGCAAAGGGTTACCGACAAGTTCATGGTATAGACTATGACGAAACCTTTTCGCCAGTAGCTATGATCAAGTCCATCAGAATTCTTGTTGCCATAGCAGCATATTATGACTATGAAATATGGCAAATGGATGTCAAAACAGCTTTCCTAAATGGAAACCTTGTTGAGGATGTGTACATGACACAGCCTGAAGGTTTTGTCGATCCAAAGAATCCTGATAAAGTATGCAAGCTTCAAAAGGCCATTTATGGTTTGAAGCAAGCATCAAGTAGTTGGAATCATTGTTTTGATGAATCAGTCAAAAAGTTTGGCTTCATCAAAAACGAAGATGAGCCTTGTGTGTACAAGAAGTTCAGTGGGAGTAATATAGTTTTCCTAGTTCTATATGTCGATGACATATTGTTAATAGGAAATCACATTCCTACCTTGCAAGAAGTAAAATCTTGGCTAGGAAAGTGTTTTTCTATGAAAGACTTGGGTGAGGCAGCCTACATTCTTGGAATAAAGATCTATAGAGATAGATCTAAGAGATTGATAGGTTTGAGCCAGAGTACATACATTGACAAAATACTGAAAAGGTTCAGTATGGATCAATCAAAGAAAGGAAATGTTCCTATTGGGCAAGGGATAAAGCTTAGTCGTAAGCAATGTCCTGTGACAGTTGAAGAACGTCAACGCATGGATAAGATTCCTTATGCGTCAGCTATAGGATCTATCATGTATGCCATGGTATGTACTCGGCCAGATGTCTCTTTTGCTTTGAGCATGACAAGTAGATATCAGTCTGATCCAGGTGATAGTCACTGGACTGCTGTCAAGAGTATTCTTAAGTACTTGAGAAGAACTAAAGATACATTCTTGATATATGGAGGCTCGGACGAAGATCTTGTTGTAAATGGTTACACGGATGCAAGTTTCCAAACTGATCAAGATCAGATGCAGTCACAGTCTGGGTATGTGTTCATTCTGAATGGAGGTGCGATAAGTTGGAAGAGTTCTAAGCAAAGCACGATAGCTGCATCTACAACAGAAGCCGAGTATATTGCTGCATCAGATGCAGCCCAAGAGGCTGTTTGGATCAAGAAGTTCATCGAAGAACTTGGTGTCGTTCCTAGCATAGTGAATCCTGTGAGCCTCTTGTGTGACAACAATGGGGCAATATCACTTGCTAAGGAACCTAGTGTGTCACAGAAATCCAAACATATACTTCGGCGTTTTCACTACATAAGAGAAGTCATCTCAAGAGGAGATGTGAAGATATGCAAAGTTGCGTCTGAAGACAATGTTGCCGATCCACTAACAAAAGCTCTTTCACAAGCTGTACATGATGGTCATACTAGGTCCATGGGTATTAGATACATTTGAAGATTGGACTTAGGGCAAGTGGGAGATTGTTAGAGATTGTGCCCTAAGCCAATGTTGGATTATGTAAACAATCTTCTTAAGTCATTAATAAAGACTTATTTTATCATATATATTTGTATGTTAGTATTTATGATAATGTATCCATGAATTAATTGTGTAATTCTAAATTTCCCTAGTCGATTGTTATTATGGGAATAATAACAAACTAAGACTAGTGTGAGTGATAATGGATATTCATAAGATGAATATAGTGTATACAGATAAAGATTATACTCACGGGCAATGTGTTAGAGAACATGTTGCTGGAGACCCACTATAAGATTAAGTTCATGGTCACGTGTCACAACTGATCTTGATTATAGTAGTGTCATCAGCTGATTCCTTTGACCTGAGGTCACCATGGATTCCGGGATGAACTCATGTTGTGCTTTGACGCAGTCAAACGCTGCTTGTAACAGAGTAGTTATAAAGGCTGTTGTTGGGTGCAATGTGACTCATGCTTAGGGATGTGAGTGACAGATATGGGATTTTGTCCCTCTCTAACAAGAGAGCGATATCACTGGGCCCCTCGATAAGTAAGACTGTTAAATGCATGGCCGTGCTCAAATAATTGATAAGAGTATCAATTGATTTGTCTGAACAGTTTACTTTGAGATCGAGAAAGCATATGATTAATTATATAAGATTGACAAGTGTACCATGTCTTATAATTAATCTTGATATCAAAGAGACAAAAGGGAATATGACATTCTATAAATAGGTATTGGATCATTCCAATCATATTAATTGGGTAGTCGTAATGGCTTGCTAGAGTCCGCTTGTGACCTATAAGGACATTATGGTAATTTCTTATATTAGGTTTAGGTTATATTTCCATTTATATAACCATTAACTTAATTATAATTATAACCTAATACACCTATTAGTTATAATTATAAATTAACCCACACAACTTAATATAAGAAATTACCATAATGTCCTTATAGGTCACAAGCGGACTCTAGCAAGCCATTACGACTACCCAATTAATATGATTGGAATGATCCAATACCTATTTATAGAATGTCATATTCCCTTTTGTCTCTTTGATATCAAGATTAATTATAAGACATGGTACACTTGTCAATCTTATATAATTAATCATATGCTTTCTCGATCTCAAAGTAAACTGTTCAGACAAATCAATTGATACTCTTATCAATTATTTGAGCACGGCCATGCATTTAACAGTCTTACTTATCGAGGGGCCCAGTGATATCGCTCTCTTGTTAGAGAGGGACAAAATCCCATATCTGTCACTCACATCCCTAAGCATGAGTCACATTGCACCCAACAACAGCCTTTATAACTACTCTGTTACAAGCAGCGTTTGACTGCGTCAAAGCACAACATGAGTTCATCCCGGAATCCATGGTGACCTCAGGTCAAAGGAATCAGCTGATGACACTACTATAATCAAGATCAGTTGTGACACGTGACCATGAACTTGATCTTATAGTGGGTCTCCAGCAACATGTTCTCTAACACATTGCCCGTGAGTATAATCTGTATCTGTATACACTATATTCATCTTATGAATATCCATTATCACTCACACTAGTCTTAGTTTGTTATTATTCCCATAATAACAATCGACTAGGGAAATTTAGAATTACACAATTAATTCATGGATACATTATCATAAATACTAACATACAAATATATATGATAAAATAAGTCTTTATTAATGACTTAAGAAGATTGTTTACATAATCCAACATTGGCTTAGGGCACAATCTCTAACAACTTGGCATAATTTTTCATGGCCCTTGTCCTTCCAAATTTTTTTTGCATTTGACACTTGTACTTTAATTTTTCTAATAATTTTGCCACTGATGGACTATTCCATTAGCAATGTATCGCACCCACTATTAAAAGGAGTGCTGTCAAACTATGTCCTCCAATTGTCTAACGGTATGTATATACAAAAGGAGCCAGATTTTACTATAATTAGAGAACATGGGGCCAATATGCTAAAGATTAGAGGGGACCAATATGCTAAAGATTAGAGGGGACCAATATGCAAATTGTGCCGAGTACATTGGCTAACTGTGTCCAACTGAAGTACAGGGGCTAAATGTGCCAAATTGAAGGGGCTAAAATGACAAATATATGGGAAGCATAGGAGATTAGGAGTCACGTTTTCACTTTTCCTGTTTGATTGATAAGTAACCAATATGTTGATAAATTTGTGTTAGGTTATTACACAAAATTAACATATGATAATAGATTGACAAAACAGCATGATTAGACTTACGAACAAGTTTGAACTAGCAAAAATTTATATATTAGGACTATTTAAGAACTGTTACTGATTTATAATATAGTTTTCCTTTGTTTTGTGTGGCTTTGTTGACTGATGCAACACTTACTATTTCTGGTTTCCTATCTGTCATCTTCTCTCACTATGCCTTTGTTTGGGTTAAATATGCTTCATGGCAAGAATTTTTTTTGGTCGTGCAAGTCATCTGAATATACTAAATCTGATTGTACTGTTACTGAGAAATTGTTCTGACTTGTAGTTGCTTGGTTTTTCCAGGGAGATCAACAAGGCATTCTATGATTTTCTAGACCAATCAAAATTTGATCAATATAAAAGACTGTCAAGGACTACAGTGTGAGTTCTTTCTGACTTGTCCTGTAGAATTTTGCTCTTACATTGTCTGTTTTGCTGTAGAATCGTGAGCATAACAAAATATGTATTTATTCAATGCAACCCCACATAATTGTTTATTTAAGCATAATTCTTGTGCTTCCTTATAGTAAAATGAAGGTACCTGAGCTTCTGTTGGTGATGGAATGCATGAAGAGCTCCGTCTGTGCCCTGAAGATCAAATTCCATTGGAAACAGGTCACAGGGGTCACGGTGCTTTTCCATGATCAACATTTGTTTCAGGCATTACGACTTTCGATAGTGTACTACACGTTTGGGATTGAGGCACTGGATAAGGTACTTCGATAACTCTAATTCCTTTCAAGGCGGGCGTATTTTTATTAGTTGATATGCTTGTTGAAGTTCATTTTCTGCATATGTTACATTTTCATTTACCGGTGCGCCGGTGCACTCGGGCATATGAGTGGGCAGTTGGAGACGTGTGGATAATGTTGGTTGAATATTCACACCACAGATTAACACCCAAACTAATGTAGGATTCTTTATCGGCTAAATTGCACCGATGGTCCCTGAATTTTGGAGTTTGTGCATCCATAATTACTAAACTGTAAACTTTAATTTGTATCAATAAAGTCACTGAATTTTTATTTTAGTGTGAATAAAGTCACTCTCGCCCTAATCTGTCAATATCTAGATCCGAAATGATAACGTAACAAGTCAATACCAATTCTCAAATGCCAGCACAATACCACTTTAGCTCCAACCAATTCTAAATTTTAAATTTTTGTTCATCTTTCCAATATACTGTAGCACATGTGGGTGCCAGGTTTGTGAAATATGTCAGTTCTTTTATTACCAAGAGTTTATTTGTCATTGTCTTGGTAGGTTTGACTTAGCGTTGGCTTGTCACATCGTTATTTCATCGCTAAATTTTGACGATGTAAGGCTAGAGTAATTGTTTTTTGCCTTTTTGTAAACTTAAGTGTGCCAGTAATTTTGCAGAAAAATTACAAAAGTAAAATTGAAATCTGACTTCTATCAAATGATTAAAAAAGCTTAAGCACAAAAAGCTTAATGTTTTCAATTAACCCTATAACTAGATTAACTAAAATAACAATACCAAAATTGACTCCTGGAATGGAAATAAGGCTTAAATTGAACTGAGTTTACAAAAAATATATCTTATAGAATGAAAGAATGTAAATTGCTAAGGATCGTTGAATGATTCTCCAAAAATGACTAAGGATTCTCTAAGAGAAAAATGTTTGAAATGAATAAAAATTGGAAATGAAAATTTGACTCTATTTGAGTAGAGTTAAGTTGATGATGGCTGGGATCCCCTTTTCTTTCGTCCAGCATTCCTATTTATGTGACTAAAAATTAACTTAGTTGTGAAAACCGGACCGGATCGGCTAGTCGGATCGGATTCGACCCGAACCAGAGGTCATTCCGGTGGGTTTATGTTCGGTTTTCACTATGGTCAATAATCGGTCAACTCCCAGTCAAACTGGCCGATCGAACTAAAAAACTGTGAACCAGACCGGTTATCCGGTTCAACCAGGTTTTTTTTTAAATCATTTGAATTAAAAATTTAATTTATTATTTTGAGGTGTTTTTAATTAAAATAAAATAAAGTTTGTACTTTTATATTATTTTAAATTAAATTGACATTTAATTGTAATTATAAAAACTATATTTCATAAATTGAGCTTTTTAGTTCTATATTGTGTTTGAAATGCTTAAACTTATAGAATTATAATAAAATTGTTCAAATTTTCATATATTATAAATATAAAAATAAAAATATATTAATATTTTAATATATTTATTAAATCCGGTTCGATTCCGATTTATTCCAGTTTAATTCAAAATTAATGAATCCATTACTTCACCGGTTCGATGTCCAGGTCTGAAAACCATGGTTTTTTCCACTTCCTTTGCAAGTTGAGTTATAATACTTCCTTCACATTATAACTCTTCACTTGCCACTTTCTATAAGAACTGTCAAAACCTCTTCCCATTCCACTTTCAGACTTTGAACTTCTTCACCACTTTTTTAACCGAATTCCAATTTCCCATAATGCTAAAACTCTCCACTTCAAACAAATAAAATTCTCCCACCAAAATTAATTGACCAATTAATCGGTAATTAATTAACTTAAAAATAAACTGATGCAAAATTAATTAAGCCAGATGTCAGCACGGGTTTTTTCCCCGCCTCTGTGATGAAAGCCATTTGTTACCTGTTAAACAGATGAACGTGGGTCAGATTTGAGAATGAGTGGAATATCGCCCGGAATGTTCTCAAACGTCCCGAAATTCAGAAGTCATTGATCCGAGATCCCGAGAAGTCCATCGAAAGATTAGGAAGCTTAGTTGTGTGTGCAGACTCTGTCTACAGTCGCATGACTGTGATATTACAGTCGCACGACTATAGTTAGAGTCGTACGACTCTAGCCTTTGACTCAGCAGATTCCTAAATAGGAAAGAATTCTATTTTGGCTGGGATTTTGGGCGTAATTTACGGGAATTAGGGTGACAGAACAAAGAGAAAAAGAGGCAGAAACATTAAGAATAGGGGGAATCAATTCTGGAAAATCAGAGAGCATTCTAGTGAGAGAAAGAGTGTTTTAGAGAGAGAAAGTGAGAGAAAACTAAGGAAAATCAACAAAAAACCAAGATACAGGAAGAATACAGGGGAGAAACACATAGTGTGAGGATTCCCAATCTGATATCGTTCATTGAAAACCATTCTCGGGTTCGTTTGGGTCAATTCGAGATGCGTGTTCGAGAATTTCGGGTCGCTTGGAGATTCTAGGCAGATTCCGACATCCACATCCGACTCCGGTCATCATAGCATACTGGAACGCAAAATAGGTAAACTCTGAGAGGCCTTTAAACTCGTTTCATGTTGATTTGTGATTGATTCTGTGTTTAAAAATTTATCCTGAAAACTGTCTGCTCAACTACAGCCGCACGACTGTATTTATAGTCGCACGACTATACTTACAGTCGCACGACTGTAGTTGCTAGAACACAGTCGTGCGACTATATATTACAGTTGCACAACTGTATTCTTCTGGACAGAAGCCCGAAAAGCCCAAATTCAACCGAATACAGCCGGTTTTCCTATTTTAAATGATTTTTCATAATTCAATTCAGTCAAATCAGATCTGTACACTATAAAATTATGGTTTTCGGATTTCAATAGTACGGATGTACGATTTGGGGTTTTCTTGGTTTCAATTCTCGGAATTCGTGGTCGTTAGATCCCTAACCAGATCCTCGGTCTAGTGATAACGGATCCTCGGGTTTCCAGAATCGTTAGAAATCATCAAAATCGATCAAAACAACTGATTTTAGAAAACCAAGATAACCACTGTCGGGTACTGTTAATTACAGTCGCACGGCTGTAACCATTACAATCGTACGACTATAAATTACAGTCGCACGACTGTAGTGACTAGCGGAAGGTAGAATCACCGGACGACCCGTACGGATGTCGTCGCGTGATGCTGTCTTCAGAATCAAACATGTTTTTGGCATGTTTACTATTTTCAGACCATAAACGAATATTTGAAATTAGGAACCTCCACGAACGGAACCCCGAGTTCCGGGATAACTGACCCACTAAAACTAAGGAATTTGAATGTAATTGAGCCAAACCGTTTTCAAGCACAAAAACCTACAGGGTGTTTTTAAAACCGTTTTTCAGGTCTAACCGAGCGAGTCGCACGGACTTTTCGGTTATCCCCTAAATTCATGTTCCCACTTCCTAAAATCCCCATTCTGTCTTGCATGAGTCTTATATATGTTTAGGATATATTTGTGCTAACTATTTGTTTTGCAGCTTTGTTTTTATTTTTATTTTTTTAATTTTTTTTTTTTAATTTTTGGACGTATTGTTTATATTTCCGCACTTTAATTTTATGCACTTTATTCCTGTCATCTGAATGAGCATGTGCTAGTAGTAAAGGATTAAATTGGATAGAGAAAGATAATAAGTGAGTAAAATATCGTCATATGCACTTTTAAATGAACACAAGCTTGAGGTTGAATAGGTAAGTTGCCCGAACTCTAAATCTCTGAATTAGGTACAGTAGTCTACGCTCGGTAGGGAGCTGTACCGGAATTTCTCGGATGAGTTTATCCGGGTGGCGACTCTGCCACTGATCTTGAAATTTAAGTTTCGACGTCTTTAAGTAATAAAACGGGAAAAGATTTCTACAAAAGGATTTCCAAACAAGTCAAGGGTTTTTCCAAATAAGATTATCAAACCCCGTTTTCAAAACACTAAACATTTCTAACTTCTCTTTTTCCCCGGTTCGCTTCGCCGCGTTCCGCCTAAAAGGTCGTCCGCTCACACCAGACATTATAATTATTTATAAAATCAAACCAATTAATTTTCAGGTCTAACAATTGTCCTCTCATGTACCTAATTTAAGATATTAGATACATGTGCAAAATAAAAAAGAATAGGAAGTTCAAACTAATAAGTGAAGAAAATAAAAACTGGAGGGACCAAGACTGACATTTCACAATTAAAAAAGCAAAAATCATTCATAGAAATCGAACTTCACTTTACTTTCTTCGATTTCAAAATCAAAACCATACCCTAATCTCTCACTTCCAACAATCCAAGCACAATTTGCAAATTCAAGCTTAAATCACCACATGTAAGTCTCCTTTAACTCTAATCTATTTGAATTTCTGGAATTTCTTGATGATTTGTGATTTTTATATGTGAAAAAAAAAATTTATGAAAATACCTATTACCAGAGCTCTAGTGGTGTCGCCTACGTCTACGGCGGCCTGCTGATACTTGGCACGCCTAAGGCTTTCTCTTCCTATACACTCTTTTTGTTTCTGTTCATCATAAATGATAGCTTTTTTGGACCCTCAAACTTGCTTTTCGCCAACAATTGGACTGGTCCAACTTCTTTTTCATAAAATCTTATATCCACTACATTTGAGGTAACTTGAAATGGCTTTTCATCTGCCCATACTATCTCCACTTCATCTCCCTTCCAAAAAAGAAGAAACTGAAGCAAAGAGGATGGCACACACCAGTTATCATGTATCCATTCCCTCCCCAGTAGCACTTGATAGTTGGCAGTTGAATTCACAACAAAGAAAGCTATCATACGGGATTTTTTCCTACTGTAACTTCCAATGGCAATACCTCAAGAGATTTAGAAATCTCGCCATTAAAAGATGATACTGTGACATCTATTGCAATAACATCCTCATCCCCTTTTCCAAGAACTTTGACCATCCTCCAAGGCATGATGTTGACAGCAGATCTGTTGTCAATCAAAACTTGCGAAGTAGGCCTTCCATTAAAATGAGCCTTGATGTAGAGAGGTTTGATGTGTCGAGTCATCTTCTCAGAAAGCTTTTCAAAAATAACCCTCCTGGGTCCCCCTTCTTCTGGTGCTTAGATGATAACCCCACTGCAAACTTTTGGTTCTTCCTTAGGGATCTCCCACTCTTTATAATCTACATCACTTGCATCATTTTTTACCTTTTCCACAACTTCATCCGCTTCCCCGTCAACTTTTAGGAAATCAGCAGGTAAAAACAAAGAAGTTGCATTTATAGGAATCACAATATCACCGATTTTAATCTCCTTCACATTCAATGTTGTGGCTGGATCTTCCTTGGCTTTTTCTTTCCCAACTTTGGTTTGTTTCAAAGCCTTGTACTTTTCAGCTAACTTCTTTCTCTGCAACCTTCTTTTTTGTGTTGGAGTAAGCAATGGTGGCTGTTGTGGAAACTTTTTGTGTTTCACCACCTGCCATTCTTTGTTGGCTCAGAAGCTCTAAGAACCACAAACCTAGGTCAATTTCTGATGTTCTTAGTTTGTGATTCTTTCTCTTTATTGCATCTCTGCGGGAACTCGAGTCTATCATGCACACTCTTCTTCTTTGGTTCCCATCTCTAAATTCTCCTTGATACTTGGCTGGAATTTCTTTAGCACCTCTTTTGGTCATTCTCCCTTCTTTTGTTACGCACCTATCTAAGATCAAAAGAAGTCATGTTAACTGAAGCAACCGGTGGGAAAGGGTCTTCATCTACTAGCATAGACTCCTTCTCTGGGAATTTGAGAATCTCACGGTCAATTCTGTCTTGAACCACATTTCTGAAAGCCCAACATGCACTCGTGGAATGGTTCTACGAATCATGATACTTGCAATAGGTCTTTCTCCTCATTTCTTATCTGGACGGCATCTTGAAATTCTGTGGAAAAGTTATAAACTTTTCCTTCACCAAGTAGTCAAATATTTCCTCTGTCTTGCCAACATCAAAAGTGTGTAAACGCCGAAATTTTACTTCCTCAAAAAAAAAAAAGAAGCACAGTCGTACGATTTTACCTACAGTCGTGCGACTGTAACCAAACTACAGTTGTACGACTGTAGGATCGTGGCAGGTGAGCCAGCCCATACCTTGAAAGCAAAAAAAAAAAGGGGGAGAAAAAGATGTGAGCAATTAATGCTCTGAAGGGAAGCAGAAATCAGAAGATAAAAAGGGAAGAAAAAGAGAGAAGAAAGGAGCTTGGATTCTCAGATTTTTAGAGAGAGAAAAGAGAGAAAGAGATAAGGAAAAGAAAATACCCAACTCAAGAAAAACTTCTTTTCCTCTTCTATTTCTTTTGATTCTCAAGGGTAAAGCTTAAAAATTTGTTAGAAATCCCTAAGCTAATAATCTGGCACTTTAAACAAATCAAATTTTGGACTAGAAACCCTAGGATTCCCAAGCATTTGGAGATTTTTAGACCCAAAGTTCCTAACCTCAATTCAAGGAGCAAAAGAGCAAATCTAAGTGGATTGGTGCGACGCCAGGGGTCAATCCTATGGTGGAAAAGCGCCTAAGAGGTAAATACTCCTTTTCCCCTCTATTTTTGAAGCTTTCTGGGTGATTGGTTGTGTTTTTGTGCTTTTTTATTCAAGTTTTGTGTTTTTTGTTTCTGGAAATCAAGAACAGTCGTACGACTGTTCTTGAGTTTGATGAACAGTCGTACGACTGTATTTATAGTCGTACGAGTGTTCTTGGTTTCCATATGATTTTCTTTCAATTTATTTCAAATAAATTTTGGCGAAATCGTGAGTTTAGATTGCTTACAGTCGCACGACTGTAATTTACAGTCGTACAACTGTAGTTACAGTAGCACGACTGTAACACTCTTCCAGAATTAAAATTTCCAGAATTATTCCTTAAAATTTCCAAAAATCCCTATAAATTCAGAAAATCATCAAAATGAATTTTGTTGTGTGCATCCACGACCCTAGATTCGATTTTCAATAAAATTGCATTTAGACCAATGCCACGACGGAGACCCGATTCTCCCGAAAACCGACCCACCTAACATGTAAAAATGTATGTAAACCAGAAATTTTGTTTTCAAAATGATTTTCTCACAAAACCAAAATACAGGGACGTTTCAAAATGTTTTCCAGGTCTAACCGGGCCTGCTAGTCGAGCCAACTCGGTTATCCCCCTAAATGCATGTCCCCAATTCTTAAATTCCCAATTCTGTCCTATTTGAGTCCTCTTTGTGGTGTGCCGTAAATAGTGCTAACCCTCTGTTTTGTAGCTTTTTATTTTTATTTTTGATATATTTAATAGAATTACTCGTGTATCCTAAGCGATTGTAATTTTTAGATTCTCGTGTATTCTAGGCGCTTGTAAAAGTGAGACGAGAGTTTTTATCTTTTATTCGATCGGGTTGTAATAATTTTATCATTTATTATTTTACTTTACCTGTATGTGCGCTGTATGTTTAATTTAATGCAATAAAATTGACTTTAGAGTTTGAAATACCATCTATGAACATTGGCCAATATTTATTTTACTTAGCCACGAAATAAGGGACTTGTCCGGACATAGATCTCTGGATAGCGTAGCGGTCGTTCGTCCGGTTCAGCTACATTATAAATTTCCCTGTTGAGCTGACTCCTACAATATTCATCGAGACTTAGGTCTCGGTTCTTTTATGAATTAATTCCATTTATTTTTCAAAACCAATTTTCCATTTATAAAAACCCCACGGGAGGGAGGGGCCCGCCCGAATCGAGGCGCCCCTTCCGAGAGGGAGTCCGCGTTCCGTCGAAAACGTTGTCCGCTCACAAGTGTAGTTGACATTAGTCTTCTTGGCTTGTCCCTTCTTTGTTGGTTTGAAAACAGCTGGACAAACTTTAGCTCCTTTATTCAAAAGTTCAGCTACTACAACATCTAGAGTATTAACCTCCTGAAAATATGAACCAAGAGAAGCCTTTTTCCTGTGATCATCCTCCCTTAACAGCTCATCATACTCATAAACTTTTGCTGCTAGTTCATAGAAATCCCCAAACTCCATTCCTTGGAATTTCTTCTGCAGCTCAATATCTAAGCCTCATTGAGCCATCCTCACAAACTCGTTTTTTAGTAGGAATGCCCTGCACCTACTCCGCATTCTCTTGAAACGAGCAATGTAAGCGTCAGCTGTGTCACCATTCTTTTGAGACATCCTGGATAGCTCCGCAACACAAACTTCTGGTTCAGCACGAAAAAACTAAGTGTGGAAGCATCTCTCCATCTCCTGCCATGTATAAACAGAATTTCTTGGTAATGTAGAATACCAAGTGAATGCCATCCCTGTTAGAGAATTAGGAAATAGGTGCAGCTTGTAATTATCAAAATTAACAAGATTGGCCAATTCCCCACACTGTATCATGAACCTGGCAACATGCTCCAAGGTGGATTGTCCATCTTCTCCAGAAAATAAACTGAAATCTGGAATGCTGTATCTCCTAGGATAAGAGTTCTCCCGATCTACAGCAACCAGGTATGGTTTATGAAACTCCAGCCTTCCCACCTGTCTTAGGCCTGAACCATACAATTCCTGCACAATTTCCCTCACTGCATCTGCATTCACAGGCTGGTGGTAAATAGGAGGTGGTGGTTGTGCATGAATTGGAACACCACCAGTAGGAATTCCTCCATTCACCCTGTATCTATGCATGCCTCCCGAGTCTAACTCTTTCTCCCTCACATAGTTGTTAGGAGAGGCTTCCAAATTGGTGTGACCCTGTAAATGAACAACTGGAACACCATTAGGATTTGGCCTGTTTTCTCCTTGGATGCAGCCTTGAATAGGTCCCTTCTCCTCCCTCAGTGTAGGAATTTGATATTTCTCTGCCTAGCTACTCTTAGTGTCCTCCACAGAAGCCACAACTTCCTTCCCTTTTGGTGTTGGAGAGCCAGTAGTACTCTCTTTAGCTTCCTTCCGACTCCTACTTAAATATCGAACTTCTTGCAGCACTTCACTTATCATTTTGGTTAGATTAACCAAAGCAGCAGCAACATTGGGAGAATCATTCTCACATGGAATTTGATGGTTGGGCCCCTCCCTTTGTTGTTTAACATAAGGGACAATGTCAATATAGTCGAGATGCCTAACTAAGTTAGCCACTTGTCCTGTAGTATCAGGCACATCATCTGCATCTTCAAATGCAGCAACTTCTTTGTATTAAACGATTGAAAAAGTTTAAGGTTTCTAATTAACTCTATAACTAGATTAATTGGAATAACAATGCCAAAATTGACTGCTGGGATGGAAATAAGGCTTAAATTGAACTGAGTTTATAGAAAATATAACTTACAGAGTGAAAGAATATAAATTGCTAAGGATTCTCCAAAAATGACTGAGGATTCTCTAAGAGAAAAATGTTTGAAATGAATAAAAATTGGAAATGAAAATTTTACTCTGTTTGAGTAGAGTTAAGTTGATAATGCATGGGATCCCCTTTCCTTTCGTCCAGCACTCCTATTTATGTGAGTAAAAATTAACTGCTTTTCCACTTCCTTTGCACGTTGAGTTATGCTGTTTTCTTCACATTATAACTCCCCACTTGTCACTTTCTACAGGAACTGTCAAGACCTCTTCCCATTTCACTTTCAGACTTCCAACTTCTTCGCCACTTTTTTAACCGAATTCCAATTTCCCATAATGCTAAAACTCTCCACTTCATAAGCTGCAAAATTAATTAAGCTAGAAAGTACAATTATTTATAAAATCGGTTCAATTAATTTTCAGGTCTAACAGTAACTTTATAAATATTAAAATAAAAGTTAAAGTGATTTTATTAGCATAAACTAAAGTTTAGTAACCGCTGAACAAATTTGCTCATTTATCTGGTTGTTTACATCACTAATTTAACTGTGAAATTGCATCTCCAAACACTCCTCGATTCATTTTTGTATCCCTTTCATGAATTTTCTTTAGGTTCTTACAATGGAGATTGGCTAATTTCAAATATTAGCTTCCGTATGAGAATTTAAATCTTTAAAATTTGCAGAATAGTGGACTGTACTTTTGTTCTTTTGCTCTTCAGACATCTCTTCCTCTAATTAAATATGACAAGACATTTCAATGAGAACTGAATTTACTTAAAACTTATATGATTAGAAGGTAGCATATTATAGTTGACTTATAAATCATCAGAAGAATCTAATTAGCTTTTTTCTTGTTCTTATCAATATATATTTAACAATAAACTACAGCATAACTCAACTAATCTCTGATAGCATTCTATCGTACCTTCAAAACCCAAGTTTCATCCCCTTGTTTATACAAGTTGTTATTCATAAAAATTGTTATAAGTTGTTATTGATGTAAATAAATAAAATAAAAAAACAATTGGAGAGTCATATCAATTCAAACAGCAAAAATATTTAATTTCCAAACGTAACTCTTTAATCATGATCGTCATTATAATTTTGCATCCTCTTAATTTACAGAACACAATATTTATATAATTATTCTACAAGACTGTATTTCATCAATTTGGTAGCCAACTTGCCATAAAAAAAAATTATTTTACTGGAAGTTATATATATATATAAATATATATTACATTAACTCCTGTACAAGGTTAAAAATGTCGTTTCAGCCTTTAATCGTGATAAAATTAAAAAAGTGTAAAGAAAAAAAAAGAAAAAGGTTTTTGATGCATGAGCAGCAAGTTTGAAAAGTTGGAGGTTAATATAAATAATTCATAATTAAACCTTAAATTTTGTCTACACACATGTTGATGTCGCATCAGAAAAATGCCACCCTTTGCACGTGCTCATCAGTTCAGATGCATTTGCGAAATCAATGTATTTTTTTTTTTTTTCCTTTTTATTATACAGAATTTCTGCATTTCATCAGACATTTTAATTAATGTTTAAAGTAAGTTTATAACCTTATATTGACTAAAATATTAAATGGTCAGCAGAGGATAAAGCAACTAGATTCCTCATTCTGAATTAATTTCATTATTTAACAAACTATCTTATCATATCAATTATGTCATCTGATATATAGATTATACTTTGTCTGATAGTAATTATTGTTATTTTATTGAACTTTTTATATAGCTTAATTAATTGAATTTAATTTTACATTATAATTTTTTTTTTTTTTTATAATGTTTGAATCTTACATGCCAGCTAGGAATATTGGTTTTGAGTTGGGTGAAGTTTTAGGGCCGGTTTAGTCCTGTTATTATTATTTGGTGTTTGCCATTTTCGGTTGTTGTTTGCTGACTGATAATTAGTATTTGGTAAAAACATGATAAATTTGTTACTGTTAGAATATATGATAACTAATATGGAAAGAAATAAAATAAAAACATATTTAATCTGTCGATGGAAAATAACAATTTTTCTTTCTTAAAAATTTAACACCAGTTATCAGAAAAATCTAACCAAACACCTATATTTTTCTTATTTAGTATTAAACAGCAAATAATACCTGAAAAATAAGTATCCAAACGGGCTCTTAATTGAAATCTTTGTTTGGGTGAAGTATTGGTTGAAATCTTTGATCCTAAAGGAGGGGGGGAGTTTTTACAGTACCAAATAATTGTTAAATGGTCAAAATCAAATTTCAATTGAAGAAATGATGTTAATGCCTTAATTGACTTTGTTTATTCAAAAAGCAAATGCTTTCGGTGAAATTCATTTCATTTTATTTAATTATATGAAAGACTAATGCCTAACTTATTTTTATTTTTTCTGCCAAATTAATTACAGATACATTAATTAATTTGTATAAAATGGGTGTTTCGTTTCTGTATATTGATCAAAACTGTACTACTGTATAAATGAATAAACTCACTATTTTAAAGCTTTTATATAACACCAATTTCTGCTTTTAAAAAGAGTTGTTTCACATACATAATAAATATAATTAAATATTTCTATAATTTACCAATATAAAATATTTAATTTAATAATAATTATACTCATTGGCCTACCTGTTTTCACTATGCATATATAGTGGAAATAACCTATCCATGTTGTTCATTTTCAAAGGTTGTGTTTTTCATAGTCCACCATACAGAGAATCTATACTTGTAATTTTTGAAACTCCTACACCCTATACACATGTTCTTTTTGTTGGAAAAATAGCTACTTAACCACAAAAATATTAATAAAATGATGGTTACGATATTCAATTATCATTATTCACTCTCCTTAATTTTTGAGGTAGTTAATATATAAACGGATTTCCTATCTTTGTTTCGAGATACATATTTACTATTTTCTTAGAAGTTCTGGGCAACTATAGTTTTTTATATTCCAAGGTCCTAACCTCGAGTACACTATTAAAGAGCCTATTGTGTACACCTTTGAGAGTAACCGACATTTTGATTTGCACTACAGTCTTGTCGGCAATATGCTTTCATGGTAAGGGCCTTTTTGTACCCTTAATGTGACATGCAATAGTAGCAAGTATAATATACCAGCAAAAAGTAAAATGGTAAAACCAAATATCGTATCGGTAGAAATTGTCTTTCTGAGTACAACTTATAATAAATATTTTTCTAACTAAAAAACAACTTATGGCAAAAAAGTTTAATATTAGTAAAATTTGTGAGCAAAAGCTGCTAAACACGAAAATAAACATCTACAATATAGATTTATGGATAAATAGGCATTAATCAACGGATGTAGCAAAGTTTGGTTGAAAACAGGATAAGCACAGCTAATAGCAGAGCATAGCACAGCTTTCATTCTTAATCAATCAACAACATTTTGAATAAATGAACATGAATAGAGTATTTCCTACTAAAATTACCAAAGTCAACGTTCATTACGCAATAGATCCTATATATGCATGCATGTAACCAAAATTCTGTGTTATTAAATTCAAATACACAAGCATTACTTGCAAGGGAGCATCAAGATTACAACGCACCATTATAACAACCTCCTTACATATGTAATATAAGCATACGAATGATAGTATAACGCACGAGTGTTGAAATAGTTTTTTCCATTACATTGAGTCAACGTGTGTTATAGTTAAACAACTTAAGAACGAGTTTACCCGCCCCATTCACACATTCCATATAGTTAAACATCCACATAAACTGAAAATATTGATAAATTAGATTATGAAATACTTACAATCCCGACCATAGCCGGCTTAATCATTAGAATCTACTCCTTTATAGAGAGAACAATTAATTATTTGCCAAAAAATAACATAGGATTCTAATCATAATCAATGGATTTTATTATCTACCTATATCTTTTATTATCATTATTTTAATTAAAATTACTCTATATCTTATTTTTCAAAGGTATAACATATTACTTTTCTATTTTATTTTATGTTTTTTTTTCACATAATCCTAATATCTCCACTATTGATTAATTGATGTATTACAATTTAACAATTATGGAAGTTTAATTTATCGGTGTACACGTTTCATTAAAAAAAAAATGAATAAGTATTTAAAAAATATAAAATTTATAGTAAAACTATATAAAATTATTATTTATTACTAATATATCTAATGATAAGATACACAAAAATACCATTTTTAAAAATATGATTAAGATTCATAATAATTTTTTTTTCAAAGATTTATATTAAATTATTAAAATGAAATATTAATAGAAATTTTAAGAGAATAAATAGTATAAAGATTTTTATTTTATATAAGTATAGAAATATTTGTGTATATATACTAAATTATTATGAAATGTACTTTAATTTTAACCATGAAATTTTTTTTATTTTCACGGGCTAAAAAAAAGAGCATACCTTAAAGAATTAGAATTGATAAAACTTAATAATTTTAAAATACATTTATAAACTAGCTAGTATAATATATAAAAATATAAACACTAATAAGTTATCTATATATATAAGAATTTCAAAACCACATCAAACCAACTTCTCTACGATACCAATTAATATAAATTTTATAATTTTATCTTTTTTTTTTTTTTACTTAATTAACAGTTGCTTTCAAGATTGAAGTTTATTGCAATATGTAAGTGCAACGAGGCTATTAAATATTAAAATCAACCTTAATTAATGATAGTTTATTAATGGAAAAGAAATAACATTCAGTTATAATTATTAATTTTTAATATGAAAAGGGCAAAAAAAAAAAAAAAAAGGAATTAAGTGAGTTTTGGGGTAAAATTAATCAGAGGGAATGGGGAAGTGGGGATGGGTTAATTAAAAGGAATATGGAAATGGGCCCACAAGAGATACGGTGGGGGTTGGCAGGGGGGGGCCGGTCAATGAGGAACAAAGATCCAAACCCTTACTTTTGTTATTTTCTGCTTCTCTTTTCTACGCGCCTTGCCAGTTGCTCCTGGTGGTGGATACCTCTTCGTAGAACGGAATTAGACCACAGCTATCGAGTTTGACAATATAAAATTTTATTTAAATCCTGTTTAACTTGTATAAAATATTAATTTGGATAACACTAATTATAATTTCCTATTCGGAAAAATTATTTAATTTTTTTATTTTTCAATTTTTTTTTAATAATCCAACTAAACATAGATAATATAACCCAAAGAAAAAAAAAATATATATATATATAATAAAACAATATAGAAATAATATTATTTAAACAAATTTAGTAAAAAATCCTGATAATAAATTTAGAAACTATTTATATAAAATATAAACCGAAATTAAAAATAAAATAAAATATATAAGTACATATTTATAGAGAATGACTTGGGTATTTATAAAAATTCTAAGCCTGCCTACTAAACTTGGTGTTTCATGAACTCGTAAATACATGTTTAAGAGATTGGGCATGGATGGATACGTAGCCTAGTGAACAGGTCTAGCTTTCACCAATCCTTTTTCTTTTCTTTCTTTTTTTTTTTCTGTTTTTCACATTAACTTGTTTGTGGAGCTAAATTAATCCAAAATAACACATAAAAAAATTGACAAAATCTAATACAAATAAAAATTTTAGTAATTATATGTTAACATAAGAGTATTATTTTAGAATCTTATTAATACTTAAATTTGGTTTTAAATCATATTAAAGTTGCACCCTTCTAAATTTATCATTTGTCCCTTCATTAATAATTGTAACAACAATAGTAAATATTATTATTGTTGTTGTTGTTGAGCTCTTTTCAGAAAATGTAGTGTGCTAGAGAATTATAACATTTTCAGTCTGAAAAATTAAGTGCGTCTACTGACCTCTAAAAACCAAAACTATTATAAGGAATAAAGAGACTACAAATTTTAAAGGTTTTGATCACAAAAAAAAAGATGTTAATCTTAAGAAAATGATTGAAAAATAAATAAAAATAAATTACAATAGGAAACTGAAGTACTTTGATTGATAAACTAAAAATTACAAACGAAATAAACGAATTTGAACTATAACAAAATTGAAAGAATGTTACTTAAAATACCTAAGGTTTACTGAAATATAAAGTATTTGATGAAGTCTAAAAGAATTGCTGAAGTATTAAGAAAAATTGAATTTGCTTGATTTTTGTCTGAGTTTTGTTGTTAGTTCGTTCTTTATTCAATCACCGATTATGTCTTTTATAGACGTAAGCAGTAACTTCTAACATTCCTCAACTGTTACACGTTCTCCACCAACAAAAAATTGCTCCTCATTATTTAAGTAACTGATAGAAGTTGAAGATCTTGATTTCCAGATCTCTACGATATACATTTCTACAAAATCACAAAGTCCCCAAGGAAAGTGTCCACCGGAAAAAAAGGTAATAAAAAAAAGGGAATTAGGAAGTAGAATCAGGAAAAATGAATGTCGAAGGGGACACCAAGAAAGGGAAATCAAAAAAAGGGAATCTAGGGAGAATAAAAGGTACATCAAATTAAAAATTTATTTTTGGTGCAAACAATTATTAATATTTAATTAAATAAATTATAACCTATATAATAATAATAAATTTAGGTTATAATTTATTGTCACGTATACTTCAAATAAAATTTCACCATCAACAAATAATGCTTGCATCATGATCATAACTTTGTATTCCTTCGGAGTAATTAGGTGTGAAAAGACAGTTATAGTGAAAAAAAAAATATATATATATATATTATCTATAATAAAAGCTTCAATTCTTGTGATGAACTTGAAAATTAAAAATGCACACTATACGAGAGAGAAATAGAACGGAGAAAATAGATGGAAAACAAATTCTT
The DNA here is from genome assembly GCA_039660915.1 of Euphorbia tirucalli. Lineage (NCBI taxonomy): Eukaryota > Viridiplantae > Streptophyta > Magnoliopsida > Malpighiales > Euphorbiaceae > Euphorbia > Euphorbia tirucalli. The sequence goes on from CM077636.1 coordinate 48,109,426, forward strand.
TTCTCACTCCTCAATGATTAAATTTTGTTATGTTTTCTTGGAGAGAAACTGAAAATTAAGGCTTTGTGATTTTGGTTATTGGCCAATGCCCTCAAACAAATTTACAGTTATTGGAAAAAAAAAACTTAAGAATGAAGGCAAAGCTGAGAGTGTTGTGAGTTAATAATGGGAGCCGTACGAATAAAATATGATTACATCTCTTCTAAGTTTGGTTCTCTCAGACACTGACATAAGATTATTAAATACTAATCCAAATCTAATCCTCAGAATCCTTCCTATCACTTTTGACCACTCGAGATTCTATTCAATGCCATTGCCAACACTCTTTTCTTATTTTATTATTTTAAAATATATATATATATATTTATCACACTCCTATTTTCAACTCATTTTCTTTATTTGATGATCTTTTGGATAATTTAAACTTACAATTTTTGGCATACTTGATAATCGCCAAGTTTCAGTTTTACTTATCGATTTGCACAGCAAAGAAATCAAAATTTCGATTTTATGAAAAAAATAAATAAAATTTTTTGGTTGATCCATATCCATCATCGTTGTAACTCTTATTTTTTTTAGTTAGTTACAATTAATATGTTGGATATTTGATCGATAATGTATTTTTTAGAATATTTTTTCTCAATTAAAATCCGTTAAGAATGCTAAAATATGTAGAATTGATGAATGAATTTCTCATTTATAAAAGCGAATTTCAAATAACAATAATACCCTTGTAATATTATAAATATTTTATCATGTATTTGCAACTCTTATGAATTAATCCAAATTAATAAAACCTATTCGGATTAAATACTAAGATATGTTAGGATTTTTATCCATGACATATTTAATTTTATAATTTATTATTTAATTGAATTCTCAATTTAATTAATTAATAAGTCTTATAGTTAATTGAAACATTTAATCTATGCTTTGTGATTAGTTCACTTCTGATTGGTAACTATTAAGGAACCAAAAAACTATTTTTTCTAAAATTAATATCTTATATCTCATATCCCATATCCCATATCATTTTTAATTCCTTAAGATTCAAGGATAATATCTTGAATAATATGCCACCTAACTAAAAATGAAAAACTCAAAAGTATATTACAGTGAATTATAGATTATAGCTATCATGCACGGAGTCCTTTCCATTACTCAATCTCGATCCTAACCAAGGTCATGGTATGACAAACCTCTATATCAAGATACCATGATATTGCCTCTTGTTTTAATTTAATGGTAAGATTTTTTTAAACCCATACATAGTTAGGATTTACTCCATCAAAGAACAATATTTACATGTTCTCACAGGTAATGAAATCATCTTTGGCTGATATTTTGCCTCACTTCATATATGATAAATTAAGACCACCATTTGCCAAATCACTATGTGTAGCTAACATGATGCCAAACATTTTCAAACATTAACCTCCTATGAAAGGACAACTAAATCACCTCAAATCAAAATACTACATGCACTATCATGACCAAATTGTAAATTGTTAACTAATTGATAACCTTTATGTCGTTGTTACTCATGTCAAAGTTCAGTCCATCTATCTCACGAGTACTTATATATTAATCCTGACATCTCATGTGAAGTGGTATGAGATTAGGGTTGTCAATTAGGTGGCGGTGGCCCATCCCCAGTGGGGGTGCGCCCGGACCGGGATGGGGAATCCCCGATAAAGATTTCCACGGGGCGGGGATGGGGACGGATTTGTCCTTGTTTTTTAATCGGCGACAGGGATGGTAATAGCTCTACCAGCCCCGCAGGTCCCCGTCCCCATCCCCTGTAAATTCCCCGATTAAATATCCAAATCCCTGACAATTCCCGTTTTATATTTCTTTATTATTAATATTATTACATTACATTATTATTATTTATAATTTATAATTTTATAAACTAAAGTAAAGAAGAAAACTAACATTTCTCATGAATAATTATTAATCATGTTAGTGTATTTGAGAATTGAGTTTTGAGAATTTTATATCTACAGTTTAATGCATATTTGGATACGTTAGAGAATGGAAATTGAAATTTTACAGGGTTTCTTTATAAAATTGAAAATTAGTTTAACAGGATTGGGATCTCTGCGGGGAACCGATTCCCCACCGGAATCAGAGATGTGACAGAAAATTTATCCCTGATTAATAAACTAGTTGGGGACGGGGATCCCGGAATAGTCTGGGGACGGGCATGGGAAGTGTAATCCTCACCCCGCTCCGTCCCGTTTACAACCCTATATGAGATTCACCACTTCCCAATTGAAGATGACTTAATAATTTAAAATAATATTCCATCTAGTCATTTTTATATGACGTTTTTTATTACTGATGCACTTTTGGCAAGTCTTTCTTAAATTTGGCTTATTTATATTATGAGATATATATAGTTAATGCATAAAATCATTAAGCTAAACCACAAATTTTAAGAAGAAAGAGAAAAAGTTTTAAGAGTAAATCAATAATTTTGTAACTTAATTAATGCTACACTGGTATTGGTGAATAATTTTAAACGTTATATAATAACCGGATGGAGTAATATAAATTAACAGGTGTTAATCGATAACAATTTTATAAATATGTATTATTTTTACAAAGCTCATACAACTATAAAAAAATACTAAATTTTTTTAAATTTCAATTTCTTGTAATATTTGGTGTATGAGGATCATATTTTTTTAATTAAGAATGATAATTTGTCAAAAGACTCAAAATAAAAACAAACGGGTTTTTAATAAAAGCTCTAAAAGGGAGTTTTATGTGAGCAATTATTTTGTGCTTCAAGATTATTACCAGTTTTATAAATCTAATTAAATGCTCTATCTTTTCCGTTGTTAGTTGTTTGGAGGCAAAACAACTAAAAATTATTTCGAAAAGTGAAAACAAACACCATTTTACTCTATATTCTCGATAAATTTTGTGGTTTACTACAGTCGTAGATCCAGTAGAGTTATATAAGAATGTTAAGAAAAATCAATCAACAAAATACAAAAAATTTAAATGCTAATGATGATGATGGGACTTGCTTATATTATAGGAGAAAAATTTAAGAATACTCCTTTGAAAAAAATAGTAAAAAGAGTTGATGAATATTGTTTTAAGTTATAATAAAAAAAATATAAATCCAATAATGAAAAATTTTACTAAGTATTTTTTTATAATTAAAAAAAAAAAAGAGTATGTATTGGTACATAGAAGAAGACGAAGAAGAAGAAAAGAAACATGTAAAAGAAAAAGATGTCATGTCACAACAAAACAAAGAAAGAGTTGTTGAGGAACAGCTCCAATTCTTAGATCTCTTATAAAGTTTACAAGAAAACCCACCTCATGAATACAAACAAATTCAACACAAATAAACCCAACCAGGTCAAATAAACCCAACCAGGTCAAATAAACCCAACCTAACCCACTTCCTCTTCTTTTTCCTTAACTGAAATTCCCTGCTCATTTTTTCCAATTTTCCAAATATGAAATCCACTTTTATCCTAAGATTACTTTGTCCCCACCCTCTTTCTTACATGGTTGAAACACTTGGTAGTGAAAATACAAAGAAAGAAACCATCAAAGACCAACCCTTTTTTTTTTAATCCTCTTTCTTTTCATCCAGATTCACTTATGGACAAACAAAAGCAATAGCGTAGAGAGAGAGAGAGAGAGAGAGAGAGAGAGAGACATGAAGTCTATTGAGTTGTTTAAAGATAAAAACAGTTTACTTAACTTGGGAAAATTAAAGCATAATTAATTTATTAATTAAAATAATATAAGTAAGATGAGTTGCAACCCAACTGGGTTGGAGGCGGTGGCAGTGTGTTTTTTCTTCAAAGGTTTGAGCTTTTTAGAGAGAGAAACCAGAAGAAAGATATAATTAAAAGAAAGGAGAACTTACTTGTGCCAATTAATTTAAAAAGAAAAGAAACAAAAAACAGAGCATATACATATATAGAGTGATGATAATATACAGATATAGAGAGAGGGAGTTGTAGAGAGAGAAAGAGGGAAAGAGAGAGAGATGGTGGGCTCAGGAGGAGCAGATAGGAGCAAAGAAGCAGTTGGGATGATGGCCCTTCATGAGGCCCTCAGAAGCGTCTGCCTTAACACGGACTGGACTTACTCTGTTTTCTGGACTATCCGTCCTCGACCGTACGGAAAATCTACCCTTTTTTCTCTCAATCTTTCGCTTTCAATTAATCTCCTTTTCTTCTGTTTCTGTTGTTTTGATTTCATCTTCCATTTTTTTTCTCTCTGCAGCCGAGTCAGAGGTGGTAATGGTTGCAAGGTTGGAGACGATAATGGAAGTTTGTAAGTTTTCTTTTTTTTTTTTATTGTCTTGTTCTGTTTGGTTACTGTGAAAAATGGCGACTTTTTACTCTTTCAGTAACTGATTTCTTCTTGGTCGTTTCTCAGTTGCGCCGCAGTAAAAAAAAAAAGATTGAAAAGTTTTAATTAGTGGATAATGAGAAATGGGTATTTGATAATTTTGTGATTTGTGAAGGATGTTGATGTGGGAAGATGGGTTTTGCCGAGGAAGAGTAGGAGATTGTTTGGAAGAGATTGATGGAGAAGATCCTGTGAGAAAATCATTCAGCAAAATGTCAATCCAGTTATATAATTATGGAGAAGGGTGAGGTGTTCTTTTAGTAATTTTGATTTCAGTTTCATCTGCTTAATGGAAATTTCTTTATTAATAAATAGTGTTTTTCACTTAAATCTTGAATCAGGTTAATGGGGAAAGTTGCATCAGATAAGTGTCATAAATGGGTTTTTAAAGAACCTTCTGAATGTGAACCAAATATCTCCAATTATTGGCAGAGTTCTTTTGATGCTGTAAGTAACTTCAACTTTCAAATCTAATTAATTACTAATTAGTGAAAAATGAAAATGGGGTTGGTTTGGTTGTATTATATTAGATTAGAATATGGGATAGTAACTAAACTAAACATTTCCCCAATTTGATGCTAATAATTGCAGCTTCCCCCTGAATGGACTGATCAATTTGAGTCTGGCATTCAGGTAAAGTCTTGTTAATGCTGTCTTGTGTTTTTCAGGAATTTTTTCCCCTTTCTTCTTCTAATTGGGTTTTTTCACTCTTTTTTTTTTTGGGGGGGTCTACCAGACCATTGCTGTCATACAAGCTGGCCATGGACTTCTACAGCTGGGTTCCTGCAAGATTGTGAGTTACTATTTTCTGCAAAAATTTAAATAAAAAAAAAAATTGGAAAGTTTTCTTTTTTACTATTTGTATGATGGTAGGTGAGGCAATAGTTTAATAGAATCTTATAAATTTGATACTCAGATACCTGAAGACCTTCATTTTGTGCTAAGAATGAGGCATACCTTTGAATCATTGGGGTATCAATCTGGTTTTTACCTTTCTCAGCTTTTTTCTTCGACCAGAAACTCTTCTTCTTCATCTCCTATTCCTACTAAGCAATCTGCTATGCCAACCCGGCCACCTCCTCCCCTTTTTAACTGGGGTCAGAGGCCACTTCCATCCGCGGTTTCTATGCATTCTTCCCCCAATTTTCAAAACCCTGCTGGTAGACTTGGATTTCCACAAGCCAAAGATGAACCCCATATGTTCATCCTTCCACATTCGGCCGAAACCCGAATGGAAGATCAAATGATAGGGGGGGAGCATGAAAATGACATTAAATGGCCTAATGGATTGTCGTTTTTCAATGCCTTAACTGGACGGTCCGATGATGCTAAACTCTTGTTTAACCCTGAGAGCTTAGGGAACAAATCGGATCAGAATCACCATCAGCATCCAAACCCCAATCCAGATGCTTCAAATTTGCACCCTTCAGGGAGTACAAACCCAAACGAGTTCTTGAGCCTGGACAGCCATCCTGATAGTGCTAGGAAAATGGAAAACAAGTTCAAAAGAAGCTTCACTTTGCCTGCAAGAATGGCGACTTCGTCCTCTTCGAACTCCATTGATCACCATCAGCAACAAGCCGTCGAGTACAGGAATTCGGAAGCTGCAGGGATGTATTCGGATGTGATGGAGACTTTCCTGGAATGAAAGTATTTAGAGGGAGAGAATGGTGAGGAAGTTGTATGTAGGGAAAGCTTTTTCTGAACTTTTTTTGTTTTTAGTTTGTTTATCTACTGAGGTTCTTGTGCTTTTTTTTTTTTTTTTTTTTTTTTGACAATGTCTTTAACTAGTTGTGTTTCTTTCTTGTATGACTTAACTGGACTTCCTGATCATTTGTTGTAGTTCATCCTAACATAAGTTTTGTTGTTAAAGTTTTGTTTGAAATTGAGGCACATCAATTACTTGTTGCATCAGTTTGGAGCGCAAATAGCAGCATACTTATCCAACCATTTAGGATGTTTGCTTGTGTAACGTTTATGTGGTACTGCTTTTTGGTTAATATGGGCCCAATTGTTTTCTTTTTGGTCTTGTTTAATCGGCAAATTGTCTTCCCAGCCTCTGTTGACGAAATCATACCAAGCTGGACAATAGTTGATCGGTAAAAGAGTCGGTTGTGGTCCAATTTGGTATGATTTCGTATAGATAATGGGATAAAAGTGTAATTTTGAAATGAAAAAAGGCTAAAGTAACAATTGGATGATAGGACGGGTCGAAAAGTTTTTTTTTAATTTTTTATTTTTGCTCAATGATCGTTTGATGCACTTTAAACACCCTTTTTTTCTTCTAATGCTATTAACAGCAAAGCTGTTGACCCGTTTTAACTGGTTTACTAAATATTTATTTTACAAATATTATTAATTTTGGTTCAATAGGTTAGTCGAGCCATTTTGTCGATTTTTATAATAATCGGAATTTTTGATCAAACTGGTTGAATCTATAATTGATTTATAGTAGAAAGGATTGAATTGGTCTGTCCGATCCGATTTTTATAATATCGTTTTCTTCTAATTAAAATTTCTTAAAAAGTCAATAGTCAAACTCCAAATTTCTAATCATAAGGTTAAGCTACTTATGACTCTTAAGGGGAATAAATTTATAACACTATCGCATGCTATCCATGAAACAAAAATTTTTTTTTTTAATAATAAAGTATATATTATTTTCAATAAGAGAAATAATATATCAAGGAAAAAAGAAAAAAATTCTTGTTATAATCTAAACTAAACATAAATAACAAATTCCACAAACAGGCAAAAAGACCACAAAGGTAAAAATAAATCCATAGAGGCTAAAAAACAAAAAATAAAAACTAAAACTATAAAATGTAATTTAAAGAAAATCTAGCTATTATCGATCGATGTATCATTGCAGGATAATGATTAGTACAAAAACTCCAACGCTATAATCTTTCCGAGTAAATAGATCTAAAAAGATCGTTTTAATAAAATGCATTAATCATGACCGAAGGTCTTTGATAGAAATAAACGTTTTCGTTCGTTGTGTTAGACTTGAAATGATGTAAACGAGTAGATAGTGAAATAAAGATATTGATCCAATTACCAATGTTATAAAAACCGGACCGGACCAGCCGGTTTGATTGGTTTTACTACGAACTGACCATGGGCCCGGTTGGTTTAATTAAAATCAACGGTTTAATAAAAAACCAGAGATGACCGGTTCGAACGGTGAAAAACTGGTTTTCTTGTCCTTCATATTATATTCTACGTTTTTCTTATGGGTGAGCAAAATGTGATTCGGTTCAAAAATCGAACCAAACCAAACTGAATCAAAACCAAAATCAAACCAATATATATTCGGTTTGAATTGAAACGAACCGAACTAGTTCGATTTGATTCTGGTTCGGTTTGGTTCCAAACTAAAATTTCCAAATTTTAAAATTTAAATCAATTATCATTATTATTATCATTAAATTATTATTAATTATATATAAATTATTGTAAAAAATGGTCTATATTATATATATATTATTAAAATCTCATAAATATAAATTTCATAATAATATAAATATATATTATATCAAATAAAATGTATTTTATATAAATAATTTTTAAATATTTATGGATATTTCATGAAGTTATTTTGAATATTAAACATTTGAAACTTATGTTTGATAAATTTATAAGCTTATTTATTATTTAAATAATTTTTAAAAATAAAAAATAAAAAATCCGATATAACCACCAGTTAAACCACGTACCAGTAGTTTCACCGGTTTAATGTCTGGTACGATTATGATAACATTGCCAATTACACAGTAACTAATGAACTAATCAACAATTTTTCATTTGACTATTCAAATAAAATTTTAGACTATATTATAAATTAAATCTTACGTCTCTAAAATATGAATTATAAACTCTAAACCATAGAATATATTTAATGTGTTAGAAAATTTCGTTTTGATTGGAATTCAATTCAATTGGATTTTACAATTTAAATTTCATGGTTGAAAGGAAAAATAATAATAATAATAAAAAGAATTCCTTCACATTTAAAATTAGTTTAATAAAGTGAGAATTAGAAATCATACCAAAATGATTTGCTTTTGTGAGAATACAATTGAGAGTTATTTACGGAGGATACATTAACTAATTAGCAATTTAATCCTTTTAAATTATAAAATTAATTTTCAAACTTAAGAAATTCGGTCAATGAATCAAATTTAATTTTAGTGAGGAAATTAAATTTTTTATTGTATAAAATTTGTTGGAAGCAATGGGATTATGATGGGATAAATTTGTTGAAAAGATTCATATGTGGCCCATAAAGATAGATCCAAAAGTATCCATAAGGTATGAGACCTACCACAAGTAGTAGAGAACTGAAATGATATCAAAGCCCCATTGCAACATGAAAATACCCCTAATATGGTTTTAAAAACACAATTTTACCTCTATACCACACATATCTATTTTTCTCTAATTTTGCTTCTCATCATATATGACATTAAATCCACCATTGCAGTGTTGAACAACTCACCAGTTTAATGAATTAATTTTTAAAAATCTTATTAGTAGCTACATAATTTAGGAGAAATTTAATTGTTTAAGATGGTAAGACACTGATGTGACTAAATATCAACAGAAGTAACAAAGAAATAAAAAAATCTCGTTAGTTAGAGGTTAATTTTGTATTGGGTCACAAAGTTAGGGCATCAATTGAACCATTTACTACGTTAATGATAAAATTATAGTTTTTTTTTTCCTCGACAAAGTTAAAAATTGTTGAAAAATAGGATTCTAAGTTCCAAACACAAAGCCTAGAAATCAAAAGATTCATATCTTCTAAGACAGTACGTTTGTAGTAATATTCAAAAACATACTATTTAATATATTTTATGCCGTTTTGCCAATTTACAGCCATGCATAGATCAGATCAAATTGTGCACAATTTTAATTATCAGAATCACTAGCTGAAATTGATATTAATATATAATTAAACTTCTATTGTAATATTTAATTTTAAGTAAATATGTAATAATAATATTATTGAATTAAAAAGTAAAGTAGAACCGGCAGCAAAACAAATTTTATATGGACAAATAATCCGCATGCAGATTCATATGTTACTGGTTACTGTTTTCTCTCCATACTACTAACTATATGAAATTCAACAACTATTATTATTATTATTATTATTAATTAGATATATTCCTATAGATCACTTAATTATTCTTTTTTTGTTGATCAAGAAATCACTTAAATTACACTTTGTTATACATACATGCCATGCCCATCAACTTCTAACATGCCACAATTGATCATTATCAAACTATTTGTGATAATTAATGAAATGTCGTAATTATTAAAAAAATTGAGTATAGAAAATTAAATTACTAGTATATCAATTATTTGCAATGATTACGGTCTTTTTTAATTTATTTAGATATGGGATCACACATCACTCTCTCTTAGGACATGTCTACTATCAGTTCTAATGATTTTCCAGAACAAATTATGCCGAAATCATTAATCCACTGAAATCATATTTCATAATGCCTTTTTTTTCCCCCTGCTATAGGTGATATTTGAATCTACTTTTCTACACAGCAATTTTTACTCGGAATTTCAGCAAAATTGTTTGCTACAAATAAACAGCCTGGACAATATATATATATAGTAATTTTAACCATTTAATTAAGATAGGTTGTGCAATTTCTAATCTAATCAATAATATATAGTTTTTATTGAAAACGTATGCGTTATTCCGGAATTTGATAAATTAGATTCACCTGAAGAAAGTAATTACTCCGAATTAAAATTTAAGTTTGCAATTTGAAGATTTTGGAATTATTAACCAAATGGCTATTTTAATCCAAAATCAAAAGTCCCGAATCAGTGACACAGAGGTTGCAATTGCAACGGTCCATAAAAAACCTTTGGTTTTCACTGCATATATCCAAACCAACCGGATTGAAATTGCAATCTCAAAAAAATTAATTTAAAAAAAAAAAAAAAAATCAATCATATATTGACAGTAGCAGTGGGTTAATGCAAGGTGGACGTGGATGGTTCCATAGCATGACACTCTCTACAAGCTACCAACAATGACTTCAAAAATCTCAACCAAAATCCATTTGATTTCTTCTCATCCCGTTTCTTACATTTCTCATTTTTCTCCATAACTCCGCCATTACAATTGCTTCTAAATTTCTTCGAATCTTCCCTTTTCAACGCAGGCAGAGGCACTATTAGATGCTGCCATCTCTGAGATGATCCGTACAGCTGAGCCATTACAAGTTTGCTTGCCACCGGCGATGAAGACGAATTAACCGATCCATATTTCCTACTCCGATACAACACTTTTCTCTCCCAATTTTCACCTGAACTGCTTGTTCTTCCACTGCTGCAGCTAATGCTGCTTCTACTGCTATTAACACTGTTACTCCTCGATGACATAAGCGAATCCTTCCGGCTGCTCGTTCTGCTCGTCGATCCTGAAATACTGGCTGTCGACGCCGGCAGCTGCTGTTGTAATTGAGGTGGAAAAGAATGAGGCAACAGTTTTCCATTGTAGAAAAGATGATCGGCCGGTGAGTTCTTGTATGGATCTGTTGTAGGAGATTCCGGCGTCAAGCTTCCGAATTCGAAATCGGAATCTTGATCGCGAAGAGTGATCGGAAAGGAGAATATGTCTCTTGAGATGGTCTTTTGGTGGCTGTGGTCTTCCATGGTGGGCAGTTTTTTTCAATTTTTTTTTGGGAGGAGGAAGAATAAGTGAGGGAGTATTTATATTAATATGGACGATGAAAAGACAAAAAAATAGAAAGAAATAGGATGTTTCATAATTAATGGAAAAATCAAAGAAAATTTTATTTTGTTTTATTTATTTTTTTAAAAAGAAAGTTTTGAGAAGCTTGGTGGGTATTAATCATAAGGGTCAATACTTGCCAGCTCAATTTTGATTAAATTAATTTGTATATATTATTGTTGTTCTAATTATTTAGGTTAGTGTGGGATGTTCCTAAGATTTGTGTGCTAAATGATGTCTCTATACTCAAAAATTACACTATTAGAGGCTCCTCTTAATGTAACATTACTTTTATATATATATATATATATATATATATATATATATATATATATATATAACAAAAAGGTGTCAAATTTTAATTTTTAAATAACATTCTTATCATGTATTACTAATTAATCTCAATATCAACCAATAAACATAGAGTTAAAAATAATCAAATTTGACACCTAAAATTGACTTACAAGATAACCTATAAAATTGCTGCAACGATAGAAACCTAAAGTTGATCGAAGTAAAAAATTTTAAAAAATTTCAATATCACATAGTATTTATATTTTTGTTTTTTTTTTTTACACAGCTTAATTTAGATTCGAGCCAGCATATATTATTAATAGGGTGAAACTATCATAACAGCTGCTATTCCATTCACAAAACTTAAATCTATGTAAAATCTTATAAAGAGAAACAAATTTTCATAGCTCCAACCAACAATTTTGCTAGTTAATAACTACATTTCAATATCAAATAAATAAATGTGCAATTGCTCTTATCAAGTAGTTTTTTTAAGCCGAAATCTTATTATTAACATGTCCAAACCCAAAGTGGGAAACCGCAAGAATTGCTCATTAGTAAATGCTAAAACCACAAGAATGAGGCGGCTATTTTGTTTTTTTTTTCCAAAGTAATTGAATTGTAATTGCTAGATGATAAGCATGATAGAGAGAGGACCAAATTAGTCAATCCACTGTGTTGATATAGATCCTTATAAAAATCAATGGAATTTCCTTTGGTCATTGTCCAATTTGCCTTTGTATTTCTTCAAGGACACATCCTCCCAAAAATACTCTCGCTTATAATAAAGCAAGCTCTCACTTTCTCAATAAATAAAGAAAGAAGAGTGGTCAAGCTCAAGCAACCCTAATACCAACAATAACCCACTTATATACAATTATTTTTAATTTTTAAAGAAAATGAGATTCGTTAATATTAAAATAGATGAACAATACTGAGAGGGGGACATAAACCAAACTACAACTGTCTCATCCAAAATACTAGTTTGAGTTAGCTCATCAACTATCTCACCCAAAATACTAGTTTGAGTTAGCTCATGAGCAATAACACTTGTTTTTTTACAAACCCAAAAAAACTTGAAGCTGAATATTTATCGCCATTGATGATTGCAGTCATTGATGATCATCCCTAAGTACTGAGTTCGAGGGATATTTTCTAACGAGTGAATTGGACACAACGCTCAAATCAAGCTCCAAAATAACATAATATAAGGAAAGAGAATTTATACAAGAGTTTTTTTTTTCTTTTGGGCTTTCATTAGGGCAATGCTATGATGGGATCAACAAATAACTACTCTTTTTATTATTATTATTATTATTATTATTATTATTGTTATTATTGTTATTATTCTTTCTTCTTTAATGCCAAAGGCTCTCTATGAGGACTTGCTTGAAACAAACCATTGACGTTTTTTTTTCTTTTTATTAGTATTAATTTATGATTTATCAAAGTAAACACTTTTAATAAATGTCCTGAAAATGAGGACAAAGTAGTACTTAAAATAGAGTAGTTGTCTCCCATATGGGTAGGTGAAGGGAAACCTTATGGGCCCATTAGAGTTGATGATGCCTAAAGGGAGGAGCCATCACCCAGATTTTTAGTCTTCTTTTTCCTCCCCACCAAGCAACTTCGTTGTTGGTTTACTTTGCTCATACTCTTTTTGTGGTCTTGTGGTAGGTCTACACTACTTACTACTATAGATTTCAGTACTATGTCTATGTGTTTGAATTTGACTCATCATTTACCCCCTTTTTTGACCTCAAATTAATTTCTATTATTTTATGTTTAGGGAGCCTCTTTTTTTCATGTTGTGTATTATATTTAGTTATGTCCTGTAGCATCTAAGTTTATGATCTAGCTTGAAGTTAGCACTTGAATAATTATATATCTTATTGTGTGAAATGTTGATTCATTTATTATTTGATTAATTTAATATTGAAGAGATTATACTAATATAAGGTATTGTGATTAATAGATTGTTTGATACTTCAGTTCAAACTCAACCAGAGTGCATTTCAAATCAATACTAAATATATAAAAGCTGAGACAACTTATAACATCTGGGATCTGATCGTTTGTCCCCACAAACCAACACGTGTCTTTCTAGCATGCTTTATCCTCACTCATATGCTTCCTGGAAATTTCTTCCCAGGAGATCACCCATCCTGAAATTTCCCCAAGTGAAGCACGCTTAACTTTGAAATTATTTCGGAATGGGCTACCGAAAAGAAGATGCATCTTGTTGGTATAGGTATAGGTAGTACCTATCAAATCTCTTATGCCATTTCTCAACTATACCGTCCCATACCAGTACAGTCTCGAAATCTAGCCCCTTCTTAACTATACTGTCCCATACCAGCACAGTCTCGAAACCCCTCTTTCCGGTATAGATTCAGTTCATTCCTGCCCCCATCGACATCCTTCAGGGCCGCTCCTTGCTCAGGCCATCCACTCCGGTGCCACCCCTCTTAGGACCGAGTCGTTACAGGCCCACCAGCTTCCGCTTGGTTCGTCCCGAACCACACTGTACTGGAAGAGGGTTGGCTCTGATACCAATTTATAACATCCGGGATCTGATCGTCTGTCCCCATAAACCAACACGTGTCTTTCCAGCATGCTTTGTCCTCACTCACAATACATACAATTTTCTAATTATCATTTTTGTTAGACATGTGAAATTAGGGAAAAAAAAGCTAACAACCATTGCACTTTCCCCTGCCTTTCCCATTTCATTTTCTTTCTTTAAATTCAATTTAGAGCCATTATTACTATCTCAATTCTCAAACCTCTCCTTTTCGAGAGCAATTCCAATCTCCTAATACTGTGACATCGCTATTATCCATTTAATTTAATAAAATTACTTCATATAAAGTTATAGAGTTTTCTGGCTAACAAAATCTTTGATTTCCATGAATATTGTGATTTTTATAATGGGATAATTAAATAAAAAAAAACTACTCCATACAAAGGTTATGTCACATGATCTGTGGATATTGTTAATGTAATGCTGATTGACATTATGAGGCGTAATATTTTTTTTTATAATATGAAAATTTTATTTGTAATATTATATATGGAGTAATTTTATTTATTTATGCCATAAAAAATAATTAATTATTAAAAAATAAAGTATACCCACGCAACGTACAAATATACAATTAGTTTGATTTAAAAATTTAAACTCTAGAACAAGGTTGAAATTATGATTTGTTCAATGTACGCAGCCGAAAATATATATAAGAACAACAATGGAAGTTTTAATTGATATTTCACTGATGAATGGACATTTTTGTGATATAACATATATATCAAGAATACTTTTTGAAAAAAAAAAAAAAGTAGTTTAATTTGGATTTTTGAAAAGACATATATTAAACCATGAGATATTCATGAGAAATTATATCCATCAAACAGTAATTATTATTTAACTTATAAAAACCATCATAATATACTTTTGATGATAAAAAGTAAACAGCAATTTGAATAATAGTATCTTAAGGTTCAAACTTTGTTTGACTCATTATTTAAATATTTTGATAAAAGTAAAGAGTAAAATTGAATTCATCAAGAAGTCAAGCTCTTACTTGAGGAGGTAGAAATATGTAGTTTGACTATTTTTATTACTATAATAATTGGATAATATTGATGATAGCATTGCCATGTGGATAGTGGATGCTGAACAGTTTTACATGTTTCCCTCTAATTTGTTGCTGGTTTTATTCAGTAATTATGTGAAAATTGAGATTTCAGACGTAGCATTTACTGATTTAATAGGCCAAATCTATCATTTTCTCTCATACTTTGTCCAATAAAACTTAATTCATATTATGAGCCACAACATTCCATATCAAATGCCGTGATACTAATTAACATAACTATTGATTCTGCTGTGAAACACACACATATTAAAACTGATTAAAATTTCCTATCATTGCGAAAGTATACCCATCAAATAATATTCTTTTAAGACAGTAATTTTGGCTTAATACATTGATAATAGACACTTAAACTTACCACGTTTTTCCATTTGAACTCCTGTATTTTGGCTTGGGCTATGACACACCTATACTTGCCACATTTGGACACCTATACTAATGGTTCATACTTTATTTGACTCATGTCTAAGAGTCAAAATCACTTAATCAAGAAGTTAAGTGAACTTTTAGGTATCACATGCAAAAGTCAAAATTGTTTAGTTTATATTCTTCATGCTATAATTATTTTTTTCCTAATTTGATTTAATTCTACATGTAATTTGTGTAATATGGACTTTTTAGAGGATAAATTTGGTTAATTAATTGTTATAAGATTTTTTTGGATAAAAATACAATGTTTATTTTATGAAACTCAATTTAAAAAATAAAATATTTTTCGTTATTTGTTTACGAGAAAAAAAACTTATCCATTAATATCGGAAGAAAGTACAACCATTATTTCAGGATAAAGTGTTATAGAAAAAATTTTAGAATACTTTCGAGATATGATACTTTCTGAAAATAAATGAGATAAAAAGGGTAATTGCATGAACTTTTCAGATGTAACTAAAAAAATAGACATTCTTTTGTAACTAAGGGAATGTATATTCTAGAAGTGTTGTAAAATTTCTCGTGTTATAGCAAGATAATCACTCACCGTTACTTGTTAAAATGGGCATCCCATTATTACATCTCTTTATAAAATTAAAGCTCATGATAGAAAAAGAAGACAACAAAACTAACAATCCTTAAATAGCAAGGAACAATAGGAAGCATCAAATTTTGGAGAGATAAAGCATAAATTATTGGCTGTGCATCCCCCTCAACAACCAAACTTTGGTATGGTAAGTTGTTGGGCTAGACCATCGTCTCCCAATGGCTCAAAAGCTGGACAATAAACGCATTTTCCAAAAGTGGAAGAGACCTGAAGCTACAAGTGATGGGAGTCCCTTGCTTATCTTGAAGAATACACCCAAAACTTGCTTTTTGTGTGGCTTTGTCGAAGCTTTATTAAAGTTGCATTTCAAAAAGCTCATGAGGTCTAAACCCAACCTGCAACAGAGAGATTACGGCTAGGATCAACAACTTCAAACGATAATTGGCGAGTAGCTATCCATGAGAGGAAATACCCCATTGTCGATGAGACCAGAATTGGATTCATGGTCTAGTCTACATCCAGATAAATTGATTTCTATCCCACTATATCTTCCAAAGAAACAAAGCAACCCTACATATATCAAACTCAATTAAGGTCCCCACCAAATGGTTCCACCAATCAATAAAGGAAGGAGCACCAAAATTGACACCATGGAACACAATGAACTTCTAAATTAACATTAGCAACAAACGAACAAAGAATAAGAGCATGCATGTATTGTTTCAATATGAACATGGTAAAGGGGGCATACACTTGAAATAGGGATATGCTTAATAAGCATGCTCAAAATTGTAGGGAGAATATTCCATAAATATTTCCAAAGAAAATGCTTTAGTTTTGAAGGAATCGGTAACCTCTAAACCCCTTCTAATTCACCAGATTCCTTGCAAATTCCGAACATAAAGAGAGGGGTCATTAATCTGAGAACAATCCTACATCATCCTAGACGAAGTGAGCAACCATTTATCATTAAAACACTAATATCAGTCCCTCCCCCTAATCTCTCCAACATGTATCAACAAGAATTAAATCCTAAGTTTCCTTCAAGCTCTGTCAGATAAAACTCGACCTGTATCCCAAAGGGGCTTCACAAAAATTGACATTGAGAAAAAATATCCTTATACAATCTTGACATTAATAAATTAGGTCATGAGATTAAATGCTAAGAATGCTTCCCTATCAATTCAAATCCTGCATATGTCGAAAGTTCAACATCTTTTCTCTTTACTAAAGCAAAGGCTATCCTAAGTCATCCACCGAATACCCTCTCCCCTTGACCACAACCCCACTGGAAACCATTTAGGAGCCATTCCAACTCCTGATAGGTAGCTAAAAGAAGCTGGCAAATCCCTATAAGGTAAGAAGGAATAACTTGGCCAACACTTTCAATCAAAACCTTTTTGCCCCCGTTATGAAATCAACTTCATCTTCCACCTCACAATTTGCTTTCTCAACATGTCCGTTATGTAAGTAAAATTGCCTTTTTATTCCTGCCTACTGAAGAAGGTAATCCTAGATAAGACTCTACTCTAGATTGCAATTAACCCTAAGAACTGAACAAGTCATCTCCCCATCTGGCCTAGACACATTTCTGTTGAAATTAAAAGTTGACTTATTATGTCTGGGAGAAGCCTCATACACTTGTAAGTAGTGCTTTAATGATGTCACTTTCTGCTTTGGAAGCTTGAAAGAACAAATAATTGTCATTGGCAAAGAACATGTGGGAAATAGTAGGTGCACCAGTACCTATCCAACACCTATGCAAACTACCGTAAGACTCATTTTTCCGCAATAAAAATGTTAGGCCATCTGCACAAATAATGAACAAAATATGGCGAAAGAGGGTCTCCCTGTTAGAGGCCCCTTATAGGAGTAAAATTTGAGAACTCAAAATCCTTATGCTTAATCTCATAGTGGACGACCGTACCACACTGCATGACTAATTGAATGAAGGGCCCTAGGAAACCCATCGTGACCAGGATGCACCAGGTACGTACCTCCATTCAATCCTATTATAAGTCTTTGACATATTTAGTTTTAAAGCCGCATAACCCTTTATACCCTTCATCTTTTTTTTAAGATAGTGCCAAAACTCGAAAGCTATCATTACATTATTTGTTATCATTCTCCCTATAATGAATGCTCTCTAACAATAAGAAATCGACCCATCCAACAACCCTTTCAAATTTTTGGCCTTAAGCTTAGTTGGCTCAAAACTATTCATTAAAAGTGAATTAAGTTTCATAACTCTTAAAATCATTAATTTAGTCAAATATCAGACAAAATTGATACTTAAATTTATTTAATTTTTATTATATTTATGCGGTGAGCCAAAATTGCACATTGATCAATTAATATTATGGTAAATAAAATTGTCATTTATCTATGTATATATTGGAAGATTGAATGAAAATAGTTATGTTACTAATATTTGATTTCCTAGAATCTACAACGTCAGGATATTATAGAAGATAAATGAATTAACAAAAGAAAGAAAAATAATATTTACAGAAAATAATTATATTTTCTGCAAATATCAATAGTTGAAAATATTGGAAAACTCAACAATGAAACACTTATATTTGAATTAATTAGTTTAGTCAAGTTAACTCTTAGAGTAGAATAAATCTTTAAAAAATCAACCAACTTAATTACAATTTTTAAGTTGGAAGTGTTTTTCATATTTTCACCAGTAAATTTAATAAAAAAATAAAAATAAAGAAGTGCACAATAATAGGATTTTTGTAGAGAAATTGTGGCCACCAGGCCCAACTCTCTGGCCCAACTCACCATTGATTACACTCTTTCCCCCTCACTCGCATGCAACATCCACGGCCGCCGCTCTAATTTCTCCCCCTCTCTCTCCGTTTCCATCGCCAAATCAGGTAAAGTTCTATTCTTCTTTGTGTTATTTCTACTCAATTTTTAAATTCTGCTCCTCTTTCGTGTTCCTATTACCAACTGATTCCCGATAACAAGATACTATAAACTGGGAGTGCAAAGCACCACCATCAGTTCTGGAACAACCCCTCTAAGGCTGGATTCCGGCGGCCTCAGTGCTTCCTCCTCCGCCTCTGATATTAGCTTTTTTTTTTTTGTTAAATTACAGTTTTAATGGAAGACGAGGACGCTGAGGTGCATGGAAAGGAAGTTACTAACCTTGAAGCTAAACTTCTAGAACTATTACATAAGATCAATTCCATTGAGATTAAGTTATGTTCGGATGCTACAAAGGAGTTCACTAAGTTGCTCAATGGTAATTCTGGCGGTGAGTTGCTCCGTCTATATGTACAGTCAACTTCGAATTTCTCAGATCTTCTGGGAGCTATGAAGCTTCGACAGGGGAAACCTGGAATTTCTTATATATTGTCATTGATCTCTGTAATTCTTAGTCATCCTGATGGAAAATACAAACCAAATGACAAGGAGAGAATTGCTATAAGTGTGGTTCTTGATAAGTTTGCTCGATCTTTTATTGAAGAAAAGCTGGAGGAACTTTATAAGGAGCTGGCCAGTAATGAAGGAAAGCGCCAAAATGCAGCTCTTCTGTTGATGGCCTCAATAGTTCGGCGTGGCTCAGGTTTGGCTTCAGATGTTGCTAAGAAGTTTGATTTCAAACTCAAGGGATTTTCCAAGCTTGCAGAGTATAAAAAAGCGTACAATGACAAGAAACGGAAGCACTCAACAAGAAGGGCTTTTGTTGGGTTTGCAATGTCATTTTTGGAGATGGCAAAGCCAGGATTGTTGAGGTGGATCCTACAGCAGAGGGAAATGTACTCTGGTGTCCTTCGTGGGCTTGAGAATGATGCTGATGAGACTGTTGTTTACATTTTATCAACATTGCGAGATAGAATTCTCACTGAAGACTCACTGGTTCCCCCCTCTCTAAGGAGTGTTCTCTTTGGGAGCCTTGTTTTGGAACAGTTGGTTGGTATTTCGGGAAGGGGGAATTGTGAACCCGCAGAGATCGCTCATAATGTGCTACATCTGGTTTGTACTGATCCTTGCAATGGTTTGATGCCAGATTACAAGGGAAACCCAAACCCATTAAGAGGTAACCCAAGGAGACTTTTGGAGCTCATGAAGAAGTTAAAGGCAACAGAGATTGTTTATCACAGAGATTTGCTTTTAGCTATGGTTAGGGGGAAGCTGTCCTTTGGTTCAGCATTTTTGGAGGAGTTCCCTTACAACCTTGAAGATTTTTCATCTCCTAGCTGGTCAGATTCCTGAACATATCTACATTTACGTATTAACCTTTGATTTATTTGTCTGTTGTTTTATCGTTACTGGTACTGTTCTTCTCCATCCATGTCTAGACATATGCCTGGCAACTGAAGCTCTTGCAGGTTTTCTACTGTTTCTCTTGCAGCAAACTTGATTTCCTCCATGCTTGCTGGAAGTCCTCTTGGTTTCCTGGATTCGGAGTCTGATGATCCACCTTCATTGGATAGTATGGATGTGCAGAATATCATGAATATCTTCCATTCTCGTCCCTTGAGCCGATCCATGATAAACAAGGGGCTACTTCACTCAGATTTTATTGTGAAGAATGGAACTTTGAGGCTTCTTTTGGAGGCCTTGAAGCTGTTGGATTCCTTTTTGCGGGATATAAACCTTTATTGTAATGGGAATCGGCAGAACCAAAAATGGAAAGCACTTAAGCAGGAAATCCAGAATGAAATTCAGACCTTGCTTCCTGATCCACAGGTTTTGCTGACTCTACTTTCTACCTTAAGTAGCCATGTAAGGACTGGTGAGTCATGCTTGAAAAGAACAGCAGATAGGGAAAATTTTCCTCTTGGCAGCACGCTAAAAAAGAAACCAAGAACAACTGCTATGAATGAGGAAGCTGATATAATCATAGGCGGTATAAGTTTAGCCTCTGACATTGTTTTGCCTTCAGATGGTGATAATATTGCAGATTCACGAACACTACCGTCATCAGACAGTACTGTGGATTTTTTGAATGCAATATCTGAACTTTGGGGTGACCTATTCTCTTTGCCTGTCACTACACTAAAAGATGCTGACATAATCTTCTACTCTAAGCTTCTTGATGCTCTCAAGATATATCTTGTAAGCTTCAGTTTTTCAGCTTTTGTCTCTCATTTCTTGCCAATGCCATGTGCTCTAACGAAGCAAAAGTTTATAAGTTGGGTGTTACTTGTTTCAACTTCACAGTGCTATTTTTATATGGAGGGAGTTTATAATGTAATTCAAAAATTATGAATAACATAAAATAAAAGGATGGAGCCTAGGGATGGTCATTTTTATGGAAGTAACATTAACTATCACAAAACCGATTGATGGGGAATTATATATTCAATCCTACTTGTATTTGAAGTTCTAGACATATTAATATGGAAGTACTTTTATCATGTTAGTATTCCTAGGTACATTGTGTTGCAAATTTCTAATGATTGATAACAGTCTTTTCATCTTAACCAGTTTGATAGGACATTAGACACATGAAGAGTAATATGAAAAAGGATCATAACTTGCCATTAGCCTTGGTTCCCATCTGTAATTTTGTACCAAAGCCTAATATATCTTTTTCACTTGAATATAAGGATTCTCTATCTTTAATTTGCTTCAATAGTTACAATACCTTTTATGCCATTTTAAAAAAGTAATCACTTGTTTAGCACTTTGTGCATTTCATTCTTATGATTTATGGATTTTTGTTGTCAACCCTGTCATTGCGCTGCACCATTATTTTGTGTATTCATGAAGGAATCATCAGAAGATAAAGAATGTGATATCATGGCCTTGTATTTCTAAAAATTCATTGGAAACTAGTCCTCATTATGAATTTTTATAACTTCACTTTTGTCTTTTGCAGCTTAGAATGCCTACTGCACTGGAAGGGTCATTTGAATTTTTTATGAACCTTCTTGGCAAGCCATCAGAATTACCGTCTAATCTGCTCGTTTCTTTGTTGTCTCTTCTAGTTGAGTACATTAGAACTTCCCCGGGGAGTGGAATTGCCATTAGAACACCACCACTCGTGTACAAGCATCTGCAGACCTTTCTTAATTTATTAATATTTTCACCAGTTGGTGACATAAAGAGCCTGGCTTATAATTTGGCACAAGCAGCTATGTCAAGTACTGGTGCATTTGACAGAAACTTGCATGAAATTTTTGCTTGGTTATCATTTTTACCGGGCTACAGTACTGTTAACTTATCTGTTGAGGACCATGGAGTAGAAGTGCTACAGAGCTTGTCAGTAGTTGTTATCTCATTCTTGTGTGATGCCGTTAAAACCATTGGGAATAATTTATTTAGGTACTGGGATGCTGTGAGGCATTATACACACCACTTGGATGAGTTTAGAGGTAATTGGTATAGCTTTCATTTTACCTTGTATCTTTGTTTCTGTTATCGTGCTTAAAATTCACACTTTTAAAGATTATCTTATTGTTGTGCTTCCTATTTTTTATTTGCTTTTTCCAGTGCAGCTTTAGTTGAGATTCTTTTGCTGTAATTTTGTAACTTTGTAACTTTGTAACTTTGCTCTTTTGTCTTCTGTCTGCATACGTTTTTTTGTTATTCCGTTGTTTGGATGAGCTGTTTGGAATTGAGATAGTACATTGTAAAATACTTGGTCATTAAATTCTTTCAGGTTTGATTTTTCTATTTTGAAGTGTACTAAAAATGTATCATGTCTGGTGCCCTTATTTCCATTTCACAATTTGAAGGCAGGAGATTTATGCTCAATATCAACTAGGAGAAATAATAGTCTTTTGAATTATTGTTGGCTCATGGTTAAGGTATTGGAACGTGGTGTGTGTTTTCCCCTTGAACCTAAAATCAAATAGGACAAGACAGAGATAGACAGAAGTCACAGCATGCTTAATGTATATTATCTATCTGAAGCATCATTTAATGTGATGCGGAGAGTGTATTTGTTTTGTTCTAAAATAAAAGAGCATATGGAACACAATAGAGAGTTATGGAGAAAGCGGGGTGGAGAGTAGACATCTGCAGTAACATGATATGAGAGTGAGTACACACTTTACAGCCTTTGAAGTCTGATGAAATTAACGTTGTTTTTGAAACAACAAACTGGCAGCTGCATATACTCAGTTTTTGTTTGCTTGGCATGTTACTTATCGACAGGACTGTTGCTATTCTTCCCGATGATTGTGTGTTCAGATCCGACTCGTAATAGCTTAAGGCCTTAAATAATGTTATGGTTTTTCTTTTTCATCACTTACTTCCTTTCCTTCCTGTCTTCCCTCCTAACTAGACACACCATTAGTTCTTCAACTCCAAACTTTAATGGTTGAGAAATATTTCAGTTCCATTGAATTAAGTACATGAGCACCCTGCGTTGCCTTCCGAACAAGAATTATTACTGTTTACCTAACTGTTGCACATAGTTATAGATGTTATTTAGAGCCTTGGAAATTGGGACTTGTTTTTCTCTTTCCAGTTTAATGGATTGCACAAGGTGGGTGATGAGGTCTTTTTCTCAAAAAGTTGGGACAAGCCTTGGTTTGCACTTAATAATACTTTTACTGTTTACTTTGCAGATACTTCACCTGAATTCAGCCCTCTTGTTACATGTGTCCTGCAGAAGTGCATAAGGTTACTCAGTTCAAAATCGGGAACCTTTTCTTTGCCGGAGAAGTCTATGATATCTTTATATGTGTGCAATACATTGAAGTATCTATTGCAAATTCAGGTAAAGTTTTTGTATTTTAGTGTGTAAATGCAACGTTTGTATGCATGAGTTGATGGGAGAACTAAACTTTTGCAGGTGGATGCAAGCTTTTTAGCTGCTTTGATTAGTTCAGCTTTGTCTGAGGGACATTTGGATTGCTGTTCTGCGGAACAGTTCTGTGAGTGGAGGCCATTTAAGAATTTGTTACTTTTTTCGGAGAGCTTACTGCATAAAAAAAAATCCTGTTTCTTTCTCTTTGAGCAAAGGGATACACCGGTTGATAGGTCTTTCATGAGAGTACTTAGTGAAGTAAGAAAAATTGTAGAGAGTGGGGATGCTGGTGAAATAGGCGGAACTGCAAGAGCCTTTTGTTCGTCAATTATATGTACAACATCAGATGGAGTGCTAAAGAACTTTCCAACAGTTATGGCCCTTTCACAACATGTTCACCTTCCTTTCTCCTTCTTATCCTTCATAATCTATCTTGAGCAAAGTTTCCTTGCTGATGTTTTGAAGTTATGGCCTACAGTATTCTTTACCGGTCTAGATAAGGCTTCCTCTTTTGTTGATTCCCAAAGCGCAAATGAAAATGCAGTTGCACAAGAAACAGTGGTCAGTGTGCAATTTGATGCTAGCGAATCAGCAGCTGCTGATGCATTTAGCTTATTTTTGGGGCAGGCACCTTTTCATGTGCTATTTCCTGCAATTCTATTTGGCAACGGTCCTTGTCTGTCAGAGTTCCCAAAGTTAAAAGATATGCTTATGGCTAAACTAGCAGAGTGCACAAGTGATTTTGTGATTCCATATTTGCGCCTCATTCTATTTTGGTTTTATCAGATACAATTGGCATACAGAATAAAACCATTGGCTAAATTTAAAGAAAGTGCTGAACTCTGCCATATGCTTGTGAAACTGTTGGTTTGCAGACCTGGTTCAGGGGATCTTCTTGCAGGTAACCTTATTCGAGAAGTGGTTGAAACCATCTGTTGTCATCCTGTTGTGAAGGCATCTTTCACTTGTTCTTTGGATGGTGACGATAAAACTCTTAACGAGCATTTTACAGATAGAAACTCTGGGGACAATGTAGAGGCTTTTCTTCGTTTTTGTCAACAAAGAGTTAATCTAATAGATTGTCATGTCTTGGACATGTTGAAAACAACTTTTGACTGTTTGTCTTTACTTGATGGGCAACTCTGTGTACTTGTAGAAGATACAAACAAGCAAATTATGAAGGCTTTCAAAACTCTGAAACAAGGGCTATATATGGAACTGAAGGACAAATTCAATGGGTGCACTAGAACTGATGGTTTGTTGCCCCTTCTCCAACCATTTTATGCTTTACATACTTTAATACAATTTACCTCCCCTTTTGAACTTTTTGAAACAGCAAACTGGATTTTTGATAGGGTTGAGCTAAATGGTTCAACTGGACAAGAATCCTGTTCAGAATCTGCTCTTTCAATTGGATTTTGTATTGCCAGTGATGCTTTCAAAATGTTATCTGTTTATTTAGAGCATCCTGTAAGAACCAGAGAACTGTTAAATACTTTTTGGGATGTGGTAGAGAAAGACTTGGATGTTACCTTAATTGAGGAAATGTATGTAAAACAATGCAAGTTTGCCTCTACTTTTAAACTAGATTTTGCATATTCTTGTTTGCTGGAAGCTCTGACTGCTGTCTACAGAATGAAGTCAATGAGATGTGATTTACTTGATCCCCTAGGCTTGGTACTGTCGAGTGTTATTCTGCGCACTCCTATGGATATTGTTTTTCACTGTGTTAATGAGACGAGTAAGACAAAATCTGAAGTGTTGTTTCTTCTTGTTGACATGAGTCCTCTGCATCTATCAGTCTTTGGGTACATATTATCTGGAATTTTGAGTAAAAATTTTCGTTTTAAGGGAGATAAGGTAGATGCGACCTTTGAAATGTCTCTATCAAATGTGGATTATACATTGCTGCTCCCAGCTGCATGTTCCTACTTGAATTCAGTTTTCATGAAGTCAGAGATGCCATTCCAGAAGCTGCTTATTAGAATATCCAAGTTCTATTCCGATTTACTCCTAAGGGGTTTCTGCGACTGGAAGAACTTTGTGTCTGGAGATCTATTTCAGGATAATCATGATACCTTCTTGCCATCATCTATTGAAGAATTTGTCAATCTGTTGGATGCTAGTCATCTAGGAAAAGCAATGCATATGTTAAAATGCCATTTTGTCTTAAGTGGGCCCATGAAATTGGAGCGAAGATTGAAGATACTCAGCTGTCTCCTCACCGGTTCTGGTGCGTATGATGAGCTGCTGGATTGTGATGTTAATGAACTGGAATTTTATCCATTTAAACAGTCACTTAACCTTGTTTATAGAGTTGCTGCAAAAGTGATATTCTGCAGGATGATTTTATTTCCAAATGATAGTAAAATCCTGTCCCTACCAAAAGAAACAGATAGGAACTCTGAAACAACCTCGTTGAAATCAGTGTCAAATGAAGAGGGTCGATCCAGAATGCACTTTCTACTGAGCTTGTTGAATACTTGGCAATGCATGGTCAAGAAATTTCCTTCAGTCTCGGATGCTTCCAGAAAAGAGAACAGCCCTCATTGTCTGCAGTTGTACAGATACTTAGAATTGTTCGTTTTAAAAAATATTCATGAATTATTGGTGGAGATGTGTGATGATCTTATCCAATTGCAGACCATTCCCTTTCTTGAGCAATTGGTGAGATCGTCTCTCCTCTACAGGTTTGAGGACTCCAAAACTTTGAATGTTCTTCGACGCATTTTAAAATTATTTTTGGAGGCGAAATTTTCATATCTGCCATTTCTTCAGCTGCTGCTTGCTCACTCTCAGTTTGCTTCTACAATTCACTCTGTCATAGATCCAAATAGTTCTCCAAATGGTGCGTTTTTTAGGCCTATGCCAAGTATTCTCAAATCAATTGTTATCCCGCATTCAAACATGAGAAATGAGTGTCAAACAACTGATCCTTTTTCTCATCAGTTGGAAATTATTAAGTTGCTTAGAACGCTCATTCAACTGAAGCCTGATCAAGCTGGTTGTTCTCTAAAAGATAATGCAATTAATTTTAGAGAACTCTATTTATTGCTTTTGTCTTCGTATGGTGCAACAGTCAGTGAAATTGACTTGGAGATGTACAGTCTAATGTCTGAAATTGAATCGATTGATAAATCAGCCTCTGATTATCTTGTTGACTTGGATTACCTCTGGGGTCCGGCAGCTTTGAAAATAAGAAAAGCAAGGGCTTGGGACAGCGATGCATCTTCAAAGATTATGACTAATGCAGAGGCGTTTGCAGAACACAGCAAAAGTCAATTCAGGGAAAACCTTCCTATTGACCCCAAGCTATGTGCAGCAACAGTTATTTACTATCCCTATGACCGGACTGTGAACATTGAACCGGGGGCATTTAAGAATATGTGTCTGGTATGATCTTAATTGTTCGATATGTAATCTAAGTTATGCTGTTGAATAACTTAATATTTTTATTAGTACTTTGTTTGCACCAAAGTTACACCCTTATTATTTGCAGGCACATCCTTGTAGTATAAACAAAATAAAACGATACGATCCCGTTTTCATCTTGCGCTTCTCAATTCAAATTTTGTCAATGGGTTATATTGAGCCTCTTGAGTTTGCTGGCTTGGGCTTATTAGCAATTGCATTTGTTAGCACGTCTTCACCTGATGTTGAGATGAGAAAATTGGCTTATCATTTTATTCAGAAGTTTAAGGAGACATTAGAGGTAAATTTGTCTCTTTCTATATCCTGGTGATGCCAAGTTTTTGTGTTTGGGATCTTATACGGTTGAATTTTCATCTCAATTATAATTTGTATTCCGGTTATGCATGTACATAATTTATTTAAATGTTTTAAAAGCTCATTTGTAAAGCAACAAACACTATTTCAGTATCTTTGAGATATATTTCCTGGACTTCTGTATGTAGCAGACATTAGAGTTTAGACTTCTTATTCATGCAATTCATGCCTCTTGGTTTTCATTCTTTTTATTGTCTTATTATTCTTTCAGAGATGCCAAAAGAAAAAGGATATAATGCTCCTTCGCCTTCTAGTGATATACATGCAAAATGGTGTTGAAGACGATTGGCAGAGAATTCCTTCCATCATGGCTATTTTTGCTGCGGAGGCTTCTTTGATACTGTTGGATCCTTCAAATGATCATTACACAACCTTGTGTAAGCATTTGATGCATTCTTCAATGAAGGATGTAAAGGTACACACTCTACTGACATTTTGCACTTTTTGAAGTTGTCTTTTGTTTTACTACTTGGATTGTCAACAAATCATATATTTTTGTTAATTTTTTTTTTCAGGGCATACCATTCTTTCGTACTTTCTTCGAGAGTAACTCTGTGAACTTCAGAGCAGAGAGGCTATGGATGCTTCAGCTAGCATGTGCTGGATTGAATTTAGATGATGACGCTAATTTATATATGAAAAATTCCATCCCTAGGACTGTCCTGAATTTTTATTCTACTCCTCTGGCAGACAATGGATCAAAGGAACTTGTTCTACAGGTAAGGTGTTCCAGCATTACTTTTGTTTCTCTAATTTTTATTATCCATTGATTAATTTGGAAAGTGTTGGCTAATCAATTACTCAAGAAGCAGAAGTTTGGAACTGCATAGAACATTTTGTATAGTTCTGGTTTTGACTGCTGTAGAATCTTTTATTCTGAAATATTCATGGATTTTAAGAAGAAAATATCTTATCCGGATAATGTTGGTTTTTCAGTCATTATTCTTATATAACAGATGTGAAAATATCTCTGAACCGGAATCTAGAATTATTCTCAGCACGTCTGTTTGAAATTTTACTTATGGAAGTCTCCTTGTAACTGTATAGATTGCTATTTTTTTTCAAGCTCTACCTATAGCCATATGCTTGTGGAATATGGTTATTGAGCAGAACATCATCGACGTTTTGGTTGCTGATTCATAAAATATGTTGTCTTTATGATGCCATTTTTTTGTGGCATGTTTGTTCTAAGGCTTTTAGCTCTTAATGGCTTTTAACATCATTATTAACTGTCCAGAAAATTCATTCTAGTTAGTAGCAGTCGATATGTTCTGATTCAATGACTATTTCTGCTTTTTCTGTTATTCAAAACCCAATATCTGTTTGGAATTTGTGGTTTTCTTATCATTGAATGAGTCTGTATTGGACTAATATTTTTCCTTTGATTTCCTTGTCGTGATACTTTAATGGCCTATGTGTTTTGAATTGTCATTTTTAGTTTTTTACACATTGTAGTGGTAACCAAAGATATGGGTCTTATTTGTTGGTATGATGTGATATTGAGTAAAGATCCTCTGTTAAAGCGGATGGTAATGGACTTATATGGTGTCGATCCAAATGTATGGAAGAATACAGCTCGAGTATGTTTGGTGCTCCCTGTATTATTTATTTATTTTTTGATCTATTGAGAACTCGAAGTTAACTCTATTTAAGTCCTTGTTGAGAGGAAGTGGTAAAGTTTGATATGTTGTTTCAGAGTGTTGGTTAAGCATTGGGGCTCAGTTGAGTGGCAGGTAAAGGTTCATACAGTTGGTTTAGTAATGTCAAATGAAGATGCAAGTGGATGTACATGCTGGCAAAATAAACTGTTGAGACAGAGAACTGTTAATCATAGAGGGTCCTAATTAATGCAATGATATGAAACTGAATAGTTTTTGAATAAGTTGTCTCTTGGACAGGGCAATGCAGAAGCATAATGTTTATACAGATATTCACAAGGCAGACTTTGCTGAGATCATGTCAATGCTCTCTGAATATTTTCTTTGTTCATGTAGAAATATTTTGACTTCTTGATGCTTCAAAATGTAGAATGTCATGTTATTGACAGGTTGGTTTTTAAACTTTAGAGGACCCTTTCTTGATTTATGGCAGTTTAATTGTCAGTTGTATATTTCGATGGATGTAAAATGATCTTTTAAGGTGGACTTGAAGATCAATATTCAATTCAACGGCTCGTGTTCTTGATGCAATTTGTGTCATGTGTGCTTGCTTCTGAAAATTGATTGTTGGACATCATTGCTTGTAAACTTGAGTGAAATTTGAAGCTTCTCATCTATTTTGCAGGTAATGAAGAAGTCAGTTAAATTGCACGACATTACTTGTGATCTGGTGAAAAGACATGGTGTGATTTCATGGTTATCATCTGTAATCTCGAACTCCAGTCGGATGCCAGACGAAAATGACAAGAGGTCTTCTTCACTGCGATTGGTTGCGGCCATTGAGGTAGTTACTAGTTTTTGCTTTTTTTTATTGTCTTAACCTTATGCTTGGTTTATGGAAATTTTCTAGATGGGAAATAGGAAATGGGTTTCCCACATTTAACTTAAATCTGGAAAACTAATAAAAGATGTTTACTATGTTAGGAAATCATGTTGTCCTCTTAACTCAGAAATGTTATCCTTTTTTTTTTCTCCAACCTCGGTAATCTGTTAATATTGTTTAATTTTAAGTATAAACTATTAGACTTTGTATATATAGGTTTGTAATAATTGTTTTATAGAGCATATGTTTATGTCTGGACTATCTTCTTTTTATTATGGAAAAGTGAAAATGAAACAAACAAACTGAAAGTTATTAATAATAATAAAATATCATATGATCAGTATATCAGATATAGTGATGTTTTGTACAAATAACGTATTATAAAAAGGTGCTATACTTAGAAATAGATTACCCTAAAAGGAAAGACTTAGAAAATTGGGTTATGGTGCACGGATTTCGTGTTGATATTGAAATATTTTGTTATTTTGTTGCTATGTTTATGGTCACGAATTTCATGTTGATATTGAAATATTTTATTATTTTGTTTCTTTTTTTTTGAATATCCTTAAATTGAAAAAAAAAAGAGATTATATTTACATGTTTAAGTATATAATGTTATCAATATAATTTTAGCTACTCTAAGAAAAACAACTCCAATTCACTATTTTAATTTTAAAACATTTAATGACAAATATATGACTGAGGCAAGAAAAGAAAATGTTTTCAAAATTTTCATTTGGAAAATAGGAAACAGGTAAATTAGGAAAAGGAAACTTTAAAATGAAAATGGAAAATTTTCATCTATTCAAACTAAACAAGACCTTAATCTTTGTCTGCTGAAGTATATATTGTATTATTTGTTCCTCGTATATCTCATGTTTGTTTCTATTTTATTTGTAAATCACCTGCAATAATTATTCTAAATTCTCAACAGAAGTATCACATTGTTATGAGCAGAAAACAATGCACTTTGAACGTTATTTTTTGTTTTTATTTATATATTTTTCCTATTTTACTAACTTACCTTTGCATCTGGATTTAGGTTGTGGTAGATATTCTTCAATCCGAAGAGGTTTCTGAGTGGTTGCAACATAATGCACTTGAGCAGCTAATGGAACTCGCGTCTAATCTGTATGAATGTCTTGTTGGTGGCTTAAAGTTGATTAAAGACAATGTTGCATTAACTGATTCAATCCTACAGATAATGATCTCAACATTGAAGTTATCTCAGAAAAGGATGATATATGAACCACATTTTACTTTATCATTTGAGGGCTTATACCAAATTTACAAGGCCAGTTATGCATTTCATACTTCGACATCTAGTGCAAACGTAGAGTCTGGACTGACAGCCATACTTATGAGCACACCTCCCATCGACATATTTTATGAGGTCTCTCTCTCTCTCTCTCAGACATAGACACACAGTGCACAAATGTAGCTATCTAAACATTTTGAGAAGTAGAAAGGACAAGAAATTAGGCTGATGATAACTTGATTATGTTACAACAAAGTGAAAGAATATAAAAAATAGAGAACAATTAAGTAAATGCAGCTCAGTAGTGCCTTTAGTATGCAACCCAGTGGCGATTATCTAATTCTGGATTAATTAATTTACTTTCCAGTTTCGTTTTCAGATACTGCATTCTCGGTTCATATATATATATATATGTATATATATATATATATAACTGCTGTGTCAAACATGTGCCTTACCTTGCATACGTCCTGTTTTGAGGAAATTTCTTTAAATGTGTTCAACAGAATCGGGAAAAGCTTTCAGGTTTCCTCATGTGGGCGGTTTCTGTTGCGATGAAGTCAGATTCTGAGAAATCCTTTCACTTGAAAAGTAATATTAGTTTCAGGATGGACGCAGAGGAAGTGCCACCTGATGATGAGTCTATGATTTCGAAACTTTTACGTTGGCTTGTCTCTGCTGTCATTCTTTCCAGGCTTTATTGGAAACTTAATGATGTAAATACCAAATTTTCAAAAGCATCAAAGCCAAGAACTTTGCAGTCCCTTTTGGAGTACGTAGCTATTGGATGTAGAGGAAGCAAGAGCTGTAAATCTGATTGCGCAGACGTATTAGCTACAACAATAGTTTTTCTCCAACAGCAACTTGGTTCAAATTTGATAACCTTTTCTTCTGTCGTTTCTGCTCTAAATATTCTGCTTTTCTGCTGTACCTCCAAATATTCAGGTATATGCTAAACTTCTAATTGCTTTATGGACTTGTCTGTTGGAATCCTATTCTTCAACCCGGGAACCGGATTTATTTAACATTGGCTACCAAAGTTCCGTTTTTTATTTGACTGTCATCATCATAATCATTAACACGTTAAATTTTGGATCAGATTTATTGAATGGTTATGGAAATGATGTGGTAGCACTGCAGTCAAGAATTCGTTGCCCTACCGAAGCCAATCCGGAATGGAGATGGTAATATATAGTTTTTCTTGCAGTTTCTGTTTCTCCCTCCCTCTCTTCCCCTTTTTCCATTAAGAGATTGATCCATTTTTGCTTTAGTTAATGCAGGCTTATTAATGTCGTTGGGTAATTTTGCTGCAGGTCATTTGAGCAAGCTTGGAGTGTTGTTGACATTGAAATGAGTGATTCAGAGAAGATGGATGAGTATCATGCTTGTCAATCTCTAATGACGATAATCTCTAGCATTCTCAAAAATAAACCATTGGATTCTCTGGTTTTGTCACATCAAGATAAAGTAATTTCTGATGTTTTTGAATGGGAAAGAAGTTGTTTGGAATCTAATGGTGGCTGATGTAAATATATATCAATTTTAACTTGTAATTTCATTTCAAATTTTGGGTAGTTATATTGTGAGATCATTAATATCTAGTTTATTTTAGCAGCAGCAGTAATTTGATAAAAAAAAAAAAAAAAAGTAGTAGTGGTAACTTTATGTGAGCCAAAGTATCAATGAAACCATGATAGTCAAATAAATATACAACACTAATTAATTTGGGTCACAATTATAGCATTATGTATAATTATGTAAGGTTTTCTAATTAATAGAAAGAATAGGTAAAAAATATATTCAATATTGATTAATAAAGATATTATAAAGTTTACAATGAATTGTCAGCCGAAACAAAGTATACAGGGAAGGAATGTATAATATATAAATAATGTGTATTGTATGTATTATTTAGAGAGAAAAAAAAAGATTTATTTTTAGATGAGAAAAATCATGTGGAACACTTGGATAAAAACAATAATTTAGTTAATTGATTGAGATCTCAATATAATAGATCAAAAGGTAAAAGGTTCAACAATAATAATGAAAAAAGCAGAGAGCTCTGTTGGTTTATTTTTCTAAAATTACATTAAAATGTACTTCTTCCGTTTTTAAATATTAGTCACTTTAAAATTTGTACTCTGGTTTTTTTTATATGTCATTTTAGATTACTAATGTATTTTTTACAATATTTTCTCATATTTACCCTCATTAAAAGTACGAGAGAAGTTCAATATTTAATGCAAATAAGTCTTAATAATTAAGAAGGAAAAGAATTTTAATATAGAAAGCAGAGCTTTAGTACAAAATTATTAGGGATAGATTAATCATTTTAATAACACAATTAATAATTTATTGGTTTTGATGAATATCGTTAAGTGACTAATATTTGAAACCGGAGGGAGTATGATCCAAAATAGTACCAAAAATTAAAAAAAAAAAACACCAAAGAAATACGAATAATATTTCTCATATAGCTATGCAATAATGTAAATTGAATTATGTTGTGGATTTAGTCTTATATGTTCCCAATGGTTGTAAATTTATTAAGAAAATTCATAAAAGTTTTGTTGCTTTTGGATGCGTTTTGCCCAATAAGAGGAATGAAAATAGAGAAAAAAAAAAGAAAATGGAAAGAAGTGAACGCGTCATGGTTACCACATGGCAGAAGATGACGCCTTGGAGCAAAGAAAATATGAAAATGATCATGATTTTCGACTATAATGCGGTGCAACTGCAATTCTTTCTCCATTTTTCACCGCTATCTTTCTTCCCCACTCTGTTTCCTTCTTTCATTTTCTTTTTTCTTTTTCAAATCCATTCCAATACGTAATGACGGGGGGCAGGGAAATCTTACATAAGATGAAGGTTTGCTCCTTTTTCATCTTTTATTCCTCATTCTTGCATCTTTTAATATGATTTTCGATTCGCTCAAATGTGTGTTTACGATTCGATTGGAGTGATTTCTAGGTTTATACCTTCCATTGTTTTCGATTACACGGTTTAAGATATTGTAGCTCAATTCGCATGTTATTTGGGAAGCTTTTCTCCTGCCAATTTAAGGATTGTGTTTTCCAATGCATTATGCTCTCGATTTCCAGATTTTGGTGTAAATCAGGATTTTGATGATTTTTGGTTGGTTCAGCTGTTTAATTTATGATTATGCTTCAATAATCCTATCTTCAATATTTATTTGTGCAAATTACCAATTTTAATGAACATGCCACAGGAAAAAGTTGGTTTAGGTTCATCTGCAGATGGTGGAAAGGGCAAGAGTAAGGTTTCAAAGAATGTTACCCATGGCTATCACTTAGTTAAGGGAAAAACGCATCCTACCATGGAAGACTACATTGTCGCAGAATTCAAGGAAGTTGATGACAATGAGCTTGGTTTATTTGCAATATTTGATGGCCATCTTAGCCACACTATTCCGGATTATTTGCGCTCAAATCTGTTTGACAATATCTTGAAAGAGGTAACCATTATATTACTCTTTCGCAGCTAATTATATTCCATTGTTTTCAGGTTCTAATAGTCGTAAACTTTGACCACTGCCTTTGTGTGCTGCTTGCTACCTTGGCTTTCATTTCAATTTGGTTCTTGTCATTTTTAAGTCGAATAATGTTTTTATCTTTGATGAAACAAATAGATCTCTAGTATCATTACTAAATTTTTTTATGAACTTGTACTGCCGTTTTGAGTTTGGTAAGGCTAAAATTAAGGATAATAAATGTTCTCCTTTCAATCTTTTTTCTTTTTCCTGTGAGTAGCCAGACTTTTGGACAGAACCAGAAAACGCCATGAGGAGAGCTTATCAAATAACCGATACTGTTATTTTGGAGCAAGCACCAAATATGGGTAAAGGTGGTTCAACTGCTGTCACGGCAATATTAATCAATTGTCAGATTCTTGTAGTAGCCAATGTTGGTGATTCTCGGGCTGTAATATGCAAAAATGGTGTGGCCAGACAACTGTCAGTTGATCACGAACCAAGTACAGAAAGGGATGAAATTGAGAACAGAGGCGGTTTTGTGTCGAACTTTCCAGGTATGAATCTCTCCAAATGCTGTTTGACTTCTACATACAAATAATTCCGTGTCATCATAAAATATAGAGTTCAATATTATTGTATAATTGACATTTTCTAGTTGCCTAGTTGGTCTTAGTAGTTAGAATCACACAATACACATCATAATTCTGAAGATCACTTTCTGATGACTCTTTTTGACAGGTTAAAGAGGTACAAAATGATAAGAAATGGATTAAATTATCACACTTCTATCTGGTGTTTGTTGGCAGTTAATAAAAATATTTACGTGTATCATACTGATGAACTTTTGTACTTTTTGCATTAAATTCCATCAAAGTCTCTTTTTTTTCCCCAACCTTTAGCTGAACAAGACATAAATTTACTATTAACTATGGATTATGCTACTCTCCAAGTTTCCCTAGTTTTACATTTATTCTATTAAATTTCATTCGATTTGGGTTATCCAGCACTTAAGATACATGATGAATTTAGGGGACGTTCCTCGTGTTGATGGGCAATTGGCTGTGGCAAGAGCATTTGGTGACAAGAGCTTGAAACAACATCTTAGTTCAGACCCGGATATTACAAAAGACACGATAGATGATGACACAGATTTTATTATCTTAGCAAGTGATGGCTTATGGAAGGTTCGTGCTTACCCAAACTTTTACTAGTTTTCCATTTCAAATTTTATGATCTAACTTTGTTGTATAGATGCCTATTTGCCTGAACAAAAATCTTTTTCCTATACGATGCTAGGTGATGTCAAATCAGGAAGCAGCAGATGTTATCAAGAACGTAAAAGATGCTCGCTCTGCAGCAAAACGACTTGCTGAGGAGGCACTTAATAGGAGGAGTTCAGATGACATTTCCTGCATAGTCGTAAAATTTCAGTGATCTCTAGATTCTCTTTTGATGCTCGCACGCTCACCCGTGTGTTTTGTTTTGTAAGTTACTCGAGAAACATGTCGTTAGCCTTAGCCCTGGTACAATAATCTTCAGGCATTGCCTGACACAGTCTAAACATATATTACAGGTTTATGTAAAATTTGGTTGATATGCTCCTTATTGTGATCCAAATGTTGTCTCAATGTAATGCTGAACTGATAGCTTGTAGGTTTCCAAATGGAAATGAAGAATAGATTTAACGCGTTTTTGTTATCTCTAAAAACTCACAGGTGGTCGATTAATATGAGTTAGAAAAATAAGAGTTGAGAGGAGAAATTTTATTATGGACCCAATTTACATCAACTTTTCGATTGAATAATTAGTGTCTAGATTTTTTATTTTTTTAACGTACTTTTTAGTTTTTTTAATATTCATTATATATATATATATATATTAGTGTTTTGTTAGAAGGGTATATGTAGACCGTATCCATAATACGGTTTCTCGGGTTGAGAGCGATATTTAAACTAACCAAAGGAAAGCTCCAACCACCAAAGTTGAATAATGGTCGCAATTATTTCGAACACATGAAATTAATGATATAAACACTGAAGTTGAAAAAAAGGAAGACAGGCTTCAGACATTAATTAAGCTAGATATTTCTGGTGTTTGGAAGAGAAGAAATTGACGTGCAATTAATAACATTGCTTTTCAGTAAACTCATGTTTATGCAATGATAGACTTAAAGGGTCAAAATTAAGATTGGTTAACATAAAATAAAAATAATTAAGTAGGACAATGAAATACCACCATCAAGCACAAAGGAAAGGGATGTATATGTAGATAAATAAAACCATGCATATATATAAAAGTCTACTATGGATGATGCAGCCCCCATATAACTATTACACACCCACATTATCATACTACAACAAACTATATATATATATATATATTAACAACAGAGACAAAGGTTAACAATAATAATAAGCATAAAATAGTGGTGATCAATGGCCATAGAATGACAGAAGAGAGGGAGCAAATAAGCAAGTCATAATAAGTTTATGATCTGATTTGGGGACGTTTATAACTGGAATTCCCATCTGCTGTTGGTATTGTTATCTGATATTTTCCCCTGTCATGATCACCTTGCCTGCATTGACTCTCCCTCGTCGATCCTTTCCGGTTCGACCCTTCCCCATATGTTTCACCTGAGCTTTTCCTCCGCCTCTCATTGTGTCCTGCTAGTCGCCTCCGGCAACTCCTCTTTGCGTCATCAAACTCCAATAGCTCATGGAATCTAAAAATCCCCAAATCACAACTTTCAATTCAATTATTCAAACTTCTGCCAAAAAAATTCAACTATTCAAATTGCTCTATAAGTACTAAATATTTAATTAAGCCATTCCCTATGTATTCTTATACAAAATTTGATTTGTAAATATATTTTATGATCTATAACAAACTGATATGACAACTAACTAGGTAACACTGTATGACATTTTATTTTTTAAAACTCATCATTTTCTTATATATATACATATATGGTGTTTTTTGGTTTGAAAATACCGTATAGAACTTTTCGAATCAGGAGAAATTTTATATACTCTAGTTATAAAATCAGATTTTTATATCTTTTTATATATCCTAAAAAATTTTGCATCAACTCTTTTAGGCCTTTAATATTTTCCAAGTACATACTCCTGGGATTTTTAGATCGAGTTTCCAACTTCATAGTCAAGTAGGGAAGAAATTATGATATGTACAATCCAATAGCATTTTTCCTACGTGACACTGTAAACAATAAAAATAAAATTTTAATGCTTAAAGTGCCAGGTGACAGATTGCTATTTGTCCAATAGCAAAGTTTTTCCAATTAGGGTTAATTAGGAGTTGAAAAGTCTTAACTTCTCCCACAACAGCTTGTTGTGCAAGAAAAGAACGTGGTCTTGAAGCTCAGATATAAATGAAACATAGAACCGAAAAGCTTAAGCCGATAGATAATTATGTTTTAAGAACGATAATATGGATATATTGATGTTTGTTTTTGTCATTATTGAACTTACGATAAATTAAAATTGTAGAGTAAAGGAAAGCTTAAGAGTAACAAGAGAGAAAAAGGTAAAAGGCAAAGAGAAATTAAAGAGAAGTAAAACCTGCTACATTGTTGACAAAATCTCTGCCTAAGGCCAGCAACAAGCACAGCTGGTGCCTTTGAATGAATCTCACAAACTTTATGTCTCCTATGATACCTTTTAGCTTCACTTAAATCAACTCCACAGTTCTCTACTTGGCAAGAAGGCGGCGAAACCCCTCCTCCTCCCCCGCCTCCACTTCTCTTAACAGAAACTACTTTCTTCTTCTCATCATGATCAACAAAATTATCAAAACCCCCATGATCTTCTTCTTCCATATCATCTTCCAAGAAATCATCTTCAACAATGCATTCTGATCTCTCTCTAAAACTACGCTTCCCTTCCATTGTTGAGAGAGAGAGAGAGAGAGAGAGAGAGAGAGTAAAAATATAAGGAGACAAATAGGCAGACACAAGCACAGGCACAGGCACAAACACAAAGCTATACAATTGATGCAAGTACTTGTAGTACTTAAAGAGGGTAGAGGCATTGAGAAAAAATTAAAGTGGGTGTGGAGGACCACTATATTAGCTAGCAACATATTCTTGTGTGTTTTGTTTTGTATGCTATGAAAACGATTTCTCTTTTTACATGTTTTTATTTTCTTAAAAGAATTACAGAGAACTTACTCTTTGATTGGCCTCTTCTACCTCATTATTTGTTATGTTTTTTCTGCCTAATTCTTCGTTTTTTTCGTTCTTAGAGTGAGTTTTGTTTTGACATTGAATCTAGTGCTCTTCACTCTCATTTTGTGGACCTCACTCTCACTCTCTCTCTAGTTTATCTCAAAATTATGGATCAAATTCTTCTTCCATGCAATTGATAAAAAATTCTACACCTATCTCGTTTTATATAGACCCAACTAATAAAACATGGACACAAACAACAATATCGAGGCTTATGTGTCTATATTCCATTGATTAGGTGCATTGGACTGGAGCTATGTATACTAGTAATCAATGGTGGCCCTTTAACTTAGGACGTTTTTACAATTTAGGCCCTCAACTTCATGATAATTTATTAGAAAAGTTGAAAACGGTCAAAATAACTAACGGTCTGTTAATCTGTAAAACTTTAACTACACATATAACCAGCTTTTATTCATTAATCATCTAAAGTGAGCATACGTATATATTTTGCTAGAGACAAATTTTTCTTTTATATGAAGATCGAGTAAAATAATCTAAAGGTAAAATAAGTATTTAATTCATATGATGCTTAACTAAATTATAATAAATCAATCAAGTTTGAAATAAAAGTTGTGCGTAGGTCAATAAAGCTTTTGATATTTTAACCAATTTTTGTCAAATGGATATTTGTTTCTTATTAATTTCAGAGCTTTTTATATTATATATAAAATAAAATTAAAGGACTTAATTATGGAAACTATTTAATAAGTTGAATTGCTACTATTATCATTTATCTATGTATCCACATTCTTAGATATAATAATAAAAGCTATAATCGGACCTTATCTATCAGTTTAACCTTTTGGGTCAAACAGTTTGATGATATCAGAGGCTCTTACACTTAGAGGTTAAGGGTTCAAATTCTGGCAGCTCAATTTGTTGATTAAATTTTCAAAGATAATTACTGAAAATACCTTATTTTATTTTTGGTATCCACGCATACCTTTCATTATTTTTTTAAAATACATTTTTTTTTAATTCAGTTCTTTTATACGCCTATCGCTTATACAGTTATTTTTATGCGCTTTTACATTTCTTTTTTGCCTTTTCTTATTCTCACGTTCAATCTCTCATTTTCTCATGTTCTTCTATTATCGTGATCATCATTTGTTATTGGCATTTTTGTTCTTCTTCTACTGTTGCTGCATTTGTTTTTGTGTTATCGTTGTTCTTCTTTTGCTATTGCTATAATATTTTCGATTTTCTGTTTGTTGTTTTTTTTGCATTAGGGTTTTTTTGTTGAATTTTTTGTTTTTATTTGCATTTCGTTTTGCATTTAGGTTTTTTGTGTGTTGATAATGGTGAATAAGTTTGGGTTGTCTAAGAGGAGAAGAGTTGATGGCGACTGCGACGAGAATGTTTCGATTGGTGATACTTATCAGAAAATTAAGGCTAAATAAGAGGGTGTGACTCGGAGTACAGATGGGGTTGAGAAGAGTTTAAAGAGTGATAAGTCTTTTAATAGGAAAAATGGTGATAAGACTTAGAATCGAACAAAGAGTAAGAAGAAAGGTGGTAAACCACTTATTGATAAGTCTTTGAAGGTATTTGTCTAGTTTTGTTTGGTCTTCTGTAATTTTTGTTTGTTAGTTTGTTGTTTTCATAGATGATACATGGGCGATATATTTGTGATATTGTATTAATACGTTGTTTGGTTTTTGGTTGTTGTTATATTTGCGCATTATTGACGATGATACATGGATGATACATTTTTATGCATTTTTTTTTACATTTTATAATATTGTGTTGATACATGTGTTGATGTTTGGTTGTTGTTCTGTATACTATGTTGTTACATTGTAAATATATTTTTGATATATTTTTGTTAGATTTTGTGATATTGTATTGATACATGTGTTGATGTTTGGTTATTGTTGTGTATACTATGTTATTACATTGTTGATACATTTGTGAAACCGTATTGATATATTGTTTAGTGATTGTTTGTTGTTATATATGCATTTTTTTTGCCATATACTATTTTCATACATATCTGATATATTTTTGATACATTTGGAGTAATTGCAAGGAACATAAATTTCTATACTGTGGAATGTTGTGTGTGCTTTGTGTACATAAGTTATAAATTATCTGAATGCATAAGTTTAGAGTTTGTAACTCAGTTATTTAAAATTCTCAATGTTATAGATATACTAAAAGGACAAATTTTAAATTTTTTGTACTTTGTGTAATTAGGCTCTCGGACTTCTTTGTGATAAAAGAGCCCAAGTATTAATGAAAGAGAAGTAGAAGGGAAAAAGGGTGAGGAATGGAAATTTAAGTGCTGATTGACTTCATATGGAGACACAAGACATGCTTGGAAATTATGAGGATAGTTGATGAAACAAAGGATGAATTTATTTGTTGAGTGAAAATCTATCAGCGATATTGACACTGGAAGTTTTGGCACACACTTTGCCTTCTCATTATTCTATCTTCGGTGTGCGTCTTCCATCTATCTCATAAGCCATAAGCTTAAGGAACTTAGCCATCTCATCTTATTTGGTTGCCTTGGTTAATGTTCTTAGATCGAAGACACTAACTAAGCTGCCTAGCATAATGAAAATTATGTTTAAGATATCTCATAAAGTCTCATTAGCATTTGGAAAATGATTGCTAAACTTGCATGCTATTAATCTTTATCGTCAACACCTTGTCTCATTTCCGAAAATTGTTTTTGTAGACTCCATGCTACCTTTGTTGAAGATATAATCTGACACAGTTGAGTCTGGGGGATTCAAGTTTAGCAATCATTTTCCAAATGTTAAAGAGTTTAGTTGGTAACATAGATAAATCATATTTTATTGGTTATTATGGAAAGATCTATGAATTATGCTTGCATACTCTTGCTTCATTTCTCATACCCAACATTTTGAAGGGATATCTTGAGTTTTTTTTATTAATCTTCTCCAGTTTGGACATGTATTTGTCGAACTCTTGTGTTGTGTATTTTTTTTATGTTTGGTGTTGTTACATTATTGATATAATTTTCATACATTTGTGTTTTTGTTGAAACATTGGTTACCATTTGTTTACTTATTGTTTTATTGATGACGATACATGGATGATACATTGTTGATACATTTTTGGTACATTTTTGGTACATTTGTCATATTATGTTGATACATCTTTTGGTGTTTGGTTGTTGGTGTATATATATATATATATATATATATTTGCCATATATTATATTGATACATTTTTGTTACATTTTGCGATGCTGTGTTGGTGTTTAGTTGGTGTTATGTATACTGTGTTGATATATTATTGTATATTTTCTTAAGTGTGTTTCTGTTAGGTTTCTTATGTAAGCTAAATGGTCATCTTTTTTTGTTGGATTGTACTCTATCTGGTACTATTAGGTTTCTTATGTAAGTTGCATGGTTATCTTCTTCTGTGTAATTGTACTCTATTTGGCATTGTTATTCTTCCATGTCACTATTGTGGTCCTCTACTCTGTTATGTAGTTAATGAATATATGATCTTCAGTGCAAGTTCCATTATGATGGAGTAGAATTGTGATTTTTTCCATATGTTATTGTTGCGATTTTCAATATTCTGATCGTATTTGTTTTGTGATTTCTGATGCAGTGATGTGTGTGATTGTTGTGATTAGAGAGATTTTTGCGATTAGGGAGTTTTTGCGAGGTTTGAGAGATTGACGTGCGTAGGTAGTTTGGTTATTTTAAATCTTTTTCTCCTTTTCTTTTGTCTTAGTG
Source organism: Euphorbia tirucalli (assembly GCA_039660915.1). Taxonomy (NCBI): domain Eukaryota; kingdom Viridiplantae; phylum Streptophyta; class Magnoliopsida; order Malpighiales; family Euphorbiaceae; genus Euphorbia; species Euphorbia tirucalli. The sequence goes on from CM077636.1 coordinate 48,152,219, forward strand.
TACATAATTTAGAAATTGGAAAACATATATTTTACAAATTTGGAATATTTTTTGTAGTATTTTTGGTGAAAATCTGTTTAATATATAAAAAATAAAGGTGTGGCCAAAATTAGGAGATTTTGCTAACATGTCCAAATTTCAACGCATGATAAAGGGCTTGTATTGTACAAGCTTCAAGTCCAAGGAGCATTTGCGTGCTGAAGAGTGTTAGAGATAATAATAAAAGCTATTAGTGGGCTTACCTATTAGTTTAAACTTTTAGATCAAATGGTTTCACAACATGGTATCAGAATCTCTTAGACCTAAATGTTGAGGGTTCGAAGTTTGACAGCTCCATTTGTTGATTAAATTTCAACGCTTGGTAAAGTAAGCTTGTGTTAAACAAACTTCAAGTCCAAGAGGCATTCGCATAGGCACGAAATGTCAAAGATAATAATAAAGCTATAATTGAACCTTATTTATAAGCTTAACTTTTTGGGTTAAACGGTTCCATAACACACATTAGCATTATGTTTATAATGGGGTTAATCAACCATGGTTCTCCGACTATAAAAAATGGAACATAATTACTATAAAACTTTAATGTCTAACACAAAACTACTCATAGTTTGAATTTTATTTCTTTTATTATTCGTTTGGCAGGAATTAATTCACTAAATCTTTCCATTGGAAATTCCATGTAAGTGTTAAGATTATCATTTTTTTGAGCCATGAGATTAAAGTAAGAAATTGAAATTTAATTATTTTTTATTTATTCTTGTTTCAAGTGTGAAAAAAATTAAGAATCGAGCTTATAAGTTTCACTTTGAGTGAATGAATTTGATGAATTCCAGTCAAAAGGACCACGGAAGCAATAAAATTTAAAGTAAATTTTTATAGCAATTATGTTACATTTTTAATAATCGGAGATAATAAATATAATTAATCCATTTATAATGAGTATCAACTTTCGGTACAGATATATAGTCAAATTCAGATAATGATTGTTGCATTTCAAAATGTTTTCCTTGAGCATAGTCAAGAGGCTAATGATATAACAGGAAGAGGCCATTGTTCTCTCCCATAACGCACAAATTAAATTTAGTGAGTACTATTTATTGATGAAATTTGAAAGTACCTTAATTATTTATTTATATACATTATAAGATTAATGGATGCATGTGTTCAGTGATTAAAAAAAAAAAAAAAAACACTTTACACAACATTTAAATATCTAGGCATAACTACAGTCAAACTCTATAAACTGATTTTTACTAAAATAAATTATGTATTTTTACAAGAAAATTACTAGAAAAGTACATAAAAAAAATATAAATAATTCTGAATGGTTTTACTAGTTCATAATGATGCACTTCTTACATAATTGACGAAAAAACAGAATATTAACTATAGCTTGCCCCGTCTGTTGGAAAATTATTTTCTTTTCTTACACGAAAATATTAATATACCTCCTAATAATATATTTTTTATATATATTACATATTTCAATGTAATTGAAAATACATTTAGGATTTAATATTAATAAGATAGGAATGATATGTTAGGAATTATACCTGTGTTTAATTATAATAGATTTGATATGTGGAACATAAAATTAGACATGCAATAACGATATTCACGCAATCACTTAACTCTTAATCTCCATGAGTCCCATTAGACACACATTTACACATATGTATACAGAACACAAATTCCAAAACTCTTAGTATAAATAAATAAACGAACAACTCTTATTTGTATAGGCCTCAAATAAACGAACAACTCTTATTTGTATAGGTCTCAAATTAACCACTGGGAGTTAGAAAAATAAAACTGTGAGTACAAATCTGCAGTGGATAACTTGATATGTTTATTAACTAAGAAAGATGATTGGTTGAGTGAGTTAAAATGTTGTGGCAGGTAGCTGCATAATTTTATACTGTCTAAAAAGAGGAAAGAAAAAAAAGCGTAAAATTAGGCTTTGTTAGTTACTATTTCTTTTTCAATCCCAAAATGATGTTTATCTATAGAGAGAGAGAGAGAGAGAGAGAGAGAGAAAGAAGACAAAGGCAAAGAGTGGCAGAGACGTGAGAAAGACACATCAGATAAATTTCATTAATGAATTTGTACGGCACCAAAACTTACTCATAATAATAATAATAATTCTGCTGTTTTGAGTTGGAATCACAATATAATTAATCAATGTACTCTTACTATTACTAACACATCGTACCCTCTGCTTCTTTTCTTTTCTTTTGAATTTGATATTTTAAGCTTTAATTCTGGAAAGGAACTTAATTAAGATCCTGCAAATGCATATGCTACCTCATTCACACTATACATTGGCATTTGAATTAATTACATCTACATACTATGGTCCCATCATTTTATGAGAGAATCAACTCATATCTCTGTACCTCTAGCTACCCCATTTTCATTATATATTACTACAATTTTGGTGTGTGAATTCGTTTGTTTTGTATGTTTTGTGAATTGTGATATGACCCAACATAAGATTTTCACATGGCTCTGGTTATACTATTGTACCTTAACATTCAAAAAGAACCCTTTGAGCCCAAATGCCCATCATGCAACTCTTGATATTTTGCAAATCATCATTTTTTTTAATGTTTGCAAAACAAAATTAAGACAAAAAAAAAAAAAAAAAAAACTTAATTATGGACAAAACATATTCCTCTGGAATATGTTAAACAAAGTGAAATTATATTGTAACCCCTTGACTAAACATGAATAAATGTCATTATGAAAAATGTAGGATTTGACATCAAAACAATTTACAGCAAAATAAATTTTATATACATATATCAACAGCAACAAAATTTTATCAAATTTAATTGTTAAATATATACGGTCATAACTTTATGGTAACAACATGTAACAATTTTTTTTATTGTTACTTAAAGCTAAGGCAATAATTTTTATATTTTTAATGGCTAAATATGTATTGTCAAAATCTTCTTTTTTGTTTTTTTCAGTGTGTTACGTCTCTGAGAGAAAATAAAAGGGAACCTTGGTAGTGGAATTTGTGCTTGGATAAGGGCCATAGAGATTGAAATAGCCAAAACATGCTTACACGAACAAACAAAATTGAAAAAGAAAAAGATGGGCGTATGCCATGATTCTATGGTCCCATGAGCCTTGATCACCTCCCCACTCTTCCGCGTACACCTTTTTCCTTCGAATTTTATTATTATTATTATTATTATTATTATTTTGAAATGTGACTTTTGCCTCTCAACATTCTTCAATCTTCACTACCATACAATTCCCACCTATCTCTCTCAATTTTAGTTGGATTTCGGTCCTATATTCTCCTCTTTCTCTCGAATTTCTACATTTATTCTTTTTTATTTTTTTATTTTTTATATCCTTAATTATATTATGAGTATTATTCATGTTGTTGTCCTGACATAGTATAGTATACTAATAGTCTAAATCTATCGAGTAGCTTATAAGAGTTTGCTTAACAGTGAGAAATCGGTTTTTATGTCCCTTTATCTTGGTTTGACTTTTACTGTTGGAGTCCTCATAAATAGAATGATTTATAAGGTAGCATCTTAAAGTTTTGGATTAGATGTGGTGTCAAGTTCATAGCTATATCCATTCACTTGGTTCTCATGTCTCTACTGTAGAGGCTTTCAAAACTTAATAAGTGATATTAGAGCTGATGATTTGTTGGGATGAGTATGGTGCAACAGTTTTTGCATTGTTCATGCTGTAATACTCGAAGAAATTTCCGTTTAAGGGGAAGCAAAGCCTAAGCTCATAATTTGGTAGTGACTCACACTTGAAAGAAAGATTGTTGAGCAAGTGAGAAGTTGGAATCTTACATTGGAAACTTTTGAAATAAGTGAATGGTATATAATTGGAAAGAACTCATAAATCCATCAGCTTAAGATTTTGTAATGGATGTGGTATTAAAACCATGATAAATTTATTCACTTGGTTCTCATGTCGGGAGGAGAGGCTCCCGAAACCTAACAATATATATGAGTCTTATTTATATTGTTGTCCACATATAGCGTAGTACAATAATACGTTTAACTAGCCTATAAAATGAGATCAACAATAAGAAAACAATTTTAATAGTACTCTAACCTGATTCAACTTTCCATGTTGGATTCCCAATAAACAGATATCTCATCATAAGTGTCAGTAATTTGAAGTTTTCTCTAATTTGTACTAGAAGATACCTCTTCTATCTATACTTTATATGTATATATTATGGAATACTTTATATATATAAATCTTAGTTTATCTTTTTATTGTAAATTATAATTATTTATGATATTGGCTAGCGAGCCCACGAAAAGAATCTTACTATATTTGACGCAATAAAACGAAAAACATCCTCAACTTACTTAGTAAAAATAAGTTTACATTTTAATCGCAAAAAACTATGATAAAAAATAACTATTTTTATTTTATTTTATAGTCAATATCCAACTTGTTAGTTGACTCTGTAATTAGTAAGTATTAAATTATTTAAATAAACTGGGTACGGTGTTGAATTAATTAATTAATTAGTCAAATGAATATGAAGAGAAAAAAATTTCTTCTCCTCGGTACTTATTTGTGAATTTAAAAAGTATTAAATTGTTTAAATAAACTGGGTACGGTGTTGAATAATTAAGTTAAGACTCAAGTGTTGAGTCACTCACAAAGGTCATTTTTCAAATATGTGCAAGCTTATCCCGAATATATATTTTATTATTTATGAATTATGATATGTATTCCACATATTTTATTAGACATGTATCTCTTCAAATTTGGAGATGTAGTTAGATCCATATTACTGAAATGAATAAATAAACTGCGTTATAGACTACATCAATATATTATATTTAATTATAACATTAATTAGAAGGTCCTTTAATTTACCTTAGTGAAGAAACAAAACAACTTAATTGTTGGCTTTATATATATTTGTGTTTCTTGGATAAAAGAGAACAAATCAATAATTGATTTCTTATTGAATGAATGTTAACAGTGAACAAAGCTGTAGCTATTTATACCTAATATAAGAGAAAACAAACTTTTCCTTATTTCTAGCTAATTATTACGGCTAGCAACTAAGGAATAGATTGTATGTATATAATCCTAGAATAGTTAACTTAATACCCTCCTCTTAAGATGGAGAACCAGTTTGTACTAATCCCATCTTGCTTAAAGAAGCATACATTTGATTAGCTGATAAAGGTTTGGTAAACAAATCTGCTAGCTGAGAGTGAGAAGGAATGAAAGGTGTTCACAGAAAACCTTCCATGATATAATCACGAAAAATGTGACAATCTATGGCAATATGTTTAGTCTTCTCATGGAATACATGATTCGCTGCAATGTAATAGCAGATTGATTGTCACAATGGAGAGGAATAGACAACGTAGGTGTAACCCCAAACTCATTTAACAAATAAGTCAACCATTTGATTTCACAAGCAGCTGTTGCCATGGATCTGCACTCAACTTCAACTGAAGTTCGAGTGACTGTGCTTTGTTTCTTTGACTTCCAAGAAATTAAAGAATTTCCCAGCATTACACAATAGCCGAACATATATTTTCTAGTAAGTTTATGTTAGAGATTGTGCCCTAAGCCAATGTTGGATTATGTAAACAATCTTCTTAAGTCATTAATAAAGACTTATTTTATCATATATATTTGTATGTTAGTATTTATGATAATGTATCCATGAATTAATTGTGTAATTCTAAATTTCCCTAGTCGATTGTTATTATGGGAATAATAACAAACTAAGACTAGTGTGAGTGATAATGGATATTCATAAGATGAATATAGTGTATACAGATACAGATTATACTCACGGGCAATGTGTTAGAGAACATGTTGCTGGAGACCCACTATAAGATCAAGTTCATGGTCACGTGTCACAACTGATCTTGATTATAGTAGTGTCATCAGCTGATTCCTTTGACCTGAGGTCACCATGGATTCCGGGATGAATTTATGTTGTGCTTTGACGCAGTCAAACGCTGCTTGTAACAGAGTAGTTATAAAGGCTGTGGTTGGGTACGATATGACTCATGCTTTGGGATGTGAGTGACAGATATGGGATTTTGTCCCTCTCTAACAAGAGAGCGATATCACTGGGCCCCTCGATAAGTAAGACTGTTAAATGCATGGCCGTGCTCAAATAATTGATAAGAGTATCAATTGATTTGTCTGAACAGTTTACTTTGAGATCGAGAAAGCATATGATTAATTATGTAAGATTGACAAGTGTACCATGTCTTATAATTAATCTTGATATCAAAGAGACAAAAGGGAATATGACATTTTATAAATAGGTATTGGATCATTCCAATCATATTAATTGGGTAGTCGTAATGGCTTGCTAGAGTCCGCTTGTGACCTATAAGGACATTATGGTAATTTCCTTATTGCCAATTAATATGAACCTATGGGGTCACACACAAGAGCAAAATGAAGTTCATCTTATCGGGTATAAATTATTATTGGATAATAATTTATGAATGAGAAAGAGTATAAATATATATAGTGATATATATTTATGTATATATAAATATTAATGTGATTAATATTGCATAAAGTATGCTACATATTATAATTTAATTATATAGAGATATAATTAATTATAATATTATATATACATATGTGTATTATGGAGAATTGATTTGATTTAATGTTAATTGAGAATTAATATTAAATTGTGTGGGTTAATATATAATTATAACTAATAGGTGTATTAGGTTATAATTATAATTAACTAATTAGGTTTTATATTTAAGGAAATAAAAACCTAAAACCTAATCAATCCTATAATGATATAGAAGCAGAATTCGGCACCCACACTAGACCAAGCAGCTAGCCGAAATTCTCCTCTCCAAGCCAAGAGAAAATTTGATTTTCTGCCTCTCTCTCGATTCGAGGAAACCGTTTCTTCTATCCCGGCGCTAGCACGCGGTGAATGTATTGCTCCGTGTGGATCAACCATAGAGGGAAGCTATTTTGGTTCCTAAGTGATTCAAAGTTCAAAGAATTAAGGTAATTCTTTAACCCTCCTTCCGATTCAATGTAATGTACATGGGTCCTTGGTGGGGATTAATTTTTTTTTCCGCTGCGTTTTATGTTTGTTTTGTGCGATTAATTCCCAACAGTTTACACCTTGCCCAATCAGAATCATAATAACCATGTAGCTTGCAGTCATTGGCTGCAGCATAAAACAGACCAAGATGAGCCGTTCCTTTAAGATATTTAAGAACATGAATGGCAATCTTGATATGAACCTCACTAGGAGAATACATGTGTTAACTAAGTTGCTGGGTAACATAGGCAATATCAGGCCTAGTAAACCCAATAAAGCAACTTCCCAACAATTTTCCTAAAAACATTAGGCTTATAAAAAGGAACGGAATCATCAGAAAAATCCAAACTTGCAGAAAAAGGACTAGGAGCAAAATGCACATCATCAATGCCTACATCTCTTAGCAAATCAACTATATATTTGTGTTGTGTTAACAAGATTCCTGCCTCTGATCTTGCCAACTCAATACCAAGAAAATACTTGGCAAATCCTATGTCTTTGATAGTAAAAGCCTTATCCAAAGCTTGTTTGACCTTTGAAATTAGTAAGTCTGATGTTCCTGTGATAAGAACGTCATCCACATACATAATGAGAGCCAAAAAATCACTGCCACATTGCTTAATAAATAAACAATGATCATGTGGACTTAACGAAACCCAAACTGAGGAAGGCTTTTGTAAATTCAAGATTCCACTGCCGCCCTGCCTACTTTAACCCATAAAGAGATTTTGCCAGTTTACAAACATGCCCAGGTGGAATCTGATCATAGCATACAGGGGAAGCATGTATAGCTCCTCATCAATATAGCCATGTAGATAAGCATTTTTTATGCGTGCTTGGTGAATATTCCACCCTTTAGCTGCTGCAATAGCTAGAAACATTTGTACTATAGTAACTTTGGTAATAGGAGAGAAAGAAGAAAAATAATCAACTCCAAAAGTTTGATCAAAACCCCTAGCCACAAATCGGGCCTTAAACCTGTCCATACTGTCATCTTACCTATACTTCACTCGATAGACCCACTTACAAGTAATAGCCCGTTTGCCTGTTGGTAATGGAACTATAGACCAAGTTTGCTTTTTCTCAAAAACAGCAATCTCTTGATTCATAGCTTGAATCCAATTTGGATTAAGACTAGCTTCATGGTAGTTTTTAGGTTTGGTAATTTTTAGTATTTGGGCTAAGAAAGCACAGTCAGGGGATGAAAAGGTAAAACCAGTAGACTCTGCAGTCTTAACTTGATTGAGGATAAAATAATCAAATTTGGATGGAAGTTTAGAAATTCGAGTAGAATGTCTAACAGAAGGAATATGAGGAATTAGAGAATTAGAATTTGATGTAGGATTAATAGAAGGAGGAGATTCTACAGGAATGAAAATAGAATCATCATTAGGAGGAGAGAAATGAGAAGGTGTGGTGGAAAAAGAGGAAGAAAAAGATGAATTTCCAGGGAAAGAAGGCTAGAAGGTGTAAGCGTCGAAATTTTCCATCCTTAAAAAAAATACAGCGGTGTCACACGACTGTAATATACAGTCGTGCGACTGTAATTAAATTACAGTCGTACGACTGTAACATCGGAGCAGGTACAAAAGCCCATACCTCTGCAGTAGAAAAGAAGAAAAAAAAAGGAAGGCATTAAATGCCCGAGAAGAGCAGCAAGAAACCGAGGATAAGAGGAAGAAGAAAGAGAGAAGTTGAGACTTTTGGCTCTTGGGGCTTAAAATCAGAGAGAAAGAAATTTGAGAGAGAAGATAGAGAAAAAAGGGGAAAGAAAGAAACTCACAAAAATTCAAGCTTTCCTTCTTTTTCTTTTGATTCTTGAGTGTTAATGTCTAAAACCGGATAGAAATCATAGGTTAACGACTTAACACTTAAACTCAATCAATTTCAGATTCTAATTTCACTCAAATCCGTGACATTTTGGAGATTTTAGACCCAATTCTTCAAACCTCAACTCCAAGGGAAAAGAAGCAATTCGGTGTGGATTGGTGCGTTGCCAGGGGTCAATCCTACGGTGGATCAGCGCCAAAGAGGTAAACACATTTTATTCCCTCTTTTACTCATGCTTTCTGGGTGACTTGGTGTGTTTTTGTGCATTTTATTTCAATTTTTGCGTTTTCTGCTTCTGGAAATCAAGAACAGTCGTGCGACTGTTCTTGAATTGTGGAACAGTCGTACGATTGTAAATACAGTATTACCAGTGTTTTTGATTTCCCTCCGCTTTTAAATTTTATTTTGAATAATTTTGGCGAAATCCTGAAATTGGAGGATTTACAGTCGCATGATTGTAATGCTCGTCCAATGGCAGAATTTCCAGAATAAGCCCCAAAAATTTCTAAAAATCCCTAAAAAAATTCAGAAATTCGAAAATCATCAAAAATGAATTTTGTTGTGTGCATTCACGACCTTAGATTTAATTTTCAGTGTTTTTGCATTTAGAACAACACAACGAGGGAGACCCGATTCTCTCGAAAATCAACCCACCTCACATGCTAAAATTAAACTAAACCGGATAAAATGTTTTCAAAAAAATGATTTTCTCACAAAACCAAAATACATGGACGTTTCAAAATGTTTTCCAGGTCTAATCGGGATGGCTAGCCGAGCCAACCCGGTTATCCCCCTAAATGCATGCCCCCAATTTCTAAATTCCCCATTCTGTCATGTTTTAAGTCCTATTTGTGGCGTGCCATATATTATGCTAACCCTTTGTTTTGCAGCTTCTTATTTTATTTTTGATGTATTTAATAGATTTATCCGTGTATCCTAGGCGATTGTATTTTTTAGATAAATCGTATATTTTAGGCGATTGTAAAAGTGAGGACGAGAGTTTTTCCTTTTTTTATTCAATTGGGTTGTATAATCGGCCTTTATCATTTTTTTGTATATTTTGAATGTATGTTTTACTTTTCTGCAATTAATTTCTTGCATTTTGTTTTAGCATCGGTTGATTAAAATAAACCAGTTGGGATTAGGAAAAGATAATAAAGCGAATTGAATATGGTAATATAAATTGTAAAGTGAAAGCAAGTTAGAGGTTAAGTAAGTTATTTGCCCGAATCCTAAATCTTTGGATTAGGTACAACAGTCTGTCCTCGGTAGGGAGTTGTACCGGAATTCCCGAATGAGCTAATCTGGGTGGTGACTCTGTTACTGATATCAGGATTTAAGTTTCGAGGTCTTTCAGTTAAAAACGGAAAAATGTTTTCTACAAAAGAATTTCCAAATTAAATCCACAATTTTCTAACTTAAGATAAACAAAACCCGTTTTCCAAATCAAAACTAATTATCATTTTCCCCGGTTCGCTTCGCCGCGTCCGTTTTTAAAGGTCGTCCGCTCACAGAAGGAAAAATAGAAGATGTAGGAATAAGAGACTAAGTAATATCAGATAAAAAAGTTTTGAATGGGAAATGATGTTCATAAAAAAACATCTCTAGATACACAAAGCTTTTTGGTATTAAGGTTGTATAGTTTGTAACCTTTTTTACCAACAGAACCACCAACATACACAGTAGCATACACTCTAGGATGAAACTTATCCTTCTGAGGCAAATTATTTGACATATAAGTCAAACAACCAAACATTTTCAGTTTAGCATATTCGGGCACAACACCATATAACTTCTCATAAAGGGTTTTCCACAACAACATTTTGTAGGAAAAAGATTAAACAAAACAGTGGCATGTAGCATTGCCTTTCCCCAGAAATTAACAGGTAACCGAGAATGATACAATAAAGCCCTTGCTATCTCGGCTAAATGTCGATATTTTCGCTCAACCACTCCATTTTGTTAAGGAGTATAAACACAGGTTTTCTGATGACAAATTCCATAAGATTGAAACATTAATTAACAATCTTTACCAATGAATTCTAAGCTATTATCAGTCCTGACAGTTTGTACAACACCACTATACTGCACTTGAACCATCTTAATGAAATTACTTAATAAAGCAGGTACCTAAGTCTTTAATTTGAACAATATAGTCTATGTAACCCTAGTCCAATCATCAACAACTGTAATCATAAATTTGTCTCCAGTCATAGAAACTTGTTTATAAGGGCCCCAATAATCAATATACAACAATTGAAAAGATCATGTAGAAGAAATTGTATTAGAACAAAAAGAGGATCTATGTTGTTTAGACATATGACAAACCTCACATATAGAAGCAGAAATACAATGACTCAAAGTAGGCAGATGAGCTTGCTTAGAAGAAGAAATGTGACCTAAGCGATGATGCCATAACAATGCATCAGTAGTATTTTGGGAACTAGTACTACTAATTATTGGATATGCCCTAGTCCCGAGGCATTGGACCTTGTATTCGTATTGTATTGGATTCATGTATTATACATATTTTGTGTCATTTATAAAGGCATTAATTCATTTATTATATATATCTTGTGCAATATTTTAAATGAAGTATCCAATGGACATATCCATATCCATGATGACAAGTGTCATGCAATTGGCAGTAAGACCATAGATAGGGAAAACGATATGACCATAAAGAGATCCCGTAGTCTGTTCCAGTCATGGGAATGAATGGAACTAGAGACTATCATTAACCTGGTTGTATGGAGGTGTCTTACTGGTCATTGGACATGGGATGTCAACCAAGTTAATGGGTACATGCAAAAAGGGGCATGATACTGGATAGATCCACTAAACGAGAAATCCACATGGTATAGTATCACAAGTGATTCTCGTGTAGTACTTGTATAGATCCTTTGACCTGACCATATGATGGTGTTGCATGCGAGGTCACATACTTAGGGGTATGCCTAAAGGGCATGTAATAGGGTGCCAAGTATGGGTACTTTCGGGTATGCCACTAAGTATGGCAGTGCTATGGATATGCAAAAGGGATATGTCACTCAGTAGTCCACTGAGAAGATATCACCGGCATCTTGATGAATGTGATTGATAAGAGTGTGGTCACACCCAAACAAGTTGGAACTTGTTTGTGAGTATCAGTACATTCAGAATCAAGTAAATGTCCGGACACAAAAGAGGGTGATCAATCCATGCCTCTGTGTTGGACACCGATATCAATGACATAGGATATACAAGTTTAAACTACAGGGTTATAATTACAGTTAGACTACCATCTCCATCTTAATTGGGGGCTATAGTGGCTTGCTAGAGCCTGCTTGCAGTCTGTGGGCCGTAAGCCCACTGCCAATATAAAGATGGGCCCATGGGATTGTACACATTGAACGTTTGAACACGGACTTAAGGAATCGCCTGTATACTTGGAGTATACTCACCTGAGAGAGAGGATTATATTAATTATATTATAAAGATCAATTGGATTGATCATAATAATAAAATTAATATTCCATTGGCCTTCTCATAATTAATTAAATTAATTATGAGATTATTTCTTAGGTGGAAATATTGCACATGTATAGGTTTACATGTATCCTAATTTTACGTTTGTCAAATTTAATGTCATGGTAAAATTAATTGATCAAATTAATTTTAATTTAAATGTATAGAACATATTATATGGTATAATATGTTAGGATACATATTAAATAAAATTAAGTTTGATAATAAATTGGACCAAGGGAATTAAAGTTGAACTGGGCTTGAAAAGGAGAAAAGAGCCCACGTAGAAATGAGGAAGCCTGGGCCGAAATTTTGCACAAAAATTTCAGCCCACTAGGTCATGTTATGACCTAGGGATTTCTGCCAAGTGGTGCAACAAGCCATACCCGAAAATTTGCAGCCATCTCTCTCCCAAAAATTCTTGATTCCGACACTAGCACGGGTTGTGTTCTAGAGCCTTTCGTGTATGTGAACGTGGAGGGAATCTGCTTTGACTTCTGCAGCCATCTCTTGAAAGATACTCTTAGTAAGAGTTGAATCTCTTCTCGTTAAATTTTGATTTTACAATGGATTTGAGGAAATTGTTGCGATCTTCCGCTTTTATTCGGATGATTTCCGGTGAAAATCCCAACACTAACAGCATTACAAGATTGAGTACTGGACAAAACAGATAATTGATACAAATTCTCTCTGAGAATGCCTTCAGCTAATATCCTTTTAGAAGTCTGGTCCTGCAAGAAACATTTAGAATGCATAAAGAGGCATTGTAAATGTCATGTTTTCAATAATTTGTTGACAGATAACAAAGTATATTGAAAATGTGGGACATACAAAACATCATATAGCACCAACTCAGGATGAATAACAACTATACAAATTTGTTGAACCATTTACACAGATCCATCCGGCAAAAAAACTCGCTTAGGAGTAGATAATTGATGTATTTATGCAAAATTACTTAGAGCATTGCTCATATGAGCAGTTGCTTCAGAATCAATAATCCAAGGCACACAAGCAAGCTGCTGCAAAGTAAAGGAAAGAGAAGAAATACCTGTATAAGATGCATAAGCAGTAAATTCACTAGAGGAAGATTAAGATGGCATTTTTCCTTTTAAAAAACGCTGAAATTCTTTTTGCAGCATCTTCCTCATGCCTGGAGTGATTTGAGAAGTATCCTCATCATCAGAATCTGTTATAGCAAAATCTAAAAGAGAATTAGATTTAAAAGCATGTGTGAAGAAAGCCTTTTGTGGTTGAGAATTAGATCTCATCTCAGATCCAGATTTCATTTTAACATTAGCTGAAGTAGCAGAACCACTAAGCACACTTGTGATCAAAGGCTTCTTTAGTCCTTTCCACTAAGGAGGATAACCACGAATTTGGAAGCAAGAACTCTTATCATGACCTTCTTTGTCACAAATATCATAGAACCGGTCATATTTATCTTTATCACTCTTAGAAGAAGCAGTTTTAGACTTAGCACCAGGCTGTTTAGTGCTCGAAAGATGAACAAAATCATTTCCGGAAGAGGAGTCTAAAATAGAAATATCTCGTTGTTTTTCAATTCACAGCATCATAGAACAAGCTTTATGAATCGTAGGAAGTGGATCCATGAGCAGAATTTGATTTCTGACATGTTCATACTCTAGATTCAAACCATAAAGAAATTGCATTAAGCGATCTTATTCATTTATAGGTTGAATAATAGATCTAGATTCTCCATATTGACAAGTAGAAACAGGCTTGATGATAGAAAGCTCATCCCATAAACGCTTCAATTTATTGAAGAAATTAACTATAGTTAAACTACCTTGAAAAACTGAAGCTAATTCTTTAAGAAGATGAAAATACAAGTGGCTATCTCCCTTTTCATATCGATGCTCTAATTCTTTCCATAACTCTCTAGAATTAGGCACAAACAGAAAAGTATCAGCCAAATCCTTTGCTAAAGAATTGATCAATCAGAAAATACTAGATTATCAACTTGTTGCCAGGATTCAAACTCAAGAGAATCCTCAGCAGGTTACAAATGATCTTTCAACACAAAAATAGTTCTTTTCTTCACATAAAATGCAATTAGCATAGATCGACGCTAGGAGACATAATTGTTTCCAGTAAGAAGAGAACTTACACGAATTGTGCTTGGATTATCTGTATTAGTAACTAATTGAAAAGTTTCACCTCGATTGCGCCGAATCTCACGATCGTGTCGATGCTCGGAATTGTTGACGAAATTAGATGAATAATTTTGCAGAGAAGGATGTAAAGGTGGAGAATCGCTCACAGGAGGAGGATCAGTATGTTGAGTTGATTCACGAGGAGGAGATTCCTCACTGTCAGTTGTCTGCAAAGCTTGAACATAGCTCATTCTCGCCATAGATGATAGCAGAGAAAAGCAAACAAAAATGAAGAAAAACTACCTGAAGAGTGCTCTGATACCATCTTGGATAAAAGAGAACAAATCAATAATTGATTTCTCATTGAATGAATGTTAACAGTGAACAAAGCTGTAGCTATTTATTCCTAATATAAGAGAAAACAAGCTTTCCCTTATTTCTAACTAATTATTACAGCTGGCAACTAAGGAATAAATTATGTATATATGATCCTAGAATAGTAAACTTAATAGTGTTGGTATCAATCATATCATATGTAAGTTACAATGAATCTTTTTATCTGGAATTTATTTATTAGATGAATTATCAATTCTAAAATTATATCTATAAAAAAGAGTGTGTATCAGATTCTGTAGGAATTTTTGCCTTTTCCAATTAAAAAGTGCATATGAAAAAAAAAGTTAAGAACTTTCTATCTTTCAATGAAAACCCAAAAGAAAAAAAAAAAAGAATACTGTGGATATTTATATATTTTGGTAGATATTTATTTATTTAAGATATGAGAGTAAAAGAAATCAATTAAATTGAAGATGCATTGACACTAATCATGTATGAAAACGATAACCGAAACAAACTCATAAAATTTTTAGCAAATTAATACTGTACCACTATATTAAGTTAACTTTACCTTTCAAATTATATCTATCTAAACTAAAAACAAAATTTAATTCTTTGACAAATTTATTTAACATTTTAATGATGGATTTTGCTCCGTAAAATTTTCAATAAAGTCAACTTAATTCTGAATTACCATCAATTGTACATGGAATTATACGAAGTTTGTTAATTATTTAGAATAAAAGGACTATATTTGCTATGAAACACATGATCTAGATCCAAATGATGCCTTAATATCGAAATGTATGTTTGACTTAAATTGCTTTCTAGTTTCAGCTAAAAGAATTGTAACATTTAATTGGACATTTGCACCATTAATTAGTTGCTTTCATTTTCATCTCCATCTTTTTTTTGGTTGCTCAATGTCGGGTTCCAACACTACAATACCAATACAGGTTTGGGCTTTTCATCCAATACAGTTGGGCCGGGCCAGAAAGTCTGGATCCAGCTCATACATATTTATGTAATTACCGGAAATACTCTCTTTTAAGTGTAGTTTCCGCTCATATCTTTATCTATTTTTGAAAAACCTTTTTTTCTGTGCAAACAATTATCCCTATTTTTTTTTTTTTACATGTTACACTAGTTAGTCTATACAAAATTCTTAAATTTTTTCTCAATCAACTCTTTAGTTTTTTCATCTATTTTAGATATGAAAGTACAAAAATACCATTGATTATAACTAAAAATAAAAAAAAATCTTTTAATTTTTAAATCAAATGAGAATACTTGTAATAAAGTTTTGTTATATATATACGTGCACCAATAATTCTACATTCGTATACATTAGTTATAAAAATAAAAAGTTTGCTATTAGTGATTCTCTTAATTTTTTGTATCATTTAATATAATATTTTTTAAAGTAGCCATAAATATTGCTATAATTTAGATAATTTTTCAAGATAATATTTATTTTGTTAATTTTGTTCATAAAGTCGAAATGAAATGTCCGTGTTTCTAATTTTATATAGTTCTACTCTTGTTTTATATTCTTAAAAATATTTATTTATTTGTTTATTTTAATGAAACAAATTAGACGCTAATAGTTTAGTGGGTAAACTTCAAAAACAAACCATGTGGATTAACTCGCTTTCAAAACGAGGACCTTTTCTTTTTTTTTTTTTTTTTGTCAAAAAGAAAATCTGTGGTTTGATTTGTTATTGAAAAGAGGATAATTGATAAATTAGTCAAAACTAGTGACGTGGCAAAGGGCATTTATGTCAAAAAAATTTTTTTTCCTAATTAAATATATAATATATATTAATATTAATACATTTTTCTCTCTTATCTCCACTCTTCTCCCTTTTCACCTTCACCATCACTGCTCCGATCACCACCGTCTCCGCCGCTCTGACCACCATCTCCGCCGCAAACTCCACCACCGCAATCCCTAGTTTTCGCCACTCCCTTGAAAATCCGGTAGCTACTTTCTGACAAATCCTTCCAAACTATAGAAATTAAAGAAAACCCCTTTTGAATCCATCCTATCTGTAGAACTCCAAATTAAAATTACACAAATCAACTATTTAATTTCTTCAGCACTAGATTCTTCAAATCTTTCCCTCTCTCTCTGTGCTTTCCAGCAATGAACCTCCACTTTCTTCGCGCTTTCTCACTTCTCGTTCTCTGTTCTTTGCCGTCTAATAGCATCAGTTGTTTCCAACAACCAACGCCGCCTTTGTTGTCAATGGATACGCCTAGCACCATATCAGTTGGCGTCGTCTTCTCCCATTCAATCAACATTGTCAACCACCATCCACTCTTTTAGAGTCGTTGTCGTCACAGTTACCCACAAATACCAGCATGAACAATAATCCTGAGGTTGGAGATGATCGATGGTGAGGGTGGCGGCTGGAGAAGCAAAAGAGAAGTTAGGGTTAGTGGAGATGATGGGGTTGGTGAGGGTAGCGGCTGGAGAAGGAAAGGAGAAGCAAAGGTTAGGGTTAGGGTTAAAGAAACTAATTAATGAAAAAGAAAAAAAAAATTAAGAGATTAAAATAACAAGGTTTTATATATATTTTTGAAAAATAAATTGTATAAATAAAAAGTTAATTCATTTTGATGAAAATGTTCCTTGATAAGTCACCAATTTTGACCAATTTGTCAATTATCCTCTTTTTGATAACGAATCAAACCACAGATCTTCTTTTTGTAAAAAAATAAAAAAATAAAATGATCCTCGTTTTGAAAGCGAGCTAAACCACATGGCTTGTTTTTTAAGTTTATCCTAGTTTAGTTTATATAATTATGCAAAATTTAACAAATTAATTAATATTAACAATATTATAGTATGTGAGAAAAAACAAAATATAAATAAATATATATTTTATAATTATAACTTAGGATAAAGAGCGATTTTAGTATTTTTAGTCTAATTTCATATTATTTCTACTAAAAGGAATAAACAGTTGATAATGATAAAAATTAAGGACCTTAAAATACATATATTATTTGACTAGTGTAATATGTAAAGATATCGGGACTGATAAATTGTTTACCCTTTTTTTTAATACATTTTTTATTTTTGTTATACGTTAACCAGACTTATTCATGGGTCCGGGGGCCCGCCTAGCCCGCCTAAGTCCAGGCTCCAACGACCGGGCTTGGACAGCCAAAATATGATATAGGTCCGACCAAACCCGAGCCTTCAAAACCCCATAGAAAATAGGGCTGGGTTTGGGTAGTTTATTAATATGGTAGACTGGCCCGAGCCCGGCCCGTATATTAATAAAAAAATAAAAATTACAATTTTATATATATAATATAATTAATATAATATATATATTTTATGTTCAATGGAAATGGCATTGTAATTTCAAACATCTTTGAGTGAGCAAATAGTTTGATCGATGATTTGCATCATTTATATAACATTAAATATTCTTATTCCTCCAAAATCCATATGCAGCTCCACTAATTCTTACATATTATGGTTGTGTGCCTTTTTGTTAAAGAGGAGTTGAAAACATTGCTTGCTCCTGAAGTTGCTGTAAAATATTACATTGGTGGTGACTTGTACTTATTTGGTAAGTTGATCTTTTGACAATGTGTACATCCTTAAATATTCTCATTATTTGCTGAGTCTATGAATTTTATGCACGGGAATAGAAAAAATCCTGTTTTATTTTTATTATTGTGTAAGCCCGAGTCCAACCCGAGCCAAGCCCAGCCTGAGCCCTAAAAAAATTTAAACGGGCTGGGGTGGGCTTGGGCCCAACATTTTTAGGTAAAAGCCCGTGAGGTCCGGCACGAACCCAGCCCAGCCCGGCCCATGAACAGGTCTAACGTTAACTGCTTATATGGTTATTTTTATATGGCTTTTTTTTTATACGTTTTTATATTTTATTCTTTTCTTCTACACATGACTTCTCCTCCACGTTCGCTATATTTGTCTTCTCTATGATCACTGTATTTTTTTTCTCCACGATTCTATTTATTTATACATGTTTGATACAGTTATAGAAAATGTATAGTTTTGTAAAAATATAACCTGGATACCAAAGGAGATCCTTCTATTACTTGAAACTATATATATAAATATTAGTTCTCTTGGTCAATATCAGTGTTGTCTTTGATTATGAGTTTTAGGTCATTGAATGTTGAAGTTATTGGTATTAGGACTCCATTCACTCTGTAATTAATGTATTTGTGATCTTCAGTCAAGTTCCATTATGATGGAGTGGAATTGCAATTTTCCCCCTGTTTATTGCTACGATTTTGCAATTTTCTAATTGATTTTTACTTGGTAATGCACTAATATGTACAATTGGAAAGATTATTGCAATCAGAGAGTTTTCTACGATT
This sequence comes from Euphorbia tirucalli, assembly GCA_039660915.1. Classification (NCBI taxonomy): domain Eukaryota; kingdom Viridiplantae; phylum Streptophyta; class Magnoliopsida; order Malpighiales; family Euphorbiaceae; genus Euphorbia; species Euphorbia tirucalli. Next base: position 48,171,437 of record CM077636.1, read on the forward strand.
GTAAATTTTCTACCGATCGGAGAATTTTCGGGAGGTTTGAAAGATTAGTGTACGTAAAAAATTGGCTTAATTTCACTCATGGTATACCAACTATCTCCCTAATCACAGTTTGGTATACCAACTACCGTTTTAAACACTGTAGTATCCCAACTTCTAGGTGACCTCCCATTGTGATACATGTGACCTGTTATTGCAGGTTAACTGTGCCACGTCAGCACTTTGTTGGGCTTAATTTCACTTATAGTATACCAACTACCTCCCTAATCACAGTTTGGTATACCATTTTATACATATTGTTTCATTTTATTTAAAAAAAAAATAAAATAACAAAAATATATAAATAAAATATATAAATATATAAAAATAAAAGAAAAAAAATTTGATTTATATATTTCTGTTTATTTTTTTTAAAAAAAATAAAATGAAACAATACATATAAAGTGGTATACCAAACTGTGATTAGGGAGATAGTTGGTATACCATAAGTGAAATTAAGCCCAACAAAGTACTGACGTGGCACAGTTAACCTGCAATAACAGGTCACATGTACCACAATGGGAGGTCACCTAGAAGTTAGGATACTACAGTGTGCAAAACGGTGGTTGGTATATCAAACTGTGATTAGGGAGATAGTTGGTATACCATGAGTGAAATTAACCCTAAAAAATTTGAATTTTTAGAATTTTTTCCTATTTTCTTTGTTTTGGTGTACGTATTATAGGAATGTAACAAACATGTATTTTAGAAATTGTAAAACTTTTTGTAGTATTTTTTATGAAAATTTCCTTGTGAGGTAAAAAGAAAATTATTGGCCCAAATAGAAAAATTTTACAAAAAAAGCTAAATATTTTACATATAAATTTGGCCTATGAACTTGAACAATATGCGCGATAATCAAAGAAACTTCCACCTTAGGAATGTAAATAATGGAAATATTCCATTCCCGTCGGAATCCACTCCGATGGAAAAAAGAATTCCAAAAGAAAAATCTCCTCAAATGAAAATAGAGCTAAAATTTATCCCAAACCAAACCTTCATAGAAAAGGACAAAAACTCCAGTCCTATTCTTGCCCCAACTACCCTCTTTAGATATTCTTACTATTTTAAATCCTTTATTAATTTTTTTATGAATCAAATAACTTTTTTATTAATAATTGAGACGGACTTCAAAAATATACCTCTTAGTCACTTGTTTTGGATTTTTCTTTCCAAACTTAATGGTACAGTGTCAGCTTTTCACAAACGATGTTAAGAGGAAAATTTCTTTTCCCTTTTTTTTTAAGTTGACCTATTAATTAATTATTGGTACATAAATGGTGAATAATTTATTTTTCAAGAAACTTTAATGAGAACTCCGCACCATCCGGCCCTATCCCTGTCCACCTCGTGGGCATGATCTCTCATGGAAAAGTCAACCACCTCTAATTTTCAAAATTTTCCATTGTTAAAAATGAAGCCGAATTTCTTGGAGAGTAATGCATAGAAGGTTGTGAAAACCAGACCGGATCTGATCGGTTTGATTAAAATGAACGGTTTGATAAAAAAACTAGTAAACCGATGAACCAGTCAACAACCGATTTTTATAATTTTCTATGTTTAGTTTTGATTCGGTTCGGATAGGCAGTTTGGTTCGGTTCAGACCGAACCGAACCGAATCAAAAAATAAACATATAAAATTATAAAAACCAAAATCAAACCAATATACATTCGGTTTGACTTGAACCAAACTGAATTAGTTTTGTTTAGTTCTGGTTCGGTTCAGTTTCAAACCAAAATTTTTCAAAATTTAAAATTTAAATCAATTATCATTAAAATTTAAAATTGATGAAGTTTTAGGATATTTCATGAAATTATTTTGAGTATTAAACATTTGAAACTTGTGTTTGATGAATTTATAAACTTATTTATTTTTTAAATAATATTTTTTCAAAAAAATTAATAATCCGGTATAACCACCGGTATAATCCGGTTGAACCGGTTGTACAACGTACCAGTAGTTTTATTGGTTTGATGTCCGGTACGGTTATGATAACATTGATAGAAGGTAACAAATGAATACAGCAGCAGCAATATAATTCGGGTCTTTAAGCATGTAAATAAAAGAGTGATTGATTAAGGTTTGAAATTGGTCACCATGTTTCTATATTCAACGGTGTCAACTGGACCATCAAGCTTTTGCATCTGATCCACAAATGGATCTTCCTCATTGTTATTATTATCATCATTATCTTGGATAGTCTCTCTAATTTTGTGGTTAGCATCCTTAACAGATGCCCAAGCTGCATCCAACGTCTTCGTAGCACCATCTCCAGCTGCATCTGCTATTTTTGTTGCTTTTCTAACTCCCTCTTTAGCTGTATCTGCTACATACTTGCTCGCTGACTTTTCATCCATCTCTTCTCTTCTTCTTTCCTTCACTGCATCCCTCCCCTGAAATTTCATATTTCCATTTTTTTACTTCAAAATCTACAACTTATTATAGCCCATCTAATGTTCTATTTTGTTATGCTTTTATTATTATTATTATTTAATTAATAAAAATCTTTGTGCTTTTTCGAAAATTTTGACCAACTTAAAATTTTCAATTACAAATAGATAAAAATACATTTTATAATATATTGATGTAATTTTAATTGTAATTTAAAAAAAAAAAATAAGGAAAGGAAAATCATCCTCATTTTTTGAAATTTACCTTTTTGTTATTATCACAAAAGACCTATCATCAACCATTTTATTCTCTAATTTCGGAGTATATATTCTAAAGGGTTAGATAAATATGAGAGATGATAATAGTAATTTTTGGTTTATGAAATATATAATTGAAATTTGAAGATTCAGTTTAGTATTCAACCTAGCTGTAGGCTATATATAACCACATCGTCCTAGCCTTTTTGCTACCAAGCAACGAAATCTGATGTTTTTCTTGCTATTTTTATATAAAAATTTTATGGAAACACATAAAAATGCTTATGCACTCTTGACTTCAATCCCAATATCTTGATTTCTGAAGGCAATATATCTTACCGCGTAGAAGACTGTTAATCATCAGCAATATCAAAAAGTTGTGATGGACTTAGTTTTCTAACTTTTTATAGTAGAATTTGTTCTTGTCAGTCTCGTATGTTCTTTACTGATCTAGACCCTTGTATGTTGTGTGCAAATTAACCCTAAACTTTTACTAGGTAATAATTGTCACCTTGGTCAATTTTTTTAACACATTAAATACACAATCTTTTCATTTTAATATTATTAGTCCTAAACTCGACTTTATTTTGTGTCCACATAGCATGTTATGTTAGGTGGTATAATCAATAATATTTGGATACGAAATACAATTTCAGAAAATTATCTAGATAATAAAAAACAGAGTTGTTGGAAGTGTATGTATCACAAATTTCAAGTGATAAAATCATGTAACTTTTAAATTATTTAAAAATTCTTGTTTTACAGTACCACCACTAAACGAAGCGTAGCATATTGATATATCGAGTTAAAGCTAATAATATTAAAATAAAAATATTATATACTCAATGTATACAAAAAATTGATCAGGGTACAATTATAATTCTAGTAAAAATTCAGGGGTTCAGAATGTTATTTTGCCTTATTTATTTATTATTTTAAAGTGAGTCATTAAATCAAAATACTTAATGAAACAAATAAGGGATTAAAAACGAATCCTGCTAATTTATTTGTATGAGAAATTTTATAATGAATCGGGTTCATGTGGACTGTTCCAATAAAAAACTGACACGTAAGTAATATGAGTATTAGGAAAATAAAATATACTTATGTGTCGGTTTTATATTGAAAAAGTTCATATAAACCGAGTTCATTATATAATTTCACCTATTTACATAAAAACACTTAATATGGAAGAAAAAAAAAATAAAATAAAATTGAGAAACCACATAAATAAATTTGTGTTCAAAATAGGTAATAAAACCTGAAGAGGAGGCGGCTGAAAAGCCGAGGAGGAAAGTCTGGCGGCGGAATGAACATAAGGAGAAGAAGAGTAGTGCAGCTTCATAAGTGATCCTATTATCGAATCTTTTTTACCCAAAAATCTGGCGGCTGCCATTTTCAAATCTTGAAATTTGAGATCAGTTGAATGATTTTATTATCAGGTAGCAGTCACACCCACACACCAATATTATATCCACCTTTTCAAATTAACACTAAATAGATACCATTTAATCTAATCTAATCTAGTATCTACTAGCAGGTGCTATTACACGGTGGAGAAGTCGACACGTCTCAATGCTCTTTGACACGTACGTTTGATTTCCTTACAACCATATGACATTTTTGACACTTGTTTGTTTCTTTTTTGGACTACTGGACTTCTCTTTGAGTGATAATGGGCTTACAATTTCTTTCTTTTTATTTGGGCTAAGAGTGTCTTCTTTCTTTGAGGAAATTCCCTGCCTCATACAAATTAGGAAAACAATGCAAATTAAATATATATTCTTCTCTTTTATAAACTTGGGAGTAAAGCAAAAAAAAAAAAGTGCAAAATTATCCGTTTATTTTTAAATTGAATTTGATTGACTAGTGTAATGTCAGTATGAAAAGTAATAAAATAAAGTTTCATTACTTTTAGTTTGAAATTCACGGGTCGAAAAGAGCCAAATTATTTACGAATTGTCACCAAATGATTTGCTCAATTTCAACCAAAATTTTCTACTCTGCAACCACAAATCACCAACCTTGGGACTGAAAGGTGAAAAAAATATCAAGAAAATGACGTATACCAACTCCTAAATAATAAAACTACATATATCCTACTATACTGTCACATGTGTTGTGTAATTATTTGGAATTTTTCCCCTCAAGAAAATATATAATATTTATATACTTAAGTCACTAATTACTGTAGAATCTTTTTCTTCAATAACGAATACATAAAGCTACTTTCTGGGTTCACATCACCCACTCAATATTGCTTCTTTGGTCTCTGCATCAACAAAGTCAAAAAAGAAGCCAACTTTAGGCAAATTTTATGTTTATTTTAGTTTCAATCTTGTCATAATAAACCCCATCCTATCAAACACAAGGCCTATCAAAATTAAACAGTATCTAAGCTTTTTTTTTTTTTTAACTACAATAAACAGTAGAATCTAAGCTTGTTCTGCTATAAGATTGCCATTTTTACTTGTTTTACTAATCAGGCAATTCACATTTCAGAATTCAGACTTCTTTTTTTATTTACCAATTGGCAGTTTGAGCTTCAACAGCATCAACAGTTGCAAACTTCCAAGAATTAGAGAAACTCCACCTGCAATGGAAATTAAAATTGCAAAACACAAATAACATCTTCAGCAGCAGGGAAGACAAGAAAATAACTTCTCCAATATATGAAGACTGATTCAAATTCTAACAAAAACCAGATACATATATGTAAAACATTTTATGAAGCTCATCTCTGATACACTAAAATGCCAAAAGTGCCTATTTACACAGCTCTTATATCAGTCTAAGCACTTGAGGATATTTCTCTTTTATCAGAATTATAGGGAAAAAAAAAAAAAATACTAAACCAAACTGAGTTTGGTTATGACTTGCTTCAAATTTGCAGAAACTTGTAAATATGCTTGCTTTACAGGTATACCTATCCATTTCCATCCCAGCTAAAACTACGAACCATGAAACAATATATAAGTTCATTGCAGAGCAACCTGAATACCATCGAGCCATGAAACAACCTCGTCGATAAGAGGTCTCCGCCTAGGATCCTGGTTTAAGCACCTACAGGCAATTTCAAGCATTTGTAAGAGCTGCTTCTCGATGCCTTTGTCCCAAATCGACGAGTCTATGATTTCCGACTCCCTTTTTTCGCACTTCATCTGAAACACCCAAGAGACCAAATCCCTGCAGTTTTTATTACCTTTGCAAACTTCTACAGGCCTTCTCCTAGTGAGAAGCTCAAGAAGAACAACACCGAAACTGTAGACGTCACCCCTGCAGGTTGCGGTCAATGTCTGACTATATTCGGGTGGAATATAGCCTAAAGTGCCAACCAAGTCTGTTGTAACATGAGTATCATACGGTCGAAGTAGCCTCGATAGCCCAAAATCAGCCAAATGAGCTTCGAACTTTTCATCTAAAAGTATGTTGCTCGATTTCACGTCTCGGTGAACTATATGTGGCTCACAAACTTTGTGCAGATACGCTAACCCAGATGCTGCACCTTGGGCTATCTTGAGTCTCACCTCCCATTTAAGAAATGATGCTCCATCGATGCACTCGTGTAGCCAGTAATCTAAGCTTCCGTTCTCCATGTACGAGTAAATCAACATTCTGTCATTACCATGACAACAATAGCCTTGAAGAGAAACAAGGTTTTTGTGTTGAGCCCTTGAAAGTGCTTCTACTTCTGCACGGAATTCGCGTTCCACCTGACCACAGTCTCCAGAAAGCCGCTTGATTGCAGCTTTTGTACCATTAGGAAGACTAGCTTTGTAAACCAAGCCAAAACCCCCACAGCCAATAATATTCGCTTGGTTGAAATTATTTGTGGACTTCAACAAGTCCACAACTGTGAGTTCCTTGCAATCTGAACTCTGAAAAAGCACCAACTTGGAAGACACGAGCACCTCGGATAACCTATGTGGCTGGTTGATCTCTTCATCTGAATCGCCGATTGGATCTCCCACATCATGCCTTCCAGACATCTTGAGTAAAACCAGTACAAGTATCAAAGCAAGCCCAAGTCCTACAGTGAATGTAATCCCCAAGATATTTGCTCGCCCGAATCTGTGGTTTGAGCCAGATGGCACACCAGGTTTCAACATGCTGCTTATGACACTACAGGGAGAAACTACTCCTCCACATAATCCTGGATTACCTTCAAAGCTTGAATTAGGAAAGCTAGAGAATTGTCCTCCAGTTGGAATTTGCCCCTTCAAGTGATTATTAGCAACACTAAATTTTGACAAGAACGTGAGCTTCTCAAGTGATGGAGGAATGGACCCATACAGATCATTAAATGACAAATCCAAAGTTTCCAAGTTCCCCATTTCGGAAATGGTGCTAGGAATAGTCCCAGTTATTTGATTCTTACTCAAATCCAAGACATGGAGCTGCTTCAATAGTCCAATTTCAGGCGAAATTGTTCCATTCAATCTATTGTTGCTCAACAATATCGAAGGAGGGAAACTTGAAGCTTGGTTGTACTGCAAACCAGTAGCTGTCCGGTTTCTCTTCACGTAGAGCGGAATGCCATTGCCAGCAGAAGCAGTAAGATTCGGCAAACTGGAGTTCGTGTTCACAAGGCTCTTCAGCTCCATTAAACTTCTTGGAATCTCTCCCGTGAGAGAATTGTTTGAGAAATCCAAGTAGAACAAATTCTCCATCTGATCAATCCAGAAAGGAATACTACCATCCAAATGGTTCCATGACAAATCAAGAACCTCTAACTTCCTGCAATTTAGCAACCAATTTGGGATTTGGCCTTTAAGTGCACAATTTCCCAGCGCCAAAACAGTTAAACTTTGAAAACCACTTACACTGCTGGGAATTTCCTCACCAATGAAATTCTCTGTGAGGATAAGAGTGGAGAGATTTTGGCAATGCTGCAGAACAGATAATGCCCCTGATAGATCCGTGAAACTATTGTTTGATAACGTGAGCACCAAAAGTGATGTGAGCTTCACAAAAGTCTCAGGGATATTACCGCTCAACTCATTCTTGGCTAGGCTCAGAATTTTCAGTTTAGGACAATCAGATAGGGAACTTGGTAGATGCCCAGATAAATGATTGGTGGCAAGATCGAGAGTACATAGGCTACGCATTCCGGTAAAATTAAGATTAATTGGACCACTTAGAGAATTGTTTCTCAGGTCAAGTACTGAAAGCTTTGAACATAATGAAAGTGTTGAAGGCAGAGTCCCAGAAAACAAATTGGAATGTGCAACAAATTGTTCTAGCTTTGTAAGGTTACTAAACACATTGGGAATATGTCCTGAGAAACGGTTGCCATAAATAACCAAGGTTCTAAGGCTAGAAAGCTTACTCAATTCTTTGCTTAACTGACCAGAGAAATTGTTGCTGGAGATTGAGAATTGCTGCATGGCTACCATTGAGTAGAAAGAATCTGGCAGAGAGCCTGAAAGTAAATTAGAATCCAAATGCAATTGCTGGAGAGATGTGCTGCAATTGTCCAAGCCTTGAAGATCTCCCACAAGATTATTCATTGATAAATCGAGAATCCGAATCCCACTAGAGAAGCTGCAAATTCGAGGAGGGATTCGACCAGTGAATGAATTGTTGCTCATGTTGAATACAAGAAGATTTGGAAAACCCTCAAGTTCAAACATATCCTCTTTGAACAGATTGCTAGAAATATTGAGCGATTGAATAGACAATAAACCAGACAGCACCGTTGAAACCTGTCCTGATAACATGTTACGACTCAAATCAAGTACCTCAAGTTGCCTCAAGTTTGATAACTCCATTGGCAGGCCAGCTTGGAGATAGTTGCAAGAGAGATTGAGTAATTTCAGCTGATCCAACCGGCCCAAAGACCGTGAAATTTCCCCTTCAAGACCCTTTGCTGACAGAAATAACATGGTCACTCTGTTACTAATTGAACTATTGCCACCATTTCCGCATACAACACCATCCCATTGACAGCAATTGGCGTTGTTTGACCATGCTGTGATAATGGACCCATTTGTAAGGTTTCCAGCAAATTCCTTCAACGCCAAAAAATCTCTTGGATCACAAGATTGGGATGCAGTTTTGAGACACAGAGACAAACAAACAAAGCAAGCAAAGAATACCCATTTGAGGAAAACCATCATCACTGAAACCAGAGTGTCGCCTCAAAATCAAAATCTAGAGATAAAAACAACCCAATTGAAGCTGGTACGCTTTTTTGGGTGGGGACTGCTTTTCAAAAGAAACCCAAATGAAGAAGCTTGCAAACCGACATACCCAAAAAAGCAATTTCAGAAAGAGATGGAAGCTGCAAATTGCAAAAAGAAGAGCAAAAATGATGCAAAAAACAAATGCCCAATACTGGTTTTGTGAATGGAATGCCTAACAAGGTAAAGGAATCAGAAAAACAAGGACCATATAGGAAGTTGAAAGAGAAGGATTGGTACTGATCGTTTAAATACAAAAGGAGAAAAACCAATAAAGCAATCTGAACCTCCGAGCCCCACTTGAACCAAAACCCTTGACTAAAATTACCAAACCCCTAAAACCCTAATAATGTTGAGCAATTGCAGCCACAGTTTCTCCGTCTATTGTAGCAAGAAAGTCAGCCCAAGTGTAGAAACTTCAAACACACATCCCAAAGCACCTTAAAACCAACAAAAATTACAACAGTTAGCTAATTAAGCAACTCTTTAATTACTTTTTTAACTGAATTCAGATCCCAAGATTCAATCTTTATACCACCAAGAGCTTAAAAAAAAGGTTCTAGGAGAAGAGCTGAAGAAGAAGAAGAAAGGAAGGAACTTTACCATTTTAAACCCGTGTCTATGAACCCAAAATCCCCAAAAAAGCTCCATTTGGCATTAAAAACATCACTTGTAAACCAAGTAAAATATCACTGTGAAGCCAACACCTATAGTGGGGTTGGGGGGCCTTTTTCCTTCCACAAATGGGGTTTTCCCAATTTCAAATTCTAAATCTAATAGTCATCAAAATTAAGAAAACATAAATAAATAGGTGGCAGAATCCAGGAAAGAAAAAAGATTTTCAAAGGAGAGAGAAATAATAGGGACAAGAAGGCAGTCACTGAAAAAGGAGACTTGTTTCTTTCGTAGAGAATCTCTATTGTTTATCGGATAAAGAAATTAGAACATGAAAACGCAAGAGCTGAGCTCACTTTTTTAGAACATGCTTTGGTTCGGTTGTTTTTTTCTGATTGTATTTTCAATTTAGTTCATGCTTCACACACTTCACTGTTCTCTCTGCTTGTCAAATACTATTGAGTACTTATGTTTGTCTCTTCTTTTCTCTTTTTGAGAAAACAACAAATATTGTTGTGGTGGCAATATTTGTACTATATTTATTTGAAACATAGCGTTGCTGGACGAGATAAATATTGGATAAATAAATTATTTTGGTTAATGAAGCTCCCCTTTCCCGAACGTGGAAGCTGCTTTTGAAAGAGGAAAATCAGAAAAGCAGTTTAAATTGGTGTTTGATGATGATTAAAATGGGAAATGTTTCCCCATGGAATAGAGGTTTATGTGTTTTTTTTCAAAGTCATAAATCCTAAATTTAGTTAAAAACTAATAACACAGAAAACACCTAAAGAAGAGAGAGCAAGCAATATTTTATTTTCTTGTGTATTCAGCGCAGCATTTGAATTCACGTAAACTCTAACTTTAAACAGCCTAATTGAGGAAAAATGTATTTACCACAACTATAGTTGAATAAAATTTTTCTTATTTAGTTCAATATAATACAACAAAGTTTTTTTTTTTTTTTTTTTTTAACATTTTATTTTTAACATACAAAACAACAAATGATAAATAAGTAATAGTATAAATATCGATGGGCCTATTTATTTATTTAGGAGGAATGGGGCATATTCCCCATTACAGAAGTTTTTAGCTAAAAAATAGGTTTAACGTCAAGTGTTTCCTCAATTCTCAGTTAATTACTTCATTTCAGTCTTGTCATCAATTTCGTCAATTATTATTATTTTTTTCTCTTTCCTTGATTGAAACAAATTTCATGTAAAAAGAAATTAAATTTTCTTACTAATATTATGTCCAATTCATTTGGAAAATAATTTATTATTTTTGAAAAAAAAAATAATATAAAGAACTTTAATTACCTATTTAGAAAAAATATAAAAGTTTTGGAGTAATCGTATTCTTAAGCAACTTTTCTTGAGTAAAATCCTAAATATCGTCCATACCAAAAAAATCAAACAAAGAGCCCTTTGTACTCCTCCCACTGTTGTTGGTCTTTATTATTATTATTATTATTATTTTGACTTTCAGCTCTTCAAAGTTAGCTAAAAATATATAAGTGAAATTTAAAGTTACCAATAAACTTTTAGATACTTTTGAATATGTTATTAATATTTTACCTTAAAGTCTCCGGTTTATTTGTAAATAAAAAAAAAAAAAAAACTCAACTTTAATGTCAATAAATAATACACATCGATCATAAATCTTTAAAATAAGAGATGGAAATATTTCAATACCATGGTATCAAAATCGGATCAGACTAGTCGGTTTGAGTGGTTCAACCACGAATCCTATTGATCAGGTTGGTTTGATAAAAAACCCTAGTATTTAAAAAAATTGGCTAAAAATGATTCAACCAATAGTTAAATTGGAGAACCGGTGATTAAACTGCCAATTAAACCATAATTTATTATAATCTATTATTAAATAATAGTTTTTTAAAAAATAAACATCTGATTAAACCAATGGTTCGAATCGTAACCCAGTAATTTATTGGTTCGCTTTCCGTTCCAATTTCAATAACATTGCTATTTAATAATACCAACTATTTATTTAATTCTCCAAATTGATATTTTGTAAATTTAGTTATATAAAAAACAAATTGTTATGATTAAGCTATGCTGAAAACGTTAGTAGTTTATTTTAAACTTAAAACATCAATTCTGCGAATAATTTTCTTTAATTTTCCAAGATTCAGCTCCAATTAATTTGGCAAATTTAAGTTTGTAGAATTTTATATAATTATGTTATACTAAACTCCCCAACTTTCAAATTTTGGTCTACTAAACTCAGCGTCATTTTTCTTATTAAAATCTTAGATTATAACTGAAATCTATATGCAATTTGTTTTTGTTTATTTGTCAATTCTACCACACTTTTTATGCAAAAGGTGTGCATTACCATTGTCTGCAAAGCGTCATTCAGTGACTAAAGCACTGTCAGAATTTCGGTTTCGGATCAGTTAACGTGTGCATTCATTGTTTATGGTAATAATAAATAAATTTCAATTACAATGTTAAAAGGTTTTGTTAGAAATATTGGACGGATGACACTTGATGGGTCCGACCTAACTAGTCCATATATTTATATTGATAAGTATGATATAAATGGAGGAAATCAATGGTAACTAATCCCTCTTCACTTTAGAAGGAATGTTCTCTTAAAAAAAAAAAAAATTCAAGAAATCTAACTTCAATTTATTCAATTTTCCGATTTCGTTTCCTTCCTTGTGTAGATTGAATATTCGCTTGGAATCTACAATATATATTTATACTGTGAGTTTAATTATATAATTTGTCAATTATGTTGATGTATTTATACAAAACCGATATATGTTTAACGGTCTTGAATCATGATTATTTATGTATTGATGATGTAAAATCAACAAGTTTTAATAGAAAATAATTGTAAATGTAAATAAAGGAGTAAATAACACGTGGACATATAAGTTAGCAGGTAAAAATTAATGTTGTTTTGGCTATTAATTTGAAATTGTTGAGAAAAGAAAAACACAAAAAAGTCAAAGTGGATAATGATAAGATTGGATGTTGATCAGCAAAGCGGGCGGCGGTGGGCGGACATCACGGGCTGCTGCCAGGATCAAATGGACTTGGAAGTAAAGATAACAATAGGCTTGTGGGGTCAACTACTCTTTCCCTGTTTTTCATGTGTATCTCACCTAATCCACATTACTCTCCGATGTGTTCCATGTAATGATGCCAACGGATAGAGTATTTACGAAAATTATCATGTATTATCATTCATCGTTTATTGTAATACTAGTGCAATTAGGGATAGCAGCAGGACGAGTGTGGGAACAGAGGTACATTCCCTATTCCGCCTTCAATGATTATGGGATTGGTTTTGTAATTTCCCATTTAATATTTCGAGAATTTTTTTACTTTTATCCCCGCACTGATGCCTACGAGTATTGATAAATCCTCACCCATATCCAACAAAAAAAAAAAATTTCATTATTTTAATAACTATTTTAACATTCAATATCTAAAATACAAATTCTACCACATCACAAATGTGGTTTAACATTAAATATCCAAATTGAAGCTTTGAGCAAGGATGAGGAAAGGAAGATAAGATTTTACAGAGAAAGAAAAAATAGATGGGCTTATGTTGTGGATATATATAGGGAAATTATCAAAATTACCCTCGTTTCAGGGTTTGTTTTAGTGGCTTAAGATCTCATTTATTTTTACCTGTTTTCTCCTTTTTCTTCCCAGCCAAAGATCAAAAAGAGCATCTTCAGTTATAAACAAGAAACTATAAACCGAGACACAACCTCAGCACCATAATTTGGAAAGGAGAAGAAATGGCTAAAGATCGAAATGGTTTTCTACATGAGAAAGACTACATAGATGATGAGGACAGGAAATCCAAAGGTAAAGTTGAAGAAAATGCCATACCAATTCAGACTCAGAATGTAGAAATCCCAGCAAACACAAGAGAGTTAAATCGTTAGGTAAGCACTCCGGTTCCAATTCTGAGTCTGAATCACAAGAAGAAGAAGATACAAAACGTAGTAAAAGAGAAAAAGCTAAGCGAATATCACGGAAACGACGCAGTAGAAGCTACGATTCGTATTCGAGTTCGGATAGTGAAGAATCGGATTATTTGGAGTCTGATTCAGGTTTAGAGGACAGTGGGAGTGAAAGCGATAGTGAAGAGGAGAGAAGGAGGAGGAGGAAGAAAGAGAAAGAGAAGAAGGAAAGAGAAAGAAGAGCGAGGAAGAAAGAGAAACAGAAGAAAAAGAAGGAGAAGTTGGAGAGAGGGAAAAAGGGAGCGGTCACTAATTCATGGGGAAAATATGGGATAATTAGAGAAACTGATATGTGGTAAGTTTGTCTTAGTGGGACTTAACTCTTCAGTCTTTGCATTTTTTTTTCATATTATCTTTTATGGTTCAAATGTCAAATGCTTATGAACCATGCTCCTTGTTTCTCAGCTAGAGAGCTGCAGTAAAGAATGGGGTTTTCCTTTTTTTTTTTTCCCATTTTTTATAGGAATGATGCTCTGTTTTGTTGATGGATTATTTTAGCGTCGGTACAGGTTAATTAAAATCTTATATATTACAACTGTATCATTAGGTTGTCTAGGCTTAAGGATTTGTGATTGTTAACATTTAACGTTGATGAAATTTTCTAAAAAGAGAAATTCAAGTTAACTCTGTATTAGGGATCTCGTTTTGCAGACAAGAAGATAGAACAACCCCGTTTCTTGTTTGTTTGGATTTGAGACGAAAATTTGTGTATGATTTGGTTGTTGTCTTGCTCAAACATTTACAGCTGTGAGATGAATAATAATTTTATGTTGCATATCCCAATTATTTGAAAATATTTTTTTTCCTTGGTGTGTTGATATTTCAGTTATTAAAGATGCAACAAAGCTAGTATTGAGGCTTACAGTGAGTTTCTGGTTCCAAGACTCAGGGTTTTTGCTTGAACTTTGTTTTCTATAAACTCTTAAAAAGCAAATGCATAAGCCATCCATTGGCGAATAACTGGCTTCTGCAATGGAATTTGTCTTTCTTTCTGATATTATGTTTTTGTTATGTTAGGGATTTATTGCATAAAGGTGTGAATTTTAGAGAATTGTGAAAGATAGTGTTTGTGATCCTGCATCCTAAGGTGAAAAAAATGGTTCATCTCCATGTTTTATCTTTTCTTAGATGAGTCTCATGTGATGCTCACAATTGAAATGATGTCTTAGGTTTTCTTGTTTGCATCTTTACTTTGTGTGATGTTAATAGCCCACTTATGATTACCCACACTTCAACATTTTTTTTAAGCATATATTCTCGGGCGATGACCTATTTTTAGTGTTTTTTCATTTTAAATTATAGTTTCTTTCGCTTTCTTTCTGAAATTGAAAGTATGTGATTTGTAATGATAGGAACATTTTCTTTCTGGACTTTCATGGATTTATTATTAAAAGAGAAAGTGTATTTGTGTGCTTAAATTTATCCATTAAGTGTTCAAAATTATACCTTAAGATACACTATTACAGTGATTATACCTTAGTTATATCTTAAGATACACTATTATATTGATTTTACCTTAGTTATACCTTAAGATATACTATTACAGTGATTATACCTTAGTTATACCTTAAGATACACTATTACAGTAATTATACCTTAGTTATACCTTAATTATACCTTACTTATACCTTATGATACAGTATTACATTGATTATACTTTAGTTATACCTTAATTATACCTTATTTATACCTTAAAATATAGTATTACATTGAATATACCTTAATTAGGACTGCATTTCAATTTTAGGGCTTCATCTGCAATTTAGGACTGCAATTTTGAGACTGTATTTGCACTTCATGACTGCATTTCAATTTTCAGACTGCATCTGCACTTTAAGATTGCATTTTAAGACTGTAATTTTGGAATTGCATTAGCACATCATGACTGCATTTCAATTTTGGGACTGCATCTGCACTTTAAAACTGCATTTTAACACTGTAATTTTGGGTAGGACTGCAATATTGGGACTGCATCTGTACTTTAGGACTGTAATTTTGGGACTACATCTGCACTTTAGGACTGCATTTTAGGACTGCAATTTTGGGATTGCATATGTATTTTAGGACTGCATCTGCACTTTAGGATTGCATTTTAGGACTGCAATTTTGGGACTGTATTTACACTTTATGACTGCAATTTTGGGACTGCATCAGCACTTTAGGACTACAATTTTGGGGCTACATCTGCACTTTAGGACTGTATTTTAGGACTGCAATTTTTGGACTGCATCTGCACTTTAGGACTGTAATTTTGGGACTGCATCTGCACTTTAAGACTACAATTTTGGGACTGTATCTATACTTTAGGATTGCATTTTGTGACTGCACTGTTTATACATTGTTTATACACTGTTTATATACTTCTTATACACTGTTATACATTGTTATACACTTCTTATATATTGTTATACATTGTTCATATACTGTTTATATATTATTTATACACTGTTTATATACTTCTTATACACTGTTTATACACTTCTTATACATTGTTATTGTGAGTGGACGACGTTTTTGACGGAACATGGACTCCCTTTCGGAAGGGGCACCTCGATTTCGGGCAAACCCTCCCTTGCGTGGGGTTTTTATAATAAAAATTCGTTTTTAGAAAATTGGATTATTTCGTGCAAGAACCGAGACCTAAGATGAATAGTGTAGGAGTCGTCACCCGGCTCAGCTCAACTGGGAAATTTCAGTATAGCTGAACTGGAAGAACGGCCGCCACACTATCCAGAGATCTAGGTCCGGACAAGTCCCCTATTTCTTGTCAAATCAAAATAAATACGGCCAATGTTCTTTGAAGGTATTTCAAATTCTAAAAATGGATTTTATTGCATTAAATTAAGCATACAGCGCACACACAAATAGAGTAAAATAGTAAATAATTAAATTATTACAACCCGATCGAATAAAAATAAAAACTCTCTTCCTCACTTTACAACCGCCTAAAATACACAATTTATCTAGAGAAATACAATCGCCTAAAATACACGTATTAGTCTATTAATTACATCCAAAATAAAAATAAAAGAAATTAAAAGCTGCAAAACAGAGGGTTAGCACAGTTTACGGCACACCACAAATAGGACTCAAACATGATAATTGGGAAATTAGAATTCGGGGGCATACATTTAGGGGGATAACCCGGTTGGCTCGGCTAGCTGGCCCGATTAGACCTGGAAAACAATTTGAAACGTCCCTGTATTTTGGTTTTGTGAGAAAATCGTTTTTGAAAACATTTTTTTCTGGTTTACTTTAATTTGACATGCAAGGTGGGTCGGTTTTTGGGAGAATCGGGGTCTCTGTCATCGTATTGTTCTAAATGCAATTATAGTGAAATGTAAATCTAAGATCGTGAATACACACAACAAAATTCATTTTGATGATTTTTCTGATTTTTCTGAATTTTTATGGATTTTTAAGAATTTTTAGGGATTAAACTGGAAATTCTACCCCTGGACGGAAGTTACAGTCGTACGACTGTAATTACAGTAACTACAGTGGTGCGACTATAAATCATCCAGATGCAGAAAATTGCCAAAATTTTATTTAAATAAAACTAAACTTGGAGAGAAATCAAGAACACTCGTACGACTGTTCTTCAACTCAAGAACGGTCGTACGATTGTTCTTGATTTCCAGAAATAGCAAGCGAGAAAATTGAACTTTTATGCACCAAAACACACCAAATCACCCAGAAAATACAAGAAAATGAGGGATTGAAGTATGTTTACCTCTTTGGCTAGGAATGACCGCTGGAAACGCCCCAATCCAATCCAAATCGCTTCTCTTCCTTTGAGTTGTTGTTTTGAAATGCAAGTCTAAAATCTCCAAAATGTCAAGAATTTAAGCAAAATTAGAGTCTGTAATTAATTGAGTTTAAGTGTCAGATTATTAACCTAGGATTTTTAATAGGTTTTTAACTTAAACACTTAAGAATTAAAAAGAAAAAGAAGAGAAAAAGATGCTTGAAGTTTGAGGTTTTCTTTTTCTACCCTTCGATTCTCTCTCTAAACTCTCTCTGATTTTTCCGAACCAAAAAGTCCCTGATTTCTTCCTTCTTTCCTTCTTTTATCTTCTGCCTCCTTTTCTTTTTCTTTTCCTACCTTCAGGGTATGGGCTTTTGCTAGCTGCTCCGTAATTACAGTCGTACGACTGTAATGTCTAGTTACAGTCGCAAGACTGTAATTACAGTTGTGTGACACGCGCATTTTTTATTTTATATTTTTATTTTTATTTTTTTTGTTTGAGGACGGAAAATTCCGGCCCTTACAGTTATACATTGTTATATACTGTTTATACACATCTTATACATTGTTATATATTGTTATACACTCTTAATGCACTGCTTATACATTGTTATATACTTCTTATATACTCTTTATATATTGCTTATACATTGTTATACACTTCTTATATATTGTTATACACTGTTATACATTTTTTATACACTGCTTATACATTGTTATACACTATTTATACACTTCTTATACACTGCTTATACATTGTTATATACTGTTTATACACTTTTTATACATTGTTTTACACTTCTTATACACTGTTTATACATTGTTATACACTGTTTATACACTTCTTATACACTATTATACACTGTTTATACATTTCTTATACACTGTTATACATTATTTATACACTACTTATACACTTTTATACACTGTTATACACTTCTTATATATTGTTTTACACTGCTTATACATTAATATACACTACTAATGCACTTTTATACATTTTTATACACTTCTTATACACTGCTTATATATTGTTATACACTTCTTATACACGGCTTATACATTGTTATACACTGTTTATACACTTCTTATACATTTCTTATACACCGTTTATACACTTCTTATCCATTGTTATACATTGTTATATACTGTTATACACTTTTTATATATTGTTATACACTGTTATACATTTCTTATATATTGTTATACATTGTTCATACGCTTCTTATATATTGTTATACACTGTTTATACATTGTTTATACACTTCTTATACATTGTTATACATTGCTATATGCTTCTTATATATTGTTATATGCTCTTTATACATTGTTTATATACTGTTTATACACTTCTTATGCATTGTTATATACTGTTTATATGGTTCTTATACACTGTTATACACTGTTTATACACTTCTTATACATTGTTAGACACTATTTATATAATGTTTATACAGTATTTATGCATTGTTTATACACTGTTTATACACTTCTTATATATTGTTATACACTGTTTATACATTGTTTATACACTGTTTATATACTTCTTATACACTGTTTATACACTTTTTATACACTGTTTATATACTTCTTATACACTGTTTATACACTTTTTATACACTGTTATACATTGTTTAACCACTACTTATACACTTTTATACATTGTTATACACTTCTTATACAATGTTATATGTTTATACACTTATTATACATTGTTATACAATCTTCAAATCTTAATTAATATTTGTTATGCAATTGCTAATGTTAATTTTAAAAGGAGATTTCCATGTTTATAGATTTGAAGATTTGTTACCGAGAAAGTTGAAATCCACCCTTTAAAGGTGAAAATACCTTCTTATATGCTGTTATATATGCGTTTTTTTGTTGCAGGAACTGAATAGAATCTTATCTTTGGTGGTACAATTGAAAACCAAGAAGAATTTTTCTTTTTACTAAAGAAGAAGATTGAAGGAACTGAATAGAATCTCAACATTGAGTAGTTTGAGTTTGTCATCTTTTTATATTTGTACCCAACACCTTTGCTGTAAGACATATTAGTATTATCTTGTAATTTAGATTAGGTCCTTTTGTTCCTAATGTATTTATACAATTCTTATACACTGTTATACATTGTTATACACTTCTTATACAATGTTATATGTTTATACACTTACTATACATTGTTATACACTGCTTATACATTATTATACACTGTTTATACACTTCTTATACACTGCTTATACACTTCTTATACATTGTTATACACTGTTTATATATTGTTTATACACTTCTTATACGATGTTATACATTGTTATATACTGTTTATACACTTCTTATACATTGTTATACACTGTTTATACACTTCTTATACTTTGTTATACATTGTTCTACACTTCTTATATATTATTATACATTGTTTATACACTGTTTATACACTTTTTATACACTTTATACACTTTTTATATATTGTTATACACTGTTTATACATTGTTTATACGTTGTTATACACTTCTTATATATTATTATACATTATTTATACATTGTTTATATATTGTTATACACTTCTTATATATTATTATACATTGTTTTTACATTGTTTTATACACTGCTTATACATTGTTTATACACTATTTATTTACTGTTATACATTATTGTACACTTCTTATATAATGTTATATGTTTATACACTTATTATACATTGTTATACACTCTTTATACAATGCTTATATATTATTATACACTGTTTATACATTGTTATAAACTTCTTATACATTTATATATTGTTATGCATTGTTTATACACTATTTATACATTGTTTATACACTGTTTTTACACTTCTTATACACTGTTTTTACACTTCTTATACACTGTTTATACATTTTTTATACACTGTTATACATTGTTATATACTGTTTATACATTTCTTATCCATTGTTATAAATTATTATACACTTCTTATATATTATTATACATTGTTTAATACATCGTTTATACACTTTATACATTGTTTATACACTGTTATATACTGTTTATACACTTTTTATACATTATTATACATTGTTATACCTTCTTATATATTATTATACATTGTTTATACATTGTTATACACTTAGTATACATTGTTATACTCTTTTTATACACTGCTTATACATTATTATACACTATTTATACCCTAAGATACATTATTATATTGATTATACCTTACTTATACATTAATTATACCTTAAGATACACTATTACAGTGATTAAACCTTTGTTGTACCTTAATTATACCTTAAGATACATTATTACAGTGATTATACCTTAGTTATGCCGTAATTATACCTTAAGATACACTATTACAGTGATTATACCTTAGTTATATCTTAAGATACACTATTACAGTGATTATACCTTAATTATACCTTAAGATACACTATTATAGTGATTATACCTTAGTTATACGTTAATTATACCTTAAGATACGTTATTACATTGATTATACCTTAATTATATCTTAAGATATAGTATTACATTGATTATACCTTAATTATACCTTAAGATACACTATTCTAGTGATTATACCTTAGTTATTCCTCATTTATACGCTAAGATACATTATTATATTGATTATACCTTTGTTATACCTTAATTATACCTTAAGATACACTATTACAAAGATTATACCTTAATTATATCTTAAGATATACTATTACAGTGATTATACCTTAGTTATACCTTAAGATACACTATTACAGTGATTATACCTTAGTTATACCTTAATTATCCATTAAGATATACTATTACAATGTTTATACCTTAGTTATACCTTAATTATACCTTAGTTATACATTAAGATACACTATTACAGTGATTATACTTTAGTTATACCTTAAGATATACTATTACATTGATTATAAATTAGTTATACCTTAATTATACATTAAGATACACTATTACAGTATTTATACCTTAGTTATACCTTAATTATACCATAGTTATACATTAAGATACACTATTATAGTGATTATACTTTAATTATACCTTAAATATTAATATACGGAGACATAATTAGTTATACTTTAGTAAAAAAAATATGTCGGAAAAAGTATATACATATGGACTTTGTTTCGAAGATAAAAAAAAAATAAAAAAAACTTTCTACAGTCGCATGACAAAAAAATAAACGGATTGAGAGATAAATGTAAAATTAGATTAAAAATTATCGAAAGAGGAGAGAGAAACGTGAACAAAGTAGAGTAGGTATTTTGGAGAGTTTGATTTATGTTTTGTTGTTTATTTTGTGAATAAGTCACGTAAAAATGATAATTTTTGTTTAAGGTATTTTTGAAATTTTGAAAAGTTTTTAAGGTATTTTTACAAAGTTTTCCTTTTGAGGTAAAAATGTTATATGGTGCAAAAAATTATGTATTTATGTAAAATGCACACACACACACACACACACACACACGAGGATTTATATGGAGGCGGGACAGGGATAGTACTCCCCGCCCCCACTCCCGTTTAAGTATTGGAGATAAAATAATCCCCACCCCCATCGCTGTGGGGGATAGTATCGGTTATTCCTTGCGTCTGCTGATTCGAATTCCCATGGTTTTCGGGTAATTCCCGCCGCATTGCCACCTCTAAGTGCAATAATGTACTTAAAAGTGGAAATAACAACCATGTGCAGGATGTGCTTTTCTAACATTTTTATGATAAATATTCAGTAATTATTAACAAAATTTGGAAAATGGGATACGCAACAATGTTAACTTTTAAATGGATTTTTTCTGTTAATGTTAATAAATTTTGTTAACACAATATATCAATTTATGTTTTTACTTGTCCAAAATTAGAAACAATAAATACAACTTAACAATGGAATTATTTGATCACTCATCACTTTGCATGGTTTTATGAGTTATTTCACTTGAGTTTTTCCTTTTGTGAAAATATTAGTAGAAAAATAATTTTTCTATAATAGAAAAAAGAAAAGCTTTATTAGAACAAGTGTATATGTAGTATAACTAAAATAATAAAGCCTGCGATGCATCTTCAACTTATATTATGAATTATAATAATCCAATACAATTTTTTGTATTCCAAATTGCTCCTTACTCGTTTTCGACTTCTTTACATTTTTTTTTTCTTTATTCCCCTACTGCAAATACGAAAAATAAAAGAAAAACAGTCAAAATTGATTCCTTTACCTTGGAGATTCTCAAACACTTCCCTTCCTCAACTACTTTGTATTTTTTTTTTAAAAAAAACCTTTTAATGGTAAGTAAGAATCAACTCTGATTTGGAGAATATATGAATGTAGGTGAACTAAGAGTGTTGTAGAGACCACACCAGCACACTAACCAAATTCTATGCAATTTCCTTTGATGAAATTTTGAAAAAATTCCATTGTTTTTTACCAGAGAATAAGCAAAACTATTGAAGCCATGCCAATAAATTGCTTAAATAGTTAACAGAGTAAGAGAACAAAATAGGAAAGAAACTTGTAATCTGTCAAGAAGAATAAAAATGCTCTATAAAATAGAGGGAGATGAAGCATTGGACCCAATCTGGTGAGATGAATTTACTATCAGGAGACGATGATAAGGAATTTTAGGTTTTTTCCCACTTTGACACTGCTTAATATTTGACGTGGGGTTGTTAATATATATGAAGATGGAATGATTTTAAGAGAAATCTAATTTCAAGTAATGTTGGTTGTATGGCTTTTTGGTTGTGCTACTTTGAATAATAAACAAAATTAACGGAGATTTGTTCGTGAGAGAGGAAAGGACTAGTAAGTGTAAATGTACCATTATTAATAAATAATATTTGAAATTGTATTATAACCACATCTGTAACGAGTGATTTTTCAAATTCTATTATTGTTCAAAACTCTTTTAGTTTACAGTAAAACAATCTATCAACTATATTTTTCTCAAATTTTTCTCTAGAAAAAAACTTACCCATCATCTTCTTTCTCTTAAACGAAAAAGTTTCTAAAATTTCAATTTTTGAGGAAAAAGGAAACCACTCTTCCTTCTTCCTCCTCCATAGTCTTCTTCTTCTTCCCCATCTTTATTTGTTCGTATTTTTTGTTTCGTTTTGAGTGATTGAATTAAAAATTCTGTTGAAGATTGATTTATAATTGCTCGATTAACATTTTGGTTTCATAATCTACTTGGTTTACATCCTTTTAAGTCTAACACAACGAGCGGAAGCGTTTCTTTTTCTTTTTGTCAAAGACTTTCGGTCATGGTCAGTGCGTTTTATTAAAACGATATTTTCAAATCTATTTACTCTAAAGGATTATAGCGTTAGAGATTTTATTGCAATTATTATCCTACAATGATGGATTAATTGATAATGGCCGGATCATCTTCAAATTACATTTTATAGTTCAAGTTTTTACTTTTTGTTTCTACCCTATGTGGATTTATTTTTTGTCTTTTTTTCTTGTTTGTGAAAGTTGTTATCAGACTTTAGTTTGCTTTATGATGGAGTTATTTTTCTTTCTTTCTTTCTTGATATATTATTTGTCTCATTAACATAATATATGCTTTATTATATATAAAAAAAACACAACATTTTAAATATATGTTTTTATTATTTGAATTTAGTTAATTTGTCATGTTGGTTTTAGGTCCGCCCATGACATCTTAGAATGACAGGGACTAAACTGTAATTGTCGTAAATTACAGGGACCAAATGTATGATTTGCATGTACCAAATGTGTAATTTGTACTAACCCTATATAAAAATGGAAGTTGAGATTTCCACTATAAATAAAGAAGAGGTTACTATATTTCCTACACATAATAGAATCGTAGAGATTCCTTCCATAGTTTCGGGAAAACGTCCCTAGAGAGAAAACACGGATTAAGCCCGTACTCTGTGTTTCCATACATACGTAGGAAAGGCAACTAGAACGCTCCAACTTGTGGTGTGTTTATCAATCCAATCCGTAAACAAAGTTTTCACTGTACATAGACTATAAGTCTGTTTATTTATACTGTTTACGGAATATGTACATTTGTTGTACGATCAATCCAAATTATGATTTTACTGGTATCAGAGCCCTAAGGTTCAAAGATTGATATGTTCAAATCTTGATTTTTGGTGATCCATGAAAAGAACACGTTTTTGTTCGTTTTGATATAGTTTTGCATTGAATTTTCGTGTCAAAATGATACCGTGTTTGATCCAACAGTATATAAAGTCAAAAACTTTTTGTCAGATTTTTGAAAATCTGATCACACCACTAAAATCAGCACGAAAAATCGAGTCAGAATCTCAAATTTCACGGCTAACGGAGCCCCAGAAGGCGGTACGTGGACCTCATACGCCACCACTGCGGCTAGAGTTGGTCGCAGATCGGTTAAGAGGTTTACTGGATGCAGGACATATGGCACGACGCGATTGGCTGATTTTCGACGGTTGAAAAGTAAACGGTTGATACAACGAATCACGTGTTGCTACGTGTCAAGCCTTATCCGACGAAAACTGATCCTTAGATGCATGGCAGAACGCGATTGGACGGTTTCGACGGCTGAAAAGTCAAACATCCAATCACGTGTTACCACATGTCAAAGCGTAACCATTTCAGAAACCGTCAATGTGCTATATGGCAGAAAAGTGGACCAATGGCGTGATGACACGTGGCAGAGCAGTTATGTGTGTGCCACGTCATCACGTGAACCAATCAGGTGATGACACGTGGTAGGTGTGCCACGTCAGCACCAATTACATGTCGCCAAGTGTCACATAAGACAGCCGATCTTGAGTGGCACATGGGCGTGCGTGGCAGTCCTTCAAGAGGCGCATGTCGGCGCGTGTAGGCGTTTCCGGCATCTAAATTTTGTCAAATTTTTTCTAGAATTAAAATTTACATTTTTCTTGAATTTTTGGTATATTTTGATGAATTTTTGAAATTCATTTGATATTTTAAACTAAATTTATGAGTATTTATTGTGTATAAATGCCTTATTTTTGTTTAAAATTTCAAGAAAATTCAGAATATTTATTGTGTATTTATATACTAATTTTTGGTTGATCATTAACAAGTTTTTGTTATTTCTATATGTTTTATAGAAATGGCAACTTCAGTAAAAATGGCGAAAATGATCCAGTCTCAGGAGGAGGCAAAGACAATACAAAGACTTGAAGATGAGCTTTTCTCAAAGCGGTATCCTCCGTTGGAAAAAAAGGATATTGTTGGAGTTATAGAGAGGTTTAATGCGTTAAACCAGGAAATCTAAGAGCTTATCTGAAAAGGAGGATTTTCCTCTGGTACTGATCAATTTAAAATGTTAAAATTTGTGAAAAAGGCTTTTCGAGAAAAGCATTTTAAGAAATTCTAGTATGGTGAAAACCTTATATTTGACGCAGCAGTGGACTCCATTGAAGGATTAGCTCCTGAAAAGGAATATGAGTACCAATGCAAAGTTTTTGTATTACAATTGGCTGAAACAAGAGCCAAGTTGACTCATAATCCTAGAACCATGTTACTTCGAAGTAACAAAATGGTTCGCCACCCTTGTCTGGATGCTGTTTTCGAGGGTGTAGAAAGCATGTCTTAGGATCTCTAACATAAGTTCGTAGCAATGATACCAGTCACCTCAAAAGAAATTGAGATTATTGAATTGGAGGAAGAGGAAGAGATCGACACTAGTGTCAAGGAGGACCCAATGACTGTAGAAAATTACCACAAT
The DNA here is from genome assembly GCA_039660915.1 of Euphorbia tirucalli. Classification (NCBI taxonomy): domain Eukaryota; kingdom Viridiplantae; phylum Streptophyta; class Magnoliopsida; order Malpighiales; family Euphorbiaceae; genus Euphorbia; species Euphorbia tirucalli. The sequence continues at coordinate 48,197,369 of CM077636.1, forward strand.
ATGGGGTATTGGTTCGGAACTGAAGATTGAGTTCTTCAGTTTCCATTCTTTCTCTTGTTGATTTCGTTGTTCAATTTTGTATTGAATTAGCTTCGTGCTAAATTTTTTTTTAAGTGGTTGTATTTTTTTTTATTATTACTGTTGGATTTTTTTTTTATAATAAAATGTTTATTTGTTAAGCATTCCTATTTTGCTTAATTTTTTAGTTATTCAAATTTATTTATTTTTGAAGTTTATAACTAAGTGTTATATAATTCATTAGTTTTATACTTAAGAAAGTATAAATGTTAAATAAATTTGTAGTCTAAAACATAACCTAATAGAAATATTTATTATTGGAAATTTAAACCTAATATAGTGTTTGTATTAGCTCGTCTAAATGGTGACTCTGTGCATTGAGCATAGTGTTCGATTTTATGTGAACCAAGCAATATTTTTAGTTTTACATAATCTTATAATAAATATGGTGTATCGCTTACTTGTTTATGCTACTTTGTCTTTATAGTTTGCAATGGCTGCTTCAAAATCAATTGTCACTGAATTGAATAAGGACCTTTGCTTGAACGGTGACAATTATGAGGTTTAGGCAATGAAAGTCCAATACATAATTGAAGAGCAAGAGGCTCTTGACACCTTGAAGAGAATAATGGTTCCTCATGAAGAGGGTACCACCACTTAAGCCAGAAAAGACCTTGAGGCTTATCAGATTTGGAAAAGGAAGAACTCTTCTGCCCACATTATCATACTTAGTATAATGGATGATGACATTATGAAAAGGTTTCGCGTGTATAACACAGCTAAGGAACTATAGGATGCCCTTAAGGAGAACTTTGGAGGTGTCTCCTTAACCAAACTCTGTTCTTTGACTATCAAGTTTGATACTTACAAGAAGAGAGCTGACCACACAATGAAGAGGCATTTAAGGGAAATGTCCAACATGATAACGGAACTTCATAATGATGGTGTGAGCACGGGTTTTTTCCCGACCTTTGTGATGAAAGTCATTGTTGCCTTTTTCAGGGATAAACGTGAAGTGGATTCAGACCGACCAGAATAATGTCGGAAATGTCCCGGATGACCAAAATATGTGTGACAAGTCTTGGTGCGAAGCCCCAAAGGAATTCTAGTCAGTATTTAAGAAAACCAAAGAAAAGAATGAAAAAGAATGAAAAATAAGCAAAATAAGCTAATCTGGTCACTACAGTCGCTCGACTATGTGCCTACAGCCGCGCAACTGTACTACAGTCGCGCGACTGTAATCACCAGACTTCCTTTTTTACGTAAAATCAGCATTTAATTCCAATTTTTAGCCAAAATGGGAGATATAAAAGTCTCATATCTTGGATTAGGGCTAAGGGAACGTAGAGAGAGGCAGAAAATTAGAGGGTTTTGAGAGAAAAACACACAAAAGCACACAATAACACCGATTTTGGGATTTTTTTCTAGGGTTTTTAAGAAAAATAAAAGGGTTGGATCTAAAATAACTTAAAAAATTTCAACAAAATGCGTAGAAACCATTGTGGGGGTTGTAAAATCATCATCACTCACTCAATCCCTCTCGGGGTTCCATTCGGGCTTCGGAGATCGCGTATTTTTCGGGTCGTTTGTGACTGCAAGACACTTTTCTGCATCCGAATCCATCTCTAGTGATCCAAACACTAGAATACAGACCAGGTAACATTTTGAGAGGCCTTAAAAATCCATTTTTGTTCATTCTGGGTGCTGTTTATTGATGTTTTTTTCGAATTTTTACGATTTCAAAAGCGAATTTTTATTACAGCCGCCTTGCTTAAGATCACAGTCGCCCGACTGTAACCTATAGCCGCACGACTGTAATCTTCTGATTATAGTCGCTCGACTGTAATCTCTGCGGCAGAAGCTCCGAATTTCCGAAAATCAGCCGATAGATCTTCCGTTTTTCGATTAAATGTTTTCTTTATTTTTATTATCGGCCCAATTACATCCCTATATGCTTGGATTCATGGTTTTCTGATTTTTGATTGATGGATGTAATTTAAAGTTTGATGAGTTTGAGGGATTAGGGATTCCGGATTTGATTCGATCCATTTTGAATCCATTTTATTGATTTTAGATTATTTCCAGAAATCCCGGACCCTCCAAAATCATTAAATTTGCAAAGAGGTTTTCAAAAGCAAAAAAAAAAGAACATTGGAATCAATTTTGGAGCATTACAGTCGCGCGACTGTAACCTATAATCGTGCGGCTGTAGTTGAGGCAGATTACAGTTTTGCCCTTTTGGGCTCAAAACTTGTAATTTTGCATCTTTTTCCTATTCAAAACTGAATTTTGGTGTGTTTACATTCTTTGTGGACCCTAAATGGATGTTTAATTTAGACCCACACATGAACGGGACCCCCGGGTCGCGGGATATCCATCCCACTAAAGTTGGAAAATGCATGTAAATGAACCAAATGGTTTTCAAAATTGGTTTTTCATCCATAAAACCTACAGGGCGTTTCAAAAAATAGTTTTCCAGGTCTAACCGGGCCGACCGACCGGGTCGACCCGATTACTCCCTATGCATGATCCCGCTCCAACAAATCCCTATTATGTCCTATTTGAGTCTTTTGTATGCCTTGATTATTTGTGCTAACCGTATTTGGATGCAACTTTTATTTTTGTTATTTTTCATTTTTAATGTACTTAATAGATTATCTCGTGTACTTAGGCAATTGTAATTTCTTAGATTATCGTGTATAGTAGGCGGTTGTAAAGGGTGAGGATGAGAGTTTTCTTTTTCTTGGGTTGTATAATCTAGCCTCTGATTTACTTTTCCACACTTTTATTTTTCCGCACTTTATTTTAATATTTATATTTATGTCATTTGCATGAGCATCGATTAATAATTAAAAGAAGATAAAATGAGTAGAATTAAGTGAATGCAACATTACATTATGAAATAATAATTGAAAATAAGTGAGGATTAGTAGATTTGTTGCCTGAACCCTGAATCTCTAAATTAGGTACAGCGTCTACACTTGGTAGGGAGCTGTACCGGAATTTCCTGGATGAGCTGATCCGGGTGGCGACTCTGTATCTAATTTCGAAATTTAGGTTTTGAGATCTTTAAGTTCAAATTGGGATTTTATAAAAACCTATTTTTCCAAAATTCACACTTGCAATTAAGTTTTCTCCAAAAGGGTTTTTCCAATAAAATGAAAGATTTTCCTAAGAAAGATTAAAGACCCGTTTTCAAACCACATTATCACACACCTCAAAAAAGAAAATCCCCGGTTCCCGCTTCACTGGGCATTCCGAAAAAGGTCGTCTGCTCATAGTGGCGACTCTACTAGTGATCAATGGTTTCTTTTAAAAGTTTTTTTTATAAAAACTTAAGGAACTTAGGCAACAATTGAAGTACATCCTTACTTGTAGTCAATTATTAAATCATAATTCGATGTTTCACATTTGCATAAGCATGAAATTTTCTCTTCTTGAATCCCTCTAACACTTGTTTAAGCCCAGTTTATCTTCAAAGGTGACCTACCTCTTCCCCTAGGATTGGAGGCACCCGAGGGGGCAAACCACTCATAGCCTCCTTCATTTGGACCCTTGAGTGGGGAGAAGTGAGGAGTATATTTTCGCTGTGGGAACCTGTACGACCCTTGGCTTGACTCATACCTTCATGTAATGGCCTAGCAACTTCCCCTTAGGGTTAACATATATTTGAAAATGGACATTGAGAGTATGCCTTTGGTATCCCTGGTTGATGCCAAAGAGACCCAATGCCTAGGAAGAATGTGAGACCAATTGAATTGAGGAATAAGGTTGGAAGGGTTGTTGCATGTGCTAACGTTTGTTCTATGGTGGTTCCATTCTTGACCTTTCCATGTAACATCAAACATGCATCATCCGTGTGCCATTTTCTAACCACATTTTTTATGCAGCCATTTGCAAGCATCACCATACGTGTGCTATTATACTAACCATATTTTCGTGCAGCCATAACATCTTCCTCGTGTGTCATACACATCTTGTGTGCCTGCATTTCATAAAGCATACATGATATCATCTCGTGTGTCATGCATTCTAACCACATTTTTGTGTAGCCATTGGCATTTTGTTTGACATGGGCATTCATATCATCTCATCCCATCTAAAATGAAGGATGTTCTAAGTATGCCCCTCACAACATTTCATCTCACGACATATCGGGAGTCCCCAAGATTACCCGTGTTTGCCTGTGCACCGGATTGCACTTGGCCATTTCATAACATCATTGCACCATTAGGGGACCACAACGGTCTTAGGCTTGTGTTCATGTGGCGGACCACACAATACCATTACATGACATCATATCCATTCATCATGGTGTCATGGCGACACTAAAGTCTTATTTGTGTGTCACGATCCATATCGGATTGTTTCATAACATTGAAAATTCATTCAAGGTACTCCACGAGTGCCAAATTAGAACTTGTACTAGGACATTTCATAACATGCCTAAATCATGCAAGGTGTTCCATGAACGCCGAAATGCTGTCCGTGTCTCGAGTTACACGCGACTTGTTTGTGACATCATTTCATAGAAGGTGTAACAAAAGCATCGACCTTCTGTCTATAGAACAGTTCCCATATGACCATCACATACCATTTCATCGACCTACAAAGCATTGAACCACTGTCCGTGTGTCGGTACACATGTGACCATTTCACGACATCCACTAGGTGCCCCAAAGGCGTCGAATTTTTGTCCGTGTGCCGGCCCACACGTGACATTTTCTTTTACATGGCATGGGATATGCTTGGAACATCCAAAACAAAAAGAAAGAAAATAAAAAAGTCATTTTCATCATCATCCACATCCATAAAGCATCATCTGATCATGAACATGAACATACCATACACGCCATTTAATGTGTCAAGTCTAGGTCCATGACATCCATTCGAGCTTCTAACTTTATGTTGAATGTGCAGTTTGGAGTCGAACCTCGAAACGGTTAGTTCGTGTTGAATCAGAGCTGAACCCACCAATTCAGTCAGTTCAATCAGAGCCTGTCATCATGGAGGGAATCGGCTCAGGGTCAGACTCAGATGGGGAAGTCAAAACTCAATTACCCACTCTACCAATTGAAAATCAAGTTTTATTAGAAGAAGTGAACAGAGCAGAGACGGCCGACGGAAACAGTGGAAACTTGCCTTTTGATATGGCTACTTTTATGAGGAGCTTCCTAACCTCAGACGAGTTCAAGGCTACTCTTAGGGAACAAGTGCAAGCTGTGATAAGCACCATCCCTGTTCAGACTGTTCCACTGGCTCAAACTTCGGTTGGAAGTGAGGGACAACAGTTCATCCAAGTTACTAATGGTGATGCAGGAAGCCTTACCGGAGGAAGTGGTGGAGTGGTTAACCACAGAGAACCTGACCGTCAGTCTGAAGAGGATGAAGCCTTCGAGAAGGCAAGGGAAGCCTCAATTGAGACGATGCTAGAGAAGTGTCTCAATTAGAAATTTTCTGATATTAAGGCTATGCTACCTAAGCTGAAGGAGATAGTCCACTATAACCCTGTTAAGTATGTTGACCAAAGTACTTTGATGGCTGATGAAGGAGAGCCGCTCCCAGCTGGTTTTCAGATGCCTTACCTACCTCCGTACACCGGGGAAGGCCCACCAAAAGCCTATTTAGACAGTTATGTGAGGTTGATGACTAGCATGGGGATTGGGAAAGGTCATCTCTTAAACCTGTTTCCGACTACTCTGAGAGGTGCTGCGGCAAAGTGGTATATAAAGATGCCTCTATACACCCGTTCTACTTGGGAGGACCTATCTAAAGCTTTTGTAAAGCAGTATGCTTACAATACCCAAGTAGAGACTACCCTTGAAGACCTAGAGAGAATCCGCCAGAAGCTAAATGAGTCCTTCCCGGCTTACTACAAACGGTGGATGGATGTGCAAGTTTTGGTGGATGGGGCACCAAAGTTGGAGTCACTCATTGTGAAGTTAGTGGATGGTAGCCTGCCCCAGTACAAGGATAAAATGAAACTGAAGAGATTCCACTCCTTCAATGAAGTGGTTGAATTTGCCAAGCGTATCGAGCGATACCAGGAAGAGGAGCAGAGAGGCAGACAAGGTTCGGGCTCCTACAGAAATAACCAAGGGTACTCTCAAGGGTATAAAGGCAACAGCTCTAAGGCTACTCCAGTGGGGTCCAGTGCTAAATCGACTCAGAATGTAGCCCCGGTCAGAGTGCAATGGGAGGACGCAGCCGCTGTGAACTTGGGAAGACAGACTCCTCAGAGGGTCACTAGTCCGTGGGCTGAGTCAGGAAGCCTGATCTATGCTAAGTGTAGAAAAGCTGGGTTGTTGCAGAGTTTGAGGCCATTTTCACCTCCAGCTGAGGCAGATAAAGACAATTTCTGCTCTTACCATGTGATGATGGGTCACCGCATAAATGAGTGCACCCAGTTGATTAAGGCCATCAAGCAGTTGGTCACTGAGGGAAAGATTGTTGAGCCAGCTTTGAAACCTAGCATTCGGAATAATCCCTTGCCCCACCTCGGATGATTCGGGTGCACAAGATATTGAGGGCCATGATGTTGTAATAAAGAGAAGACTCTCCGCATGTGGAGGCGATAGTCATTTTGATGTTTTAATTTGTTTTATCTTATTGTTATTATCATTTATCATGTGAACAGTTTAGCCTCTGAGGTGTTTAATTTAATAGAGTTTGATTTCAATTACTTGTGCGATATTTTTGGGATGGAACTGTGCATGCATCCAAACATTCATTTAATGCCTTTAACACATATGATACATCAATACATGAAATGAATCTAGGGACAGATGACGACCCAAAAAATGATATCCATCTCAAGAGACCTCACGCCTGATGAGAGGAAAGAAAATTGCAACATACCATAAAAAAACATGAAAATCTTTGCCTGACTGAACGATGTCATGCCGAGGTGACAAAGAAATCACTGAACACCGAGTTCCAAAGGGTTTGAAGGTGGAACCAACCAAACAGGAGCTTCATAGACTCGAACCAGAAAAAGGAGGATTGTCACAACATAGAAAATTGACAGTGTCAGCAAAATAAAACCACTGGCATCGAATGGACATCACACCATGGTCGCAACCGTCCCAAAGTAGGTAGAAATAGAACTATGTATGAATGTCACTTCTGAAAAAAAAGGGTCATGACCGGCGATGGACTATAATCCCAAGGGGCAATAACACGTTACTCCAGAATAAAGGGTTCAACATCATAGACCATCTCCGTATCCCTCACAAGTCAACAGGGTGACAGTGGCGGCCAATAAATCCATCAAAAGGATTCCGTCAAAAGTATTGGCTACCTATAGAATATGGGTCAACAAATTACCATTTGCTTTGCAAAGACACACAAATAGCATCAGAGTACACACTGAAGAAACATCATACTCCATAGCCTATAGGATGGAAGCGGTTCCACCAGGGGAGACAAAGACCAAGTCGTTAGCCCCATCAAGCCAGGCAATCCCAAGCGTTGTCACATGTAATAAAAAAAAGGTCCTATGGGTCGCAAATCGAAAAGGCGATCCATGCAAAAAATAGGACAGTCCGATGGATCGAAAGCTGAAAAGGCGATCCATGCAAAAGTTAGGATAGAGAGGCGAGCACCATCAGCGGGAAAATCTACAAAGACCAGTTGGTGGTAGGCATGGGTCCGGTCGAGACGGATACCATTACTGATTCTATCCTTAGCTTCATTTCATCTTTGATGTGCATTGTGCTAAAACATTATAAATGAATGAATGAATGAATGAATCCCATTTTTTGTTCAGGTTAAATGTCCCAAGTCTGCTTGAAATTGAATTCCTATGGATGTGCACATTTTATTTTTACATGCATCTAACTTAAAAAAAAAAGTCCGATGGATCGAAAATCGAAGAGGCGGTCCATGCAAAAATAAGGACAGTTTGATAGATCGAAAACCCGAAAAGGGTAGTCTATGCAAAAGCTAGGGCATAAAATAAAGTCTACTGAATTGAAAACCTGAAAGGGTGGTTCAGACGAAAATAAAGAGAGTCTAATAGGCCGAAAACCTAAAAAGGGCGACCGATGCAAAAACTAGGACAAGCAATGAAAATAAAACAAAAGTCATACAGTAGTATCAAGCTCAGACAACTCTAATCCAGTAAAAACCAAGGTACATCAAAGCCAGTGCCTCATGCCCATGCCTCGTGGAGCAAGCAATCAGGTCAATCAACCAAACTTCAATGCGCTATCCCACCAAGGATAGAGCCATCTGGGCATCCCAATCGTCCGTCCGGCCCCTGAAAGTTTGATTCATGACCTCCAGCTCAGACCCACTGACGCAACTGATCAACATCTATTCTCAAATGAGCGGACTCACGGTGCTCGATCCCAATCATCGTCTACAACAAACAAAACATAAAAAAGCACCATAATCATGCATATATGCATCCAGGACACGCACATACATATACACTCAAAGCATACACACACACACACATGCATACGGGTATCAATGTGTACTCAAGTACTGGTACATGCTGTCATCATCAGGCTATCTCAAGCCATGAGTACTCCGAAAGCAGAAATAACCTGACACTGGGGCATCATCAAATCCCAAGTATCTAGGGGCAAAACAATCAAGCCGTATTTATTCTTGATCGAAGGGGCAAAAATTTTTTGTTTCCAAAATTATAGATTAAGGAATAAATATGTGCCCCCGATCCAATTTCAAAGGTATTGCTCCACCACAGAGAGCTAGTTTCAACAGTATTGCTCCACCATAGAGAGCCGATTTCTACGGTACTGCTCCACCATAGAGAGCCGGTTTCAACGGTATTGCTCGACCACAGAGAGCCAGTTTCATTGGTGTTGCTCCGCCACAGAGAGTCGATTTCAACAGTGTCAAGGGGCAAGATATTCAGTCCATATTCATTCTTGATCGAAGGGGCAAAAATTTTTGTTTCCAAAATTATCGATCAAAGAATGAATACGTACTTGAAACAACTTCAAAACATCAAAGGAAATCATCAAGCTGCTCAAATCACCAAAGCATCTTTCCCTAAGCAAAATGAGATTCACTTAATTCGGGGATAAATCATTATGAGATAATGATTTATTATTGATGAGAAATTAAATATATATATATTTACATGTATATGTATATACACATGAACATATTAATAAGATTAATATATTTATGGCATAAAGTATGCTATATATATATATATATATATATATATATATATATATATATATATATATATTATAATTATATTATATGGTGATATAATTAATTATAATATACATTTACGTATATGTGTATATATATATATGTATGTATGTATGTAAATATTAATAAGATTAATATAGCATAAAGTATGCTAATTATATTATATGGAGATATAATTAATTTTACATACATATGTGTATATGATGGAGAATTGACTAAGTTTAATATTAATTGAGAATTAATAAAACTTATGGGGGCTAATTTATAATTATAATTAAATATAGTATTTAATTACAATTATAAGTTAATAATAAAAGAAAAAAAAACCCTAGAAACAAAAGGTTGTTGGACGTGATACAGAGCCCCATCTCCATCAAATAGCCGAAATTTGCTTTGGCCAAGAATGAAAAATATCAATTTTTCACCTTCTCATTCGAAGAACTGTTCTACGATCCCGGCGCTAGCACGCGGTGAGTCAATTGCTCGGTGTGGATCAACTGTAGAGGGAATCTGCTTTGGTTCCTGTATCCAATCCTGCAAAAATTAAGAGGTAATTCTTTAACCCTCCTTCCAATTCAATGCAATGTACATGGGTCCTTGGTGGGGATTAATCCTTTTATTTCCGCTGCGTTTTGTTTTGTGCGATTCAATCCCCAACAGTGGTATCAGAGCCACTTGTATTTTGATTGAATTGGATTTATGTTTTGATTGGATCAAAATTGTTGTTAGGGGTTTGTATGTTTTTATTTAGGGTTCTATGTTATTATGAATAACAATTAAAATTTGATTTTATACATTAATCATTGTGAATAATTTGTTTTAATGATTTGGAATGTTTAAGGGGTTGGTGTCATGAATTTGATTCATGGGTTTTTTAATTGAAATTGTTTCAATTAATAAAAAAAAAAAAAAAAAAAATGTTTTTTTTTTCTTTTCTGGGCATGACGCCCAGAAACAGTTTTGAAATTGCAATTGCAATTGGTGTTGCAATTGCAACACTCATTATAAAAATAAAAATAAAAAAAAAAAAAAAAAAAAATATGTTTTTTTTTCTTTTCTGGGCATGACGCCCAGAAATTCTTCTCATGCTGCGTAAGCAGCATGCTGCTCATGCAGCATGGGCTGCGCAGCCCATCGGGCTGCGCGCAGTATTGGATACTGCAGTGCGCGGCCCGACGAGCATACTGTCCGACAGTTTTACCCCTTTTTCGTTTTAAGTGTGGAAAATTGTTTCTGCATATTTACGAATTTTTCCAAATTAATTAATTCTAAATACAATGTGATTGTATATTACCACTTTGAACCCTAAATATTTTTAGATATAAAATTATTGTTGATAATTTTATGCATGGTGTTATGGTATGGTTTTGGACCCCGTGGATGCTTTATTTTATTTATTATGGTTTTATATAAATACGACCTGCGAGTCGTTTGTATTTATGTAAATTTTAATTTTAATTTTACTAGATAAATTGTATAGGATGCAATTTATGATATGTAAAATTTATTTTACTAGAAAAATTGTATAGGTTGCAATTTTTTGTAAAATATAAATCCATGAGATGGTGCTTAGAAGCAAAGACGTGGAGGCTGATCCAAGAGGCGGTGCAATGACCATGTGATGGATGCTACCACCTAGGATATGACCTTGTTGATTTTCATATTGGCCTATGAAAATCAATGTAGATTTAAACCATACCATAACACGGTTCGAGTCATATGCATGTTTTATTTTTATTTAGATGCCATGTGATGCCATGCTAGATATTCTATATGCATGCTAGACAATTGGATGCCATGTGATGCCATGCTAGATTGCATGCTTAACATATGTATGACATAGGATGCCATGCTAATTAGTATTAACAAGAGTATGCTTAATATTAATGCCATGAATTGTATATGATACAATTAAATCACAGGACTTAACAAACCCTAAATAAACTTATGAAGTTTATATTTGCCACCCAATTACGTATAACACTAGTCAAGTACTATGTTCGCATCATGGTAGCCACGCCAAAGCGGGTACGCATGTTGTGACCTTAGCGAAGCGATAATATGAGAAATGGTGATTCTCATTGTGTTGTAATTGGTTTAACAAAGGGTTAATCAAAACGGTGTTTGAGCCCGAGGCAAAGATGAGATGAGTAACATACAATTAAATATGATATATGATATCATGCATCTCATAAATTAGAAGAGTTGCATAATGATGCAATTGGCAAAGAAGTGCACATCCAAAATATGTTTAAATGGTTTAAAGCATGATTTTGAGTCTTTGCCTACCGAAATTATATTTAATCATAGGGACATGCCAAAGCAGTGCTATGGTTAAGTATGGATTTTGGATCTTCACCCACTTAAATATTTTAAAGGGTTTTATAATTTAAGTGGGAGCATTTAACTAAAATCTTTACACGCTTTATTGTAGTTATAATTGCTATTACCTTGATCTCGATTGTTATTGAACATTGAGAATTGTTCTCAAATCAAAAGGAATCATATGTTCTCAATAATCCTTTTGCCCAATGAACCACTAGCAATTGTAACACGAGTATAAAAGATGCTTACTTGAAGCATCGAAGGGACTCTGTTAAATTTTGTTATCTTACACTTGCCACCAATTCTTCCGTACGTGGAAGTTTTACTTGAGATATATGATACATCACAAATGGAAATGTTCCATCAGTTAGTGAGCAAGAAAAGATAAGTGTTTGAGGCAACATTTTCTCATTGGCCTCCAAAAAGGCATTAAGATGTGATCTTGAATTCATTAATTGATAGTCATTGGTGATGAACTATCATTTGAATGACATGGGGAAAATTGTGAATTAGTTGCATAGGATGCAAAAGAATGTTAAGTTATCCATAAAGGATAAGCCCGCCTCGAATTGTGTGCTTATGGTTCAAAAGGAAAGGATAAAAGGAAGGTCGAAAAGCATAAAGACCGAAAGGTTCGGGTGAAACATGTTTTAAAGACCAAAGCTGTTGGCATAGAGAGATCTCCAAAAGAAGGATGTTGCCATTTCTAGAATGAATCGTTCATTAGAATGAAAATAGCAAACTTTGTTTGGAGAACTATGAGAAGATGAAAGGCAGTAAGACTGCTACCTTAAGTATTTATCAATTATTCTACTTTTGTTTCTATATCAAAGGTATTAGATACCGTGGTGGATTTCATATTAGTAGAATATGAGGAATCTCAACTTAAGTAGAAACCTTATGAAGGTGAAAGGTAGAATACGAATAGGCAAGAGTAGCAAAGGTTGTTACTTGGAAGTTATGAACTTCTGGTTAAAAGTTATGAACTTTTACATGAAAGTTATGAACTTCTAGGTAAAAGTTGTGAACTTTTACATAAAAGTTATGAACTTTGGTTAAAGGTTATGAACTTTTACATGTAAGTTATGAACTCTTGTTGCCTATTGGGCTCGTTGTTTTGAGTGAACAAATGTTGTTTATTTTATAATTGTGAATTATAAACTTAATAAAGACATGATTATGAAATACAGATTTACATAATTGTCTTTATATGTGGAGCCCATCCGTAACATAAATACTGTAAGGATCGAATCAAACGGTTTGATTCAACCTATTTTGGCAGTGTCGTCTTGGAGACATAAGCAAAGTCGCATTTTGAAACTCCATAAGAATGGACTTTTGGATTCATGAGATTATGAATCATCTTGAATCATGCGAATGTTGTTTATTATAAAAGATGACAAAAGTGGTTCTTTGCTAAAAGTAGTTAAAGAATAATCGATTTATTAAGCATTATACATGTGGATGTATATGAATTATAAATCAACTGCTAAAGAAGGTTTTAATACTTCATTACCTTTATGGAACTTTTCACTAGATAAGAGTATCAAATGAAACACGAGTTTGGAACTTTTGAAGTGTTCAAAAGCTTGTAAAAGGAGTATGAAGTATCTTGACATGATAGTAAAGTCACTTAGATATGATCCAAGTGGTGAACATTTGAGTCAAGATTTTGACACTCATCTTAGAGATTGTGGGACTGTCTCACAATTAACTCCTCCAATTACGCCACAAAGGAAGTTGTGTCGAAAAGGGAGTAGTCGAACTCTATACAGATATAGTTCAATCTATGATGAAGTCAAGTTGATCATCGTTTTCTCGAGAATATGCCATTAAAGCAGCTGTGTATATTGTTCCGTCTAAAACAATTCATGAATCAACATATGAGATATGGTTGGGTAAGAGACCCAAGTTGTTTCATTGAATAAGTTTAGGGCTGTAAAGCTTATTTCGAATAAGTTGGCACCTAAATTTAAATGTCGTATTGTGGATTACTCAAAAGGAAAGTAGGAGTTGTTACTCCTGTGTTTCTTTGGGATACAGAGTAGTTGTAGCTAGAAATGGTTTCCCCTTGAAGAGGGAGTTAATTTCTAGAAGAGTTAGTGGGAGTAAAGTACACCTACAAAACTCGTAATTCACAAAGTGACATTAACGTTGAAGAGGAACATGGAAATGGTTTCATGATCATTGTTGAAATTACACAAGTCCAATGAAAGTCTAGTAGAATACGACATGAATAGCAGAGATATGGATTTCTCAAAGTCATGATGTAATTTTACTAGATTGAAGTAAGTCTTCTTTTATGAAGAAGCAATGTTAGATTATGAATCTAATAAGTGACTTGATGCTACAAAGGTTGAAGATAAGTCCATGTGTGACAGTCAAAGTATAGACTTTGATAAATCTTTTAGAAGATGCATATGCAATGGTTGCAAGTGAGTTTTCAAATTGAAAACCGACATGGATGGTGATCTTCAAACTTATAAAGCACGACTAGTGACAAAAGGGATTATAAACAAATTCATAGTAGTGACTGTGAGGATACGAGCAAATTCATAGTACGGACTATGATAAAATCCTCTTTCGCCATTAATCATGATCAAGTCATATTGAGTTCTTGTTGCCATATCCGCATAATATGATTATAAAATATGGCAAATGGATATCAAAATCTGTTTTCTACGTGAAAACATGATTGAGGGTGTGTACGTGACACAACCCAAAGTTTTGAGCATTCAAAGAATTCAAGTAGCGTATGCAAGTTTCAAAGATTCTTATAAGGATCGAAACATGCATCAAATAGTTGGAGTCATAGTTTTGATAAAGAAATCAAATGGTTTGATTTTATCAAAAGGATGATGAATCTTGTGTTTCAAAAGGATCAGTGGGAGCATATCGGCATCCTAATGCTATATGTGGATGACATATTGCTTGTTTGAAATAACATTCTTACCTTGCAAGAAGTAAAATCTTGGCTAAGAAAGTAATTTCAATTAATGTTTAAGCAAGGCTGCCTATATTCTTGAAATTAGAATCTATATAGATAGATCTAAAAGAATGTTTTGTTTTAAGTCAAAGCATTGAAAGCGTTCAATGAGAAAGACTTAAAAGAAGTTTGCTTATGTTAACTGTGTAAATAGTTGCACATATACAACTGATTGCAATTAGTTGCAATATATCAGTCGAGATCTAGTATTCTCTTAAAAAGAGATGTTATGATTTTGAAAGGTTCAAAATAAAACGATATAGCTAAATATCTATAATAGTAGTCAAAGTATATTGTTACATATGATGTAAAGGAAATTTTGGATGAAGAAGTTCATCACAAAATGTTGTGTTTTGTTCTAAGCATTGCTTATCCTGTGAGACTATTGTAGGGACAATAGTTCAATGCGTAAGAACCTTGTATGACACAAGCATATACTTAGGCGTTTTTTCACTAATTTAGAGAGGCTGTCTCTAAAGAGAGAGTGAAAATGTGTAAAGTAACAACGGAAGCGAAAATTAATAATTCACTGACAAAGACTCCTGCACAAGTGAATACATGAAAGTCATGTAGGTCAATGGGTATAAGATACATGTATGATTGGCCATAGTGCAAGTGGGAGATTGTTGGAGATTGTGCCCTAAGGCCAATATTGGATTATGTAATTTGACTTCTAAGATTAATCTAGTGTAGATTAATATTATCATTTATGTTTGTATGTTAGCATTTATGATAAGTATCCATGAATAAATCGTGTTATTCTAAATATCCCTAGTCGATTGTTATTATGGGAATAATAACAAACTAAGACTAGTGTGAGTGATAATGGATATTCATAAGATGAATATAGTGTATACAGATACAGATTATACTCACGGGTAATATGTTAGAGAACATGTTACTGGAGACCCACTATGAGATCAAGTTCATGGTTATGTGTCACAACTGATCTTGATTATAGTAGTGTCATTAGCTGATTCCTTTGACCTGAGGTCACCATGGATTCCGGGATGAATTCATGTTGTGCCTTGATGCAGTCAAACGCTGCTTGTAACAGAGTAGTTATAAAGGCTGTGATTGGGTACGATATGACTCATGCCTTGGGATGTGAGTGACAGATATGGGATTTTGTCCCTCTCTATCAAGAGAGCGATATCACTGGGCCCCTCGATAAGTAAGACTGTTAAATGCATGGCCATGCTCAAATAATTGATAGAGTATCAATTAATTTGTTTAAACAGTTCACTTTGAGATCGAGAAAGCATATGATTAATTTATATAAGATTGACAAGTGTACCATGTCTTATAATTAATCATGATATCAAGAGACAAAAGGGAATATGACACATTCTATAAGTAGGTTTATTGGATTATACCAATCATATGAATTGGGTAGTCATAATGGCTTGCTAGAGTCCGCTTATGACTTATGAGGGCATTATGGTAATTTCCTCATTGCCAATTTATATGATCCTACGGGGTCACACACAAAGAGCAAAATGAGATTCACTTAATTCGGGGATAAATCATTATGAGATAATGATTTATTATTGATGAGAAATTAAATATATATATATTTACATGTATATGTATATACACATGAACATATTAATAAGATTAATATATTTATGGCATAAAGTATGCTATATATATATATATATATATATATATATATATATATATTATAATTATATTATATGGTGATATAATTAATTATAATATACATTTACGTATATGTGTATATATATATATGTATGTATGTATGTAAATATTAATAAGATTAATATAGCATAAAGTATGCTAATTATATTATATGGAGATATAATTAATTTTACATACATATGTGTATATGATGGAGAATTGACTAAGTTTAATATTAATTGAGAATTAATAAAACTTATGGGGGCTAATTTATAATTATAATTAAATATAGTATTTAATTACAATTATAAGTTAATAATAAAAGAAAAAAAAACCCTAGAAACAAAAGGTTGTTGGACGTGATACAGAGCCCCATCTCCATCAAATAGCCGAAATTTGCTTTGGCCAAGAATGAAAAATATCAATTTTTCACCTTCTCATTCGAAGAACTGTTCTACGATCCCGGCGCTAGCACGCGGTGAGTCAATTGCTCGGTGTGGATCAACTGTAGAGGGAATCTGCTTTGGTTCCTGTATCCAATCCTGCAAAAATTAAGAGGTAATTCTTTAACCCTCCTTCCAATTCAATGCAATGTACATGGGTCCTTGGTGGGGATTAATCCTTTTATTTCCGCTGCGTTTTGTTTTGTGCGATTCAATCCCCAACAGTGGTATCAGAGCCACTTGTATTTTGATTGAATTGGATTTATGTTTTGATTGGATCAAAATTGTTGTTAGGGGTTTGTATGTTTTTATTTAGGGTTCTATGTTATTATGAATAACAATTAAAATTTGATTTTATACATTAATCATTGTGAATAATTTGTTTTAATGATTTGGAATGTTTAAGGGGTTGGTGTCATGAATTTGATTCATGGGTTTTTTAATTGAAATTGTTTCAATTAATAAAAAAAAAAAAAAAAAATGTTTTTTTTTTCTTTTCTGGGCATGACGCCCAGAAACAGTTTTGAAATTGCAATTGCAATTGGTGTTGCAATTGCAACACTCATTATAAAAATAAAAAAAAAAAAAAAAAAAAAAAAAATATGTTTTTTTTTCTTTTCTGGGCATGACGCCCAGAAATTCTTCTCATGCTGCGTAAGCAGCATGCTGCTCATGCAGCATGGGCTGCGCAGCCCATCGGGCTGCGCGCAGTATTGGATACTGCAGTGCGCGGCCCGACGAGCATACTGTCCGACAGTTTTACCCCTTTTTCGTTTTAAGTGTGGAAAATTGTTTCTGCATATTTACGAATTTTTCCAAATTAATTAATTCTAAATACAATGTGATTGTATATTACCACTTTGAACCCTAAATATTTTTAGATATAAAATTATTGTTGATAATTTTATGCATGGTGTTATGGTATGGTTTTGGACCCCGTGGATGCTTTATTTTATTTATTATGGTTTTATATAAATACGACCTGCGAGTCGTTTGTATTTATGTAAATTTTAATTTTAATTTTACTAGATAAATTGTATAGGATGCAATTTATGATATGTAAAATTTATTTTACTAGAAAAATTGTATAGGTTGCAATTTTTTGTAAAATATAAATCCATGAGATGGTGCTTAGAAGCAAAGACGTGGAGGCTGATCCAAGAGGCGGTGCAATGACCATGTGATGGATGCTACCACCTAGGATATGACCTTGTTGATTTTCATATTGGCCTATGAAAATCAATGTAGATTTAAACCATACCATAACACGGTTCGAGTCATATGCATGTTTTATTTTTATTTAGATGCCATGTGATGCCATGCTAGATATTCTATATGCATGCTAGACAATTGGATGCCATGTGATGCCATGCTAGATTGCATGCTTAACATATGTATGACATAGGATGCCATGCTAATTAGTATTAACAAGAGTATGCTTAATATTAATGCCATGAATTGTATATGATACAATTAAATCACAGGACTTAACAAACCCTAAATAAACTTATGAAGTTTATATTTGCCACCCAATTACGTATAACACTAGTCAAGTACTATGTTCGCATCATGGTAGCCACGCCAAAGCGGGTACGCATGTTGTGACCTTAGCGAAGCGATAATATGAGAAATGGTGATTCTCATTGTGTTGTAATTGGTTTAACAAAGGGTTAATCAAAACGGTGTTTGAGCCCGAGGCAAAGATGAGATGAGTAACATACAATTAAATATGATATATGATATCATGCATCTCATAAATTAGAAGAGTTGCATAATGATGCAATTGGCAAAGAAGTGCACATCCAAAATATGTTTAAATGGTTTAAAGCATGATTTTGAGTCTTTGCCTACCGAAATTATATTTAATCATAGGGACATGCCAAAGCAGTGCTATGGTTAAGTATGGATTTTGGATCTTCACCCACTTAAATATTTTAAAGGGTTTTATAATTTAAGTGGGAGCATTTAACTAAAATCTTTACACGCTTTATTGTAGTTATAATTGCTATTACCTTGATCTCGATTGTTATTGAACATTGAGAATTGTTCTCAAATCAAAAGGAATCATATGTTCTCAATAATCCTTTTGCCCAATGAACCACTAGCAATTGTAACACGAGTATAAAAGATGCTTACTTGAAGCATCGAAGGGACTCTGTTAAATTTTGTTATCTTACACTTGCCACCAATTCTTCCGTACGTGGAAGTTTTACTTGAGATATATGATACATCACAAATGGAAATGTTCCATCAGTTAGTGAGCAAGAAAAGATAAGTGTTTGAGGCAACATTTTCTCATTGGCCTCCAAAAAGGCATTAAGATGTGATCTTGAATTCATTAATTGATAGTCATTGGTGATGAACTATCATTTGAATGACATGGGGAAAATTGTGAATTAGTTGCATAGGATGCAAAAGAATGTTAAGTTATCCATAAAGGATAAGCCCGCCTCGAATTGTGTGCTTATGGTTCAAAAGGAAAGGATAAAAGGAAGGTCGAAAAGCATAAAGACCGAAAGGTTCGGGTGAAACATGTTTTAAAGACCAAAGCTGTTGGCATAGAGAGATCTCCAAAAGAAGGATGTTGCCATTTCTAGAATGAATCGTTCATTAGAATGAAAATAGCAAACTTTGTTTGGAGAACTATGAGAAGATGAAAGGCAGTAAGACTGCTACCTTAAGTATTTATCAATTATTCTACTTTTGTTTCTATATCAAAGGTATTAGATACCGTGGTGGATTTCATATTAGTAGAATATGAGGAATCTCAACTTAAGTAGAAACCTTATGAAGGTGAAAGGTAGAATACGAATAGGCAAGAGTAGCAAAGGTTGTTACTTGGAAGTTATGAACTTCTGGTTAAAAGTTATGAACTTTTACATGAAAGTTATGAACTTCTAGGTAAAAGTTGTGAACTTTTACATAAAAGTTATGAACTTTGGTTAAAGGTTATGAACTTTTACATGTAAGTTATGAACTCTTGTTGCCTATTGGGCTCGTTGTTTTGAGTGAACAAATGTTGTTTATTTTATAATTGTGAATTATAAACTTAATAAAGACATGATTATGAAATACAGATTTACATAATTGTCTTTATATGTGGAGCCCATCCGTAACATAAATACTGTAAGGATCGAATCAAACGGTTTGATTCAACCTATTTTGGCAGTGTCGTCTTGGAGACATAAGCAAAGTCGCATTTTGAAACTCCATAAGAATGGACTTTTGGATTCATGAGATTATGAATCATCTTGAATCATGCGAATGTTGTTTATTATAAAAGATGACAAAAGTGGTTCTTTGCTAAAAGTAGTTAAAGAATAATCGATTTATTAAGCATTATACATGTGGATGTATATGAATTATAAATCAACTGCTAAAGAAGGTTTTAATACTTCATTACCTTTATGGAACTTTTCACTAGATAAGAGTATCAAATGAAACACGAGTTTGGAACTTTTGAAGTGTTCAAAAGCTTGTAAAAGGAGTATGAAGTATCTTGACATGATAGTAAAGTCACTTAGATATGATCCAAGTGGTGAACATTTGAGTCAAGATTTTGACACTCATCTTAGAGATTGTGGGACTGTCTCACAATTAACTCCTCCAATTACGCCACAAAGGAAGTTGTGTCGAAAAGGGAGTAGTCGAACTCTATACAGATATAGTTCAATCTATGATGAAGTCAAGTTGATCATCGTTTTCTCGAGAATATGCCATTAAAGCAGCTGTGTATATTGTTCCGTCTAAAACAATTCATGAATCAACATATGAGATATGGTTGGGTAAGAGACCCAAGTTGTTTCATTTGAATAAGTTTAGGGCTGTAAAGCTTATTTCGAATAAGTTGGCACCTAAATTTAAATGTCGTATTGTGGATTACTCAAAAGGAAAGTAGGAGTTGTTACTCCTGTGTTTCTTTGGGATACAGAGTAGTTGTAGCTAGAAATGGTTTCCCCTTGAAGAGGGAGTTAATTTCTAGAAGAGTTAGTGGGAGTAAAGTACACCTACAAAACTCGTAATTCACAAAGTGACATTAACGTTGAAGAGGAACATGGAAATGGTTTCATGATCATTGTTGAAATTACACAAGTCCAATGAAAGTCTAGTAGAATACGACATGAATAGGAGAGATATGGATTTCTCAAAGTCATGATGTAATTTTACTAGATTGAAGTAAGTCTTCTTTTATGAAGAAGCAATGTTAGATTATGAATCTAATAAGTGACTTGATGCTACAAAGGTTGAAGATAAGTCCATGTGTGACAGTCAAAGTATAGACTTTGATAAATCTTTTAGAAGATGCATATGCAATGGTTGCAAGTGAGTTTTCAAATTGAAAACCGACATGGATGGTGATCTTCAAACTTATAAAGCACGACTAGTGACAAAAGGGATTATAAACAAATTCATAGTAGTGACTGTGAGGATACGAGCAAATTCATAGTACGGACTATGATAAAATCCTCTTTCGCCATTAATCATGATCAAGTCATATTGAGTTCTTGTTGCCATATCCGCATAATATGATTATAAAATATGGCAAATGGATATCAAAATCTGTTTTCTACGTGAAAACATGATTGAGGGTGTGTACGTGACACAACCCAAAGTTTTGAGCATTCAAAGAATTCAAGTAGCGTATGCAAGTTTCAAAGATTCTTATAAGGATCGAAACATGCATCAAATAGTTGGAGTCATAGTTTTGATAAAGAAATCAAATGGTTTGATTTTATCAAAAGGATGATGAATCTTGTGTTTCAAAAGGATCAGTGGGAGCATATCGGCATCCTAATGCTATATGTGGATGACATATTGCTTGTTTGAAATAACATTCTTACCTTGCAAGAAGTAAAATCTTGGCTAAGAAAGTAATTTCAATTAATGTTTAAGCAAGGCTGCCTATATTCTTGAAATTAGAATCTATATAGATAGATCTAAAAGAATGTTTTGTTTTAAGTCAAAGCATTGAAAGCGTTCAATGAGAAAGACTTAAAAGAAGTTTGCTTATGTTAACTGTGTAAATAGTTGCACATATACAACTGATTGCAATTAGTTGCAATATATCAGTCGAGATCTAGTATTCTCTTAAAAAGAGATGTTATGATTTTGAAAGGTTCAAAATAAAACGATATAGCTAAATATCTATAATAGTAGTCAAAGTATATTGTTACATATGATGTAAAGGAAATTTTGGATGAAGAAGTTCATCACAAAATGTTGTGTTTTGTTCTAAGCATTGCTTATCCTGTGAGACTATTGTAGGGACAATAGTTCAATGCGTAAGAACCTTGTATGACACAAGCATATACTTAGGCGTTTTTTCACTAATTTAGAGAGGCTGTCTCTAAAGAGAGAGTGAAAATGTGTAAAGTAACAACGGAAGCGAAAATTAATAATTCACTGACAAAGACTCCTGCACAAGTGAATACATGAAAGTCATGTAGGTCAATGGGTATAAGATACATGTATGATTGGCCATAGTGCAAGTGGGAGATTGTTGGAGATTGTGCCCTAAGGCCAATATTGGATTATGTAATTTGACTTCTAAGATTAATCTAGTGTAGATTAATATTATCATTTATGTTTGTATGTTAGCATTTATGATAAGTATCCATGAATAAATCGTGTTATTCTAAATATCCCTAGTCGATTGTTATTATGGGAATAATAACAAACTAAGACTAGTGTGAGTGATAATGGATATTCATAAGATGAATATAGTGTATACAGATACAGATTATACTCACGGGTAATATGTTAGAGAACATGTTACTGGAGACCCACTATGAGATCAAGTTCATGGTTATGTGTCACAACTGATCTTGATTATAGTAGTGTCATTAGCTGATTCCTTTGACCTGAGGTCACCATGGATTCCGGGATGAATTCATGTTGTGCCTTGATGCAGTCAAACGCTGCTTGTAACAGAGTAGTTATAAAGGCTGTGATTGGGTACGATATGACTCATGCCTTGGGATGTGAGTGACAGATATGGGATTTTGTCCCTCTCTATCAAGAGAGCGATATCACTGGGCCCCTCGATAAGTAAGACTGTTAAATGCATGGCCATGCTCAAATAATTGATAGAGTATCAATTAATTTGTTTAAACAGTTCACTTTGAGATCGAGAAAGCATATGATTAATTTATATAAGATTGACAAGTGTACCATGTCTTATAATTAATCATGATATCAAGAGACAAAAGGGAATATGACACATTCTATAAGTAGGTTTATTGGATTATACCAATCATATGAATTGGGTAGTCATAATGGCTTGCTAGAGTCCGCTTATGACTTATGAGGGCATTATGGTAATTTCCTCATTGCCAATTTATATGATCCTACGGGGTCACACACAAAGAGCAAAATGAGATTCACTTAATTCGGGGATAAATCATTATGAGATAATGATTTATTATTGATGAGAAATTAAATATATATATATTTACATGTATATGTATATACACATGAACATATTAATAAGATTAATATATTTATGGCATAAAGTATGCTATATATATATATATATATATATATATATATATATATATATATATTATAATTATATTATATGGTGATATAATTAATTATAATATACATTTACGTATATGTGTATATATATATATGTATGTATGTATGTAAATATTAATAAGATTAATATAGCATAAAGTATGCTAATTATATTATATGGAGATATAATTAATTTTACATACATATGTGTATATGATGGAGAATTGACTAAGTTTAATATTAATTGAGAATTAATAAAACTTATGGGGGCTAATTTATAATTATAATTAAATATAGTATTTAATTACAATTATAAGTTAATAATAAAAGAAAAAAAAACCCTAGAAACAAAAGGTTGTTGGACGTGATACAGAGCCCCATCTCCATCAAATAGCCGAAATTTGCTTTGGCCAAGAATGAAAAATATCAATTTTTCACCTTCTCATTCGAAGAACTGTTCTACGATCCCGGCGCTAGCACGCGGTGAGTCAATTGCTCGGTGTGGATCAACTGTAGAGGGAATCTGCTTTGGTTCCTGTATCCAATCCTGCAAAAATTAAGAGGTAATTCTTTAACCCTCCTTCCAATTCAATGCAATGTACATGGGTCCTTGGTGGGGATTAATCCTTTTATTTCCGCTGCGTTTTGTTTTGTGCGATTCAATCCCCAACAGTGGTATCAGAGCCACTTGTATTTTGATTGAATTGGATTTATGTTTTGATTGGATCAAAATTGTTGTTAGGGGTTTGTATGTTTTTATTTAGGGTTCTATGTTATTATGAATAACAATTAAAATTTGATTTTATACATTAATCATTGTGAATAATTTGTTTTAATGATTTGGAATGTTTAAGGGGTTGGTGTCATGAATTTGATTCATGGGTTTTTTAATTGAAATTGTTTCAATTAATAAAAAAAAAAAAAAAAAAATGTTTTTTTTTTCTTTTCTGGGCATGACGCCCAGAAACAGTTTTGAAATTGCAATTGCAATTGGTGTTGCAATTGCAACACTCATTATAAAAATAAAAAAAAAAAAAAAAAAAAAAATATGTTTTTTTTTCTTTTCTGGGCATGACGCCCAGAAATTCTTCTCATGCTGCGTAAGCAGCATGCTGCTCATGCAGCATGGGCTGCGCAGCCCATCGGGCTGCGCGCAGTATTGGATACTGCAGTGCGCGGCCCGACGAGCATACTGTCCGACAGTTTTACCCCTTTTTCGTTTTAAGTGTGGAAAATTGTTTCTGCATATTTACGAATTTTTCCAAATTAATTAATTCTAAATACAATGTGATTGTATATTACCACTTTGAACCCTAAATATTTTTAGATATAAAATTATTGTTGATAATTTTATGCATGGTGTTATGGTATGGTTTTGGACCCCGTGGATGCTTTATTTTATTTATTATGGTTTTATATAAATACGACCTGCGAGTCGTTTGTATTTATGTAAATTTTAATTTTAATTTTACTAGATAAATTGTATAGGATGCAATTTATGATATGTAAAATTTATTTTACTAGAAAAATTGTATAGGTTGCAATTTTTTGTAAAATATAAATCCATGAGATGGTGCTTAGAAGCAAAGACGTGGAGGCTGATCCAAGAGGCGGTGCAATGACCATGTGATGGATGCTACCACCTAGGATATGACCTTGTTGATTTTCATATTGGCCTATGAAAATCAATGTAGATTTAAACCATACCATAACACGGTTCGAGTCATATGCATGTTTTATTTTTATTTAGATGCCATGTGATGCCATGCTAGATATTCTATATGCATGCTAGACAATTGGATGCCATGTGATGCCATGCTAGATTGCATGCTTAACATATGTATGACATAGGATGCCATGCTAATTAGTATTAACAAGAGTATGCTTAATATTAATGCCATGAATTGTATATGATACAATTAAATCACAGGACTTAACAAACCCTAAATAAACTTATGAAGTTTATATTTGCCACCCAATTACGTATAACACTAGTCAAGTACTATGTTCGCATCATGGTAGCCACGCCAAAGCGGGTACGCATGTTGTGACCTTAGCGAAGCGATAATATGAGAAATGGTGATTCTCATTGTGTTGTAATTGGTTTAACAAAGGGTTAATCAAAACGGTGTTTGAGCCCGAGGCAAAGATGAGATGAGTAACATACAATTAAATATGATATATGATATCATGCATCTCATAAATTAGAAGAGTTGCATAATGATGCAATTGGCAAAGAAGTGCACATCCAAAATATGTTTAAATGGTTTAAAGCATGATTTTGAGTCTTTGCCTACCGAAATTATATTTAATCATAGGGACATGCCAAAGCAGTGCTATGGTTAAGTATGGATTTTGGATCTTCACCCACTTAAATATTTTAAAGGGTTTTATAATTTAAGTGGGAGCATTTAACTAAAATCTTTACACGCTTTATTGTAGTTATAATTGCTATTACCTTGATCTCGATTGTTATTGAACATTGAGAATTGTTCTCAAATCAAAAGGAATCATATGTTCTCAATAATCCTTTTGCCCAATGAACCACTAGCAATTGTAACACGAGTATAAAAGATGCTTACTTGAAGCATCGAAGGGACTCTGTTAAATTTTGTTATCTTACACTTGCCACCAATTCTTCCGTACGTGGAAGTTTTACTTGAGATATATGATACATCACAAATGGAAATGTTCCATCAGTTAGTGAGCAAGAAAAGATAAGTGTTTGAGGCAACATTTTCTCATTGGCCTCCAAAAAGGCATTAAGATGTGATCTTGAATTCATTAATTGATAGTCATTGGTGATGAACTATCATTTGAATGACATGGGGAAAATTGTGAATTAGTTGCATAGGATGCAAAAGAATGTTAAGTTATCCATAAAGGATAAGCCCGCCTCGAATTGTGTGCTTATGGTTCAAAAGGAAAGGATAAAAGGAAGGTCGAAAAGCATAAAGACCGAAAGGTTCGGGTGAAACATGTTTTAAAGACCAAAGCTGTTGGCATAGAGAGATCTCCAAAAGAAGGATGTTGCCATTTCTAGAATGAATCGTTCATTAGAATGAAAATAGCAAACTTTGTTTGGAGAACTATGAGAAGATGAAAGGCAGTAAGACTGCTACCTTAAGTATTTATCAATTATTCTACTTTTGTTTCTATATCAAAGGTATTAGATACCGTGGTGGATTTCATATTAGTAGAATATGAGGAATCTCAACTTAAGTAGAAACCTTATGAAGGTGAAAGGTAGAATACGAATAGGCAAGAGTAGCAAAGGTTGTTACTTGGAAGTTATGAACTTCTGGTTAAAAGTTATGAACTTTTACATGAAAGTTATGAACTTCTAGGTAAAAGTTGTGAACTTTTACATAAAAGTTATGAACTTTGGTTAAAGGTTATGAACTTTTACATGTAAGTTATGAACTCTTGTTGCCTATTGGGCTCGTTGTTTTGAGTGAACAAATGTTGTTTATTTTATAATTATGAATTATAAACTTAATAAAGACATGATTATGAAATACAGATTTACATAATTGTCTTTATATGTGGAGCCCATCCGTAACATAAATACTGTAAGGATCGAATCAAACGGTTTGATTCAACCTATTTTGGCAGTGTCGTCTTGGAGACATAAGCAAAGTCGCATTTTGAAACTCCATAAGAATGGACTTTTGGATTCATGAGATTATGAATCATCTTGAATCATGCGAATGTTGTTTATTATAAAAGATGACAAAAGTGGTTCTTTGCTAAAAGTAGTTAAAGAATAATCGATTTATTAAGCATTATACATGTGGATGTATATGAATTATAAATCAACTGCTAAAGAAGGTTTTAATACTTCATTACCTTTATGGAACTTTTCACTAGATAAGAGTATCAAATGAAACACGAGTTTGGAACTTTTGAAGTGTTCAAAAGCTTGTAAAAGGAGTATGAAGTATCTTGACATGATAGTAAAGTCACTTAGATATGATCCAAGTGGTGAACATTTGAGTCAAGATTTTGACACTCATCTTAGAGATTGTGGGACTGTCTCACAATTAACTCCTCCAATTACGCCACAAAGGAAGTTGTGTCGAAAAGGGAGTAGTCGAACTCTATACAGATATAGTTCAATCTATGATGAAGTCAAGTTGATCATCGTTTTCTCGAGAATATGCCATTAAAGCAGCTGTGTATATTGTTCCGTCTAAAACAATTCATGAATCAACATATGAGATATGGTTGGGTAAGAGACCCAAGTTGTTTCATTGAATAAGTTTAGGGCTGTAAAGCTTATTTCGAATAAGTTGGCACCTAAATTTAAATGTCGTATTGTGGATTACTCAAAAGGAAAGTAGGAGTTGTTACTCCTGTGTTTCTTTGGGATACAGAGTAGTTGTAGCTAGAAATGGTTTCCCCTTGAAGAGGGAGTTAATTTCTAGAAGAGTTAGTGGGAGTAAAGTACACCTACAAAACTCGTAATTCACAAAGTGACATTAACGTTGAAGAGGAACATGGAAATGGTTTCATGATCATTGTTGAAATTACACAAGTCCAATGAAAGTCTAGTAGAATACGACATGAATAGGAGAGATATGGATTTCTCAAAGTCATGATGTAATTTTACTAGATTGAAGTAAGTCTTCTTTTATGAAGAAGCAATGTTAGATTATGAATCTAATAAGTGACTTGATGCTACAAAGGTTGAAGATAAGTCCATGTGTGACAGTCAAAGTATAGACTTTGATAAATCTTTTAGAAGATGCATATGCAATGGTTGCAAGTGAGTTTTCAAATTGAAAACCGACATGGATGGTGATCTTCAAACTTATAAAGCACGACTAGTGACAAAAGGGATTATAAACAAATTCATAGTAGTGACTGTGAGGATACGAGCAAATTCATAGTACGGACTATGATAAAATCCTCTTTCGCCATTAATCATGATCAAGTCATATTGAGTTCTTGTTGCCATATCCGCATAATATGATTATAAAATATGGCAAATGGATATCAAAATCTGTTTTCTACGTGAAAACATGATTGAGGGTGTGTACGTGACACAACCCAAAGTTTTGAGCATTCAAAGAATTCAAGTAGCGTATGCAAGTTTCAAAGATTCTTATAAGGATCGAAACATGCATCAAATAGTTGGAGTCATAGTTTTGATAAAGAAATCAAATGGTTTGATTTTATCAAAAGGATGATGAATCTTGTGTTTCAAAAGGATCAGTGGGAGCATATCGGCATCCTAATGCTATATGTGGATGACATATTGCTTGTTTGAAATAACATTCTTACCTTGCAAGAAGTAAAATCTTGGCTAAGAAAGTAATTTCAATTAATGTTTAAGCAAGGCTGCCTATATTCTTGAAATTAGAATCTATATAGATAGATCTAAAAGAATGTTTTGTTTTAAGTCAAAGCATTGAAAGCGTTCAATGAGAAAGACTTAAAAGAAGTTTGCTTATGTTAACTGTGTAAATAGTTGCACATATACAACTGATTGCAATTAGTTGCAATATATCAGTCGAGATCTAGTATTCTCTTAAAAAGAGATGTTATGATTTTGAAAGGTTCAAAATAAAACGATATAGCTAAATATCTATAATAGTAGTCAAAGTATATTGTTACATATGATGTAAAGGAAATTTTGGATGAAGAAGTTCATCACAAAATGTTGTGTTTTGTTCTAAGCATTGCTTATCCTGTGAGACTATTGTAGGGACAATAGTTCAATGCGTAAGAACCTTGTATGACACAAGCATATACTTAGGCGTTTTTTCACTAATTTAGAGAGGCTGTCTCTAAAGAGAGAGTGAAAATGTGTAAAGTAACAACGGAAGCGAAAATTAATAATTCACTGACAAAGACTCCTGCACAAGTGAATACATGAAAGTCATGTAGGTCAATGGGTATAAGATACATGTATGATTGGCCATAGTGCAAGTGGGAGATTGTTGGAGATTGTGCCCTAAGGCCAATATTGGATTATGTAATTTGACTTCTAAGATTAATCTAGTGTAGATTAATATTATCATTTATGTTTGTATGTTAGCATTTATGATAAGTATCCATGAATAAATCGTGTTATTCTAAATATCCCTAGTCGATTGTTATTATGGGAATAATAACAAACTAAGACTAGTGTGAGTGATAATGGATATTCATAAGATGAATATAGTGTATACAGATACAGATTATACTCACGGGTAATATGTTAGAGAACATGTTACTGGAGACCCACTATGAGATCAAGTTCATGGTTATGTGTCACAACTGATCTTGATTATAGTAGTGTCATTAGCTGATTCCTTTGACCTGAGGTCACCATGGATTCCGGGATGAATTCATGTTGTGCCTTGATGCAGTCAAACGCTGCTTGTAACAGAGTAGTTATAAAGGCTGTGATTGGGTACGATATGACTCATGCCTTGGGATGTGAGTGACAGATATGGGATTTTGTCCCTCTCTATCAAGAGAGCGATATCACTGGGCCCCTCGATAAGTAAGACTGTTAAATGCATGGCCATGCTCAAATAATTGATAGAGTATCAATTAATTTGTTTAAACAGTTCACTTTGAGATCGAGAAAGCATATGATTAATTTATATAAGATTGACAAGTGTACCATGTCTTATAATTTATCATGATATCAAGAGACAAAAGGGAATATGACACATTCTATAAGTAGGTTTATTGGATTATACCAATCATATGAATTGGGTAGTCATAATGGCTTGCTAGAGTCCGCTTATGACTTATGAGGGCATTATGGTAATTTCCTCATTGCCAATTTATATGATCCTACGGGGTCACACACAAAGAGCAAAATGAGATTCACTTAATTCGGGGATAAATCATTATGAGATAATGATTTATTATTGATGAGAAATTAAATATATATATATTTACATGTATATGTATATACACATGAACATATTAATAAGATTAATATATTTATGGCATAAAGTATGCTATATATATATATATATATATATATATATATATATATTATAATTATATTATATGGTGATATAATTAATTATAATATACATTTACGTATATGTGTATATATATATATGTATGTATGTATGTAAATATTAATAAGATTAATATAGCATAAAGTATGCTAATTATATTATATGGAGATATAATTAATTTTACATACATATGTGTATATGATGGAGAATTGACTAAGTTTAATATTAATTGAGAATTAATAAAACTTATGGGGGCTAATTTATAATTATAATTAAATATAGTATTTAATTACAATTATAAGTTAATAATAAAAGAAAAAAAAACCCTAGAAACAAAAGGTTGTTGGACGTGATACAGAGCCCCATCTCCATCAAATAGCCGAAATTTGCTTTGGCCAAGAATGAAAAATATCAATTTTTCACCTTCTCATTCGAAGAACTGTTCTACGATCCCGGCGCTAGCACGCGGTGAGTCAATTGCTCGGTGTGGATCAACTGTAGAGGGAATCTGCTTTGGTTCCTGTATCCAATCCTGCAAAAATTAAGAGGTAATTCTTTAACCCTCCTTCCAATTCAATGCAATGTACATGGGTCCTTGGTGGGGATTAATCCTTTTATTTCCGCTGCGTTTTGTTTTGTGCGATTCAATCCCCAACAGTGGTATCAGAGCCACTTGTATTTTGATTGAATTGGATTTATGTTTTGATTGGATCAAAATTGTTGTTAGGGGTTTGTATGTTTTTATTTAGGGTTCTATGTTATTATGAATAACAATTAAAATTTGATTTTATACATTAATCATTGTGAATAATTTGTTTTAATGATTTGGAATGTTTAAGGGGTTGGTGTCATGAATTTGATTCATGGGTTTTTTAATTGAAATTGTTTCAATTAATAAAAAAAAAAAAAAAAAAAAATGTTTTTTTTTTCTTTTCTGGGCATGACGCCCAGAAACAGTTTTGAAATTGCAATTGCAATTGGTGTTGCAATTGCAACACTCATTATAAAAAAAAAAAAAAAAAAAAATATGTTTTTTTTTCTTTTCTGGGCATGACGCCCAGAAATTCTTCTCATGCTGCGTAAGCAGCATGCTGCTCATGCAGCATGGGCTGCGCAGCCCATCGGGCTGCGCGCAGTATTGGATACTGCAGTGCGCGGCCCGA
The DNA here is from genome assembly GCA_039660915.1 of Euphorbia tirucalli. NCBI lineage: Eukaryota > Viridiplantae > Streptophyta > Magnoliopsida > Malpighiales > Euphorbiaceae > Euphorbia > Euphorbia tirucalli. The sequence continues at coordinate 48,228,621 of CM077636.1, forward strand.
CGAGCATACTGTCCGACAGTTTTACCCCTTTTTCGTTTTAAGTGTGGAAAATTGTTTCTGCATATTTACGAATTTTTCCAAATTAATTAATTCTAAATACAATGTGATTGTATATTACCACTTTGAACCCTAAATATTTTTAGATATAAAATTATTGTTGATAATTTTATGCATGGTGTTATGGTATGGTTTTGGACCCCGTGGATGCTTTATTTTATTTATTATGGTTTTATATAAATACGACCTGCGAGTCGTTTGTATTTATGTAAATTTTAATTTTAATTTTACTAGATAAATTGTATAGGATGCAATTTATGATATGTAAAATTTATTTTACTAGAAAAATTGTATAGGTTGCAATTTTTTGTAAAATATAAATCCATGAGATGGTGCTTAGAAGCAAAGACGTGGAGGCTGATCCAAGAGGCGGTGCAATGACCATGTGATGGATGCTACCACCTAGGATATGACCTTGTTGATTTTCATATTGGCCTATGAAAATCAATGTAGATTTAAACCATACCATAACACGGTTCGAGTCATATGCATGTTTTATTTTTATTTAGATGCCATGTGATGCCATGCTAGATATTCTATATGCATGCTAGACAATTGGATGCCATGTGATGCCATGCTAGATTGCATGCTTAACATATGTATGACATAGGATGCCATGCTAATTAGTATTAACAAGAGTATGCTTAATATTAATGCCATGAATTGTATATGATACAATTAAATCACAGGACTTAACAAACCCTAAATAAACTTATGAAGTTTATATTTGCCACCCAATTACGTATAACACTAGTCAAGTACTATGTTCGCATCATGGTAGCCACGCCAAAGCGGGTACGCATGTTGTGACCTTAGCGAAGCGATAATATGAGAAATGGTGATTCTCATTGTGTTGTAATTGGTTTAACAAAGGGTTAATCAAAACGGTGTTTGAGCCCGAGGCAAAGATGAGATGAGTAACATACAATTAAATATGATATATGATATCATGCATCTCATAAATTAGAAGAGTTGCATAATGATGCAATTGGCAAAGAAGTGCACATCCAAAATATGTTTAAATGGTTTAAAGCATGATTTTGAGTCTTTGCCTACCGAAATTATATTTAATCATAGGGACATGCCAAAGCAGTGCTATGGTTAAGTATGGATTTTGGATCTTCACCCACTTAAATATTTTAAAGGGTTTTATAATTTAAGTGGGAGCATTTAACTAAAATCTTTACACGCTTTATTGTAGTTATAATTGCTATTACCTTGATCTCGATTGTTATTGAACATTGAGAATTGTTCTCAAATCAAAAGGAATCATATGTTCTCAATAATCCTTTTGCCCAATGAACCACTAGCAATTGTAACACGAGTATAAAAGATGCTTACTTGAAGCATCGAAGGGACTCTGTTAAATTTTGTTATCTTACACTTGCCACCAATTCTTCCGTACGTGGAAGTTTTACTTGAGATATATGATACATCACAAATGGAAATGTTCCATCAGTTAGTGAGCAAGAAAAGATAAGTGTTTGAGGCAACATTTTCTCATTGGCCTCCAAAAAGGCATTAAGATGTGATCTTGAATTCATTAATTGATAGTCATTGGTGATGAACTATCATTTGAATGACATGGGGAAAATTGTGAATTAGTTGCATAGGATGCAAAAGAATGTTAAGTTATCCATAAAGGATAAGCCCGCCTCGAATTGTGTGCTTATGGTTCAAAAGGAAAGGATAAAAGGAAGGTCGAAAAGCATAAAGACCGAAAGGTTCGGGTGAAACATGTTTTAAAGACCAAAGCTGTTGGCATAGAGAGATCTCCAAAAGAAGGATGTTGCCATTTCTAGAATGAATCGTTCATTAGAATGAAAATAGCAAACTTTGTTTGGAGAACTATGAGAAGATGAAAGGCAGTAAGACTGCTACCTTAAGTATTTATCAATTATTCTACTTTTGTTTCTATATCAAAGGTATTAGATACCGTGGTGGATTTCATATTAGTAGAATATGAGGAATCTCAACTTAAGTAGAAACCTTATGAAGGTGAAAGGTAGAATACGAATAGGCAAGAGTAGCAAAGGTTGTTACTTGGAAGTTATGAACTTCTGGTTAAAAGTTATGAACTTTTACATGAAAGTTATGAACTTCTAGGTAAAAGTTGTGAACTTTTACATAAAAGTTATGAACTTTGGTTAAAGGTTATGAACTTTTACATGTAAGTTATGAACTCTTGTTGCCTATTGGGCTCGTTGTTTTGAGTGAACAAATGTTGTTTATTTTATAATTGTGAATTATAAACTTAATAAAGACATGATTATGAAATACAGATTTACATAATTGTCTTTATATGTGGAGCCCATCCGTAACATAAATACTGTAAGGATCGAATCAAACGGTTTGATTCAACCTATTTTGGCAGTGTCGTCTTGGAGACATAAGCAAAGTCGCATTTTGAAACTCCATAAGAATGGACTTTTGGATTCATGAGATTATGAATCATCTTGAATCATGCGAATGTTGTTTATTATAAAAGATGACAAAAGTGGTTCTTTGCTAAAAGTAGTTAAAGAATAATCGATTTATTAAGCATTATACATGTGGATGTATATGAATTATAAATCAACTGCTAAAGAAGGTTTTAATACTTCATTACCTTTATGGAACTTTTCACTAGATAAGAGTATCAAATGAAACACGAGTTTGGAACTTTTGAAGTGTTCAAAAGCTTGTAAAAGGAGTATGAAGTATCTTGACATGATAGTAAAGTCACTTAGATATGATCCAAGTGGTGAACATTTGAGTCAAGATTTTGACACTCATCTTAGAGATTGTGGGACTGTCTCACAATTAACTCCTCCAATTACGCCACAAAGGAAGTTGTGTCGAAAAGGGAGTAGTCGAACTCTATACAGATATAGTTCAATCTATGATGAAGTCAAGTTGATCATCGTTTTCTCGAGAATATGCCATTAAAGCAGCTGTGTATATTGTTCCGTCTAAAACAATTCATGAATCAACATATGAGATATGGTTGGGTAAGAGACCCAAGTTGTTTCATTGAATAAGTTTAGGGCTGTAAAGCTTATTTCGAATAAGTTGGCACCTAAATTTAAATGTCGTATTGTGGATTACTCAAAAGGAAAGTAGGAGTTGTTACTCCTGTGTTTCTTTGGGATACAGAGTAGTTGTAGCTAGAAATGGTTTCCCCTTGAAGAGGGAGTTAATTTCTAGAAGAGTTAGTGGGAGTAAAGTACACCTACAAAACTCGTAATTCACAAAGTGACATTAACGTTGAAGAGGAACATGGAAATGGTTTCATGATCATTGTTGAAATTACACAAGTCCAATGAAAGTCTAGTAGAATACGACATGAATAGGAGAGATATGGATTTCTCAAAGTCATGATGTAATTTTACTAGATTGAAGTAAGTCTTCTTTTATGAAGAAGCAATGTTAGATTATGAATCTAATAAGTGACTTGATGCTACAAAGGTTGAAGATAAGTCCATGTGTGACAGTCAAAGTATAGACTTTGATAAATCTTTTAGAAGATGCATATGCAATGGTTGCAAGTGAGTTTTCAAATTGAAAACCGACATGGATGGTGATCTTCAAACTTATAAAGCACGACTAGTGACAAAAGGGATTATAAACAAATTCATAGTAGTGACTGTGAGGATACGAGCAAATTCATAGTACGGACTATGATAAAATCCTCTTTCGCCATTAATCATGATCAAGTCATATTGAGTTCTTGTTGCCATATCCGCATAATATGATTATAAAATATGGCAAATGGATATCAAAATCTGTTTTCTACGTGAAAACATGATTGAGGGTGTGTACGTGACACAACCCAAAGTTTTGAGCATTCAAAGAATTCAAGTAGCGTATGCAAGTTTCAAAGATTCTTATAAGGATCGAAACATGCATCAAATAGTTGGAGTCATAGTTTTGATAAAGAAATCAAATGGTTTGATTTTATCAAAAGGATGATGAATCTTGTGTTTCAAAAGGATCAGTGGGAGCATATCGGCATCCTAATGCTATATGTGGATGACATATTGCTTGTTTGAAATAACATTCTTACCTTGCAAGAAGTAAAATCTTGGCTAAGAAAGTAATTTCAATTAATGTTTAAGCAAGGCTGCCTATATTCTTGAAATTAGAATCTATATAGATAGATCTAAAAGAATGTTTTGTTTTAAGTCAAAGCATTGAAAGCGTTCAATGAGAAAGACTTAAAAGAAGTTTGCTTATGTTAACTGTGTAAATAGTTGCACATATACAACTGATTGCAATTAGTTGCAATATATCAGTCGAGATCTAGTATTCTCTTAAAAAGAGATGTTATGATTTTGAAAGGTTCAAAATAAAACGATATAGCTAAATATCTATAATAGTAGTCAAAGTATATTGTTACATATGATGTAAAGGAAATTTTGGATGAAGAAGTTCATCACAAAATGTTGTGTTTTGTTCTAAGCATTGCTTATCCTGTGAGACTATTGTAGGGACAATAGTTCAATGCGTAAGAACCTTGTATGACACAAGCATATACTTAGGCGTTTTTTCACTAATTTAGAGAGGCTGTCTCTAAAGAGAGAGTGAAAATGTGTAAAGTAACAACGGAAGCGAAAATTAATAATTCACTGACAAAGACTCCTGCACAAGTGAATACATGAAAGTCATGTAGGTCAATGGGTATAAGATACATGTATGATTGGCCATAGTGCAAGTGGGAGATTGTTGGAGATTGTGCCCTAAGGCCAATATTGGATTATGTAATTTGACTTCTAAGATTAATCTAGTGTAGATTAATATTATCATTTATGTTTGTATGTTAGCATTTATGATAAGTATCCATGAATAAATCGTGTTATTCTAAATATCCCTAGTCGATTGTTATTATGGGAATAATAACAAACTAAGACTAGTGTGAGTGATAATGGATATTCATAAGATGAATATAGTGTATACAGATACAGATTATACTCACGGGTAATATGTTAGAGAACATGTTACTGGAGACCCACTATGAGATCAAGTTCATGGTTATGTGTCACAACTGATCTTGATTATAGTAGTGTCATTAGCTGATTCCTTTGACCTGAGGTCACCATGGATTCCGGGATGAATTCATGTTGTGCCTTGATGCAGTCAAACGCTGCTTGTAACAGAGTAGTTATAAAGGCTGTGATTGGGTACGATATGACTCATGCCTTGGGATGTGAGTGACAGATATGGGATTTTGTCCCTCTCTATCAAGAGAGCGATATCACTGGGCCCCTCGATAAGTAAGACTGTTAAATGCATGGCCATGCTCAAATAATTGATAGAGTATCAATTAATTTGTTTAAACAGTTCACTTTGAGATCGAGAAAGCATATGATTAATTTATATAAGATTGACAAGTGTACCATGTCTTATAATTAATCATGATATCAAGAGACAAAAGGGAATATGACACATTCTATAAGTAGGTTTATTGGATTATACCAATCATATGAATTGGGTAGTCATAATGGCTTGCTAGAGTCCGCTTATGACTTATGAGGGCATTATGGTAATTTCCTCATTGCCAATTTATATGATCCTACGGGGTCACACACAAAGAGCAAAATGAGATTCACTTAATTCGGGGATAAATCATTATGAGATAATGATTTATTATTGATGAGAAATTAAATATATATATATTTACATGTATATGTATATACACATGAACATATTAATAAGATTAATATATTTATGGCATAAAGTATGCTATATATATATATATATATATATATATATATATATATATTATAATTATATTATATGGTGATATAATTAATTATAATATACATTTACGTATATGTGTATATATATATATGTATGTATGTATGTAAATATTAATAAGATTAATATAGCATAAAGTATGCTAATTATATTATATGGAGATATAATTAATTTTACATACATATGTGTATATGATGGAGAATTGACTAAGTTTAATATTAATTGAGAATTAATAAAACTTATGGGGGCTAATTTATAATTATAATTAAATATAGTATTTAATTACAATTATAAGTTAATAATAAAAGAAAAAAAAACCCTAGAAACAAAAGGTTGTTGGACGTGATACAGAGCCCCATCTCCATCAAATAGCCGAAATTTGCTTTGGCCAAGAATGAAAAATATCAATTTTTCACCTTCTCATTCGAAGAACTGTTCTACGATCCCGGCGCTAGCACGCGGTGAGTCAATTGCTCGGTGTGGATCAACTGTAGAGGGAATCTGCTTTGGTTCCTGTATCCAATCCTGCAAAAATTAAGAGGTAATTCTTTAACCCTCCTTCCAATTCAATGCAATGTACATGGGTCCTTGGTGGGGATTAATCCTTTTATTTCCGCTGCGTTTTGTTTTGTGCGATTCAATCCCCAACAGTGGTATCAGAGCCACTTGTATTTTGATTGAATTGGATTTATGTTTTGATTGGATCAAAATTGTTGTTAGGGGTTTGTATGTTTTTATTTAGGGTTCTATGTTATTATGAATAACAATTAAAATTTGATTTTATACATTAATCATTGTGAATAATTTGTTTTAATGATTTGGAATGTTTAAGGGGTTGGTGTCATGAATTTGATTCATGGGTTTTTTAATTGAAATTGTTTCAATTAATAAAAAAAAAAAAAAAAAAAAAAATGTTTTTTTTTTCTTTTCTGGGCATGACGCCCAGAAACAGTTTTGAAATTGCAATTGCAATTGGTGTTGCAATTGCAACACTCATTATAAAAAAAAAAAAAAAAAAAAATATGTTTTTTTTTCTTTTCTGGGCATGACGCCCAGAAATTCTTCTCATGCTGCGTAAGCAGCATGCTGCTCATGCAGCATGGGCTGCGCAGCCCATCGGGCTGCGCGCAGTATTGGATACTGCAGTGCGCGGCCCGACGAGCATACTGTCCGACAGTTTTACCCCTTTTTCGTTTTAAGTGTGGAAAATTGTTTCTGCATATTTACGAATTTTTCCAAATTAATTAATTCTAAATACAATGTGATTGTATATTACCACTTTGAACCCTAAATATTTTTAGATATAAAATTATTGTTGATAATTTTATGCATGGTGTTATGGTATGGTTTTGGACCCCGTGGATGCTTTATTTTATTTATTATGATTTTATATAAATACGACCTGCGAGTCGTTTGTATTTATGTAAATTTTAATTTTAATTTTACTAGATAAATTGTATAGGATGCAATTTATGATATGTAAAATTTATTTTACTAGAAAAATTGTATAGGTTGCAATTTTTTGTAAAATATAAATCCATGAGATGGTGCTTAGAAGCAAAGACGTGGAGGCTGATCCAAGAGGCGGTGCAATGACCATGTGATGGATGCTACCACCTAGGATATGACCTTGTTGATTTTCATATTGGCCTATGAAAATCAATGTAGATTTAAACCATACCATAACACGGTTCGAGTCATATGCATGTTTTATTTTTATTTAGATGCCATGTGATGCCATGCTAGATATTCTATATGCATGCTAGACAATTGGATGCCATGTGATGCCATGCTAGATTGCATGCTTAACATATGTATGACATAGGATGCCATGCTAATTAGTATTAACAAGAGTATGCTTAATATTAATGCCATGAATTGTATATGATACAATTAAATCACAGGACTTAACAAACCCTAAATAAACTTATGAAGTTTATATTTGCCACCCAATTACGTATAACACTAGTCAAGTACTATGTTCGCATCATGGTAGCCACGCCAAAGCGGGTACGCATGTTGTGACCTTAGCGAAGCGATAATATGAGAAATGGTGATTCTCATTGTGTTGTAATTGGTTTAACAAAGGGTTAATCAAAACGGTGTTTGAGCCCGAGGCAAAGATGAGATGAGTAACATACAATTAAATATGATATATGATATCATGCATCTCATAAATTAGAAGAGTTGCATAATGATGCAATTGGCAAAGAAGTGCACATCCAAAATATGTTTAAATGGTTTAAAGCATGATTTTGAGTCTTTGCCTACCGAAATTATATTTAATCATAGGGACATGCCAAAGCAGTGCTATGGTTAAGTATGGATTTTGGATCTTCACCCACTTAAATATTTTAAAGGGTTTTATAATTTAAGTGGGAGCATTTAACTAAAATCTTTACACGCTTTATTGTAGTTATAATTGCTATTACCTTGATCTCGATTGTTATTGAACATTGAGAATTGTTCTCAAATCAAAAGGAATCATATGTTCTCAATAATCCTTTTGCCCAATGAACCACTAGCAATTGTAACACGAGTATAAAAGATGCTTACTTGAAGCATCGAAGGGACTCTGTTAAATTTTGTTATCTTACACTTGCCACCAATTCTTCCGTACGTGGAAGTTTTACTTGAGATATATGATACATCACAAATGGAAATGTTCCATCAGTTAGTGAGCAAGAAAAGATAAGTGTTTGAGGCAACATTTTCTCATTGGCCTCCAAAAAGGCATTAAGATGTGATCTTGAATTCATTAATTGATAGTCATTGGTGATGAACTATCATTTGAATGACATGGGGAAAATTGTGAATTAGTTGCATAGGATGCAAAAGAATGTTAAGTTATCCATAAAGGATAAGCCCGCCTCGAATTGTGTGCTTATGGTTCAAAAGGAAAGGATAAAAGGAAGGTCGAAAAGCATAAAGACCGAAAGGTTCGGGTGAAACATGTTTTAAAGACCAAAGCTGTTGGCATAGAGAGATCTCCAAAAGAAGGATGTTGCCATTTCTAGAATGAATCGTTCATTAGAATGAAAATAGCAAACTTTGTTTGGAGAACTATGAGAAGATGAAAGGCAGTAAGACTGCTACCTTAAGTATTTATCAATTATTCTACTTTTGTTTCTATATCAAAGGTATTAGATACCGTGGTGGATTTCATATTAGTAGAATATGAGGAATCTCAACTTAAGTAGAAACCTTATGAAGGTGAAAGGTAGAATACGAATAGGCAAGAGTAGCAAAGGTTGTTACTTGGAAGTTATGAACTTCTGGTTAAAAGTTATGAACTTTTACATGAAAGTTATGAACTTCTAGGTAAAAGTTGTGAACTTTTACATAAAAGTTATGAACTTTGGTTAAAGGTTATGAACTTTTACATGTAAGTTATGAACTCTTGTTGCCTATTGGGCTCGTTGTTTTGAGTGAACAAATGTTGTTTATTTTATAATTGTGAATCATAAACTTAATAAAGACATGATTATGAAATACAGATTTACATAATTGTCTTTATATGTGGAGCCCATCCGTAACATAAATACTGTAAGGATCGAATCAAACGGTTTGATTCAACCTATTTTGGCAGTGTCGTCTTGGAGACATAAGCAAAGTCGCATTTTGAAACTCCATAAGAATGGACTTTTGGATTCATGAGATTATGAATCATCTTGAATCATGCGAATGTTGTTTATTATAAAAGATGACAAAAGTGGTTCTTTGCTAAAAGTAGTTAAAGAATAATCGATTTATTAAGCATTATACATGTGGATGTATATGAATTATAAATCAACTGCTAAAGAAGGTTTTAATACTTCATTACCTTTATGGAACTTTTCACTAGATAAGAGTATCAAATGAAACACGAGTTTGGAACTTTTGAAGTGTTCAAAAGCTTGTAAAAGGAGTATGAAGTATCTTGACATGATAGTAAAGTCACTTAGATATGATCCAAGTGGTGAACATTTGAGTCAAGATTTTGACACTCATCTTAGAGATTGTGGGACTGTCTCACAATTAACTCCTCCAATTACGCCACAAAGGAAGTTGTGTCGAAAAGGGAGTAGTCGAACTCTATACAGATATAGTTCAATCTATGATGAAGTCAAGTTGATCATCGTTTTCTCGAGAATATGCCATTAAAGCAGCTGTGTATATTGTTCCGTCTAAAACAATTCATGAATCAACATATGAGATATGGTTGGGTAAGAGACCCAAGTTGTTTCATTGAATAAGTTTAGGGCTGTAAAGCTTATTTCGAATAAGTTGGCACCTAAATTTAAATGTCGTATTGTGGATTACTCAAAAGGAAAGTAGGAGTTGTTACTCCTGTGTTTCTTTGGGATACAGAGTAGTTGTAGCTAGAAATGGTTTCCCCTTGAAGAGGGAGTTAATTTCTAGAAGAGTTAGTGGGAGTAAAGTACACCTACAAAACTCGTAATTCACAAAGTGACATTAACGTTGAAGAGGAACATGGAAATGGTTTCATGATCATTGTTGAAATTACACAAGTCCAATGAAAGTCTAGTAGAATACGACATGAATAGGAGAGATATGGATTTCTCAAAGTCATGATGTAATTTTACTAGATTGAAGTAAGTCTTCTTTTATGAAGAAGCAATGTTAGATTATGAATCTAATAAGTGACTTGATGCTACAAAGGTTGAAGATAAGTCCATGTGTGACAGTCAAAGTATAGACTTTGATAAATCTTTTAGAAGATGCATATGCAATGGTTGCAAGTGAGTTTTCAAATTGAAAACCGACATGGATGGTGATCTTCAAACTTATAAAGCACGACTAGTGACAAAAGGGATTATAAACAAATTCATAGTAGTGACTGTGAGGATACGAGCAAATTCATAGTACGGACTATGATAAAATCCTCTTTCGCCATTAATCATGATCAAGTCATATTGAGTTCTTGTTGCCATATCCGCATAATATGATTATAAAATATGGCAAATGGATATCAAAATCTGTTTTCTACGTGAAAACATGATTGAGGGTGTGTACGTGACACAACCCAAAGTTTTGAGCATTCAAAGAATTCAAGTAGCGTATGCAAGTTTCAAAGATTCTTATAAGGATCGAAACATGCATCAAATAGTTGGAGTCATAGTTTTGATAAAGAAATCAAATGGTTTGATTTTATCAAAAGGATGATGAATCTTGTGTTTCAAAAGGATCAGTGGGAGCATATCGGCATCCTAATGCTATATGTGGATGACATATTGCTTGTTTGAAATAACATTCTTACCTTGCAAGAAGTAAAATCTTGGCTAAGAAAGTAATTTCAATTAATGTTTAAGCAAGGCTGCCTATATTCTTGAAATTAGAATCTATATAGATAGATCTAAAAGAATGTTTTGTTTTAAGTCAAAGCATTGAAAGCGTTCAATGAGAAAGACTTAAAAGAAGTTTGCTTATGTTAACTGTGTAAATAGTTGCACATATACAACTGATTGCAATTAGTTGCAATATATCAGTCGAGATCTAGTATTCTCTTAAAAAGAGATGTTATGATTTTGAAAGGTTCAAAATAAAACGATATAGCTAAATATCTATAATAGTAGTCAAAGTATATTGTTACATATGATGTAAAGGAAATTTTGGATGAAGAAGTTCATCACAAAATGTTGTGTTTTGTTCTAAGCATTGCTTATCCTGTGAGACTATTGTAGGGACAATAGTTCAATGCGTAAGAACCTTGTATGACACAAGCATATACTTAGGCGTTTTTTCACTAATTTAGAGAGGCTGTCTCTAAAGAGAGAGTGAAAATGTGTAAAGTAACAACGGAAGCGAAAATTAATAATTCACTGACAAAGACTCCTGCACAAGTGAATACATGAAAGTCATGTAGGTCAATGGGTATAAGATACATGTATGATTGGCCATAGTGCAAGTGGGAGATTGTTGGAGATTGTGCCCTAAGGCCAATATTGGATTATGTAATTTGACTTCTAAGATTAATCTAGTGTAGATTAATATTATCATTTATGTTTGTATGTTAGCATTTATGATAAGTATCCATGAATAAATCGTGTTATTCTAAATATCCCTAGTCGATTGTTATTATGGGAATAATAACAAACTAAGACTAGTGTGAGTGATAATGGATATTCATAAGATGAATATAGTGTATACAGATACAGATTATACTCACGGGTAATATGTTAGAGAACATGTTACTGGAGACCCACTATGAGATCAAGTTCATGGTTATGTGTCACAACTGATCTTGATTATAGTAGTGTCATTAGCTGATTCCTTTGACCTGAGGTCACCATGGATTCCGGGATGAATTCATGTTGTGCCTTGATGCAGTCAAACGCTGCTTGTAACAGAGTAGTTATAAAGGCTGTGATTGGGTACGATATGACTCATGCCTTGGGATGTGAGTGACAGATATGGGATTTTGTCCCTCTCTATCAAGAGAGCGATATCACTGGGCCCCTCGATAAGTAAGACTGTTAAATGCATGGCCATGCTCAAATAATTGATAGAGTATCAATTAATTTGTTTAAACAGTTCACTTTGAGATCGAGAAAGCATATGATTAATTTATATAAGATTGACAAGTGTACCATGTCTTATAATTAATCATGATATCAAGAGACAAAAGGGAATATGACACATTCTATAAGTAGGTTTATTGGATTATACCAATCATATGAATTGGGTAGTCATAATGGCTTGCTAGAGTCCGCTTATGACTTATGAGGGCATTATGGTAATTTCCTCATTGCCAATTTATATGATCCTACGGGGTCACACACAAAGAGCAAAATGAGATTCACTTAATTCGGGGATAAATCATTATGAGATAATGATTTATTATTGATGAGAAATTAAATATATATATATTTACATGTATATGTATATACACATGAACATATTAATAAGATTAATATATTTATGGCATAAAGTATGCTATATATATATATATATATATATATATATATATATATATATATATTATAATTATATTATATGGTGATATAATTAATTATAATATACATTTACGTATATGTGTATATATATATATGTATGTATGTATGTAAATATTAATAAGATTAATATAGCATAAAGTATGCTAATTATATTATATGGAGATATAATTAATTTTACATACATATGTGTATATGATGGAGAATTGACTAAGTTTAATATTAATTGAGAATTAATAAAACTTATGGGGGCTAATTTATAATTATAATTAAATATAGTATTTAATTACAATTATAAGTTAATAATAAAAGAAAAAAAAACCCTAGAAACAAAAGGTTGTTGGACGTGATACAGAGCCCCATCTCCATCAAATAGCCGAAATTTGCTTTGGCCAAGAATGAAAAATATCAATTTTTCACCTTCTCATTCGAAGAACTGTTCTACGATCCCGGCGCTAGCACGCGGTGAGTCAATTGCTCGGTGTGGATCAACTGTAGAGGGAATCTGCTTTGGTTCCTGTATCCAATCCTGCAAAAATTAAGAGGTAATTCTTTAACCCTCCTTCCAATTCAATGCAATGTACATGGGTCCTTGGTGGGGATTAATCCTTTTATTTCCGCTGCGTTTTGTTTTGTGCGATTCAATCCCCAATAATAAAAGTCTCATATCTGGGATTAGGGTTAAGGGAACGCAGAGAGAGACGGAAAATTAGAGGGTTTTAAGAGAAAAACACACAAAAGCACACAATAACACCGTTTTGGGACTTTTTCTAGGGTTTTTAAGAAAAATAAAAGGGTTTGATCTAAAATAACTTAAAAAATTTCAACAAAATACATAGAAACCATTGTGGGGGTTGTAAAATCATCATCACTCATTCAATCCCTCTCGGGGTTCCGTTTGGGCTTCAGAGATCGCGTATTTTCCGGGTCGTTCGTGACTGCAAGACACTTTTCTGCATCTGAATCCATCTCTGGTGATCCAAACACTGGAATACAGACCAGGTAACATTCTGAGAGGCCTTAAAAATCCATTTTTGTTCATTCTGGGTGCTTTTTATTGATTTTTTTTTGAATTTTTACTATTTCAAAAGCGAATTTTGATTACAGCCGCCTTGTTTAAGATCACAGTCGCCCGGCTGTAACCTACAGCCGCGCGACTGTGACCTATAGTCACGTGACTGTAATCTTCTGATTACAGTTGCTTGACTGTAATCTCTAGGGTAGAAGCTCCGAATGCCCCAAAATCGGCCGATACCGCTTCTGTTTTTCAATTAAATGTTTTCTTTATGTTTATTATCGGCCCAATTACGTCCCTACATGCTTGGATTCCTGGTTTTCTGATTTTTAATTGATGGATGTAATTTAAAGTTTGATGATTTTGAAGGATTAGGGATTTTCAGATTTTATTCGATCCATTTCGAATCCATTTTATTGATTTTAGAGTATTTCCAGAAATCCCGGACCCCCCAAAATCATTAAATTTGCAAAGAGGTTTTCAAAAGTGAAAAAAAAGAACATTGGAATCAATTCTGGAGCATTACAGTCGTGCGACTATAACCTACAGTCGCGTGGCTGTAGTTAAGGTAGAATTACAGTTTTGCCCTTTTGGGCTCCAAACTTGTAATTTTGCATCTTTTTCCTATTCAAAACTGAGTTTTGGTGTGTTTACATTCTTTCTGGACCCTAGATGGATGTTTAATTTAGGCCCACACATGAACGGGACCCCCGGGTCCCGGGATATCCGGCCCACTCAAGTTGGAAAATGCATGTAAATGAACCAAATGGTTTTCAAAATTAGTTTTTCATCCATAAAACCTACAGGGTGTTTCAAAAAACCGTTTTCCAGGTCTAACCGGGCCGACCGGCCCGGTCGACCTGGTTACCCCCCTATGCATGATCCCATTCCTACAAATCCCTATTCTGTCGTATTTGAGTCTTTTGTATGCCTTGATTATTTGTGCTAACCGTATTTGGATGCAGCTTTTATTTTTGTTATTTTTCATTTTTAATGTACTTAATAGATTATCTCGTGTAATTAGGCAATTGTAATTTCTTAGATTATCGTGTATAGTAGGCGGTTGTAAAGGGTGAGGATGAGAGTTTTCTTTTTCTTGGGTTGTATAATCTGGCCTCTGATTTACTTTTCCGCACCTTTATTTTTTCGTACTTTATTTTAATATTTATATTTATGTCATTTGCATGAGCATCGATTAATAATTAAAAGAAGATAAAATGAGTAGAATTAAGTGAATGCAACATTACATTATGAAATAATAATTGAAAATAAGTGAGGATTAGTAGATTTGTTGCCCGAACCCTGAATCTCTGAATTAGGTACCGCGTCTACATTTGGTAGGGAGCTGTACCGGAATTTCCCGGATGAGCTGATCCGGGTGGCGACTCTGTATCTAATTTCGAAATTTAGTTTTTGAGATCTTTAAGCTCAAATTGGGATTTTCTAAAAACCTATTTTTCCAAAATTCACACTTACAATTAAGTTTTCTACAAAAGGGTTTTTCCAATAAAATGAAAGATTTTCCTAAGAAAGATTAACGACCCCGTTTTCAAACCGCATCATCACATACCTCAAAAAAGAAAATCCCTGGTTCCCGCTTCACCGGGCATTCCGAAAAAGGTCGTCCGCTCACAGCTGGTCATAAGTGACCAAGGAACAAAAGATTCGAGCTGTGATACGTTCTCTGCCGAACGGGTGGGAGCATATGAAGTTGCACCTAACCTATGCCAATGACATTAAGACCTTTGACGATGTAGTTCATCATCTTGAACTAGAAGAGGACCGTTTGGCTTCTTTTAGTGTGAAATCTAAGGTTCACATGGACAGTTTAATTTCTGGTTAAGCCTAAAAAGAAGAACAAGAGGTTCTTTAAGAAGAAGGCAAAGGGAATGGCGGCAGTGTTCTGGCTCAAAAAAAGGGCAAGAAGAAAGTTAACATCTCTAGGGTGAGATGCTACAATTGCAGACAGAACGTGCATTTTGTAAGAGATTGCAAAGCTCCTAAGGTAAATGTTACCAAATTATATAAGTGTTATGCATTTGTTTCAAGTTCTGTTTTCTTAACTGACTCTTGTCCTTTGTGGATTGTAGACTCAGGAGCCACAGACCATGTAGCAAAGGATCGAGATTCCTTTGTAGAGTTCCGAATTGTTCCACGGGGAACAAAATGGATACACGTAGGTAATAATTCAAGGGAGGAAGCCTTAGGGATTGGCTGTTGCCAGCTGGTCTTAAATGGTGGTCGTCCACTATTGCTTGAAGATGTCCTCTACGCTCCTGGGATTCAACGGAACTTGATATCTGTTCCTGCCCTTTTGAATTCGGGATTCATGTTGTCTTTTCAACTGAACAATTTTAGTCTTTTCATGAACAATATTTACTTTGGTGGTGGATATTTGTCTAATGGTTTTATTGTCTTCGATTTAGATCCAAACTATGTGTGTAATAATAATAGCTTTTCCTTTTCTGTTAACTAATCTGTGGATAATGTTAGCATTTCAAAAATGTAACATGTGAGACTTAGTCACATTGGTCAACATCGTTTAGTACGATTGGCCAAAGCAGTTTTGTTGGCTGATTTATCAAAAGTTGATCTTCCAACTTGTGAAAGCTGCTTGAAAGGAAAAATAACGAGAAAACCATTTGGTAAAGCTACGCAAGCTAACCAACCATTGCAATTAATCCATTCTGACATCTATGGCCCAATGAATGTTTGGGCAAGGCATGGTGCGTTCTATTTCATTACATTCATAAACGACGATATGAGGTATGGTCATGTCTATTTGATTACACATAAATCTGAAGCATTAGCATGTTTCAAATGATTTATGGCTCTGGTTGAAAATTAACTAGATAAGAGAATCAAAACTTTAAGGACCGATCGAGGAAAAGAGTACCTCTCCGAGGAATTTAAAGTTTTATGTGATGAAAAAGGTATTGAACATCAGTTGACCATACCTAGAACTCCGTGCCAAAATGGAGTCGCGGAAAGAAGAAACCGAACCTTCTTAGAGATGGTGAGGTCTATGATGGCTGAAGACAATTTGCTTATCTCCTTTTAGGGAGATGCATTATTGACTGCCATATATGTACTCAATAGAGTACCTTCTAAGTTCGTTGAGACCACACCTTATGAATTGTGACGAGCCACAAGCCTAATTTGAACCATTTATGACCATGGGGATGTGCTACCTATGTTCACGACAAATCTAGCAAGCATGGCAAGCTAGGCCTTAGAGGCAAGAAAGGTATCTTTATAAGATATCCTCATCTCTCAAAAGGATATGTTCCAGTGGGAGAGAATGAAAATGGTTGTAAGCGCCAGAATTTTCCAGCAAAAAAAAAGTGTCACACGACTATAATTACAGTCGTGCAACTGTTAATTACAGTAGATATAGCAGCCCATACCGTGAAAGAATAAAAAGGAGAGTGATGGGAAAGGCATTAAATGCCCAGCAGCAGGGAAAAATAAAAAAAAGGGATTAGAGATATAAAAGGAGAAGAAAAAGAAAGAGAAGGGACTTTTCTGGATAGATTTTTAGGATTGAAAAAGACGAGAAAGAAAAAAAGAGAGAAGAAAATAGAAAACCCAACCAAAATACTATCTTCTTCTCCTCTTTTTCTTTTAATTCTGTGTTGTAAAGTTTAAAACTGGATAGAAATCATAGGTTAAAACTTGACATAATCAATTCCAGACCCTAAACACACTCAAATCCGTGACACTTGGAGGTTTTTGGACCGTTTTTGGAGCCTTGACACACAAAGGAGGAGAAGCAATTTGACGCTAATCCAAGGCATTTTTCAGGGCAAATTGACATTGGATCTGTGCAACAAGGATAACTACTCTTAAAGCCCTTATTTTGCTTCGCTTTCTGGGTGTTTTGATTCATTTCCGTGCATAAAAACTCATATTTTCGCTTTCTTATCTCTGGGTAGTAAGAACAGTCATACGACTGTTCTTGTGGCTATGAACGGTCGCACGAATGTAGCTACAGTCGTGCTACCACAGCTACAGTCGTACGGCTGTTTTCAAACTCCTACGGCTATCTATTTTACTTGAACAAATTTTGGCAATTTTTTCTGTGATGGGTGAATTACAGCCGTACGACTGTAGTTACAGTCGTGGCCATGCGACTGTAATCTTCGTCCAAAAGCAGGAAATCCATAATACTTCATAAAAAAATCAGAAAATTACAAAATTTCATAAAAATCAGAAAATCATCAAAAATGAATTTATCTCATGCATTCATGACCTTAGATTTAATTTTCGAAGTTATTGCACTTAGAACAGAACAACGACGGAGATCCAAATCTCCCGAAAACTGACCCACAATTGCATGCTAAATGAAAGTAAAACGGAAAAGAAAATATTTTCAAAAATGTATTGCTCACAAAAACCTACAGGACATTTCAAAATTGTTTTCCAAGTCTAGTCGGGCGAACTAGCCGAGTTCACGAAACTACCCCCTAATTGCATGTCCCCGAATTCCTTAAATTCCTATTCTGTCTTGTCTAAGTCCTACTTGTGTTTATGATATAAACTGTGCTAATCATCTATTTTGCAGCTTTTAATTTGTGTTTTTTATGTAATTTATAGATTATCTTGTATTTTAGGTAATTGTAATTTTTAGATCTTCATGAATATTAGGCGGTTGTAATGTGAGATTGAGAGTTTTCCTTTTTATTTGATTTGGTTGTATAAGTGGCCTTTACTTTATTCTTTTGAACCTTCTGAATATATAATTTATTTATTCATTATGCAATTTATTCCAGTTTCTCGTATGAGCATGGGTTAAATACAAAACAAAATTGGATAGAAAAAGATAATAAAGTGAATAAAATATGGTAATATAAACCGTAAAGTGAATGCAAGCTAGAGATTGAATAGGTAAGTTACCGGGATCCTAAATCTCTAGATTAGGTATGGTAGTCTACCCTCGGTAGGGAGTTGTACCGGAATTTCCCGGATGAGCTGATCCGGGTGGCGACTCTGTCACTGATCTTGAAATTTAGGATTCGAGGTCTTTAAGTATATAACGGGAAAAAGATTTTCTACAAAATAAATTTCCAAAATAAAATCAATGGTTTTCTAGAACAAAATGATCAAAATCCCGTTTTTTAAAAAAATCCAAACACACTTTTTTTTTAAATCTCCTTTTCCCCATTTCGTTTCACTGCGTTCCACTTTTATATTAAGGTCGTCTGCTCATAATGGTCGAATAATAGAATTTGAGTCACGGATTGTCACATTCTTAAAGAATGAATTTCCTAAGCTGGGAGAGGTGGATAAAGAATTCACATTCTTTGAAACGCAAGAGTCTGAAACTTCAGGATCACTCTATCCGAGTGATCCTGAATCAGACTTGAGTGGTTTTGTTTTGAGTGGGAGTCTTGTTCAAAATTCAAGTGTGAATATGGATATAGATCCCAGTGGGAGTTTTACCTAAAATCTTAATGACTATATGAGATTCGTTTATCAAGAAGCAGAACCTCCAAGACGATCAAAGAAAGGAAATGTTCCGCTACGTCGTCATTTAGTTGATAGCGAAGCTTTCTCGATTGTAGCTCAGATTGAAGACATACCCACTAACATAAGAGAGTTATTGGCATCTCCAGCAAAGGAAGAATGAATAAGAGCAATGGAAAGTGAGATGGAGTTAATAAGGGTCAACAAAGTTTGGGAACTAGTTGATCTACCCAAAGGGCGTAAAGCCATTGGAATAAGTGGGTACATACTGTTAAGCAATCAGAGGATGGGAAACCTATCCAGACTAAGAGTCGGCTGGTTGTGAAGGGGTTCACACAACATGAAGGAATTGACTATCACGAGTCTTTTTCACCTGTTGTTCGTTCCGCATCTATAAGAATAGTACTTGCTTTTATAGCATGTATGGACCTTGAATTACATCAAATGGATGTAAAGACTACGTTCTTAAATGGTGAACTGAACGAAGAAATCTATATGATTCAACCTGAAGGTTTCATTGTCCAGGGTCAAGAACATAAGGTTTGTAAGTTGAAAAGCTCAATTTATGGCCTTAAGCTGTCTTTAAGACAATGGTATTTTCGTTTCCATGTAGTGATTATATCAATGCAATTTAAGGTGATTAATGCAGACTCGTGTGTCTACATTAAGCATGAAAACAGAAGGAAGTTTGTCATTTTAACATTATACGTTGACGATATTTTGTTAGTAGGAAATGGCATTTCCTTACTCAAGAAAGTAAAGACTTGGTTGTCTTCTAACTTTGAGATGAAGGATCTAGGAGAAGCCAATTACATTCTTAGGGTTAAGATCTCAAGAGATCGATCTAAGAGATTATTGGCTCTTTCACAAGAGATATCAATAAGATCTTAGAGCGTTTTGGTATGGCTCACTGTGATCCTGATCCAACCCCTATTATTAAAGGTACAAAACTGAATGCAAGTATGTGTCCCACGAATCTAGAAGAGACTAAAAAGATGGAGAGAATTCCTTATAGGTGTGCAATTGGTAGCTTGATGTACGCTATGATTTGTACACGACCTGATATAGGTTTTGCGGTTGGTCTCGCAAGCTGATATCAGGCAAATCTAGTTTTAAAGCATTGGGTAGCATTGAAAAGGATATTGAGATATTTGAAGGGGACTTCAAATTATTCCCTTTGTTACCAAGGAAAGGATCTGCAGTTAAAGGGATACATAGATGCTGATCATGGAATTGATAAAGACGGGGAGAAAGTCCACGTCTAGGTATATTTTTACTCTAGGTAATGGTGTAATTTCCTAGTGTACCAAGAAACAAACTTGCATGGCATTGTCGACCATGGAGTTGGAATATATAGCTGCAGTCCAAGAAGCGGTTTGCTTAATATGCTTCATAGATCTTTTGGATCTATTGCCTAAAGGGAAATGTACTACTATCTATTCCGACAGCATTGCATCGATAGCCTATTCCAAGAATCCTTGTTATCATGGAAAAAACAAGCATATCGATAGAAAATATCATTTTTGTTAAAGACAAAGTAGCATAGGGTGAAATAACTTTAGTGCATATTCCAACTGGAGAAATGATTGCAGATTCATTAATGAAGCCAATAGCCCTAAATGTTTTTAGTAAACACATTTTGGAATTTGGTCTTTGTCGATTATAGGAATATGTTGTTGTTTTTGAACTATTGAAATGACTTTGAAAAGTTCTATATAGTATGAGTTATTTTGTTGTGTTCAAATTCATTCACTATTTAAAGCGATACACTTAGAGCTATTGAGTATTATTCAGTATGTTAACGGAATGCATCCACTCACATAGATGAATCTTTTACTATGAGCAGTGGGTTCATAGGTAAAATTATAGATGGAGATGTGAAAAACTCCATATGTGATATGTGTAATATCATAATTTCGTTTATATACTGAAAGCTGTCATGTGAAAGGCTTAAATGTGGACTAGAGGTAATGATGCATGAGTTTTATTGAGACACTGAATGCTTTCACATAGTGTTGATAAAACATACGTCCAAAGTGGATTAACACTATTGCATATTTTAGTAATACGTGTAAAAGCCGACCAAGGGATGGAAAGAAGAAAATTGATCTCAACTTTCCTAATGTGAGACCCAAATGAAACTATAAGTTTCAAATCACCCTTAAGGACTCTTGTAAATAACAAGAAGGGTATGTCTGATGATTATCTTGATTGGAACCCCAAATCAGGCTGCGTTAGCAATGAAGAGCATATAGGGACCTTTTAAATAAATATTAGATATATAGTGGAAGGTTATTTATAAAGAGGAAGTACATTTCCAGTAACATGTCACTTGTTAATTA
Source organism: Euphorbia tirucalli (assembly GCA_039660915.1). Lineage (NCBI taxonomy): Eukaryota > Viridiplantae > Streptophyta > Magnoliopsida > Malpighiales > Euphorbiaceae > Euphorbia > Euphorbia tirucalli. The sequence goes on from CM077636.1 coordinate 48,250,190, forward strand.
TATAACACTCGAGCTGAATACTTTTTCATGGAAAAAGGTATTTAGTGTATATAAATGTTTTCGTGAGATCAAAAGAGAGTCGAAAACTAGTGATCATGGACAATGGACTAGGGGGAAGTCGCGTTAAGCTAAAGGTGGAACGATGAAGGAGAGCTTCAGAGATCTAACCGTTACGTTGACTGGTCACCTGAATTCGTCGAATAAAAATTGAAAGAAGTATGTGTGTTTAATCGCAATGAAAGTGTGTCTTGTCATGTGTGAGTGGGAGATGTTGGTTTTAGGTCCACCCATGACATCTTGGAATGGCAGGGACTAAACTGTAATTGTGGTAAATTACACGGATCAAATGTGTAATTTACATGGACCAAATTTGTAATTTGGACTAACCTTATATATAGATGGAAGTTGGGATTTTCACTATAAATAGAGAAGAGGTTTCTCTATTTCCTACACATAATAGAATCGTAGAGATTCCTTCTATAGTTTCGCGAAAACGTCCTTAGAGAGAAAACATGAGATACTACTTTTGTTCCTTGGAAAAATTAACGGATTAAGCCTGCACTCTGTGTTTCCATACATACGTAGGGTAAAGCAACCAGAACGATCCAGCTTGTGGTGCGTTTATCAATCCAATCCGTAAACAAAGTTTCCGCTGCACATAAACTATATGTCTGTTTATTCACACTATTTACGAAATATGTACATTTGTTGCACGATCAATCCAAATTATGATTTTATGTCCTATTAACATTGAATAGTGCTAAATAAATATCACGAAATTCCTACTCATTATCATTTTTATCTTCGTTCTTTTTCGGTTTTTTCGTCTTTTATTCGCTTTTTTTTCTCGCCTTTTGTTCTTTTTTTTGTTTTCCTTATTTTATTTTTTTATAGTCATTCATTTTTATATTTCTTGTTTATTTTTCGATTTTTTTTTCATGTTTTATTCGGTTTTTCATATTTATACATTTTTTTAATCTTCTTATTCATTTCTTTTTTAGTCTTTCATGTTTTATTCATTTTTCCTTCTATCTTTTTCGTCTCTCTTTTTTTTTTTTTTTTTTTTTTCTTCTTTATTTTTGTATCACCTTTGTGAGTACAGAATGATATTAAAGTGTCACCACTGTTTTCGATAAAAATTAGACAAAGTAATAAAAAATACCAAGATATCACATTGTGATACCAAGTTATTTTGAGGTATCACCTTATAATATATATTATATGGTGATATCAAGGTGTAGCCACTATTTTCAATAAAAATTCACCAAAATAATAAGAATTCGTTAAGGTATCGAATTGTGATATGAAGGTATGATACCAAGGTATTACCACTAGTTTCAAAAAGAATTCACAAAATAATACGAATTCATAGTGATACGAAGTGATACCAATGTATTTACCCTGTGATACATAGTGATACGGAAGTATCATTATTATTTTCAGTAACAATTCCTCAAAATAATGAGAATTCAACGAGTTGTCACAAAGTAACAGTGTATCAGCTTGTTCCCAATTTGTAGTAATTCGTCTAATGTGGTGTTTTCATTAGAATGATTATGTCTTTTGGAGGAAGAAGCAAACAACCACGGGCCAAAGTTGTTCTTGTCTTGAAATTTAGTACCCCACTGGGTTACAGATCCATTCACTACTATAAGATCTATTTAGGTGGCCAAGAACACCACACTTGTAACTGAAATCTAGTAACTTCTCAAACTTGAAAGATGCCATTCATTTTTCCCTGTAGAAGATATAAATTGGAAACCAGTGGAAAGTGGTTGTTGGATTCTCACTGCTACTTTGATTATGAGGAATTTTCTCCAAACTACTTATTCATCTTGCACGTCTACTTCTTCAATTGTGAGAAATAGAGAACCAATTTAGATAGCATTGTCATGATTGATTTGGCTTGGGGGATAGTCCATGGACTTAGAACCAATAGAGTGAATTTGTCCGAAACCAAGGTCCGGAGGCCAATCCTGAATGACTAAAAGCTGGTTGTGGACAAGGTAGGGCCTTCCTTAATGGCATCAGTGGGGTTCTTGAAAGTGAAAGAGAACAAGTTAGTGGTTTTTCTTTCGATGTCAACACCTTTGATGTGCATCCAAGCATATTTTCATTTTTCCAATAAGAACCCTTTTTGAGCTCATTTGTTGTAAGAATTAAAGTTTGGTTTGGCTGGTAATTTGGTCTTGTGGGAGGGTTGAGAGAAGGGAATTTTTGTGGTTAAGAAAGGAGAGATAAAACAAAATAAATGAAGAAGCAAAAGGGGCAGCGGTTTAAAAGGGAGAAAAAGACAGCAGTGGGGTCAGAGGTAGATGGAGGCGTAAATAAATGAAGTAAGATTGAAGAGGGGGATGAAACCAAGGCCGCAATTAGTGAAGAGAATTAAAAAAACTCAGGCAAGTTGGCAACAGAAAATGCACCCCCGCCACAGACTGGAAAGAAGCCCATTTCGGGTGGGCCCATCCCCAAAAAAAAAAAAAAACCAAAATTCATAATAACGATCACTATTTGTTTCTAAATGTTATATTAAACTAATAAAAAATTATAATAAATATTAAAAAAATAAATAACAGCTAAAACTTTATGGGATCGGGAATTAAAGTCCTAACTTATTCAATTCCTCTACGCTACAAACCGCTCCTTCCCAATCCTGTTGTGACAACTGTTTAAATAATACATGATATCTTTTAATTCCTAACTTCGAGATATACAGATGAGGTTTTGTTTGGGAGATGGTGAGATAAGAATCATAAAAAATAGTAGGGTGTGATGTATTATTTGATGGAAAAATTAAAAATTAAAGTAAAATCATGCTTGAGAGGAGTAGAAATTTTTTTAAAATAGAATTAAATATACTAATTATTCAAATAATCTTTAAAAATAAAAAAGAATTTGAATAATATAAAAATGTGGAGTTAAATTTTTAAATTTATTATTTTACAACCTATAATTCTTAAAAAAACCACCAAATTAGTGCAACTAAAAAATAAAAAAATAAAGTTTTTTGGAAAATTATGGTCTAACCATCAAATCCTATCTCCTCATCCCAAATATGAACCAATACATCCCGACCTTAAAAAAAAAAAAAAAAAAAAAAAAAAAAAATCTCAAAACTTCAAAGCCTTAGGAGAAAAAAAAAAAAAAAAACAAAAAAGATAAGCTTAATAGGATAGCTTTAAAAACTGATTGCTCTGCGCCGGTACTATGAAGTCAGCTACATCAAACGCCAATTAAGCGTTGTGGAGAATATGATTTCAGATTTTGATTATTAATCCAGCCCTAAACCTCGTACATCGATAATTCTGATCCGATTTCGAAATCCATTGGCAGAGGCGAAGGAGCTGTTAGTTTAGCCCTTGAGAAGAGAGTACGGATGGCAGAAACAAAGTCAATTGGCGTGGTGGGAAGCGGTCAAATGGGGTCGGGAATCGCTGAACTCGCCGCTGTACATGGGGTATATGTTTTCCTCCTTGATACAGATCCTGTCGCTCTCGCTAGGGCCAAAAACTCCATCACTAGCAACATCCACCGTCTCGTCTCCAAAGGCCACCTCTCTCAGGTCATTCTCATTTTTGCACTTTCTCAATCTGCTCATGTTCTCGTCAATTTTTTTTTTCTCTGGCTAAAATTTCTACGAACGAATTTCATCCAAGGAAACTAGAATTCAATTCATTTCGTGTAGTAAATCATTCCAAAACATTTTCAATATAAAGTTATTCGGTTGCTAATTTAGCTAATGTGTGCTTCATAAATTTATTTCAATTTCACATCACGAACACTTTTACATATGAGAGGTTTTTTAGTTTTGTTTTGTTTTAATTGTTTTTGCTTCCTAACGTGAAATTTGGATCAATAGAATTCAATTGAATTAAGTTCTGCCCAAAATGGGATTTTCAAATACTTTCTTGTTTTTTGGGGTTATGGATAAATTTTCTTGTTGAGTTTTAGTTAACAATAATGCTCGATTATGTGTCCCAGTCACGGGTTCTTTAATCATTATGAAGAAGTTACATGATTAACTACAATGAGTGCAAGGGACCACATTTTCAATTTAAACTAAACTCAATTCTTGCACTTAGACATGTCTGAAACGGAAAGGGCATGGTATTGGAGCCAAATTTGCTCAGAGGAATTTCAATCAGTGTGCCACAGAAAGATCCTAAGAACAAGTTCGATTATTTGATACCTGTTTTGAAAGTCTTCTATTGTTATTGATTAATATATTAGATTAGTTTTCACAATACTAACCTTTCTGAGCTTTGAGGTCGGGGCTGGTGAAAATGATATTCGGTCTTTATTTTTTGCTCTCAGATGTTTAACCTCATACGTGATCTCTTGGTTATGTCCTTATATAGAATTCATATTCTTGTTGAGCCAATAAGGTCAGAGTCCTATAAGAGTAGGGCAAAGACCACCACCCTCTTACTGTTGGCATTATTCCTTAGGAGTTTAGTCCTGTTCGGATTTTGATGATCCTAGTTGTATTAGGATGTTTTCAGCTGACTGACTGTTTCTTGAATGATGGTTTATCATTTGTAGAACTTCAGAAAATGAAGTTAGTGGAAGCAAAACTTATCAGCAAATCCTATCATATATGATAATGCCTAAACCAAAATCTTGGGAACTCTATTTAGCATCAATTTAGTATCATGTTTTTGGTTTATTGATTTTGTTTTGTTGTCACAAATTGAACCAATCTAATTTAGGAAATCAATTGAAGAAGCTAATGTGCATTTTGGTTGTTTTGCAACGCGCTGTTCTGTTTCAAGTATGTAACAAACAACTTAGATGGATAGCAAGGTTTTAATAGGATGAAATCCATTTCTTTAAACTTGCTGCCTACTGATAATTCTTCTTGCAGGATCTGAGAATAAAGGTTTTGAAAAAATAAGTCTTTTTTTCCTCTACCATTAATATGCATGAAATTTTAAAGGCCGAATACATAGATAGCTCTCTGAACTTGGTCAAAAACGCCTACTGCCCCCTGAACTTTGAAAATATACTAATGCCCCTCTGAACTTCTTAAAAGTGTTCTAATACCCCTGAATTTCTTAAAATTGGCCCAGGTTGCCCTTTAAGTCCCATAAAAACCAGAGTTTGTTTTGAAAAGTCAAACATTAGACAAACAATAATTGAGTGACACGTGGCAGCAAAAGAGCAAACTGTGTTACTTTTTCAAAGTTTAGGGGATATTAGGATATTTTAAAAGTTTACGGGGCAGTAGGCGTTTTTGGACAAGTTCGGGGGTATCTATGTATTTGGCCAATTTTAAACATTCTGTTTCCTGCGCTTTCCAGGCTGCAGGTAATGATGCTTTGGGGCGTTTAAGTTATACCACAAATTTGGAAGAACTTCATATGGCTGATGTTGTTATTGAAGCTATAGTGGAATCTGAAAATGTGAAGTCAAAGCTATTTCTTGAACTAGATAAGGTTGTAAAAAGCTCCGCCATTTTGGCGTCCAACACAAGTTCAATCTCTATAACTCGTCTAGCATCTGCAACTAGCAGGCCGAGCCAGGTGATGTTAAGATTTGTTGTCTTTTTCTGAGTTTACACTTGGAAAGTTGAATTAGATCATTTCCATGAATTAATAAGTGTTTTCCGACGATGAAGTTGTCTTGATGACAATGGAGATTCTATTTGTGGAATAATTTGAAAAACATTGGATTCTGACATGGTAGAAGTGTCCTATCTGCTGAAGGTAATTGGCATGCATTTTATGAATCCCCCTCCTGTAATGAAACTGGTTGAGATTGTGCGTGGTGCGGATACGTCAGATGAGACATTTTATGTAATCAAGGCCTTGGCAGAGAGGTGACTAAAAGACACTCATTCTTCTACAGATAGATTATAATTGTCATTGAGTGATTATTAGTATTATTTCTGTATATTCATAATTTATTGGGAAAATTAAAAAAGAAAAACACATTGGTTTGTCGGATTTGCAAATGCAGGTTTGTGTTTTCAAAGTTAGCAAACTCAAGTTTACGGTTGCAGTGTTTGACAATAAAGCCTTCCATCCAATACACTCTCTAAAAATTGTCTCATTCTTTTGATTTTGGGTTGAAATTTTGCATGTTGATTGATACGAATAAAATGAACCTTAGTAACGAAGTTATGAAATTTTCCAGAACTAAAAATATTTTTTTTAATTAAATAATGTAAAAAATTGAAAAATGACGAATAAAATTATTGCTAGAAAATATTCAAATCTTGATAAAAATTCTTAATTAATATGAACAAACTATTAAGAGTACAAATGGAAGAAAATGTTTAGGTTTGCATGGAAACGGGGTAAAAAGTGCCTAGGAGCATATTATAAACTCAATATTTGCAAGCTCAACATTTTTACAATTTAGCATCTGCATAGTTTACTTATGTTGTTTAACAATTTTCCATCAAAATTTGAATATTTTTGTGTCATTTTTTGTGATTCTTTTTACTTTTTTCTGTTATTTAGTTAAATAATATTTTGCAATTTTCAAAAAATTTAAAGCTTCATTGATAATGTCTATATTCGTATTAACCAACATACAAAATTTCTATTAAAAGTCCAAAACATTGGACAGTTTTTAGGGCGTGTGTTGGATGGATGACTTTATTTGCTAACCATGAGATGTTTGATTAGTAATAAATAGAATCTGATACCTCTTTTTGTCAACTTTTAAAATACAGATCTATGTTTACAAAAACCGACAAAACATGTGTTTTTTTTTTTTTTTGAAACTTTTTCCTGATTTATTTATTTGATTTTCTAGCAACTACCATTGCATGTCTAAGTAGAAAGCTGTCATCTATGAGTCACTAGTTTAATATTTTGGGTGAAAGCACTTATAGTCCGCGAACTTTTGAGGGTAGTCTCACCAAGGCCACAAAACTTCACTATGCATCTCCTGAACTTCAATTAAATTTCACAAAAGCCAAATTCGGCTAATTTCAGTCATTTTCTTACGGCATTGTTGACTTGATGTAATGACCATCAAATGACAAATTTTAAAGTTCAAACTGACTTGACAACCTAAATCTACTAGATGGTAGTGTTGAATTTAAATTTGAATTATATGAGTCTTACGTATGAAGGATCAATGTTTGCAAGGATGCTAGATTAGGAATTAAACAAGAAATTGGCAAGAGTTGGCTGAATTTTGCTTATGTGAATCTGATTGAAATTAAAAAAGACATGAATTGAAGTTTTGTCGCGTGATGAAACTACTTTAAAGTTTGAGGACGATCAGTGCACTTAACTGTAATATTTCAGTAAGCAAATGGAAAGTCTACTTTAAATTTTAGTCTCCTCTCTTGGCTTTTGTAATTGTAATATTTGTGCAGGTTTGGAAAGACAACAGTATGCTCTCAGGATTTTGCTGGGTTCATTGTCAATCGGATCCTTATGCCAATGATAAATGAAGCATTTCATACCCTTTATACAGGAGTGGCAACAAAGGAGGACATTGATGCAGGAATGAAGTTAGGAACAAACCATCCAATGGGCCCTTTAGAGCTTGCAGATTTTATCGGACTCGATGTGTGCCTGTCAATAATGAAGGTCCTTCATGCTGGCTTAGGAGACAGTAAATATGCTCCCTGTCCTCTTCTTGTGCAGTATGTTGATGCGGGTCGTCTCGGACGAAAACGAGGAATTGGGGTCTATGACTATCGTAAGGCAACCATACAAGCAATACCATCAGCTCGGCTTTGAAATGAAGGTATTTTTCAAATAAGGATCCATGCATACATTAAAATCATTTTAAATACTCGATCTATCTTTTGCGTGTGTTATATGTTTCGTTTAGTAATATATCTATGAAATAAACACTTCTAAATAATTTAAAGATTACATGGTTTCATCACTTAATACTATGAAATGGATAGTTTCAATTAATCTGCTTTCTTATTCAAGTAATAATATGAAATCGCGTTACGTGTTGAAATATTATTGGTCATATTACTTAATTGAGCATTTTACATGCTCGCAAACAGTGGTGGAGCCAGATTGAAACACTTGGAGGGTCAATTAAATATGTAATGTTGACTAAAACAATTTTTTTTGGTCATCTTCATATTTATGACCCTAATTACAAAATTTATACTTTATCTGTTTTTTATTATATGATGTTTAAGGTTGTTCACTAAGACTTATGAAAGTATTAATTAGATTACTGAAACAACTAGTTTATACTTAATATTTTTCTCCTAAAACTCTATTTTCCTTACAAAAATTATCTTTTTTTCTTAATTATCAAAACTTAATGTAGTATTTTTTTTTGTATTAAATAATGAACATATCTCATATTTTAAATAATGGCAAATATGAGAAAACATGATAAAAAATCCATTGATAATGTAAATTGTCAAATAAAAAAGAACAAATAAAAAACCTAAAACATCTTATAATAAAAAACGGAGGGAGTATATACATGATCCCGATTCCCTTTCGATATATAACAAAACTACATAAAAAATATAAGACATATATCACAATTCTAAAAAACATAAATATATAGATTCATATTTTTCACATGATTTATACTCGATTTTATCAATATATTATGTTGAAAAAGTTTGAAATATTTAGTCATATATATATATATATATATATATATATATATATATATATATATATATATATATTTGAAAGTTTATAGTATTGCTTTGAGTATATTTTGAACATATAAATTCATTATTGGTAAATATTGGAATATATGTAATAACATGCTAATTCTAATACAACCAACCTACCTATTATATTTCCAAAATTCAAACAAAACCAAAAATTTTGAACCATATATCGTAAAGTAAATTAAATATTGACAAATTAAGTTTATGAGTTTTCATAAAAATTCTAGGTTTTTTGTTAAAAAACTTTAGCTGTGGAAATTTCAGATGATATTTGTATACACAATCAAAGATTCAGCATTACCGACGAAACTTGCTAAATTCTTAGCAACGGAAATCAACATTTACGGATAGAAATCGATGGTAAATTAATTCTTTTCGATTTTTTCCCCTTCGCAGGGGATCGACGGACCCTTCATGATCCCATGGGGATCCATTCTTACACACAAATAAGATCGAGTTTAAAATTAATAATATTAAAATAAAAAGATCAAATACCCAGTAAATAAAAAAAATTAATGAGGAAACCAATAATGATTTTGATAAAATATCAAGGAACTTATGATGCATCTTAGCTACTAAATTAACATACATAACTAGCATCCTGAGACACTTGTGTGACAAATAAGTGATGGGTGGACGCGTCCTGTTCTGTTTTCTTCCTTTACACTCGTGTAAAAGAACAGGTTCTTTAGCAAGTGGGGTTGATCACTGAAAAAGAGAAAGATTGTATCTCAAGAAATCAATTTGTTCAACCTTTGATCACTGTTCAAAGTTCTTAAGGCTCCAACAATACTGTTTGTTTTTTTCCTGGTATCGTACTTTTAACATTTACCAGTCAGATTTTTGACATTTAGCCCCTTTAACGTTAATTTGGTAATATTTGGCCTATGAACTTTGATTATTGTTACAGTTTAGTTCTCATCATTGGGGTGCGTTACCAACCTGGTTAAGTGGTACTTGGCATAAGCTGCATGAAACGTTAGATGTGCCACTAACACGACATGTGATGCACTTATGACGGTCGGAACAAAATTTATTAAAAAAAAAAGGGTCACTAAATCAAAATTCAGGAGTTAATTGTCCAAATTTAGGTAAGTTCAGCGGGCTGAAAAATTATGGTTTAACCAATTTAAAATCTATATAAGTGTATAAAATTTCCACACCTACCCTATTTTTAAAATTTTTCTTCTAATTGCTTGACAAATGGAATTCATGATGATGATCATCAATCACCATGTCTTGTGGAAAGATAAAACTTTTTTATCATATCTATTGTGCATAATAGCGTATATATCTTTTGCATTTTAGCAACAAGTTGGCATCTTTTTCTTTTTTAAAATGCTTTCTCTGTTTTGAAAAGGCAAATTTCTCATATTTTCCCCAAAAAGATGAGGTTGTTGATGATTTGCATAATGTTTGAATAGTAATAACATGCCCATGTAAAATATTTGGGGATGGGATTGTATTGGTTGACAGCTAGAGGGTCTTCTAAAGCAAGACAGAGAAATCAAAAGGACACTAATTTTCTGCAGAAGTGACCAAAACATGACCCACCAAAGAGACGCCTCTTAAGTTCATGTTCATTGTTTCTCATTGGCTTAGCCCCACTACTCATTCTAGAGCTGGCATTGTTGGCCAAGCATTTTCTCCTTTGATAAGGATTGATTTGGAATCCCGTGGTTTTTTTTTTTTGTCTTTCTTCTAAAGAATTCTAAATTGCATTATTAGATAAGAAAGACGATAACATAAAAAGAATGATAGGGAGTTAAAACTTTTCCTACATATAACGAGTTTTGGTAGAGTTTGAGAGAGAGAGAGAGAGAGAGAGAGAGAGAGAGCATAATGAAATTCTTGTTTCAGTGTCCATGCTGTTCTTGTTTCTGCTTCATGAAGCCTAAGCAGGGTAAACCAAAGGCAAAGGAAGCTAAAGTAGAGGATTCTAAGGAAGAGAAAAAAGAATGAAATTTATGCAGAAAAAGACTAGTAATGGAATACTACAATTCAGTGGCTGGCTGGATTCATTTTTCCCTTTCTGCTTCTCAATTAATTGTATGTATCCATTTTTTTCTTTCTACCTCTGGTTTTTTTCAAATGCTTCTGTCTCCCAATGCATGTAAAATAATTGTGCCAAACTTTTTGAGATAATTGCATGTCATGTTTTGTTTTAGTCTATGCTTTTAAATTAAAAAGGTGCTTGTTTTCACCTTCTAACAGGTGGATAAACTTGAAAGGTTTTTAGTTATCTTTTATTCTATCTTTTGCATTTATAGGCCAAGATAATGCAAGTACATCAGTCTTTTCAGATTAAGAACTGCAAGTTCCAATTCCTGAAGAAAAGCAGAAATCGGAAAATTAGGATTTCGATGTGATTGACTTGCAGACAGTCTTAATCCTTGAATCTGAGTGATGATGGCAAAATAATTTCTTTGGGACCGTCTCCGATCACCTAATTATTCATTATGCTCATGTTGTTTGAAGTTACTTTTTTTTGAGCCTTTTGGTATATGAAATCATACTCGAGTGGACAACAATTGACCTTTTTATCCTTTGGATCAGTTAAAACTGAAGGACAAAATGGTCAATTGTGTTCGAGTTAGTTATAGTTTCTTATAGGATAGTAGTCAAAAGGACTAACTTTAAAACAACAGGGATTAAAAGGACAAGTAGTAAATACATCATGGGCTACCGAGTGATGAATTCTACTCAATTCTCTCCAAGTTGATTTGAGACCATATGAAAGGGAAGGGTATGGAAATTTGGATGAAGTTGAGTTGGTTCGGAGTATTAAATTTGCAAACTTCGGCATTAATTAGATTGGTTGTCAAAATTTGGATACACAATTGGTCTTGGTAGTTTATTTTAACACATAGGTGTCAATTATTTTTATGATGCCCAGGTGTGATTATAGACCAATTTAATCCAAGATGCCAAAGTTTATTTTGAGGCAAATGACATGCGAGCCAACTTGATAGGCCCTTTATCCTTGAAAAATTCAGTGGGAATTTTGTTTTCTTTTCTGCATTTAGTTGCAGATGATAACTAAATGTGAAGAAAATATATTTCCTGAAAGGAATAATCTTATTAGATATATATACATTAAAAAAATAATTCATGTTATTGAAAAAGGAGAACCAAAAAGCAAGAGTTTATTTCCTGGAGAAAAATAGAGATCCAATTCCATTTAATAGGAATGTTTATAAAATAATCAGAGAGTTATCATTCACTTACATAAAGACAGCAACAACAATAATTGCTATAATTAAATGAAAATTGATGTTAAGAGATAAGTGGGGTTTCTTCATTTGTGCTTATGGGAATCTGTGTTCGTCTCCATTTTGCTTTTACCGTAACTATTGCTAATGTAGCAGCTTGACATGAAAGCCCACAAGTTAAACCAATCCACAGTCCCTGTACACAATATGTTTTAGGCTTATATCTTATTTATACAAAACCTTTCAGGAATTAAGAATGGATTTCGTAGTCATTGACAAAGTTTAATATGTGATTACTTGGTTTAACAAATTATGCCCATGTTTACGCGAGAGAAGTCTTTGCTTTCGTATAAATTTTCTCACGCTAAAAGTTTCCTTGTAATGCCTTTATACACTATAATAAATGTTAGATTTGGAAGTAAAAACGTTTACAACAAACAATTTTTGATATAAAAAAGCTAGTTCATTTAACATTAATATTCAAAAATTGTTGTCATATATATATCAATCGTAATAAAGTTGTATCAAATTTTTGCTGTAGATACATACCGTCACAACATTATACTAGCAATATGCAACAATTTTTTTATTACCAACTAATGCTATTATACATTTAGCAGCGAAATTCTTTTGTACTAAATCTTACCTTTCTTGTAAAGGATACAAATTAAACCCAAACCCAAACTAATTAGGATTACAAGATAAACATGAATCCAAAAACTAAAAGAATTAACGAGAGTTTTCCTGAATTAAAATCAAAAGCTACTGTCATTGCGGCAGTTTCATTTCAATTTGTACTCAATTTGGCAAACGTTCCCAATTTTTAGTCCAATTAAATCCATTAATGACTTAATTGAAAATTATTTCAAACTCTAGTTTAGCTTCATTGATTGGTTTTTAGTGATCAATTTTCAAAATCTTTTGTGTCATTAAACACAATAGCTTGACTTTAGAATTGTCGAATGATTCCCATAAAAAAAAAAAAAAAAAGATTCCCACAATACTGTAACAATTTAATTGCATTGAGCATATAGCTTGAATTTGAATCCAAGAAGACAAGCAACTGGCATGCCAATCACATAAAATGTAACCAAGTTAACATACACGGCTAGATGCTGGAAACCACATCCTCTAACCACCCCTGCACCATTAAAATCTCTCTTCATTCACAATGAAAATATCACAAATTCAGATGAACGCTACGTATGTGTGATATTGACATCTTCAACTTCAATTTCAATCTTTTTAATGAGTGGATTCAAACCTGATAAGACACCTTGAATGGAATCAACCGTAATAGAGATAATGAGAAATGGTGTAATGTAAGCAAATTCCTTTATTATGGCATTGCTGTCACTGAAAGATTTAGCCCATAGCTTGTGACAAAGTGCTAGAGCCAGGACATATAGGAGGCCAAGAGCCTAAGAAAGCTTAAGACTCACAGCCATGGCTCCTTTAGCTTTGTCTGTATTGCCTGCTCCCAATTCATTAGACACCCTTGTGCTGTAATTACAACAACAATTAATACAAACAGAACAGGACATAGAACATCAATCCAACAAAGTATGATCAGCTAGCTAACCTTGCGGCTGCACTAAGACCACATGTTAACATGTAGGCTATTGCTTCTGTGTTCACACTACACATCTAAATGTACAAGCCAATATTTCAGAAACTAGGGTATAAAATGCCTAATAAAGCAAAAAGTACCCACAAAAAAAAAAGTCATGTATATTTTTGTGCCTTTGCAATTGAATTGTGTTATTTATTTATTTATTTTTGCTTGGAAAGCAATCTTTTGCTTTATAACCATTAATGAAACAAGGAACTTAACAAATTGATTGTGTTAGTTTTTGCTAATATAATATGTCAACTTGATGATATATGTTAATCGCCAACACTATTTTTATTTCTAATGGCTAAATCACAAGATTTTAAATTTTAAGAAAATACCATTCCATTCGAAAGTGCAAAATTACTTGAGTTTTTATTATTTTTTTACTATACTACATCTAAAGTTTGATGTTTTCACACAATGAGTATTTGGTCGTTTGTAAACGTACTCCAATAATTTACAAGCCTACTTTGATTTCTTGATCATTATTAAACATACACATTGAGCCCTTAATCAAAGAAAACAATTAAGTTGTCTGAGGATTCAATATACATGTTTATAGATGATCAAAGCTCAATGTGTAAATTAAAAGACCAAAACCATAATGCATAAAAACAACATATTTCAGGGGAATTAAAATGGAACAGTAGAGAAAGAAATGAACCATATAGCGACGACTGAGGTAGTTATGGTTGATTCTGGCATTAGACCTGCTAATAACACCAAAAGCTCAAAAACCCAATAATCCAAACTATCAAAACCAAACAAACAACAATAAATTAGTTGAAACTATATATACATACTTGTGTTTAATCTGCAAAGTATATAATTTCTAAGCACTACAAGAAAATAAAGAATGCCAACGAATTAGCAACCAAAAATATATGAAGTTGCCAAGTACAAGAAAGTAATAGCAACATTTCTATTGTGGAGTGACTTTAGAGACGGATTAGATGGGACAAAAGTCCTAGGAATTTTTAGCAAAGGAGGACATTGCTAAGCAAACTTTAGACGTATTCATTCCGTGGCTAAAGTCATTGGTTGGTAATCGGTTGGTATTTTTACATTTTTTAGTTAAAGCATGAAAGAAGGGAAACTTACCACAGCATAGCAGCAGAAGGAAGGACAAGTTTTAAGTTGGTAAGAATGTAGTGGAATGACTCAAAGGAAAACCCAGCCCAAGTATGCTCAAATTTCTTTCCAAAAATGACATAAATGATCAACAAAAACACTGATAGCCATAATGAAATAGAAGCTGCAATCGGAGCTCCATTGAGACCAAGTGATGTTCGGTGGATCAAACCATAACAAATACCAATATGAATGCATAATGGTATGAGTGAGAATACAACAAGTGGCATCACTACTGATTGTGTCTGAAGAAACCTAACAATATTCTGCACAATTCCATATGCAAGTAGTCCAGGAATCAAATACTTCATATAAACAGCAGCAGAAGCAGCAATATCTGGTTCTTGATGAAGTAAGACCAGAATTTGGTCTGAATACAGCCAAATTACAGATACAATAATGCAAAAGATGGATGATATGAGGCACGAAGATTGCAGATAAATCCCTAATATTCTGAATGTTTTAGCACCGAAGCGTTGACCGCAAAGTGTTTCAAGTGATCCACTCAGCCCTACCTATAAAACAACACAACTTGCAATATTATTAAGTATCAAAGCAAAAGAATAAGTTTTTTTTTTAGGAATAATTTACCAACCTAATGCATTTCTCAAAATATTTATCAAATTAATGTGTTTTTCTTTAGAATGAAAAACTAAAAGAAGGTCAAATTGAAGCCATATCGCAAAATATTAGTAGTGATATTTTGTCAAATTTTTCAAGAACTGATAGAAAAGCAAAAGCGTGTAGCTGGTAGTAACACTCTGCTTCTAAGTCAATTCAACTAATTAATGACACTAAGGTTGATTACACACTTTTTAAATAAGTTTTTCCCAGTGTATAAATCAAATTCAGAATCTTGTTTAATAGACTAAATTCCAATCATACTTGTATTAATGGTGTCTGTGTTTGAAGTACTTCCTATCAGTTCCAGTAGCTATTTTGCGATTTTCTTATAGTGGCAGTGTTTCATTCAAGGACTTCAAAGGGAGAGCTGGCTCCAGCTTAGATAATATGTAGAGTATTTGAGCATTGATGGGTTTTTTAAAGCAAAAAATAATTATTTCATATTATTTAATCCTCTAATCAATTTTAGTTTATGGGGTAAATTTTTATTTTATGTTTTTACTCTTTATAGATTTATTTTTTCCCCCCTTTGTATTTTTGTTTATGGAATTTGATTAACGAAGATATTTATCTTTTGCTCTTGTTGCATTTTTCCGCTTAGTGGAACAATTAATATATTACTATTTATATAAAAAAAATCCTCTAATTAATTTGATTAAATTTGGAGGTTAAATTGAATTCAAAAAATAAAAAATAAAAATTTGGAGGTTAAATTTGAATAAATTATTACAATATATTTTTATAATGAATACTTTTATAATTTAACACACAAATATACCGTATGAAATCTTCAAATCAAAGTCTCCATAAAAAAAAAAAAAAAAAAATAAATTCCTAATTCATTTTATTTGCAGCATACTTCCTGGTTTCACAATTTCACTCGTAACAAAACGAGGCCGAAATCTTTTTCTTCAGCAAAAAAATATTTTTTTATTAATAAAATTAAAAACGGATGACAAGGTAAGGAGTTTTTTAGTCCAAGTTTTTATTTTTATTTATTTATTTAAAATGTCAAATATAAAATATTTTATTAAAGGGTAACATTCAAGTCGGGAACTCAAAATATAAAGCGTAATATTCTTTCCAATACTGTTTTATCCATATATAGAACTTAAATATTCTTACCCAGAAATTTTGCTAAACGTCCGAAACGTCATTCATCCGTATCCCATGGAAATAATTTCATGTCATATGACATTTTAAACAATAAAACAATAAAATTGTGCAGTTAATTGATTAACTATTTATTTATTAGTTGGAACTCTCGGGGTTTGGCCAACCCTGACAAAGTTCGTGAGCTTCAAGAGTTGAATCGCTTGTATTGGCCAGACATGATTTTTGTTATGGAAACAATGATTAAACGTGATGCTATGTTTTGATCATGTATTTTTTGTTCACTGTGCTAGAGGAGGTCGGGGTGTAGCTTTGTTCTGGATGGATCAAGTTAAATTGTCTTTGTTAAAGTATGAGAGTAATTTTATTGATGTTTTAGTGGAGAATGTTGATCTTGGAACTTGGCATTTTACAGGCTATTATGGTTTTCCGGAACGGTCTAGACGGTGCTAGTCTTAGCAATGTATGAATGATTTGTATCGGATCTCTAGAGTTCCATGGTGTATAATAGGTGACTTCAACGATATGCAGTATGATTTTCAGAAGGTAGGGGGCCATATTCATCCTAAGGCTCTTTTATAAGGTTTCAATGAAACTCTTAAGGCCTGTGACTTAATAGAAATTCCTATGGAAGTATATCAATTCACATTGCGTAGAAATCGTAACTTGGAAGTGTGGATGGAGGAGAAGCTTGATCGGGCTTTGGCAACACAAAATTGGCACTCAATGTTTCGTTCGGCATCAGTCTTAAACATTCATTCTACTCAATCAGATCATAGTGTACTTTTATTGCGTATCTTTGTCCCACCTCGGAAATGTAGTAAACCTTTCCGTTATGAGAATGTTTGGAATGAGAGTAATTGTCATGATGTACTGCACTTGGCATGGAACTGTAATGTGGGATTAGGATTACTGCTATGTTTGCAAGCTTGTACGAAGGAATTAGAGATGTGGGGAAGACGTCATCATGGCCATTTTAAATTGCGTTTAATGTCAATCAGAGGCAGAATTGACACCTTACGCGGTCGTAGAGATGAGGCTTGAGTTCAAGCATTTAAGGAGGCTAGTAGGGAGTTGGATGCTATCCGCTTAGAACAAGAAGTGTATTGGACGCAGCGTTCCATGTTGGAGATGTTGGGGAATAAATCACATATCGGAAATAAATGATATAAAAGAGTAGTATATACGTGGTGTAGATTGGATCTTAACATAAGCCAATTTGTTTTGTGTTATTGATGCAGCGGAAACCCGAACAAAGACACTAAAATCTGTTGATCGTGCACGATGCTAGAATTTAGTTTTCTACCAGTTGAATTTTGCAAAATTCACAAAAGCAGAGTAAAGGAATAAAATTCGAAATTTTATTGAATAACGAAAAAATGTTTACAACTGAGAAATAAGCGCCTATTTATAGGCTACAATGAAATCTGCCCAAAACAAGAAATCCTAACCCTAAACAGAGTTCTAGCCAAACTAGGAAACCAAAACAAAAAAGGAAAAAAGAAACAAAAACTGAAAACTTCCTGAAAAGGCCTAAAAATCAGTAAATCGCGATTTTGAGGCTCTAAACGACTTTTTTGGCCAAAAAGCGACGGACATCATAACCAAAGGCTGTGAGTTTTGCTCGTTGGCCCGATTCCAATAAAGTTAGGCTCAAAAATCACTGAAATCAAACCAAATTTTCGGATGTTACTATTCACCATAATATTTGCTTAAAAAGACTAATGCTTGCTCTTCTACATCAGTTATATAGGCTCAACCTCACTTATGTGCCCACTCCAATCAAGCCAAGCACTCTCAAGGCCCACAGGCTCTTTTCATGATATCAAAGCAGAAGAAGGCCTGATAGCCGAAAAGATCCTGGGCCCATGTTTAAAAGTCCTGGTGGAGTTTAGGCTAGTAGTGAAGAGTAGACCCGCTGATGACCTTGTGCCTCTGAGGAGATTGGCCAAGGAATATTTGGCAAGTGACAACTGGTCCAAGCCTAGTTGCACTTGAAGGAGAGTGTTGGAGATGTTGGGGAATGAATCCCATATCAAAAATAAATGAGATCAAAGAGTACTATATAAGTGGTGTAGATTGGGCCTTAACACAAGCCAATTGGTTTTTTTGTTACATAGGCTCAAACCCACTTATGTGCCCACTCCAGTCAAGCCCAACACTCTCAAGACCCACAGACTCTCTTCATTCCAAACAGCTGTGGTTGTGTGAGGGGGATTATAACTCTCACTTTTTCCATAAATTGGCTTCTAATAGAAGGATGAAGAATGGTTTTTGGAGGTTGCAAGATTCTCATGGTATATGGCAATATTAGAACACAGGTCTTGTTGATCTCATCCAACAGTTTTATATGGATTTATTCGTTGTTGATCTCATCCAACAGTTTTATATGGATTTATTCACTTCTAAAGGCTGTAATTTTTATGATGTTGTTGACAGTATTGACTTAGCAATTATAGATGTTCAAGCTGATTTTCTTCTTCAACCATATACCCCTGATGAAGTTAAGAGTGCTCCTTTTGCAATGCACCCTAATAAAGCACCAGGACCGGATGGACTAAACCCAAGTTTTTATCAACATCATTGGGACTTAATTGGATTGGAGATCACGAATTTCTGCTTATATTGTCTCAATTCGGGTACTTTTCTAATATAGTATTAATTGCTAAGAAGCCTGTTCTGGAGACCTTTTTTATTTGAGACGAATTGCTCTATGCAATGTGTTATTCAAAATTCTGACTAAGGTAATTGCTAATCGTTTAAAAGGAATCCTGGATTCACTTATCTTAAAAACTTAGAGTGCTTTTGTACCTAATCGAGCTATTATCGATAATGTGATGATAGCGTTTGAGATTGGTCATTTTTTGAAACATTGGAAGAGTAGGAGAGATGGTTGGGCTGTTTTGAAAGTCGATATGTCCAAGGCATATGACAGTATCGAATGGCCCTTTTTAGAAGTTGTTCTTGTTCATATGAGGTTTCCTTCTACATTTATCAATTTGATTATGCAATTATCAAATTCAGCACGGAGAGGGAGTTTTTTCACCTTTTATCCCGTGGCGAGGTCTTCCACAGGGAGATCCCTTGTCTCCGTATCTATTTATTTTATGTGCAGAGGGTTTATCGGGTTTAGTAAAGAAAGCAAAATAGGATGGTTTGATTCATGGTTGTTAACTTAATAATCAGGCAACTGCTATTTCTCATTTGCTTTTCGCAGATGACAACTACTTTTTCTTCAAGGTGGATAATGTGGAGTGTCATTTGATGAGTAGGATTTTCTTTTGATATGAAGCAGCATCTACAATTGTGTTCATTCCAAATATGTTACAGGCTAGTATTGATAATATTTGCTTAGCGTTGGGAAAGTTGTTGTTTTCTAGTACCTTATGGGTCGTTTACGGTTGAAAATTCAAGGCTAATAGGCTCGAAAATTATCTTAAGTGGGTAAGGCTGTGGTTATAAATTTTGTTGCTCAAGCTCTCATGGCTTACCTTATGAGTATCTTCTTGTTGCCGCTATCGGTATGCTCAGTTATGGAAAAATTACTAAATGATTTCTGGTGGGGTGGAGGAATTAAATGGCATTCCTGGGATCGTTTATATCAACGGAAGAATTGGGGTGGTCTTAATTTTCGCAAATTTCATGAGTTTAACTTGGCTTATTTAGGTAAACAAACCTAGAAAATTGTTACAATCCCGTATTCTGTAGTGGCAAGGTTGTACCGGGCTAGATATTTCCTAAATTTGGATTTTTTTGCAACTCTTAAAGGCCGATCACCGAGTTTCATTTGGACTAGCCTCCTTGCTACTCTAATCCCCTTCTTCAGCATGGGGTGAGATACAAGATTGGTAATGGTTTAAAGATTAATGTGTGGCATCATAAATGGTTACCTACACCATCGGGTTTGCCTTCATTTGCAACTATTCCACCAGAGTTATAAGGGCTGGTTGTGGCTGATTTATTTAAAGTAGGCAGTTCGCAGAAACGTTGGGCTATGGATGTTATTTGGGTTTGGACTTTTGGAAAAAGGGGGGACTCATACCGTTAAGTTGGCTTATTATTGGTTAAGTTCACGTTTTCCTCCTCTGACGAAACACGAATAGCAATACGATTGGCGTCACATTTGCAGCTTTCGTTCCCTGTAAAGTTTCAATTTTTTATTCGGAAGGTTGGTTTATATGCGTTACCACCTATTGCTAATTTGGTGAGTCATGGGTGCAAATTCCTGATCTGTGTCCATGGTGTCATGCAATGGTAGATACTATCCATCATGTGTTGGTTGAGTGCAATTTTGCTCAGCTTGTTTGGAATGCCTCACCTTTAGGGTATTCTCGAAGCACAACAACTAATTTTGTAGGTTGGTGTAGTGATGTTCTGAGTAATTTTGATTTTGAGACTGCAGGTCTTGTGGCTGGGATTGCGTAGAATTTATGGTATGCTCGTGATCAAGCTATTTGGCAAGGAAAGAAATTTCATCATCTAACAATTCTCTCTAATGGTTCTCATTTAATTCATGATTGGCGAAGTGCTCAAGCTCCTTCCACGACTGCTTCTTGCATTCATCCTTCTCGTTCGGCTTCGTCATCGACAGGGTGGAAGTGTAACTTTGATGCCTCTGTAGATGTCCTTAATAATGTTACAGGCTTTAGATGTGTTTTGTGTGCGATGCTAATAGGACCTTCATTGCAGCTCGTTTTTCAGCCTTTTCAGGACAGTTGGACCCAACACTAGCTGAACCTATGTTGTGTAGAGAGGCTCTAAGTTGGCTCAAATCTTTTTCTAGTTCTATTACAATGGAGGGGGACTCTCAAATTGTTATTCAAGCTTTTAAGGGATCGGATCTAACAGATTTCTCAGCCTTGGGTGTCATTCTGGAAGATTATAGACATCTTGCATCTTCCGTTTCTAGTTGTAGTTTCTCTTTTGTTCGTTGTACTGCGAATAAGGCAGTGCATAAGCTGGCCATCTAGGGCCATATTCTTCTTCACCCACCTTTTTTTGTCAATGTTCACTCGATAAAATTGTGGAAACTTTGTCCTTTGATCTTCACTTATGAATATTCATCCGTTTTGCAGTAAAAAAAATTTATTTATTTATTTTCTTTTATATAAATTTTTTTTCTCCAAAAAATAAATCAAAGCCAATAATTAAATTATAAATTTTAGACCATGATATGACATGAATTTATTAGTTTGACATATGAATAACATAATATGCTAAGGGCATTTCAAATTTTATTGTTATCCCAAACTTGAAAAATTTTAATATATGCCTAATATATCACGTTATCCCTGTGCTAAGCCAATATAAATTCATGTGATGTGAACTTCAACCAATGAAACAATGGCACTATCTAACTAAATACTAGTTAATTATTTATTAGTTGAATTTTTTTAAATAAAACATATAATATCAAATGAATTTATTAACTTAAATGTGATAAATATCAGCCCCTTGAAATTGTAATATTGTATACATATTACATAAATATCAGCAAAGTTTCAATTAAATTATCTTACGAAGTTTGACATGTCTTCTTTACTCTACTGCTAGGTCATCATTTCTGTTTGTTTATTACATTATATATATGAATATTCGGAGCTTCATACTATATTTTCTTAAAATTATATAACAACACAGAAATATAAACTTTCATAAAAAAAATTTGATAAAAAAAAAAATTTAACTAAACAATAGGAAGTATATAAATTCAATCAAGAGAAAAATAAATTTACATGCCTAACCATTTAATATAACTGAAAATTAAATACTTAAACAGATAAATTATGAATTTTAAATGTTACATATGATACTTGTTCGAAATGTTGAATGATAAATAAAGGTACTTGATAAATAGAAAATTTAACCATATATGATGATTTTTCGAAAACATAAAACTTTTTTTATGATTTCTTTTGTGAAAATAAATTATATAATTTAAGAATATATAATTTATTTTTTATACAAAGTTTAGAATATTATCATTTTTAATATTTAATTAAATTACTAAATAAAATAATTTTTAACTTAATATAAAATTTCTAAATATTGAATTTTATTTGGTGGCTGTTAAAAGAAAAAATGAATTTGATTTTGTGGTACTAGAATTTTCCACATTGCAAGTACTAGTTGGGCTATTTCACTCTTCCAAATAAAACCCTATATATGGTTTTAGAGATGGACCCGTCTTATAACCAGTGAATATATATAGATGGTCAAAGGTTGAAAGTTTGACCGAATTAAACTGGAATAAAATAAATTATGATTTTTTTTTTTGGTCAATTATATAATAAATGAAAACTGCAGTACAAAATAAAATTGAAGTGGAAGATCATTGGCGCATGGAAAAGGAAAGAGCGAACCAAAATGGAAAAATACCTTTTTGTCCAGTTGTATACACAAATCCCCCTTTCCCCTTAAATTTTGATTCGACGCTTTCACTTCTAATTTATTGTATTTCAGTTTAATTGGTCCAATTTAAACGTAATTTTACTTGTATATCTACGTTACATTGAAATTGGCAAGGATTAAAAACTTATAGTTTAAATTGGGTTATATTTATATGTGCAAAATTATGTCAAATATCTACACTGTGCCATATATTTTGTACCCAAAAAAAAGAAAAATTGGGTTAAATATTCTCAATTGAAATAAACCGAAGGCCAAATATGCTTGATTGCTAAGAAATCAAGGGTTACATACACTGAATTACAAGTAATTTTTTCACATAAAAGATTGCAGTATTTTTGGTTTTTACTTTAGTCAAATCCTAAAAGTCCAACCCGCCTAGGCCTGGAACCCAAGCATTAGTTCTTCGGGTTTATCAGTTTGATCTGCTGGTTTAGTGGTCGAAGTTCAGCTTTTGAAATAATGGAGAATCGACACAAAACCATCAGGACCAATATCCGTTCCAATGGAAGAAAATGAAAGAAAATAATTAAACTTTTGTTTCGCCTTTTTTATATATCGTTTGAGGATGTTTATCAAAACTAATTAATTTATCTTTAATAACTTTCATCTAAAACTGTACATTTTATGTTAAAATTCTATTTTTTCATAATTATCAAGTTTTAATATATGGTTATTTACATTAACTATTAAACTTCTATCACACTTTAAATAAGGATGAATATAAGAAAACATTACTAAAAGTGCATTGATAATTCAAAATGTCATAGTATAGTAAAAATCTTAAAAAGATAAAAAAAAAAAAAAAAAAAGAACAGAGACCATGAAAGGAAAGCCGGTGATGGTGGCCCAAGAATTGGCGAGAGTGGCGCCGGCGAGTTGAATATCACCGAGATGACCGGCCATCATAACCGAAACCAGAGTAATCAAGTAATAGAAAACATTATTGAGAATCAAAGGCAAAGAAAACAAAATTTGAATCTTGCCGTCTTCCATGTCAATCCACCCACTCATCATCCTTGTTTCTTTTTCTCTCCCGCCGTTGATTTTTATTTCTTTGCCTCATTTGATTTTTGATTGAAATCCATTACTTTCGCCTAAACTTTTCAGACTTTACATATTTTTCACATTCTATTATTGTAGTGTACTGTTCACTTATTCATAAATATCTTTATTTTCAATATTATTATATAGTACACTGCGTATTTCACCAATAACTAAATAAAGTATTCAGAAATCATATTTGCAACATGTTTTAAAAATTAATTGGGAAGGAGGTTGGGTATGAGGAAGATTTCATTTTGACTTTTTAGTTACCTAAATAAATTCAAAACAATCAAAGCTTTACCAAAATTGCAAAAGCGGCAACATTGCAAAAAAAAAAAAAAAAAAAAAAAAATTTAACAGTAATAATAATAAAAAAGGTTTATACAAACTGATAGGAAAGATTTAATTCCTATGATTACTAATTCCAAATAATAAATAAAAAGTTTTAATGGAATTTTTTTAAAATTTCTTTGCCATCAAAATTTTGATGACTCATCAATGTGGTATGTCCAACGAATGTGATTAAAAATTTCGAGAAAAAATTTACCATAGATGAAACCTAAAGTTATATGTTGATGACTTTGTCGTTAAAATTTAATATTTATAGTGTTTTTATTCCATTTCTAATCACTACTAGACGAATTATATAATTGACAGAATTTTGAAGGGTAAATAATTTTGATATAACCTTAAATATAGGGCTAACCTAATATATATCGTTATTAGGTTATAATTTTATAATGACTGTTAACGAAATATTCCACATGTCATTCTCACCTTTGACAGTTACAAAGTAAATGTAGAACGTGGTGTTTCCTCATGTAACTTCATTCTTTAGCTATAAATAGCTTCACATTTAATCGTAAATGGATTGGATCTGCTGGGATTTCAAACCTATTATCACGATAACTGACTTTAGCATCAAAGTGTTTGTGGGAAGAACACCTTCCCTCACTGCAACAGGGATCTCGTCAAGGATCGCCTGCCTTCACATCAAAGCTACGATCATCCTAGGTCAACCACATTAAGCCTCTCATCCTATCAAGACTTAAATCAACATACAACGATTGATCTTCACATTATAAATACACAGTTGTACTCAGGCTACAATAGTTGGCGCTATCTGTGGGAAACTGATCAAAAAGCTATTGTTTTGTTTTCTTTGATCAGAAGAAATGCCTCCAACGAAATCTCAAGCCGCATATTCTCAAATGACAATTAACCCAGAAGAAACAAACGTGTAACACAATGATCAAGAAGAAAATGTTGTGACTCAACCTGTGATCCAGCATGTAACTCAACCTGGAGGTTTGAGAGTTATTCCAAATACGGTTCCCTTGATAGAATATGAAGCTCTTAATTAGAAATTTGATGGGAACAACCGCATGCTTGAAAACTTATTGTAATTTGTTCAACAAAAACACCCTCATAATACACTTCCATCAAATCTTTGACCTAAAGAGAGGACTCATGTAGAGCATCATGTATCAAAAGATGAACCCTCTCATCCTTCTTCTAACCATGGGCATCGACATACTCTGGGAAAAGGTGAAGTCCCACTAAGGAACAAAGAAAAAAGAGATGACATTTTGGAAAGCACTTATAAAGGAGAATCTGTATTTAATGTGATAGAACCTGGGAAGTTGAAAAAAATGATCGAAGAAGTTCTAGAGTAGAAGAAGCTAGTTTCTAACAACAAAGGGCAACAAGGGAGAAAGGTTTCCTTCATTGAAGAAATCGTGAATAAACCTTTTCCAAAGAAATTCAAGATGCCCCAGCTAGCCACATACTCAAAGAAAGGTGATCCTCATGATCATATGTAGAATTATGAAGTTGTAATGTTACTGCATGGATGGGAAGATGCGATCATGTGTCGAGCATTCTCCCTTACCTTGACTTAGCATACTCACATATGGTTTAATAGCCTAAAAGAAGGATCACTCTCTAGCTTCGATGAACTCTGAAATGAATTCACAATTGCTTTCATCATCAATACTAGAAGAAAGACGGATGCTACCTATCTTCTTACCATCAAACAAGAAGAAAGAGAAAGTCTGAGAGATTATGTCGAAAGATTTCGTGCAGCAATGTTGGAGATTCAAGATCTTTAGGTTGGGATGGCTATGGCAGGAGTTCTTTAAGGAACAAGGTCGCGAGGTTTTCAGAAATCTCTTTCTTATAATCAACCTTCCATCCTTGAGGATTTATTCAGTCGCGCCAATAGATTGATCCTTTCTAAGGATGTCATGACAAATGTTGTTGGAGGAGGAAACACGAATAAAAAAAGGAAAGAAAGAAATGAAGTTAAGAAGGATGGGAAAGGGCAAGAAGTAAGCCATGCTCCAAAGCTAAGATTTGAAAGCTTTAGACCTTTACTTCAACCTTGCTCCAACATCCTTGTGGCAATAGAAGGATCTGGACTCCTCACCCTCCCTCCAAAAACCAACAGGACAATGGGAAAGTTTGTTGATGCTTATTGTCGATTCCATAAGACTCATGGCCACTCTACAGACATATGCAGAGAAATAATGAATGAAATAAAATCCTTGGTACGACAAGGTAAGCTTGGGATGTTTGTGTATGCAGAAAGGAAGGAAGAAAGACACTCATACTAAAATAAAAAGAGGTATGAATACAACAAAGACAAAGATAATCTAGGATATTTCAAACCAAGAGAAGATAGGAAAGAAAAAGCCTCTATCTTGGATAATAAGCCAACACATCTAGTAACAAAAGTCATTTCAGGTGGAGAAACCTTGGCAGGAGAATCATCTGCATCTAGAAAAGCTTATGCAAGGTAAGCTTATGAAGTGAATCATGTTATGGAATTCCAAGAAGAAGAAGAATCCATAATCTTTACACATGCTAATCAAGGGAATGTGGTTATACCTCATAACGATGCAATGGTGATAATGGCCATCATTATGAAGTTTCCGGTAGAGAGAATTCTTATTGACAATGGAAGTTCTATCAGTCTTCTGTATTGGAATTGTTTTGAGAAGATGAACCTGTCCATGGATAGACTGAAGAAAGTGCAAACTCCTTTTTTTAGTCTTTCAGGAGAAGTTGTCCCCATATCAAGATCAATTCACCTGCCAAGGTGAAGAGCCTTGTAGCATTACAAGGATGGCAAATTTCATAGTATTTAAATCAGTATCTCCAGCTTACAACGTGATACTGGGAAGGCTATTACTGAATGACATGAGAGCTGTGATTTCCTCAAATTATCTATTGATGAAATTCCCTACACCTAAGGGAATAGGAAAAGTACGTGGTGATCATAGAAAAGCTCAGAGTTGTTATGTTTCCTCTATTCAAAGGAAAGCAAATTGCAAAAGGAGAAACAATGATAATTTTTCAAGAGTTAGAGAATAAGCCAAACCAGTTGAAGAGGTGGAACCTGTGAAATTAAGAGAAGATGATCCAGATAAGATCATATATATTGGAAGTCAAATGCAGAAGGAAACAAAGGAAGAAATTATCGAATGCTTAAGAAAGAACGTGGATGTGTTTGCTTGGTACCTACTAATATGCCAGGTATAAGTTTGGAGGTAGCTTGTCACCATCTAAATGTTGATCCCAATGTGAAAGTTGTTAAACAGAAGAAGAGGAACATAGCACCAGAAAGGCATTAAGTCTTAGAAGAGGAAATAGACAAGTTACTTCAGGCTAACTTCATCCAGGAGGTTCATTATCCTAATTGGCTCGCAAATATGGTAATGGTAAAAAGCCAAATGGGAAATAGAGAATATGCATAAACTTCACTGATTTGAACAAAGCTTGTCCAAAAGATTCATATCCTTTACCTCAAATTGACAAAATGGTGGATCTAAGTTTTGGATATGAGTTATTGAGTTTTATGGATGTTTTCATGGGACACCATCAAATAATGATGAATCCTTCAAATGAAGAAAAAACTGCATTCATCATTGATAAAGGAATGTATTGCTATCAAGTAATGCCTTTTGGGCTAAAAAATGCAGGTGCAACATATCAAAGGATGATCGACAAAGTATTCAAACCCTTGTTGGGTACCACCATGGAAGCATATGTGGATGACATGATTGTCAAAAGAAATAAAGGAGAATTACATGTTGAAAAACTCAATAAGGTGTTTAGTGTGTTAAGGAGCTACAATATCAAACTCAACCATAACAAATGCATATTTGGAGTGCAATTAGAGAAATTTCTAGGTTATATAATAACCGATAGAGGCATTAAAGCAGATCCAAAAAAGTCTAGGCCATATTACAGATGAAACCCCCAACTTGAATTAAAGAAGTACAACATTTAATAGGAAGAATAACGTCATAAAACAGATTCCTTTCTAAGTAAGCTGAAAAAAGCCTTCCATTTTTCAAAACTTTGAGAACAACAAAGAATTTTTATTGGATGCCAAAATGTGAAAAAGCTTTTGAAGAGCTGAAAGAGTACTTAAAAGGGATACCCTTTTTAACTATACCTGAGCCTGGGGAGTCATTATTCATATATTTGGGTGTAAGTAATGTGGCATTAAGTGCAGTCTTGTTAAGAAAAGAAGGAAAGATTGACAAGCCGATTTACTATGTTAATAAAATACTCCAACGTATAGAACCTCGATACCTATTTGCTGAAAAAGTTACACTTGCATTGGTAATGTCATTTCGAAAGCTAATACCCTACTTCCAAGCTCATCTTATAGTAGTCTTGACAGATGAACCTTTACATCAAGTTTTACAGAAACCAGAATGTTCAGGGCATGTCACTAAATGGGCAATCAAGTTAGGAGAGCATGACATCAGCTTTGAGCCTAGACAAGCAATCAAAGGACAAGATTTAGCTAATTTCATTGTAAAATGCACAAGAGAAAAGAAATCATCTGAAGAAAGTACATGCAATATGGAAGTTATTTGTCAATGGAGCATCCAACATCAAGTAGTGGAGCAAGAATAGAGCTAATATCTCCTGAAGGGGATCCATTATACTATTCCCTATGTTTTGCTTTTATAAGCTCAAATAATATCACTAAATATGAGGCTCTCATCGCTGGAATAAAGCTTGCCAATCAATTACAGGTAAAAAAGTCGATAGCTTACAGTGATTCACAATTGGTGGTTCAAAAATTTCATGGAGAATAGGCTGAATACATCTGTACCCCCTTGAACTTGGCCTAAAGAGCCAACTGGCCCCCAAACTTACAAAGTGTCCAGTTACCCCATTGAACTTTGAAAAACCGACCCAATTTTCCCACTAGGTCCTACTAAATCAGTGTTTGAGCGGTTTGAAAAGTCAAACGTGAGACAACCAATAAATGATTAACATGTGATAGCAAGGGGGTAAACTGGGTCACTTTTTCAATGTTTAGGGGGCTAACTAGACAAACACAAAGTTCAGGGGAGCACTAGTGATGTCTAGGATAAGTTCAAGGGGGTCCTGATGTATTAGGCTTAGAGAATATGAAGCAAAAGAGCCTATCATTATTCAGTACCTTGGTAAAGTGAAGTCCTTATCAAAAGAGTTTGAAGAGTTCCAATTGTGACAGATCAACAGAAACTCTAATACTTATGCAGATGCATTATCCAAGCTTGCATCATAAATGCAAGCAAAAGGGAGAGTAGTGCATATTGAAGAACTCAAAAGGCTAAGTGTAGAAGAAAAAAATTGTATCATGTGTTGTAGAAGGAAAATATTGGAGAACTCGCTTTATAAAATTCTTGAAAACAGAGGAGCTGCCTACTGAATCAATAGAAGCTAAAAAGTTAAAGGTGAGATTAGCTCGTTTTACTCTGATTGGAGACGTTCTATACAAGAAAGGATTTTCCATGCCACTTCTTAGATGTCTTCAAATGAAGTAGTATATGCACTAGTTGAAATACATGAAGGAGTATGTGGGGAACATCTGGGAGCAAGAGCGTTAGCAACCAAGGTACTATGATCTAGATTCTTCTGGCCTTCCTTGAAAGATGATGCTTTGAAAAAGGTTAAAGAATCTGATAAATGTCAAAGGTTTTCTCTTATCCAACATGCTCCTATTTCAAATTTCAGAAGCTACATTAAGACAACTCCTTTTGCCAAATAGGGATTGGACCTCTTAGGACCTTTCCCTCAAGCAATTAGAGGAAGAAAATATTTGATGGTAGCTACTGACTATTTTACCAAATGGGTAGAAGCTGAACCCCTGGCTACCATCACCGTAAAGAAGGTAAAAGGCATCATGTGGAAGGATATCATCTGTCGATTTAGGATCCCAAGGGTTCTGGTAGTAGATAGAGAAAGTAGTTTGATTGTGAGTCATTGAAAAAATTCTGTGAAAATCTTCATATTCATCTTAGCTTTGCATCTATAACTTACCCTCAAGATAATGGGCAAGTAGAGAGAAAAGGAGGGCTTGCAAATGTTCTTGGACAAAGAAAAAGGGCCATGGGTTGATGAGCTTCTATCAATCCTCTAGGCATATAGAACTATAAGTAGAATTTCAACTGGAGAAACTCCTTTCAACTTAGTTTATGGAATGGAAGCTTTGATCCTAGTTGAGATAAGGGTAACTTCTATAAGAATGATTGAGTTTGATGAAGAAGCCAATTCTAAAGCAATTAGTGATAACTTGGACTTCTTAGATGAGCATAGAGACCAAGCGTGCATACACTTAGCATCATATCAATATAAAGTGTCTCGATATTATAATCTAAAGGTGAAAGAAAGATCATTAGCTTAGGGAGATCTTATTTGAAGGAAGACAATAATAACCAATTCCCATCTTGAAGAAGGAAAGCTTCACCCAAATTGGGAAGGGCCCTATCGAGTTAGAAGGATAATTGGTCCAGGAACTTGTGAACTTAAAACTTTAGAAAGAAGAAAGATTGGCAAGACTTGGAATGTAAATTATCTAAAGCTTTATTTTCAAATTAGTTGTATTCTGTAACTGTTATTATGAATTAATGAAGATGATAGAGCCATAATTGCAGTCCTATGGTTTTTTCCCTTATTGGGGTTTTCCACATAAAAATATCATGTTATATCTTTATTTTCATTATTTATTTTCTCCATCCAGCGTCACATTCTTATTTTATAAGCTCATAATATAGAAGCAATGACTTTATATAACTTGTATCTTCTACGAGGGAAGACCAATCTTAATAAATTATCTTACCAATCTTATGAAATACCCTTCTATGAAGGAAGGATTTTAACATGATCTTCTATGAGAGAAGACATAATGCACATATTCTCCAAAACTGTTAAGACACCTGGTACACAAAAAAAAGACTAATCTTTTATGAGGGAAGATAGTCTGCTACGCAATCATATTCTCCAAAACTGTTAAGACACGTGGTAAGCAAAAAGAAGGCTCATCTTTTATGAGAAAAGATAGTCTGCTACCATGGTACATGTGGTCTTATACTTCTAATATGTTAAGATTCTGATAACAAAAAGGTTCATTTTTTTTATAAAGAAGATAGAGCTTTTGATCAGGATGCACACAAAAGGAAGTGTATTTGCATAAAAAAAATCACATGTAATTCAAATAAATTACAAGCGATTAGGGAGCAGTAAGTATCCAAGAAAAGCAAATATGATAACAAATAGCTTATATAGTTCATTTAAATAAAAGTTTGTAAAAAAATAATATAAAAAAACACACAGCTAATCTACATAAACTATGATATATAAATTTAAGTTGTAGCAGCAGAAGCAGGGGTAGAGACATCACCAACGGTAGCCTCCTCCTGAACTTCATGATCCTCTTCGAGACCCTGCAAGGTTGGTATCTTATCATCACAAGCAACCTCTTCTGAAGAGGATGGTATCTTATCATCTTTAGCAATGTCTTCTAAAGGAACATCAAACCCATTTTTCCCATAGAACTCCCAAGGACCATTGAGAATGTCTAAATCGTTAAAAAGGGCATTGTTCACAGAAGAAGCACTGTCATCTTCATTAGGATCAAAACTTTTCCAAGGACTAAGATTAGAAATAGATTGAGCCTTTGAAAAGACCAACTCAGGATAAGCATGGCTATGCTTTTTTTCAAGGATTTTTTTAGCAAGGTAAAAACCAATTTTAGAAAAGGAGACCCCCATTGCACATTTCTTTTTGTAACATTCTTTAGATTCTCTATACTTGAAAATAGTAGTAGAGCAGATAGATGCATGTTCATTTTTAAGTTCTTGCACAACTCTCCTTTCATCATCTAACTTTCCCTTAAGTTTATTGAAGTCTTCATAAAGACGTGTATGATTATCTACCAACTTATCATAATTGCTCATTAGAAGAGAGTACTTAGAAGCATTCACTTTCAAATTATCATGATCAGACTCTAATGATCGGACACGCTTTTGAAGCTTTTTATTCTGCTCTTGTACTTCTTTATTGCTCTGGTCTATTTCATGTAACTTTCTCTGAAGGTCATCGATAGTACGAGTCAAACTCTTTTCACGATCATAAGACACATCAGTTTTTTTTGGTGATTCATCGAGCCTTTTTGTCAATAACCTTACAAATCCAAGAGCCAATGAAGCACGTTGAGCCCCCTTTCATCCAAATAAGATAAACATATGAGATTTTTATATAAAATTCATGTTTAGAGATATAAAAAATGGTAATAAATAAAGCTATATACCTCAAC
The DNA here is from genome assembly GCA_039660915.1 of Euphorbia tirucalli. NCBI lineage: Eukaryota > Viridiplantae > Streptophyta > Magnoliopsida > Malpighiales > Euphorbiaceae > Euphorbia > Euphorbia tirucalli. The sequence continues at coordinate 48,282,568 of CM077636.1, forward strand.
AATTTTACATTCAGCAACATTGATATTTTCATACATATTTTTGCAATATGTTTCTTCATCTCAAGGGAGAATAGAAGAAATCATCAACCTTGAAGCTACTCCCTGTTGCTCAATTGAATAGGTGTCTACCAAACCAGGATACACCCTGAGTCTTCACCTTTAAAAGAAGTCTTCAAGGTTGGGCTATTTTTTTATATGTTCCAAAATGACAAAGGTATTTCCAATGAGGGAAAAATAAGATGATGCCTAGGAAGAGATTCAGAATGAAGCTCCCTTCTATCATGGTGTAAAATTGCACTAGGAAGGGGACTTAAGCCACCCTTCTCATCCTATCAAGATTTAAATCAATACATGACGATCGATCTTCCCATTATAAATACACTATTATACTTAGGCTACAACAAATTTATTAGCATCTTTCTTCTTACCTAACACAACAATCAGTCTTTCTATCATCTAGAATACATTACAAGGACCCTAAATTTTGTTTCATTTAATAGTTTAATCCCTACAATAAAAAACCAACAACAATAATTATATTCTTGATTCTCCAATTATTAGAAATGGAACAAAATTGCTAGAAAACATTAATTTTATAATACAAAAGTCCTTGTAGTTTAACTTTTGTTATCTTTTTGGCTGGAACTCACCACATTTATTCGTTGAAAATATCACTTGAATGCTCGATAATTATTTTTTTACCTATGGAACATGAATGAATGGAAGTTTGTGGCAATTCTATTCCATTTCTAAAAGTTGGAGGATCATAAATGTAATTATCTTTGGTAATTTTTTACCGTATGGAATAAAATGTTCAACATAACAAAAGATAGAGACTTTATAATGTGTTTTGGATAACACATGGATTAACTAGTGTATTAGGTAAAATGTTAGGGATTAATAAATTAGTACCCTATTTTAAAATAGATTAAAATGTCTTGGAGCACTTAGAGAATCCGAGAAAGCCCTATAAGACAACATGGAATTAAAGAGACAATGTTGCTTATCCAGGGTTTGTACTTTGATGCTTAAGTTAGCATTTAGATGAGCTTTTGGAGAATATGTTAAAAAGAGTTGAGAGAATGGAGTTACCTCTAACTCGAACTCTTCCTTTTTTTATAGGTGTTGAGTATTAATTACATATCAATGACCTCAAGTAGCATTTTGGTAGCGTCTTGTGTCGTAAATGGACCATTACCAGATGTTGGGCTATTACCCATCACTCCAAGCTAGCTTTTAAATCCTTTGATCATATACAAACCCAACTTAGATTGAGAGCTGGGCATGCATATTTATGGTTACAGAGTTTATGGACTCTCTAGAAGAAGCAAGTTGAACTTCTAATTAGTCGATGTCAAGGAGAATGAGCCCAATACTTAAATATCTTTTGTTATTAGCAGTCCCCCTAAATTTGTTTTTGAACAACATATCTTATCATCACATCTCTACCATGACCATATTAAATTGTGGACGAGTATACACAATGATTGATGGTGTTGTTTCAGTGGCCCAGTAATGATATTAAATTATTAACACAAATTCCAAGAGACATGTTCATGGGCTATGCTGGGGGGGGGGGGGGGGCGCATAGAGGGGGCACTTGCCCCCCCCCCCCCCCCAACCACCGCTACTCAAAAGTTAGGGGTGCTGCAATTGCCCACCAACTTCTGGGGAAGAAGACAGTCCAACCCTATGGACTGGGCTTTTTTTTTTCTAGGGGGAAAACGACGTAGTTTTACCCTTTTTTTTTTTAAATAGCCCAGCCCTAATGGGTTGGCCTATTTATTTTTTTTAATCTTCTTCCATTTTTATTCTTTATTAAATTCTTTTCTTTGTCTTTCTTTTTTCTTTTCTTTTCTTTTCTTTTTTAGATGAAATGAGAAGTATTTCTTGATGTCTTTAAATTTTCATATTCTAATGGAGTTTTTTATAAGAGAAAATATGCTAGTATTTTATATAATGATTTATGCTTAAAGGAATTATTTTTATAATTAAAACATCTTAAAATTGTAGTGATTATGGTTAATTTCCTGTTTGACTATTCTTTTTTTTTTTATATATATAGTTTTTGGAATTTCTTGGGCAAAATTCCTGATTTGTTGCCAAAAAGCTGTCTGTCGTTGACACAAAAGCAAACTAGAGCTAAAAATGGCAAAATGGCAAGTTGGCTGCAGAATAAGATTTTACAAAATCTGGAAATGCTTTTCTAGGAAGTTTTGTTGACTAAGTTTCATTAGCTGAAGCTGGGAGACAATTTCAGAGCACTTTTTGAATCTTATCTTTGACTTGTAATCGTTAGATTAAGGACACGTGTTACTTTGTGATGTTTTGAAGGCATGTTTCCCTAGTTTGCTTGGAGTTCCTATATATACTCCTCTTAAATAGTAGTTATGAGCCTCCTTCTTTAATTTTCCAGTATTTTTAGTTAGTTTCTCTTGAATGCCTTCTATGGCAAAACCTGTTCTATCCATGGAGGAGTAACTCTAAGGATGTAAGCCAGCAATGGCTAGTTTCAGTAAGTGTTTCTAATTAATTTAAGGTATTTTTCGGTTATATGCATATCTTTCATGTGATTGTTGTAATAAATGAGCTTAGCTACCTCATTATTATTTATTAATATGTTAAATGTAATGAAAGTAGATTTAATATACGGAGAATGAATGAAATTATGCTTATAGTTAACTTAGTAATGACTTTGAACTATATGTTATGGGTTGAATGTCGAATGCATTCTTTATTTGATGCTCTCTTAATCTTTATGCATGTTTTAGCCTCTAATTGCAGAGAATGCTCCAGCTAATTATTCTAGAACATAGGTGTGAGCACGAGTTTTCCCAACCTCTATGATGAGAATCCTATGTTACCTTTTAAGCTCACGAACGTGAATTGGACTTGAGAATGAGCGGGATGCTGCCTAGGATGTCTCGAACACTCCAAAAACCCGAACTGTCCTTGATCCGAAACCCCGAGAAAGCTCCTTCAAGGGATTAGAGGGTTTAGAGGTGAGCGTAGGATTTAGGAGAATCTGCCCCAGCTCTGGTCAGAGCCTTACGGCTATAGTATTACAACTTTGCAGCTCTGATGGGCAGCTAACTTGCCTGTGGAAAATAGAGCAAGTTGGCAGAAAAAGGGGAGTGGCTCGAGATTTTTGGGCTGAAATCCTGGAGCAGCAATCGATTGTGAGATGATAAGAGGAAAGAGAGGAGAAGCAGATTAAGACCAAAAAACTGAAAGGAAAAAAAAGAATGAGAAATCAGAATTAAGAAGAAAGAAGAGAAAGGGAGAAAAACAGAGGAGGAGAGGGAAAGAAAGAGGGACCAGAAAAATAGACCGAAAAACACATTAATCACCTTAAGTGAGAGTTCCTAGCCATATCACAATTTTTCGGACTTGTTCTCGGGTTCGTTCGGATCGATTCCGGGCATGTATCCAAAGATTTCGGGATGTTTGAGAATTCAAGGCATGCTTCGATTTCTCTATCCACTTTCGATTGTCCAATACATTGGAACAACAACAAGGTAAACTCTGAAAGGCCTTGAACTTGTATTCATTGCTTTTTTCATGTGTTTTTCTCTCTTTCATCAAATTTCCAGAAAACTAACTGCCCAGCTAAAGCCTCACGGCTGTGTTTGCTTTGAATTCAGCAGCATGGCTACAGTTCTTTAGAACAGAGCATCATGACTGTAATCCTACAGCCACACGCCTGCGTTCTTCCGGGCAGAAACCTGAAAAAGCCCCAAACGACTGAACGTAGTCCCTTTTCTATTTCGTTCATTTTATTATGATCTATTTCGGTCTGAACACATCTGTGCATTACAAAATTTTGGTTTTCAAATTTCTAACTGCGTGGATGTGAGATTTTCGATTTCCTGGATTTCAGTTTTATGGAATTCGAAGTCGTTCGATCCAAATCAGATCCGTTGTCTAGTGTTAGCGTACCCCCGGACTCTAGGAAAATGCTTAGGAAACATCGAAAATGAGCAAAATAGTGATTTTCAAATCGAGACAACTAATTTCAGGTTCTGGATAGTACAGCCACACGGCTGAAGTAGTTAGAGCCGCACGGCTCTAACTAGAGCTGTACGGTTGTAGTCTCCAGAAGGAGGCAGAATCATGGGATGACCCACACGGATGTCGTCGCGTGGAAACATCGAAAATAAGCAAAATAGTGATTTTCAAAGTGAGACAACTAATTTTAGGTTCTGGGTAGTACAGCCGCACGGCTGAAGTAGTTAGAGCCGCACGGCTCTAACTAGAGCTGTACGGTTTTAGTCTCCAGAAGGAGGCAGAATCATGGGACGACCCACGTGGACGTCGTCGCGTGATGTTGTCTTTAGAATCAAACCATTTTTTGCGTGTTCATGTTTTTTAGACCCTAGATGCATGTCGAAATTAGGAAACCCACACGAACGGAACCCCGAGATCTGGGATAACCGACCCGCTAAAAGGGAGAAATTTGTATGAAATCGAGCCAAGCCATTTTTCAAACTTGTTTTCCAGCATAAAACCTATAGGACGTTCCAAAATTGTTTTCCAGGTCTAGTCGGGTCAACTGCCCAAGTTGGCCTCGGCTATCCCCTAAATACATGCCCCTGCTCCTAAGGATCCAAATTCTGTCCTATTGTAAGTCCTACTCATGTTTATAATATAACTGTACTAACCACCTATCTTACAGCTTTTAGTTTTTCTTTTTATTATTTTGAATGTATTTAATAGGTTAGCTCGTGTATTTTAGGCGTTTGTAATTTTTAGATCTCCGTGTATCTAGGCACTTGTAATGTGAGGACAAGAGTTTTCCTTTTTATTCGATTTGGTTGTATAAGCTGGCCTTTATTTCTTTGGATTGTTTGGATGCGTGTTTACTTTTTCGTACTTTATTATCCCGCAATTTATTTCTGTCATTTGTATGAGCATTGGCTGATAATTAAACATAAAATGGGTAGGAAAATAATAAGTGAACGAAATATGGTAATATAAATTAGAAAATAAATGCAAGCTTGAGGTTGAATAGATGAGTTACTCGAACCCTAAATCTCTGGATTAGGTAAAATAGTCTACGCTAGATAGGGAGTTGTACCAGAATTTCCCGGAAGAGCTGATTCGGGTGGTGACTCTGTCATTGATCTCGAAATTTAGGTTTCGAGATCTTTAAGTAATAAAATGGGATTTTCCAAAGTGTAAAACCAGTTTGCTAAAATTCACATTTAAATAAAATGTTTTCTACAAAAAGGGATCTCCAAACAAATCAATGGTTTTCCTAAACAAGATATAAACCTATCTTTTTTCAAAATCAAACTTCCCAAAACCTCAAAACCCAGTCTCTTTTTCCCCGGTTCACTTCGCTGCATTCCTGCTTTCGTTCCGTTAATGAAAGGTCGTCCGCTCACAGTGGTGAATCCACTGGGGATAAAAGTTTCTTAAAAAAAAGTTTTTATAAAAACTTAAGGAACTTAGGTAACTACTGAAATATAACCTCGCTTGCAGTCATTTTACTAGTTCATAGTGCCATATTCTATTCACACTTGCATATCATGGCATTTTCTTCTTCTCAATCCCTCAAACTCACTGATCATCCCGGTTTACTTCTGAAGGTGACCTACCTCTGCCGCTAAGATTGGAGGCACTCGAAGAGGTAAACCACTTATAGCACCTCATGAACCTTACATCATGTTCTATGATAAGGAGTGTATACTCGCTATGGGAACCTGTACGACCTTTGGTTTGACTTTGGCCCACATGTAATGACTTAGCAACCTCCCCTTAGGACTACCAAAACATAAATTTGAAATTGGACATCGAGAGTACGCGTTTGTATTCCCGGTTGATGCCAAAGAGACCGAACACCTAGGAAGAATGCAGACCAATCAAAAGGAGCAATAAGGTTAGAAGGGTGAGCATATTATTGTGTGTGCTAACATTTGTTCTGTGGTGGTTTTATGTTACCTTTTTTTTTCATAAAGCATCAAACACGTATAATCATTCGTGTGTCACTCTAACCACATCTTTGTACAGCCATTTTTTCAAGACATATACATATGTGTGACATAGATACTAACCACATCTTCATGCAGCCACGACATTTTATTTGTTTGCTATATACATCTTTTGTGTGACATTTTCATGAAGCATACATAATCTTTGTATGACATGCATCCTAACCACGTCTTTGTGTAGCCATTTGCATTTTGTGTGACATGGACATTCATATCATCTCATTACACTTAGTATAAGGACGTTCTGAGAATGCCTATCATGGTCATTTTGTTTCATACCATATCGGGTGTCCCAAAGCTACCCATGTCCTGCCCGTGCACCGATTTGCACTTGGCCATTCCACTATCCCACATCATCCACTAAGGGACCACAATGGTTTTAGGTCTATTTTCGTGTGGTGATTCACACGATGTCATTACATGATATCATAACATCATCATAGGTGTGACGATGATGCCGATGTCTTGTTTGTGTGTCACGATCCACATCAGGTTGTTTCATAACATTGTTGAATCATTTAAGGTGCTCCACCAGTATCAGATTATTACACATATAGGGGCATTTCGTTATATTATCAAATCATACAAGATGTTCCATGAACACTGAACCTCTGTCCGTGTCTTATTTCACACGTGACTTATTTGTAACATCATTTCACATCAGACGCCCTAACAGTGTCAAAAATCTGTCCGTGGGACGGCTTCCACATGACCACTTCATATCACTTTATTGACCTATAAAGAGTTGAATCTCTGTCCGTGTGACGACTCACACGCGACCTTTTTGCTTTGTCCTTTGCATGGCATTAAGCATTCTTGGAACGTCTAAAATAAGAAAGATGAAAACAAAGAAAGTCACATTCATTATCATTCTCATCCATGAAACTTCATTCAAACACAATCATCTCATGATCATACCTTACACATCACTTAAGGCGTCGTGTCTAGGGTTATGACATACATCCACGATGCTAACTCTATACAGAATGTCCAGTTTGGAGTCGAACTCTAAAGCGACTAGTATGAGTTGAACCAGGTTCCAGTCAGCCAGTTCAGTCAGTATAATCAGAATCAGTAACTATGGAGGAATTTAGGATCAGTTTAGATTTGGAATCAGAGCAGGAATTCGGGGACAGTTGTCTTCCTTACCAATTGACAATCAGTTTGTGTTAGAAGAAGCAAACAAAATGGAAATGGCTTAAGATGGATCTAGTGGAGGGATGCCTTTTGACATGAATGCATTCATGAATGCCTTTCTAAATTTAGATCAGTTTAAAGCTATTATCAGAGAGCATGAGCAAGCTGCGATGACCACCAGTGCGGGTCAGAATAGTCAACCAGTCTAACCTCCAGTCAAGAATGAGGGGAATGTTATTCAGGGAGCCCCCAACTCGGGAAGACATATTCCCAGCAGTAGCAGGGTGGCCATTCCACATCGGGAAATTGATCATCAGTCTGAAGAAGACGAGGCTTTTGTGAGGGCGAGGAAGCCTTAATTGAGATGACTTCTGAAAACGTCTCAAGGAGAAGTTCTTTGATCTTAAAGCTCTACTGCCGAGGCTGAGGGAGATGGTGCATTATAACCCTGTCAGGTGTGCAGACCCAGCTGCTCTGTTGGCAGAAGGAGGAGAGCCACTCCCAGTTGGTTTCCAGATGCCTTACTTGCCCTTGTACACTGGAGAGGGCCCACCAGAGGCTCACTTGGACAGCTATGTGAGGATTATGTCCAGTCTAAGGATCGAAAAAGTCCACCTGTTGAACCTATTCCCAACAACTCTGAGGGGTGCTACTGTTAAGTGGTACTTGAAAATGCCAATACATACCCGCTCCATATGGGAAGATTTGGCTGAGGCATTTGTGAAGCAGTACGCCTATAACACTTAGGTGGAGACCACTCTGGAAGACCTAGAAAGGATTTGTCAGAAGCCCAACGAGTTTTTCTCGGCATACTACAAAAGATGGATGGATGTCCAGGTACTGGTGGACGGGGCTCCGAAGCTGGAATCCCTTATTGTGAAGTTAGTTAACAGTAGCTTTCCACTTTATAAGGAGAAGATGAAGCTGAAGAGATTCCACTCTTCCAATGATGTTGTGGAATTTGCTAAGTGAATCAAAAGGTATGAAGAGGAAGAGCAGATGAACAGACAGAGCTCGGGCACTTATCGAGGTAGCTGGGGGTATACATAAGGATATAAGGCTGGTAGCTCTATGACCACGCCGATTGGATCTAATTCAAAGCCAGCTCACACTGCATTATTAGATCAGGTAAGAGAAGTAGATAGGGAGACAGTGGCCCAGGGCGGGCAACCAAGGACTCCTCAGAGGCTCACTAACCTGTGGGTCGAATCTTTGGGCCACATTTTTGCCAAGTGTAGGAAGGCTGGTTTGCTGTCAAGTTTGAAGCCTTATGTTCCTCCCTCCGAGTTAGATAAAGACAAGTTCTGTGCTTGCCATGTGATGGTAGGACATCGCATAAATGAATGAACTGGTTTGATAAAGGCCATTTAGTGGCTAATTAGTGAAGGGAAGATTATAGAGCCCACCTTAAAGCCTGGTGTTCAGAGGAACCCCTTGCCCAACTTTGGGGGTCAGGTTAATATGGTCCAGTTCGGAATGCCGGCCAACTGTGTGTTCACTTAGATTATCAAGGCTAATCTAAGTGGACAAACGCTTATAGCCGAAGAGGAGGAAGAAAAAGCAGAAGAAGCTGAAGAACAGGCATTGGTAGTAAAGAATGGGCAGGGTCCGATTGATCTGGCTGATATTGACCTAGATGATGATGATGAGGATTTTGGGTTTGAAGAACCAAAGCTGATTTACCCAGTAGAGACGAGAAGGGGAACAATGATCACAAAGGATGGTCCTGTTATGCACATCACTAGAAGCGGTAGGGTTATCAACCTACTAATGTGGTTCCTCAAGTGCCACCGAGAAGAAGTAATCCAGTTGTAGGGGCAGAGGTGACCATTCAAGTGCTGAGAGATAAGGGAGAGGATGTTGTGGTTGAGTAGTTGAAGAGAACACCTGCCCGAGCTAGTATTTGGCATCTTCTCATGGAATCTAAGAAACACCGTGAGATAGTGGTGAAACAGTTCATGGAAATGGATGTTACCCATACAATGTCCCCTGATGAAGTATATGCCATGATAAGGGGAGTTGACCTGAAAGCTAACCAAGCCCCATAATTTAGTTTTGGAGTGTCTGACTTGTCGCCGGAGGGCGTGAATCACAACCGGGCTTTGTACTTAAAAGTGGAGATCATAGATAGGGTGATGCCTTGTGTGATGGTTGATGATGGCTCAGCCCTGAACATCTGCCTTTCTAAAATTCTGCCATACCCGGGCATTAGCACATAAGCACTCTGCTGGTCTAGCATAGTGATCAGAGCATATGAAGACAGTAAGAGGTCGGTGATCGGCACATTTGAAGCTGAAGTTGGTGTTAGGGAGGTTAAGTCCAAAGTGATGTTCACAGTCATTGACATCCTTATCACATTTTCTCTACTTCTCGGAAGGCCTTCGTTCCATGCCTTAGGATGTGTACCATCAACTCTGCACCAGAAAGTGAAGTTTCTGATAGGAGGGAAAGTCATGAATGTAAAAGCTGATGAGCCATCTGTGGTAGCTGCTTTGAATGTTATAGAGCAGTCGATGACTGGGTTTCAGGTAGCAGTGGTTTCAGGTGAGAGCGAGAATAAGCCGAAGTTCCTAGAATGGATCCACAAATACTTTGCTAAACAGAAGTTTGAACCCAGTAAGGATTAAGGGCAAGGTAGTAAGGCATTCCCAAGTTCAATATTGAGGCTAGCAAACACCGTTAGCATGGGCTCGGTTGCCATGAAGAAGGGAATAAGCCAAGCAAGAAGTATGTGAACCTGGTTGACACTTTCATTCGTGCAACCCAAGAAGTATACAATGGAGCTCCTAAGCTAGTGATAGTCGAAGGAGGTCAGCCGGGATTTTAAATCTTCTCTGATGTTGTTGACTTCAGTAAGTATGGGGTCGAGCCGGTTGTGAATATGCTGCGCATTGGGACTGAAGATAAAGGGAAGAAGGTTCTAAAAGATCAAGAAAAGGCAGTTGGATAGGTCAGAGTTGAATTTGGAAACAAAGAGGAATCAGCTGAGAAAGCCAACCCAAAAGGTGGAGAAGTTGAAGTAGCCCTTGAAACCCTTGCCAAAGCGCTGACTGCTCTGATGAAGGCAAATATGGGTCCTGGGAAGAAATAAGCACCTATGGTGCAGTCCCAAGAAGAACTGATGAGTGAAGCTGTGAGAGAACTGGCCAAGCTGATGATGGTAGGAAATGCCAAGATGACGAAAGAAGAGCTACCCACTGACCAGAAAGAAGCCCTTAAGGGTGATCTGGGAGACCTATTTGAAGAAGTTGATGATGCTACAGCAGGAGAAGACCCTCCGTATAGGTAGGATGATAGTTATTTCAATGTATCTGTTTCTTCTGTTTTTGATGTAAACAATTCAGCCTATAAGGTACTTAATGCAATGAAATCTGATTTCGCTTACGTGTGTGATGTTTTTCCAGATGGAAATGTGCATACATATAAACATTCATTTAATGTCTTTAGCATACATGACGCATCATTGCATGAAATGAATCTAGGAACAGATGATGGTCCGAAAATGGGATCCGTCTCTAAAGACCTCACCCCTGATGAAAGGAAAGAAATTATAAAGGTGCTCTAAAAGCACGTAAAAGCCTTTGTCTAGTCCTATGACGACATGCCTGGGGTTGATAGAGAGATTGCAGAGCACAGAATTCTGACAAATCTAAAAATGAAACCTATCAAACAGAAGCTTAGAAGACTCAGACTAGAATGGGCGGAGAAAGTTAAGGAAGAAGTAGCCAAGAAGATAGAGGCAAGGTTCCTGAAAGTAGTAGAATATCTAGGATAGTTGGCCAACATCATACCAGTTGCAAAGAAAGATGGCCGAGTCAGGGTTTGTGTGGAGTACAGAGATCTGAACAAAGCATCACCCAAAGATGACTTCCCACTATCGCATATTGATGTTTTGATTGACAGTGCCGCCAAGGCGGTAATGTATTCGTTCATGGAGGGATTCTCAGGGTATAATTAGATTTTGATGGACATCGTTGACAAAGTGAAGGCAGCCTTCATCACAGAATGGGGAGTCTATTGCTACAGGGTTTTGCCGTTTGGGTTGAAGAATGCCGGGACAACTTATCAACGGGTAGTCACCGTACTTTTACATGATATGATCTAGAAGGAGGTCAAAGTTTATGTAGATGATATGCAAGTTAAATCGATGACTTGGGAGGAGCATCCTGCTATCCTGGATAGATTCCTAACTAAGGTCGAAAAGTATAACCTTCGCCTGAATCCCAAGAAGTGTGTGTTTGGGTTAACTTCAGGGAAACTCCTCGGCTATATGGTAAGTCAATGAGGAATCGAAATGGACCCAGACAAGATCAAGGCCATCAGAGATATGCCCGCACCAAAGATAGATAAATAAGTGAGGTCATTTTTGGGGTCATTACAGTACGTCAGTTGGTTCATCGCGAGATTAACAATGGTCTGTGAGCCGATCTTCAAACTTTTAAGGAAAAATCAGTCGGTGAAGTGGAACGATTAGTGCCAGCTAGCCTTTGACAGGATCAAGGCTTATTTGATGAATCCACCAGTCCTAAAGCCTCTAATGCTGAATAAACCCTTGTCCTGTATTTGGCTATTGAAGATGCTTTAGTAGGGGCAATGCTAGTACAAGAACAGGAAGACGGGCGTGAACATATGATTTACTACTTGAGTAAGGAGCTGCTTGATTATGAGACTATATACACTATAACAGAGAAGACTTGTACTACGATGGTGTGGCTGACTAAGAAGTTAAGGCATTACTTCCAGTCGTATAAGGTCTAGGCAGTGGCTAAGGTTGACCTGATGAAGTACTTATGCCGAACCCCCGCTTTGGTTGGGAAGTTATCAAGATGGTTGCTATTGTTATCGGAGTTTGACATTAAGTATATAACCAAGAAGACGATCAAGGGCAGAGCTGTTAACAGAGTTTCTGGCCAACCAGCCTCTAGAATCGGATTACGTTGAGAACTTGGAATTTCCAGATGAACAGCTGGCTGTGGTGGAGATAGAACCAAGTAGGTGGGTGATGTATTTTGATGGTGTTGTGAACAAACATGGTGCAGGTTTAGGAGTAGTCATCGGTACACCTGACGGAGAAATCATCCCTCTAACGAAACGCCTTGATTTCCCAGTAACTAATAACAGACCAGAATATAAAGCTTGCCTTTTTAAGATTGATGCCTTAATCACACTGGGGGCGCACGAAGTGGTAGTAATTGGAGACCAGCTTTGGCAATTCGATAGATTACTAGAGATTGGGAGATAAAAGAAGAATCACTGCGGCCTTATCTTGAGCTAGTTTGGGAAAGAGCGAAAGTATTTAGGCAATGTGAATTCAGACATATCTCAGGAGAGGAGAATTATATGGCCGATTCCCTAGCCACACTCTCATCAATGTGGGAGGAACCCCAAAAGCATTCGATACAGCCAATAATCTTGGAAACTGCGCAGAACCCTTGCTATCTATCAGTCAATGTTGTAGCAATAGTGGAAGAACGTCCTTGGTACCACAATATCTTACAGTTTATTCAGAATGGGCAACACCCCGAAGATGCTAGTGAAACAGAAAAGATCACTCTTCGAAGATTAGCAGCACAGTTCAGAATATTTGAGAATCAGTTATTCAAGAGAACCGCCAATGGCCTACTCCTGAAATGTTTAACAACAGAAGAAGTGAAGAAGGTTATGAAACAGTTCCACACAGGAACCTGCGGGCCGCACATGAATGGATTAGCCCTAGCTAAGAAAGTATTGAGGGAAGGCTACTTTTGGCTTACCCTGCAAGCTGATTGTATCGAAGAAGTAAAAAGGTGCCATGAATGCCAAGTCTACGGAGATCTCATTCATCTCTTAGTTATGACGTGTGTGAATGATTCCATTTCTACCCATTTTGAGAAGTAGTCAATAGCCATGACTATAAAACGGTGCCTTTTTGATGCAGGCGGCCTTATTTCTCCTCATCAGAAACTTCCCCTCAAGGCCGGGGATTTGGCACTCAAACAGATGAAATAGACTAATATGGATGTACGAAGGAAGTTCAAGCCCAACTGGGAAGGTTCATATGTGATCAAAAAGGTACTTTCGAAGGGTGCTGTGAAGATCATGGACATGGACGGAAACGAGTTCATCAACCCCATTAATCAGGACAAGCATAGGCGATACTACGTGTAAAAAAAAAAAGAAGAGTCCGATGGATTGAAAACCGAAAAGGCGATCCATGCAAAAATTAGGATAGTCCGATGGATCGAAAACCGAAAAGACAATCCACGTAAAAGTTAAGACAGTGAGGTGAGCATCATCGGCGGGAAAATCTGCAAAGACCGGTTGATGGCAGTCGTGGATTCGGTCGAGACAGATACCATTACTGATTTTGTTCTTAGTTTCATTTCATCTTTAATATGTATTGTACTAAAACATTATTAATGAATGAATGAATGAATGTTTTTGCTCTATTCGCTTAAATGTCTTAAGTCTGCTTGAAAATATATTTGTATTATATATATATATATATATATATATATATATATATATATATATATATATATATACGATTGCACACATTCCATATTTGCATGCACCTCACTTAAAAAAAATAAAAAATCAATCGATCTGATAGACTGAAGACTGAAAGGCGGTCTACGCAAAAGTTAGGATACAAATAAAGGTCTACTGAGTCGAAAACCCTAAAAAGGGCGGTTCAGGCAAAAGTTAAGATGGTCCGATAGATTGAAAACCCGCAAGGGCAGTCTATGCAAAAATAAGGACATAAAATAAAACAAATGAAAGTCAATCAATAACAGCTCCATGCAATCCAAAAACCCTACAGACCGATATATCTCAAAGTTAATGTCTCAAGCTCGCGTCTCGTAAGGCAAGTCACTAAGTCGGCCAACCAAGCTCTATAACGGCCATCCATCTCTACTGAAGCTACGCTGTCATATCTCAAGATTTCAGAACGAATAGGGTTCATCCACTGCTGCTGCACACGTCTGGGCCATCGCTGTGTGAATTCTCCACACTCGGTTGTGCATAAGGAATGAGGCACTCCCTACACTTGCCTGCACGGTCTGCATAACCGTGCAGGAGAGTAGAATGTCACCTTGGTCAAACTGAGTAGTTGTACACCTCCTGCCCAAGTCTCGGTAGTCACATGTGAAATATCCCACTAGGGTCAAACCCAACGGATGGATGCATCTTTCCTCCCTTTCAGCCAAGCAAGCCACTCCTCTACAGACCGGGTGGTGATGTGAGCAGACAACGTTTTTAACAGAACGCGAGAGTCCCTTTCGGAAGGGGAGCCTCGATTTCGAGCGGGCCCCTCCCTCGCGTGGGGTTTTATAATTGGAAAATCGATTTGGAAAATAAATAGAATTAATTCTTAAAAGAACCAAGACCTAAGTCTCGATGAATATTGTAAGAGTCGCCACCCGGCTCAGCTCAACTGGGAAATTTATAATGCAGCTGAACCGGACGAAAGACCATTACACTATCCAGAGATTTGGGTCCGGACAAGTCTCTTATTTCGTGTCTAATTAAAATAAATATGGCCAATGTTTTCAAATGGTATTTTATAATTTGAAAAGTCAATTTTATTGAAATAAATAGACATACAGCGCGCACACAGGTAAAGTAAAATAGTAAATGATTAAATTATTACAACCCGATCGAACAAAAGATAAAAACTCTCGCCTCACTTTTACAAGCACCTAGAATACACGAGAATCTAAAAATTACAACCGTCTAGGATACACGAGTAATTCTATTAAATACATCAAAAATAAAAATAAAAAGGTGCAAAACAAAGGATAGCACAATACATAGCACGCCACAAATAGGAGTCAAATAGGATAGAATTGGGAAATTAAAATTTGGGGGCATGCATTTAGGGGATAACCGGGTTGGCTCGGCTAGCCAGCCCGGTTAGACCTAGAAAACATTTTAAAACGTCCCTGTATTTTGGTTTTCGTGGGAAAATCATTTTGAAAACAATTTTTCCGGTTTACATGTATTTTTTACATGTGAGGCGGGTCGGTTTTCGGGAGAATTAGGTCTTCATCGTGGCATTGTTCTAAATGCATTTTTACTGAAAATTGAATCTATGGTCGTGGATGCACACAACAAAATTCATTTTGATGATTTTTAGGGTTTCTGAATTTTTATGGATTTTTGGAAACTTTTGGGGATTATTCTGTAAATTCTGATTCTGGAAAAACGTTCTTGGTTTCCAGATGATTTTCTTCCGATTTATTTCAAATAAAATTTTAGCAAAATCTTGAGTTTGGATTGCTTACAGTCGCAAGACTATAATTTACAGTCGTGCGACTGTAACTACAGTCGTACGACTTTAAATTATAGTCGTGCGACTGTAAGCAATCCAAACTCAAGATTTAAATACAGTCGTACGACTGTTCATCAAACTCTAGAATAGTCGCACAACTGTTCTTGATTTCCAGAAACAGAAGCGCGGAAACTTGAATAAAAAAGCACAAAAATCACACCAATCACCCAGAAAGCATGAAAAAGAGAAGGGAAAAAGAGTGTTCACCTTTTTGGCACGTGTCCACCGTAGGATTGACCCCTGACATCGTTCCAATCCACACAACTTTTCTCTTTTCTCCTTGAGTTGGGGTTAGGAACTTTGGGTCCAAAATCTCCAAATGCTGAGGGATCCTTGAAGATGAGTTTTTCCCTTTTTTTCCTTGTTTCTTTTCTTCTTTCTCTCTTTAATTTTCTGAGATCTCCCAAGCTCCTCTCTCCTCTCTTTTTCTCATCCTCTTTTTTTTTTGCTTGAGCCTTTCTCTTTTTTCCCCCTTTTTCAGCTTTTAGGATATGGGCTGGCTCACCTGCCATGATCCTACAGTCGCACGACTGTAGGTATAGTCGTACGACTGTTCCTTTTTTTTTTTTTTTGAGGAGTAAAATTCCGGTGCTTACAGGTGAAGTCTGTGATCTCAATAAGTCGGGTCCAATAGCACTTTAGAGCATATCTCGGATAAGGTGGAGGGATACTTAGGAGACTCAACTTCTCCAGTAACTAGATCTACACAATAGCCAGCCAATCAGCAGCGTGTAAAATCAACCAGAATGAGAAAACATAAGGTAGGAACATACCTAGAGTAGGAAGGAACATCCATTGGTCTCGATGGGACAGCCAGAACGGATGAAATCCAGATAAATCAGGATCTCAGCTAAGACAACCCCTACGGGTGAGGCACTGTTATCCATTTGGGCCACTACTGAGGCTAATTGGAAGCCACAAGTCCCCGTCCCTCGACTCACATAGGTAACCAGACATCAGCAGTAGACTCATTAGAGGGGCCTAACCAGGGGCAAAAGTGGCTAAGATGGAGCATAGATCCATGATGGCAGACAGATTAAAACACCTGGGGGTAGCCCCACCAAAAAGCAAACGGCCTAAACCTGTCATGTCTAGTGCAAACAACCTTTGAAGTATGTGTAAACTATCCGGGTCGGATTCAGGGACAGCTAACCTGACTTTGCGAGGGAAAGAGATACAGAGAATGGCACTGAACTCTTCGACCATGGGGCACAGTTCTTGCCCAGAGAAGCGAAAAATATGATCCATCGGATCCCAGAAACTGGCTGTACCTGTCAGAAAAGTCTAGTTTGGAGTCAGAGTCATGTAAAACCGTAGGGACTGTAGACTGAAAGGGGCCATTAAGGCCTAATTAGAAAAGCGGGAAGTCTTCCAGTACTCTCTAAGGTGATCACCGAGTTGATCCATCGGAAAGAAGTGTAGAAGGAAGGAAAGTTACTGAGAGTCACTTAGAGCCGCGGGGCTATGATTATAGTTGTGCGGCTATATAAGAGCCGTACGGTTGTAGTTGTACTGGTGCGGTTATACTTAGAACCGTGCGGCTGTAATTCAGAAGTAGAACTCTATACTTATATATATAATTCCAAGCCTATAGCCGAGCGGTTCTATTGCTCGAAAGCGGTTTTCGGTATAAATCAAGTCTAAAATCATAAAACAAGGTTCCGAGAGAAGCGTTGGATTGATTCAAGTGACAATAAAGACAAGTACAGATGAAGAAAACTCATTCAGAAAGGTAAATTCAGCAAAAAAAAAAGCAATGAATCTCAGATGGAATGTCAAAGTAGCCAGTATACCAAGCTAAATAAATAAATGTAACAGAGTAAAGCCCACAGATGAGCAAAATGTACTATAGTACAGAAAAGCTAAGTCCACAGGCATGCTGTCACAAAAACGAAAAAAAAGAAGACTAGGACTGTCCCCCTTGGTCTTGGTCGTCGGCCTAGTCCTCACCCTCAGAGATGGCGTTCTCTTCCTCGCATACGTCCATCCACGTGCGGAGAGTCTAGTTCATAAGCTCCAAATCCGATCAGCGCCTCTGTAGCCAGTCCACGTCCGACCTCAGGCTAGTCTCATCGTGCCGACAAGCACCAATCGTTGTCTACACCAGAATCAACAACATGAACATCATGTCATATATATGTATACACTTGCAACATACACACACACAAGCATATATACATCAACACTGACTCAAATGCAGATAATTACCATCATCATTATGTTGTCCTGGATCACAAGCCTTCTGAGGGCAGAAACGGCCTGGCACAGAGCCATCCTCCGAGATACCAAAATCTGCATGGGAAACAATGCATAAATCAGACCAATGGCAATAGTAAGGATCAAAAAGCAGGTAAAAGTAAGCATACTCACATAGGTGGTATCAGAAAGGATATTAGCTGGGAAGAGGTGATCCTGGAGAAACAGGTCAGCCCGATAAAAACACCCGAACTCGTTGAGCAACTGAATTGATGGCTCTATCGGAAAGTCGAGGCGGTCCGGAATAAAACTAGCAGGGGGACCACCGGAGGAACAGGTGGAGCTCTCTTTATCCCAGCATCAGCGCTGTACTCGTCCGCATACACCAAAGAGCTCCCATCGCCTTGACCACTGGAGGTCTGGGACCCACGACCGCTGGAGTGCCTATCGGATGAAGTACGAGGGCACTTGCCCCTCTTGGATGGCTATAAGTTAAAAAAAAAGAATGATGTCAATAAACAACAGAACAGTACAGATAAATAGAAAGCGGAAGAAGAAACATACCCTTGCTTGTACTGCTCCGGTAGGAGTGAGGAGGTGTGTGGTAGCGTACTAGAGGTAGTCTCCTTCCACTCTGTCTGCCACGTGCCTGGATCCGAAGAGATCAGGATGGTCTTCTATCGACAATAGGTGCGGCCAGAACGGTCCTACTGGCACAGCAGCTGGGATTCTGCGCCCTATGGGACCAGCATGCCAGTCGGAGACTGGCTCTCTAAGGTATCACTCTAGGCCAAACGGGCATTCCATGATGAACCTCATAGGCGTCAGCCTTAGGGCATCCACCACCTCCGGGGGCAACACAGCTCCCCTCCACTGCTCTTTGGTCAGCTGAAATTAGAAGGCCAAAAGTCAGAAGTCCAGAGAAATAATTGTGAAATAACAGAATCTAGAATGCATAAAAAGGAAAGATGTACACCCCCTCGAATGTCATATGGGCCAGAAATAGCCGACAGTCCTCCACGGTCCGGTCCACCTCGCCCCAGCTGAAGCCTAACCACAGACTCAGTCGGAGGGAATCAAGAAGCTTTGTGGTATCAGACATGTGTACCACCGGTTGGGGGATGAACCCATACTCATATGCCCAAATCTACAAAAGGGTGTATAATGATCCATGGGCCCTTCACCTCCCTATGCTTCCCCCAGGCGCATATGTCAAGGGAATAATATAACTACGCCAACCCAACTCATCCCCAACTCAAGCCCCTCACGTCGTCCAACTAAATCAATGAGGGGGAGGATGGCCAGGTTCAGGTCGCTCTGACCTGTGGAGAAGACCAAGGTGCATAGGGCGTAAAGGAAGAAAGCCCTAGCATAGCGCCTCACATCCTTAGGCGTAAAAACAGAGTCCTCGAGAAGCTCAGCCTCCCTATCCAGCCAGTAGTCTCAGAGGGCGCCACCCTGGATCCTCTTGTCCCAAAGCGACCAACTGATCAGCAGGCCTACAATCTAAGGGCTAAAGCCTCCTTTCTCTAATGTCTGGTTGAAGTTGATGGAATGCTCACCGAAAGATAGCCCGATAATAGCAGTGAAGTCCTCTGGCGTGATGGTATACTCCCTAGTTGGGAAGTGGAAGGTGTACGTGGAGTCCATCCATCGCTCAATCAATGCCATCAACAGACCTCGACTCGTCCGGGGAGGATTCTCGCACATCGAGCACACCATCCTGTCCAACCCCATAGCATTAATAATCCCCTTCACATCGCCGGGGAGTCTCTTGTACCATTTCAGATCATTCGACAGTGACCCGGCCCCATGGTTATGGGAACGATCCTGCAAAACAATGAGCAGGGTGGTTTTTTTAGTTATTGGGGTCACACATGAATCATATGAATAATATAAAAAGGGCATTGAAATTAAAGGAAAGGAATGAAAAATTTTCTGTTTTGCCTTTTATAGCCGCACAGTTGTAATTATAGTTGCACGGTTGTAATTATAGTTGCACGGCTGCATTACAGTCGTACTGCGTGGCTCTGTTCATATATTTTTCGGCTAGGCTCAAGAATAGAGCCATATACTGTAGCGTAAAGCCATGTGGCTTTATCTGGAAAAGGGCAGTTTCGAAGGAAACCCTAGGTTTCATGATTTTAACCCTAAAATCAATTCTACTCAACACCAAATCATCAATTAAAGTTCCTAGGGGCAAAATCTACCCTAAACATGCATCAATTTCATCTAATCTCGCCTAATTTCATCTATATTTGCAGGAATTAAAAAAAAAATTAAAAAAGGGAAAAATTGGGAAAACTAACCAATTTTTGGGATATATGCATGGACGGTTGAAGCGTGATGGGCACGGGGCCGTTCCTCTTGACCCCGTAATACGCAACGGAGTCCTTGAGCCTATAAACATCTACTGTGGTCTCAGTGGGCAAGAAAAAGTCCCCCTCCGGTAGAACGTACCTCGTATGTAGGGCAGGTTGTGTGGGAGCAGTGGGGCAAAGTGCCTTCTTGAGCTTCTTCATCATCTTGAAGGTTGGGGTTTAGGTTCAAAGAAATTTGAGAGGAAAAGGGGAGGCAGAAAAGAAGAAGGAATGATTATATGTGTAAAATGAGGTTTTTGCTGCTATTTAAGGATTTCGCTCGTCCCCCGTTGGAGCCGCGCGGCTCTAGCAACATGGCAAGTCACAGCCGCACGACTGTGTCTTGCAAAATTAGAGCCGCACAGCCCTAACACTTAAGTAAGCAAATTTTCTCAATTTTTCATCATTTCCATTCATGCCAATATAACCCCAAGAAGGGTATTTCTTGCCTTTTGTAGGTATCCAGGGGCAAACATAGCCAAGCCGTATTTGTTCTCGATTGAAGGGGCAAAAATTTTTGTTTCCAAAATTATCGATCAAGGAATCAATACGCATTCCCAACACGACTTCAAACCAATGCCCCCTTGGCAGACTTCAAACCAACACCCCTAGACTGACTTCAAACCAACGCCCTCTAGGCCGACTTCAAACCAACGCCCCCTCGGAGAGCCGATTTCAATGGTATAGCTCCACCACAGAGAGCTGATTTTGACAGTATAGCTTCGCCATAAAGAGTCGACTTCAGAGTCAAGGCCAACGTCCCCAGCTAGATGTTGTGCCTATTCCTCGACAAACCAAGACGTCAGGTACATTTTCTTTTCCTTTCTTTCTGCGCTCCCAATCGCGAGATCAAACTTGATCCAGGCTTAACAGCCCAACCACGAATTAACTTTGATCTCGTGAGGGGCACCCTATGAGCACGAGTTTTCCTGACCTCTATGATGAGAATCCTATGTTACCTTTTAAGCTGGCGAACGTGAATTGGACTTAAGAATGAGCGGGATGCTACCTAGGATGTCTTGAACGCTCTAAAACCCGAACTATCCTTGATCTGAAACCCCAAGAAAGGTCCTTCGAGGGATTAGAGGGTTTAAAAGTGAGTGTAGGATTTAGGAAAATCTACCCCGGCTCTGGTCAGAATCACACGGCTATAGAGCCAGAGCCGCACGGCTCTGATGGACGGCCAATCTGCCTATGGAAAATAGAGCAAGTTGGTGGAAAAGGGGAATGGCTCGATATTTTTGGGCCGAAATCCAGGAGCTGCAATCGATTGTGAGATGACAAGAGGAAAGAGAGAAGAGGGAGATTAAGAGCAAAAAATTGAAAGGAAAAAAAAGAATGAGAAATCAGAATTGAAAAGAAAGAAAAGAAAGGGAGAAAAACAGAGGAGGAGAGGGAAAGAAAGACGGACCAAAAAAATAGACCGAAAAACACACTAATCACATTGACTGAGAGTTCCTAGCCATATCACAATTTTTCGGACTTGTTCTCAGGTTCATTCGGATCGATTCCGGGCTTGTATCCAAAGATTTCGGGATGTTCAAGAATTCAAGAGGCGTTTTGATTGTCTAATACACTGGAACAACATCAAGGTAAACTTTGAGAGGCCTTAATCTTGTGTTCATTGCTTTTTTCATGCGTTTTTCTCTCTTTCATCAAATTTTCGGAAAACTGACTGCCCAGCTAGAGCCGCACAGCTGTGTTTGCTTTGAATACAGCCACGTGACTATAGTTCTTTAGAACAGAGCTGCATGGTTGTAATCTTACAGCTGCACGGCTGCATTCTTTCGGGTAGAAACCTGAAAAAGTCCCAATCCACCGAAAGTAGTCCGTTTTCCATTTCGTTCATTCTATTATGATCTATTTCGATCCAAACACATCTGTGCATTACAAAATTTTGGTTTTCGGATTTCTAACTGCGTGGATGTGAGATTTTTGGTTTCCTGGATTTCGATTTTCTGGAATTCGGGGTCATTCGATCCAAATCGGATCCGTTGTCCAGCATTAGTGGACCCCTGGATTCTACAAAAATCCTTAGGAAACATAAAAAAATGAGCAAAATAGTGATTTTCAAAGCGAGAAAACCAATTTCGGGTTCTGGGTATCATAGCCGCACGGTTGTAGTTTCCATAAGGAGGCAGAATCACGGGACTACCTGTGCGGACATCGTCGCGCGATGCTGTCTTCAAAATCAAACCGTTTTTGGTGTGTTCATCGTTTTTAGATCCTAGATGCATGTCGAAATTAGGAAACCCACACGAATGGAACCCAAAGTTCCGGGAAAACTGACCCGCTAAAAAGGAGAAATTTGTATGAAATCGAGCCAAGCCATTTTTCAAAACTATTTTCCAGCACAAAACATACAAGGCGTTCCAAAACTGTTTTCGAGGTCTAGTCAGGTCAACTGCCCGATTAGCCTAGGCTATCCCCTAAATGCATGCCCTCGCTCTTAAGGATCCCAATTCTGTCCTATTGTGAGTCCTGCTCGTGTTTGTAATATAACTTTACTAACCACCTGTCTTACAGCTTTTAGTTTTTCTTTTTATTATTTTGAATGTATTTAATAGATTAGCTCGTGTATTTTAGGCGTTTGTAATTGAAAGATCTCCGTGTGTCTAGGTGCTTGTAATGTGAGGATGCGAGTTTTCCTTTTTATTCGATTTGGTTGTATAAGCTGGCCTTTATTTCTTTGGATCATTTGGATGTGTGTTTACTTTTCCGTACTTTATTATCCCGTAATTTATTTCTGTCATCTGTATGAGCATCGGCTGAATATTAAACATAAAATGGGTAGAGAAAGATAATAAGTGAACGAAACATGGTAATATGAATTAGAAAATAAATGCAAGCTTGAGGTTGAATAGGTGAGTTACCCAAACCCTAAATCTCTGGATTAGGTACAGTATTCTACGCTCGGTAGGGAGTTGTAACAGAATTTCCCAGAAGAGTTGATCTGGGTGGCGACTCTGTCACTGATCTCCAAATTTGGGTTTCGAGATCTTTAAGTAATAAAATGGGATTTTCGAAAGTGTAAAACCAGTTTGCCAAAATTCACATTTAAATAAAAGGTTTTCTACAAAAAGGGATTTCCAAACGAATCAATGGTTTTCCTAAACAAGATATAAACCCATCGTTTTTCAAAATCAAACTTCCCAAAACCTCAAAACCCAGTCTCTTTTTCCCCGGTTCACTTTGCTGCGTTCCTACTTTCGTTCCCCTAACGAAAGGTCGTCCACTCACAATAGGATCTATAGTACAACGAATGTTGGCTATGGTGAAATTTGTGAGAGAAATCCTATTGCATGAAAAACTAAAAAATCCTTAGCCTAAGAAGAAATATCTAGTTGGCTATGCTTGCTCCACTTTTATATACTGTTTTCACTAGATCCATTATAAAATCTTGTCATTTAATTACTTAAACTTTAGATTTGTTCATATTGAGTAGTTTTTAGTTATAAAAATCTCATCTTCAAATTTTGATAAATCTACCACGAGCTGTTTTCATTTTAGAACCATTCCTGTTTAAATTGTACTAGAACCAAGATCCCTGTAGAATATGACATCTAGACTTACCATTTGTATTACTTGCTGATCTAATATACTTGCTAGCATTTTGCGTGCTATAGTTTTGGCATAAAAGTTTTCTTTGGCCATAGTCATATGTATTTTTATTGTTTTGGTTTCTATACTTAATCCGTTATTATATATTATTATCATTATGATTATTTTTCTATTTTTGTAATTTTTAAATTCATAATATATATTTTTAAAAGATGGGATTCCATTGTTTGTAATTTGATTATGATTCATACCAATTAAAATATTATTTATATAGTTGGTTTGGTTATTTAGAATTCTAAAAGTGTGGGTTATCTCCATCACTGCTTGTCGATCCGCTACCGTAATGCCTTGCCGGTTGCCGTCCATTTTTATCGCTCATTATCAGGATCCTGGCTTCGCCGCTGGACATATTAGTTAAGAGCATGCACATCATAAATGACACGTGGTGGTAGTAATTAGGGGATTCTAACTGTGTTCATTAATTCTCCAAAAATCAATTATTTATTG
The DNA here is from genome assembly GCA_039660915.1 of Euphorbia tirucalli. Taxonomy (NCBI): domain Eukaryota; kingdom Viridiplantae; phylum Streptophyta; class Magnoliopsida; order Malpighiales; family Euphorbiaceae; genus Euphorbia; species Euphorbia tirucalli. The sequence continues at coordinate 48,306,636 of CM077636.1, forward strand.
GAAGGATCACATATCTATATATATATTAAACCTATTACCATTGAGCTGTTGTGACTATCCCTCCTTAATTGTAGAATTTATTTATTAATTATTTATTCTTTTCAGTAAAAAAAATTATTTATTTTTATTTGTAATTATTTTTTTCCCAATTACTAATGAAGCAGTTTGTTCATAGTCTATTTCTCTCATCATTGATATTCACTCAATTTGAAATTCGAATTACCTCTTGATTGAGAAATTGACTATTCATTCTCTCACACGATTCATCTGTTTATAGGTTTCATTTCATCTCTCTTCGGATTGCATCTCATTTATATTTAGGGCTTTTCTTAGCCTTCCATTTGTTTTTGTTCTTACATATATAGAAATTCCTTTTCTCTTATTAATCGACAATTTACCTAAATGGATTTCTTCTAATCTTTCTCTTACATAAAATTTTAGAAACTACAACTTTGATTTCAATAATCTTAGCTTTGATTTCAGCAATTCAGAACTCATATTACATAGCACCAGAAGAGATTACTATTGGGGTTTTATCTGTATTTGGATTCAATTTTTTATTTTTTGTTACAGATTTCTCACCCAAATCTTGACAGCAGCAACAATGACCTGGTATGGTTAATTAGTTTCTGATTTTTCAAAGTTTATTTCCTTATTTCTTCTTCGTGTTTTTCATGGCTTTTCATTTTCATTTCAGTTTCTTCCCACAATTATGGCGCCTTGTATTCTCAAGAAGGTATACCTAAACTCCATTATAGTTCATCTTTCTTTTGTTCGCTACTTTTCTGTTGATTTCATATTCTGTAATTTTTGAAGAACTAGGGTGTGTTGTAATGATTTTGGTTTTGTATTGCAAAACTTCTAAGGGTAAATAAAGTAAGTGGTTAATGTGAAGACCTGATGTGTTTTATTAGATAATCTGAAAATTATTTTGATAATTATCAGATAATCTGAAAATTGTTTATGGCACCATTTGTGTATATTACTCACCCTGTAAAATCTCTTTCAATTCTATAACTTTCAGTTTGATTTTCTTGAATTAATATTGCTCAATCTATAAAATCTCTTTCATTTCTATGAATTTCAGTTTGATTTCCTAAATTAATATTAATGCTATTGGTAATTCCATATTACATACAGGAGCCTACAACAAGTGTCCGTGCATATCCTGCTTGGAGTTCCAAATAAATTAAACTTGCAATCACCCAAGCTATGGATGTAAGTATTATCAGCATTTAGTTAATCTTTCATTGATTTGTTGATTTATTAATAATGTCTTCTTAATTTAGGTTTCATGGTATTTTTTCTTTCTAATTGCGGATGAGATTATACTTCTTTTTTTTATCTATACTGCTATTGAGAACTAATATAGACCCTAGGATTATTTCAATTTCCCATTTGTCTATTATTTATTATAGTTATGAGTTAAGGTCTCCTCTTATATAATTGAAATTTTAAGAAGCCAGTGAGTTTAACTTTTAATTTATCTTGGCTTTGACACTTTTTCCCTTTTGGATCTACTACAGGTGATCCATTGAATATGCATAATCCTCACATGTTTCCTATATCGATGGCATAGTATCCATTCTCAAGTCCTGGAATGTGGTTAGTAACTTTACTTACATTTTACAGACTCAGACGTTAATAATCCTTTCCTATTTTTTAATGATTCCATGTTTATTTTCTCTTGCATGTATTACTTTGTAATGACCTTTCATCCTTCCCAAATTGCCAATTTCATATCTATTTGTTAGTATTCAATCATAATATACATAAGGGGACAAAAATATTTGAACTTAATTATAGTTGTGTAAATTAATAGCGGTGTCATATTGTCATGATTTTAATCATTTTTCCTGCTGTATTTTTCTTTTGTCATCCTATGCACTAAAAATTTTAAGTACGTTTGAGCTCCAATCAGTCCTACATGTATTTTTCTTGCGTTTCTTTCACATTGATTTTGTGATAAATTTTGGGTTTTGATTGGTCTTTTCTCTATTGCTTTTCCGAATTATACAATTTTTCAGTTCCTTTGGTGATGATGCCTTTCTCAACCTCTTTATCCACCTTCTCACTGCTCTTTGTGCTTTGATGTGATATTATATTTGTAGTTACAGATGTAAGGTGAGTTGGAATTTCCTTTTAGTCTTGGATATTTGGCATTGTTTTCTTGCTTTCTTTATTCTATTTCTGTTGTTCATTTGAAGATCAACAAATTTGATCAGCACAATGGGGTCTTTTTCTTGGTCATGTTCTATAAGTTATTTTTGGGCTTCATTTTTTGAATTTGTATACAATCAGAGAGATTAGGATGATGATATCTTAAAAGAGTTGGAAGATTGCAGAAGCTTAAACAGTATTCTTTCAAAGTAGCTTGGGTCTCACTGTAATGTTTTTCCCCCAATTGTAGCATTACTTTCTCTATCACCTCTTTGGGCTTCTGCATAGATTAGCCATGGTCATTTTCTCTTCTCAAACTTTCTCTTTGATCAATTGAAACTGAGTTCTAAATATCTGCACAGTGCTGAAGAGCTTTTGGTGCAGGAATTTTTTTTATTCCTTGAGATTTATATATATCTATATATTAAAACAGTAACGTTGGAGCTGAAATGTCAATCTATCCCTTTTTTTAATTATTAGTTTTCATTTTGTCCTTTCTCCTCTTCTGAACAAGAATCACTCTTTCAGTATGTTGCTCTTTTTGATTCTTGCATGGGCTTTTAATCTCTTCTTGAGTATTCTTCATGAAGGAGAAATTGGCGAGCGGGTCCACTATTTGATTAAGAACCTAGTTTTTTTCTATGAAAAGACCCAACTTTAAAATGGATTCTTCTTCTGCCTTCTTTTATTTTATTTTTGTTACCAATTCCCTTAGTTGTCTCTTAAAATTTTATGGTTGAAGCTTTGTTGTATAATAAATTTGGGAAACATATATATGGTTCTATTTGTTAATAATATATATCTATATGAGCAAATATGTGTATGGCCTCAACATTGATACACATTGGTTTGCTAGGAGGGTTTTGTGACCCAAGGAAATGATTGTTATCAACATGGATGTGTTAATAAAACTTTTGAGGTATGATTTTGACTTGGATTGTTTTAAAATCAAGATATGATATGTATTTTAATTGTGCAGGTTGATGCGTGTCGAGCACACCAAAAATAAATATCTACTTTTGGAAACCAAATTTTGTAGTATTATGGAGTAGGGTCGAATCCACAGGGATTGGTGAGATTATTTCTCCTAAGATTTAGACAATAAAAAGTTAAAAGGGGGTGTTTATCAATTGCAATTAAAATTTAAAAATAATAGAAACGAAATAATTTGATGAAAAATATATATATAGGACGACATTCCAACTAAAGGGACGGTCGGAGTCTTAAATTGACTTGATTGATCACTGATCCTATTCCAAAGATAACACTAAATCATTTAAATAAATTAGCTATAATTATCAATGAAGCGTCAGATAACCTAGTTTCTTCTTACAAATTAGATAACTAAGAAAAATTCATTAATTATCTCTAATTGAATAAACACTCCTAAACAAGCTTTAGAATTTAATTTATTCAATTGCAATACACATGAAAGAAACACTACTTCTACCTAACAATCACACAAGCTGGATGTTTAAAGCATATCAATTTAATTCACAACATAGATTAAAAACTTATCCATTATTAATCATGTTATGTGCTACGTGTTCTAGATGAAATTAAAAAATTACGTATTTAACCATCTAGTTAGCAAATCAATCACAAGTAATCAATTGAATCAAGGATTAAATTAAATCATGCAATATGAATAAGAATATAATTAAATTAATTACCTGGATGAAATAAATGAAGCTAAGTACAAGAAGATCTCACAATCAATCGTTTAAGGCTCAAATCCCCCTAGCTAGACCTTAAGGTTTAGTTCTTCATAACTACAAAATAAAAACGTTAAAAGAGAAGAAGAAAGCTCAAATTTCACGTTCCAAAATTGGAGAGTAAGAAGAAGGGGTTCTGTCTTCCTAAACTCTTTTAATCCTAGCCAACTAAGGAAAGAGTTCTAAAGAGAAAATAACTTTAATTAAGATTTGTAGGAAAAATCTAATTAGAGTTATTCTAGGAACAAAAATAAAAATATCCTAAAATCCAATTACAATAAAGTTAAAACAATAAAAATTAAACTAAATAGGAAGTCTCTTAAACCCATAAAAATTTTACAATTTTCATAGCTCCCCTTAAGCCGTGATCTTGGCTTATGTAAAAACAGCTTTTAGGTCAATTTTCAGCATCAGCAGCACACCACAAGCCATGCTCATGGGTTATAACTTCGGAGCTCTATCTTCAATGCATTCTGACTGTCCTAAATGGCTAGTTACAGTACTAGAGGGGGGTGATAGTGTTGGAAATGCCCTAGTCCCGAGGCATTGGTCCTTGTATTTGAACTATACATTTATTGGATTTATGTGTTGTACTCATTTGTGTTATTAATAAAGGCATCAATTCATTTATTATATCTATCTTGTGCAATATACTAAATGAAGTATCCAATGGGCATATCTATATCCATGACGACAAGTGTCATGCACTTAGCAGTAAGACCATGGATAGGGTAAACGATATGACCATAAATAGATCCGTAGTCTGTTCCAGTCATGGGAATGAATGGAACAACAGACTATCATTAACCTGGTTGTATGGCGGTGTCTTACCGGTCATTGGACATGGAATGTCAACCAAGTTAATGGGTACATGCCTGGAAGCATGGTACTGGATAGATCCACTAAACGAGTAATCCACATGGTATGGTATCACAATGGATTCTCGTGTAGTACTTGTATGGATCCTCTGACCTGACCATATGATGGTGTTACATGTGAAGTCGCATACTTAGGGGTATGCCTAAAGGGCCTGTAACAGGGTGCCAAGTATGGGTGCTTTCAGGTATGTCACTGAACATGGTAATACTATGGATATGCAGAAGGGAATTGTCACTCAGTAACCCACTGAGAAGATATCACCGGCCACTTGATGAATGTGACTGATAAGAGTGTGGCCACACCCAAACAAGTTGGAACTTGTTTGTGAGGTTCAGTGCATTCGGGATCAAGTTAATGTCTGGACACAAAAGAGGGTGATCAATCCATGCCTCTGTGTTGGACACCGAAATCAATGACATGGGATGTACAAGTTTAAACTACAGGGTTATGATATCAGTTAGACTGCCATCTCCATCTTAATTGGGGGCTGCAGTGGCTTGCTAGAGGCCCACTGCAGTCTGCGGGCCAAAGGCCCGCTGCCAATATAAAGATGGGCCCACGGGGATCGTACACATTGAGCGACTGGACACCGATTTAAAGAATCACAAGTACACTTGGAGTGTACACTCTAGAGAGAGAGAACTATGTATATTAATTATATTATAAGGATCAATTGGATTGATCATTATAATAAAATTAATATTTGGCTTCACATAATTAATTGGATTAATTATGAGATTATTTCCTAGGTGGAAATATTTATATGTATAGGTTTACATATGAATTTGTTTTGTGAAGACTTAATTTTAATTTGATGGATTAGATTAATTAGTCAAACTAATTTTAATTTAAATGTAAATAATATATTACTTGGAGTAATATATTAAATACATGGGTTAATTAAAATTGGGCTTGATATTGATTTAGACCAGACTAATTAAAATAAGTTTGGGCCTGAATTAAAAGGAGGAAGCCCACACAGACACAGAAGCTAGACTGGGCCAAATTCCAGTAAGGGAATTTGGAAGCCCTAGGGTTAAAAACCCTAAGGGGAATTCGGCCAAGATAGAAGAGCATCTAGCCCCCCTTGGCCGAATTCTCCTTCCCTCTCTCACTCTCTAATCTTCGTGATTTTTGACGCTGGCACGTGCGGTGTTCGTTAGGCGCTCGTGTACGGGAACGAGGAGGAATTCTATTTTGAATTCTGCAGTCATCATCCATCTCTAGAAAGAGATATTTCTAGTAAGAAATTTAATCCCTTTCTATTTAATTTTAAGTTTTTCAATTTCCATCTCAATTGCTCCTGGGACTGGATTTGAGGAAATCACCGCGTTCTTCTGCTTTTATCGGGTGATTTCCGGTGAAAAATCCCAACAGATAGTCCTTTAGGGCGAATAAAAAATTTCACGGACCTCTTTTTCAAAAACAAGTTTTATTAAAAAATGCGGAATTATAAATTATCATTAATATAAAATGCTTTTGTAAAGAAATTAACTTTAAGTACTAAAGCATATAATATAAAGTGCAGAAAATTAAAGTGCATAAAATAAAGAGAGTAGGGATAGAGAAAATGCAAACACAGAATTTTATCGTGGTTAGACCCAACAGGTCTACGTCCAGTTCCCAAGCCAACCGCTTGAGATTTCCACTAGTGTTTCCTTTACGGGCAGGAAACAAGCCTATGTTACTTTTCCCGAGTTCAAGTAACAAACTCAATACTTTTACAGGCTCAGTATCAAACCTATCCGGTTACTTTTTAGAGCTTAAGTAACAAACTCTACCTATACTTTTTCGAAGCTCAAGCACCAAAATTTTACTACCTTTGTTGATCAACCACCAACAAAGTAACACCCCTTTCATACAACCTTGTGTGAAAAATACAATTCCCAGAATATGTGAATACAAGAATGAATAATATTTTTCTCTCTTCTTTTTGTGCTTTTTGGGAATATAGAAGACTTATAACTTGTAAGCTTGAATAAGATTGTATCTTGGATTGTCTTCCACACCTTCATACTTTCCTTTTCTTCCTTTTTATAGCAAAATGAAGATATGGCCGTTTGAAACATAGTATGGCTGGTTGAAACATAAGATGGCCATTTGCTATAGGTGATGTGGCCATTTGGAAGGTGAATGTTGAATAGTCTTCAAATGATAATCAAAGAGAGGAATATGGCCGTTTGTCTCCACATGCCTTTCATAGCCGTTGTCTTTAGCTTATATCAAAAGTATAGGTGACTTTCTTCTTTATAAGGACATGTGACATAATGAGATGTAAGTACATCCTTTGTAACCCGTGGCTATAAAAGATGGTGAGAAGAGACTTTATTCTTAAGGTATGGTTTGACCTTAAGATCACATGTGATCATACATTAAAGAACTCCTTAGCTAAGGTTGCAAACTAAGATAAAGGATATCACATGATGAAATACATAAAGTGGTCGAAATAAATCTTTAAGCTCTTCAACTTATAGGTCAAGGTAAGGTCAAGGTAAGTTCAAGGTATAATCTTAAAAAGTAACTTACCTTATGATCAATTACGAGCTCAAAGTTGATATGTCCATGTGACCAAGTGACAGATAAAAAATAATATGTTCTTGTGGCCGAAAAACATCTTATGGTCAACATTCTATCTTATGAAATCAACTTGGATATATGCCACAAATCCTCAAGTCATAAGTAAACCTTAGGTCATTTTGATATTTTCAAGTCATAAATCATCTCAAGGTCAACTTTGATAATCTTAAGACATAAAGCAACCTTAGGTTTACTTTAATGATCTCAACTTATAAACTAACCTTAGGCATAAAATATATAGAGGAGGTTGAATATATATATACACATGTATAAGAATCTTTCAAGTTATAAGCATTTATGAGATGAGCAAGAGTTTTATTATTTAAGCTTTGTATCTCATATGCTTATTTTATGTGTGTGTGTATATATATATATATATATATATATATATATATATATATATATATATATATATATATATGATACTTTCTTTTTCTTTATAAGTAAATAAAAAGCTCGTGAATCGATTTTTAACTTATAAACCAAGTATAAAAATATTTTACCTTATGAAGCGCATTATTTTAAAAATGTCAATTCTGATCATCAAAACCGAACTCAACACATTCTAAGCTCCCAAAATTGATATTTTAAGCTCAATTTCAACTTTAAGGCCCCTAGCATAAATAATAACATAAAATTAAGCAAATCCACCTAAGTTGACAAAAAACATAGCGATTAAGCTTATAAACGAAAACAGATTACGTGCATAAAATGCACTTATCACAGGTTGTGGGGTTGAAGGTCATATTTTAATTCTTATGCTTATTGATTTGATAAAAATGGTGTTATACAAGGTTTTGGGAGTCGAGCAATTCATCAACTAGAGGTAAGCATGAACAATAAATTGTGGTAAGAGAGTGTATGTACACTATTTAAGCCATACAATTATAGTTTAAGTAATTTAGCTAGCAGCATAAAGTTCTCTAATGCTCTAATTCTGAAATTTAGCAAGGGTGTGCATGTGGAATAGTTTAATTAATATTGTTGTTTACACTAATTGACATACTCTTGCTCTCGAACTTGAACCCTTTCAAGGCACAAAACGAAATGGTCCACGAAGTGCATTGCAATTCTTCATGCAAGTTGGCTCCTTTTATCATCAAGAAAGCCATTTTATCATTAGAATTTTATCACCACCAATTTAAACTCAATGGACTAAGATTCAAGTGAAGTTGTCAAGTTGAATTTGTAGACCATTCTGTTCAAATTTATTCTTGGCCAAACCTAAAGGTCAAACTAAAGGCGGATGGAAGGTTGAAAAAACTAAATCATTTGAAATCATTGGCTAGAGAAAACAAGGCAGAGCAGAGAATGGAAAAAAACCCAATGAACAGAAGTGAAAAAACCAAAAGGCATATTGGATTTCAGCCTTTGTTTTGTAGTCACGGCTATAACCCAGCTAGACTTGCTGTAAGTTTAGAAGATTTTATAAGAATGATTAAAATTGATGCCATTTTAAGTCTTGAAGCAATGGAATATTATCACCGAAAGCTTTAGCTTTATGAGTAATAGAAAAATTCATTTTAGCGTATAAAATTTGTAGGATTGTGAACTCTTCAAGAATTAATTCGCGTATTTATTGATTGAGAAACTTTCAGTTTATGTATGTACTCCGATTTTTTATTAGAAGTGAAAGAAGTCAATAATATTATTTGGCCAAGAAGATTTTCTTTATTGTTTTATAATTAATTATGTACAATATAATGTTTGTATTCATATTAGATTTTGTAGGTAATTTTATATTAATTAATGTCAAAACAAACAAATCAATGTGGAACTTCAAAGTTCGAGAAATTAATTTTTGTTTATATGGTTTTATTTTCTCTAATGATATTTTTTATAATTAAAAAATAAAAAGCATCTGTGCATAGCATGACCCTTGAACTAGTTTAAAATAAGGGAAATTATCAAAAACACTTTTGTTTTAGATTTTGTTTTGGGACTCTATATTTTCAAAATTACTTTTATACCCTTTTTTTGTTTTTATAATGTTGAATTGCCTCTTTTTTTTTTCTTTTTTCTTCTTTTAATTCATGTCTTTTATATATTTTCCTTTGTAAAAATCTTTTTAAAATTTTTCAAAATTACTCAAATGCTTATTCTACTTTGTCTATATTTCTCTTTCCTCTTTTCATAATTTTAATTTAATTTCGTATTTATCTCTCAATCCATTTATTTTTTTGTCATGCGACTTTAGAAATTTTTTTATTATTTTTATTCAAAACAAGATCCATATGTATATATTTTTTCCGACATTTTTTTTCACTAAGTTATAACTAATTACACCTTTGTATCTTAAGGTATAACTAAGGTATAATCAACGTAATAGTGTATCTGATGCGTAAATAAATACACACACATAGAAGCAAGTGTACTTCGTCGCTCAAGTAATATATAGTAAGTAGAGTATCGATCCCACGAGTACTAATTATGCTAACCCTAAATGTAGTCGGGTTTCTATTAATTTAGGCAGATGAAATTATATCTTTAATTGTGTTTTGTAAAATAAAATCTACTGCAAAGCAACGAATTAAATAAAATAATTTAAACTAAAATTGGAATGCAATTGGATAAAACTCAATGGAGAAATTGGCTAAGGCAAATGGTTTTACTTAGATTCATTCTAGCAATTTCCTCAAGTTATACAACTAAACTTATTAAATTCCCAAGATGGCGAATTCCTAAAACAATTAACACCGGTTAGGCTGCTAACTCTAATCCTCAACCTAACTACTTAAACTTGTTCAGTCTTAAGCAATTAATTTGGGAAGCATTAAGCATACGAAAACCTAGCACAAACTAGTGAGCCACAAAGCAATGGTCATGCATTTGTTATGTTATGAATTTCTGTTAATTCAGTCCTTTGGTCAATTATGAATTAACTATGAACTTTGAAATAGATGGTCACGCATTCAAAGCTTTAAGCAATCATAACACAATAATGGAAAAATAATACAAATTAATTGCATTAAACAGAAGAAATTACATAGAAATCCTACTAAGCTCTACCATAACCTTAGCTATAGAGGAATTAGTTCATGATTAAGTTATAAACAAACAAATAAAATACATAAAACATGATAGAAGAGAGTTAAGAATAAACTAGGAAGATGGAGATCCCGACGGTGGTTTGCGGAGAGAAATCGGAGAAGGAGAATTATGGATTGAACCTTCAAAACCCTAGTTTCTTGACTTTCTTGCAAAATCACGTTCTCTTGTGTAAAGAGTAGAAAAATAATTGCTGCAGAGAAAAAAAAAAACTAGAAAAGAAAAACGATGTCCCCCCTAGCTCCACCAAAAAGTCTTTTAAGAGGGAGAAAGAGAAGAAAAACCTAGTTAGGAAATAACTCTCCCAAAATTAATAATTAAATCCTAATTGAGAGTTATTCCTAAAATAAAAGTCTTAAATGCAAGTTATTTCTCCTTATCCTAATTAAAAAAGGAGAGGAATTAAAATAGCCCAAAAGCTGAAAAGGAAAACTCCTAACCCTAGTTGGAGTACAAAATTCGTAATTCTGCAGCCCGGGGCGTGTCTTAAGATTGGTCAGCTTCTGTTTCTAAAAAATTCTTCAGTTTTGGCTCCTCATAAGGTATGCCCATGCCTTAGGACTTCCTTGCTCTTCCAAATAACACGTTTGAGCTCCAAAAATAGGCGATTTAGTCTCCAAATGTTCAAATTCCAACTTTAATGCCCTAACATGCAAAAATAGAACAAATGAGATAAAATCTGCCTAAATCAAAGCAAAATAGCACAATTAAAACCCACAGAATAGGACAAAAATATATGCATAAAACGCACTTATCAACTTCCCCATACTTACACTTTGCTTGTCCTCAAGCAAATAACAAATTTCCAACTTTAAAACAAAAGAAGTTTGAAAAACATTGCCTTCAAATAAAGCTAAAAAAAATAGACTTTAGAAACCATGGCTCCAAGCTCATCTAGTAAATCCAACACACTTCCCAAGGAAGAGATCACAACAATCGGACACTTAACCCGAACTTCATGCAATCAAAGTGACTCAATTAAACCCAAAGCTCCATATCCATTATGTATGCCATGGGAAGGTTAGAATGATTAGGATGGGCTACTCATTAGCGAGGGTTGAGAACCATGCTTCTTTCAAGATGGAGGAAGCCCTTAGATTAGAAAGCGCCGAAGACTTTTTTTCTATTATTCCCGATGACCCGCATACGATGTCAATGAGCAAGAAGAACCCGCTTATTGCCTGCAAATTGAGCCAGAATCATGTTCCCCCTTTTTTTTACTATATGAAATCCACACTTTGGAAAATCTCAAACTTTTTCTCCTGAAATCTCAAACACTTGTCCCTGAAATCAAACTTAAGGGGAAAGCGCGGTACATTTGCTATTTCAACAGTGATAACGGCACAGATTACTTTAATACCAGTTCTGCATCACTAAAATAGTAAACTCCTTAGTTGCTCTTCAATCAATCACATAAACAAAGGATCAATAGGACTTTTATTCACACACAAGTTTCCTTGGGGTACCAAACAAGCGATTAAGCAAACAAATTTTATTTTATTATTCACAACACTTAACCGTGCTTGAGATGTTACTTAGCCTTTCCGAACGAGCAATAATGATGGAGCAAACAACAATGCACCCGACTTAATCAACTAAGCACATTCAATCAAGTGGCTACTAGCACTATTCATAACTTTAACTTCGTAAAGCAAGCGGAATAGAAATGCGATTTTTCGTTAACTTATTTTTTTTATTTTTTTTTACAATTTTTAGAATACCCCAAGAATGCAACAAAATAAAACACATAAGTTGCCTATCTCATTTCCTTTCCTTAGAAAATCTAGGTCTCGAAGTGATACATCTCAACCCAAGAATTTATGACATCACAAAGATTTCAATCAACTAAGGCCTTATGTCGCATATCGTGTGATCAACTCCCTCAACAAGAATACTAGACATAAAAGAATAATTTTCAAAGCCATGATCCATTCAATTTCTTTTCAATTCTCTTAAAAAAAATTTGAAAATTTTTTTTATTTGAGTTGGATGTTAAAAGTTGACAGGAGGACAAACAAAGCATAAGAAATCACCACCAATCATGCCACAAACCAAATAAACCAAATAATAATTCCCTCCCCCACACTTAAAATAAGCATTGTCCTCAATGAAGCAATAAAAATGAAGCCAAACACAACTAATAAAAAGAAAGGAAAAAGGAGACTCCCCGGGTTGTGAAGGCGAACGAGGAAGCATCACTGAAGAGAGGGAGGACAAGGAGGCTCACGTCCTTATAGTCGGAACAGCTCGACAATATTCGTCGTATTCCTGGCACCCTGGTGAACTAACTGCTGTAACAACTTATAAATGGCTGCCAAGTCTTAAATAGTAGAACACGGGTTCATGATGTCAAGTTTCACCAGCTCAGATTAGCAAAATGTCAATATAAATCTAAACTTAAGCACACAAGTAAACATGGGTACTTAAACAATCAACCTGATATTGATATTCATAATTGCATCAACCATATATAACAGGAAGTTCCTAATACTTCAATGGCATAAACCAACCTATAGAACTATAGTTTAATCAAAATCTCACTTTAAGTGCAACAATCGATTAATATAGACACTTTAATTAATCACCATGTTCTTAATTGAACTCATATACTAAAATTGAAATGGAAATTAATAAAGTCAAATAGATCGATTGAATCTAGACTCTAAGCAATATAACACCCAAAAACCATTATTACCATATGCCATAGTGCAGCTCCCACCATAATTAATTAAATTTAATTTGAAAGCACATGCAACAAAGTGACCACCAATTCATTCTCAAAGTGACCACCAATTCAATTTAATTAGGCAAGCCAACTTGACATTAACAATTGATAGTAAACCCCCATAATGAATCGATTTAATCAACTACAGGTAAGCATTTAAATTCAAAATTAGTTAATCAAAACAAAATTCATATATGAGGTTTAAGAAATTGCCCTTGGTTTGTGCGGCAAGTGAAGATGAGAGAGAGAGAGCGAAGGAGCAGGATAAAAGCATCAAGGGCAAGGCAGCGTCAGACGGCGTTGTAGGAGGGGCTACTGGTGGCATCGAAGAAGGACCTGATGGCGGCAGAGATGGATGTTCGATAGGCCGGATGCTTCTGGTTGAGGGTCGCATCCTCGATTGGTGGAGAGTTTTCGACCGGCCGGTGGTTTGGTGCAGACCATAAGGGGCTGTCGACGAAGGATGAAGGCGATCTGCAGGGAGGAGGCCGGTGGTCGGCTGTTGGAGGCGGCGGTGAGGTGGCTGAAATTGGAGAGATAAGGGTTAGGGAAAAAAAGAAAAAGGGAAGATGAAGAAAAGAGAAAAAAAAGAAAGAAAAAAAAAACGCAGATCTTAAATATTTTTTTTAAATTAAAAAAAATAAAAAAAATCAAACTTTCCCTAATAAGAAAATAAAAGAAAACGCAGGTCTTATTTTTTTGCATAATAAGAAACATAATAAAATTAAAAATTAAAAAAATTAAAAAAAATTAAAAAAAAATTTCAAACTCTTCTCAGAGAAACAGAAGACTCTTGTGCAAGAGGCATGGGTGTCTTGTGCCAAGCATCACAATTGATAAAATTCACTCATAAAGCACGGGCGTGCCTTGTGCACAGCGTCACTACACAAATAAGAGCCTAAAAAAACAAAAGACTACGCTGCACAGGACACGGGCGGGCCTTAAGCGAAAATTTCAGCACTACCATTTTTAAAGGGGATACATAAGGCACGGGCATGCCTTATGAACAGAACCTGAAAACTAAGATTATAAACTACAAAAAGAAAGCAAATGCAACTAACTATGTAATAAAATAAATAAAGCAAATAAATTAAATTGGGTTGCCTCCCAAAAGCACTAAGATTATAGTCGATTAGCTCGACTTAAACTTCCCTTTCATGTAAAAGTTTGGAGTCATATAAGGAATCCAAACTCTTTGAGAAAAATCTTGTGAGTGCACATCGAAAGCTCTAGTTGATCCCAAGTTAACAAGTTCCATGCCAAAAATTTGAGTTCTTTTACGAAAATTCTTGATTTCTCCCTTTGCGATTCTCTTGGTAGCTCATACACAACATAAAATAATTGAACAAAGGCCACCTTAAATTTTATATCTTTAATCCCCACCATGGAAACTTCACACTTGGTCGGTTCACTAACAACCTCCAACATACCTTCTTCTTGACTTTGAACTAACTCTAAATTTTCCTCAATAATTTTTACATGATGAGCTTCAACTGAGATAGAGATTTCAACATTTTCATTTGAATCGATCTCTGTAATTGATGTGTCTGCAGCCATATCAACTACTAAACCTAATCGCGTGCATAAATTTTGTGTTAAACTGTACAAATTATCACGTTGAGCATCTTTTGAAGATAGAAAATTCATCATTAGTTTCTCCATCGATGGCTCAAAAAGATTAATCGCCATCACCTTACAAAATAAAAGAAAAAGAACAAGTGAAGATAAAAATATATACAAAACAACTTAAATCAACAAAAGCCCTTTAATCTAGCATTGCATAAAAATAGTCCCCGGCAATGGCGCCAAAAACTTGATGCATAAATAAATACACACACATAGAAGCAAGTGTACTTCGTCGCTCAAGTAATATATAGTAAGTAGAGTATTGATCCCATGAGGACTAATTATGCTAACCCTAAATATAGTCGGGTTTCTATTAATTTAGGCGGATGAAATTATATCTTTAATTGTGGTTTGTAAAATAAAATCTACTGCAAAGCAACAAATTAAATAAAATAATTTAAACTAAAATTGGAATGCAATTGGATATAACTCAATGGAGAAATTGGCTAAGGCAAATGGTTTTACTTAGATTCATTCTAGCAATTTCCTTAAGTTATGCAACTAAACTTATTAAATTCCCAAGATGGCGAATTCCTAAAACAATTAACACCGGTTAGGGCTGCTAACTCTAATCCTCAACCTAACTACTTAAACTTGTTTAGTCTTAAGCAATTAATTTGGGAAGCATTAAGCATACGAAAACCTAACACAAACTAGTGAGCCACAAAGCAATGGTTATGCATTTGTTATGTTATGAATTTCTGTTAATTCAGTCCTTTCGTCAATTATGAATTAACTATGAACTTTGAAATAGATGGTCACGCATTCAAAGCTTTAAGCAATCATAACACAATGATGGAAAAACTAATACGAATTAATTGCATTAAACAGAAGAAATTACATAGAAATCCTACTAAGCTCCACCATAGCCTTAGCTATAGGGGAATTAGTTCATGATTAAGTTATAAACAAACAAATAAAATACATAAAACATGATAGGAGAGAGTTAAGAATAAACTAGGAAGATGGAGATCCCGACGGTGGCTTGCGGAGAGAAATCGGAGAAGGAGAATTGTGGATTAAACCTTCAAAACCCTAGTTTCTTGACTTTCTTCCAAAATCACGTTCTCTTGTGAAAAGAGTAGAAAAATAATTGCTGCAGAGAAAAAAAAAAACTAGAAAAGAAAAACGATGTCCCCCCTAGCTCCACCAAAAAGTCTTTTAAGAGGGAGAAAGAGAGGAAAAACCTAGTTAGGAAATAACTCTCTCAAAATTAATAATTAAATCCTAATTAAGAGTTATTCCTAAAATAAAAGTCTTAAATGCAAGTTATTTCTCCTTATCCTAATTACAAAAGGAGAGGAATTAAAATAGCCCAAAAGCTGAAACGGAAAACTTCTAATCCTAGTTGGAGTACAAAATTCATAATTCTGCAGCCCGGGCGTGTCTTAAGACTGGTCACCTTCTGTTTCTAAAAAATTCTTCAGTTTTGGCTCCTCATAAGGTATGCCCATGCCTTAGGACTTCCTTGCTCTTCCAAATAACACATTTGAGCTCCAAAAATAGGCGATTTAGTCTCCAAATGTTCAAATTCCAACTTTAATGCCCTAACATGCAAAAATAGAACAAATGAGATAAAATCTGCCCAAATCAAAGCAAAATAGCACAATTAAAACCCACAGAATAGGACAAAAATATATGCAATCTCCTCGATCTGTCCCTACTATAATAACATTGAAACAACGCTGCACCTCGTAAGGGATTGTGTGCACATTAGACGGCTATGGATGTCCTTGGTCCCGGATAGAAGCCGCACGGCTTTCTTTGGTAGCTCTCTTTTGGATTGGTTTGCTGGAAATTTACAACAGAAGGTTACTTGGGAGGGTATTGACTGGCCGATTTTGTTTATGACCGTGATATGGTGGGCTTGGCGATGGAGGAACATGAAGGTTTTTGAGAGTGGGCCCAGATGCGAAGATGGTGTGGCGTTTGTTAAATTCCAAGCTGCAGAATTTATGCGAGTAATGGATCAGTGCACGGGTACAGCAGTTCGGCATGGGACTGTCAATGTTTGCTGGATGAAACCGGATTTGGGGTGGGTTAAGCTGAATTGCGATGGAGCTTGTAAGGGCAACCTAGGCATGGCCATGGCGGGGGGATTATTGCGGGATGCTGATGGAGAATGGTTGCATGGGTTTGTGGCAAATATTGGGATTTGTACCTCATTACTTGCTGAGTTGTGGGGGCTCTTTTTTAGGTTTCATATGGCTTGGAACTGTGGTTATAAGAAGGTTATGGTAGAGTTGGATTCGGCAATAACAATTGGGTTTATGAAAGATGGTTTGACGGGTCCTCATCCCCATCAATGGCTCATCTGGCAGTGCCTAGTCCTTCGTAACCGTAATTGGAGTGTTTTTTTTAATCATGTGTATAGGGAAGGTAATCAAGCAGCAGATTGGTTGGCGAATTTCGCAGGATCTTATCCTACTGGGCTTCACGAGTGTGTTGAGCCTCCTGCAGGCCTCCAGGGTATTCTGACAAATGATAAATTTGGTGTTGCTCGCCAAAGATTAGTTCGGCTTTAAGTTCTTCTTTTCTTTCTTGTTTTTGTTCCGGGGTTCTCCCGTCCATTGTATAAAAAAAAATAAAGCTGAAGTGATGTTGAGGGGCATAATTGGAAACCGCAGGATTTTTTTTATTCTCATGTTCTTGAAATTTGACTCAGTTGTAGTTAAATCCAAAAAATTATGAGAATTGAAATGAATTCTTAACACGAACCAAACACAAAAATTTGAACTTTCAAAATCAATTATGTTAATAGGAATGTTTATAATTTGTTGCTTAGACAGTGGTTAAACACAAACTCAATCCTAAAATCAGAGAGATGGAAGATATCATTCACTTCCAAAAAGACAGAATACAACAACAATAATTGCTATAATTACATGAAAATTGATGTTAAGAGATAAGTGGGGTTTCTTCATTTGTACTTGTTATGGGAATGGGAATGTGTGTTTGTCTCCATTTTGCTCTTACTGTAACTAGTGCCAAGGTACCAGCTTGACATGAAAGCCCACAAATCAAACCAATCCACAGTCCCTGTACACAATAAAGTTTAGGCATATATGTACATATAATTTGGAAAACAAATCTTCTTTATACAAAACATCTTAGAAATCAAAAGAGATTGGATAATGATTGAACAAGTGCAAAGAAAATTAATATGCAATTACAAGACCAAAAAATTCCCATGGTATTGTAACAATTTTATTGCATTGTATCGTATTACCTTGGCATATTGCTTCAATTTGAATCCAAGAAGACAAGCAATTGGCACTCCAATCATATAAAACGTAACCAAGTTAACATACACAACTAGATGCTGAAAACCGCATCCTCTAGCCACACCTGCACCATCAATATCTCTCAATTCAGATGAACTTAATGCATGTATGTGTGATATTGACATCTTCAACTTCAGCTTCAATCTTTTCAAGTCTTTAAATTCTATGCCTCTATGCTATTAAGCCCTTCAATTTTATTATCGCGCATGTTTTATTAAGCTCACAAAAACTTTAAAATTTTATCAACTCTATCACATATCTTTTATGGTGCGAACCAACTCTTTTGTGTTAAAAACGACTAAACAAGTTTCAATGATAAAATTCAAAAGCTTAATAGAATTACCTTAAATTTGAGACAAGGGTGTCAAGTTTGGAATTAATATTATCAAAACAGAAAAATTATGTATTAAATGTGTTGAAAAAATTGATCAGAGTTGCGAAATCCATAGAAGTTCAGAGGCTTTGAATGCACTTTGCCTAAACTTTATTAAAACCGGAGTCTCATTGATGAAGAAGCTCAAGAGTGGATTCAAACCTGATAAGACACCTTGAATGGAATCAACTGTAATAGAGATAATTAGAAATGGTGTAATGTAAGCAAATTCCTTTATTATGGCATTGCTGTCACTGAAAGATTTGGCCCATAAGTTGTGACAAAGTGCTAGAGTCAAGACATATAGGAGGCCAAGAACCAAAGCAAGCTTAAGACTCACAGCCATGGCTCCTTTAGCTTTGTCTGTATTGCCTGCTCCCAACTCATTAGACACCCTTGTGCTGTATCAAACAAATCCTTTGGTGTAACTATAACATCAATTATAAACAAAAAAGGAATTGTACATCAATCCAACTAATTAAGTATGATGAGCTAACCTTGCAGCTGCACTAAGACCGCATGTTAACATGTAGGCTATTGATTCTGTGTTCACACTACACATCCAAGCCAATATTTCAAAAATTAGATATAAATTGACTGAGCAAAAAGTACCAAAAATAATTAATGTATTTTTGTTTGTGTGTGTGTTTTTGCAACTTAATTTTGCAATTTTGTGCTTTATAACCATTACCGATACAAAAACACAAGTAATGGTATTAAATTTTGTAAACATGACACATCCACTTGATGATAGCCGAAGCTCAATTATTTTTCCAACTAAATACCATTCCTTGGTTGTACAAGTGCAAATTACATGAGTTTTTTTTTTTTTTCTTCTTTTTTTTTTTTTTTTTCTTTTTTTCCCCAAGGATTAAACATATCGTCATTTACAAACATTCATGTTGCGCCATTGATAATTTATAAACATGCTCTGATCATTTATAAGCCTACATATATATATTGATGTCTTGATCTTCTATAAACATACACATTGAACCCTTAATCAAAGAACACAATTAAGCTGACTAAGGATTCCATAGATAGGTTTATAGATGATCAGAGCTTAAAGTGTTAAATAAAAGACTAAAACAGTAATGTATAAAAAGAACAACATAGTTCATGAGAGGTGTCTAAACGGAAAAGTAGAGAAAGAAATGAACCATATAGCAACGAGGGAGGTAGTTATGGTTGATTCTGGCATTAGACCTGCTAATAACACCAAAAGCTCAAACACCCAATACTCCAAACTAACAAAACAAAACAAACAACTATGAATCAATTGAAACTATATATACATACAGGTGTTTAATCTGTAAAGTATAATTGCTAATTAGCCGTACAAGAAAATAAAGAATACCAACGAAATAGCATCAGGAAACATATAAATTGGCCAACTACAAAAAAATAAGGAAATATAAATGGGAAATTTGCTTGGTAATAGCAAAATTCCCATTGTGGCACTATATAAAATATTAGAATTGACAACAAAAAGTTTTGCAGCAAAAAAAATTTGCTAGCATCAATATCCATAAGTTGCTGTTAATATGTATATCAACGGCAACAAAATTATACAACTTTATAGCAGTAATATGCAACATCTTTTTTTTAGTTAAGCATGACAGATGGGAGACTTACCAGACCATAGCAGCAGAAGGAAGAGCAAGTTTTAAGTCCGTAAGAATGTAGTGGAATGACTCAAAGGAAAACCCATCCCAAGTATGCTCAAATTTCTTTCCAAAAATACCATAAATGATCAACAAAAACACTGATGACCATAATGAAATAGAAGCTGCAACTGGAGCTCCCTTGAAACCAAGTGATGTACAGTGGATCAAACCATAACAAATACCAATATGCATGCATAATGGTATGAGTGAGAATACAAGAAGTGGCATCACTACTGATTGTGTCTGATGAAACCTCACAATATTCTGCATAATTCCATGTGCAAATAGTCCAGGAATCAAATGCTTCATATAAACAGCAGCAGAAGCAGCAATATCTGGTTCTTGATGAAGTAAGACTAGAATTTGGTCTGAATACAGCCAAATTACAGATACAATAATGCAAAAGAAGGATGATATGAGGCATGAAGATTGCAGATAAATCCCTAACATTCTGTACTTTTTTGCACCGAAGCCTTGACCGCAAAGTGTTTCAAGTGATCCACTCAGTCCTACCTATAAAACAACACAGCTTGCAATGTCATTAAGCATCAAAGCAAAAGAATAAGGTTTTTTTTCTTTTAGGAATAATTTACCAAGCTAATGCATTTCTCAAACTATTTATCTAATTAATGTGTTTTTCTTTGGAAAGAAAAACTAAAACAATGTCAAGTACAAGTCATATCGCAAAATTTAAGTAGTGATAGTTTGTCAACTTTATCAAGAACTGATGGAAAAACAAAAGCAAAAAAGCATCTAGTAACGCTCTGCTTCTATGTCAATTCAACTAATTGATGATCCTGAGGTTGGCTAAACACTTTTTAAATAAGTTTTCTCCCAATGTATAAATCAAATTTAAAATCTAGTTTAACAGAGTAAAATCTCATTTGACAAGAATATTCTAGATGGGATGAGCTGTAAGGATAAGGGGTATTGCTGGTACAAGCCATTAGTATTTAGATGGGGAGATTCATTTTCCTCATTAGAATGTTAAACTCAATCCATTTATCCTTGGTTCTACTGTTGTAAACTTATCTGTTTTATCAATACAACTCTCTTTTATTAATTGTGTGTCTGTTTGGAGGAGTTCCTATCAGTTTCAGTAGCTAATTTGCGATTTTCTTATAGTGGCAGTGATTTGTTCAAGGACTTCTAAGGGAGAGCTGGCTACAGCTTTGATAATTTGTTTATTTGTAAGGTATTTGAGAGTTGATGGGTTTTTTTTTTTTTTTTTTTTTTTTTTTTTTTTTTATAGTAAAATAAAAGTTTAAAAATCATTATTTCCCTATTATTTAGTCCGCTAATTTGATTAGATTTGGAGGTTAAATTTGAATAAATTATTAAAATATATTTTTCTGATGAACACTTTCATAATTTAATGCACAAATATTATGTATAAATAAAATCTCCAAATCAAGGTCACCATAAAAAGAAAAAAAAAATTTCAAATCAAATAACAAAAATCTAGGGTGAAATTCCTGCTTTATTTTATTTTATTTTATTTTATTTACTAGAAAAGCACTTATCCATTGATATCACTAGAAAAGATAGCTATAATCTCAAGTGGGTAAAATGTTATAACAAGATAATCGACCTCCAAAAAAAAATCCTTAAGTCAATCAAAATATGGATAACTCTATTAGTACATCATTTAGTAGTATCCCATGTGATACTTTAACCAATAAATTAATATGTAGTTTTTTTTTTTTTTTAATGTATTATTTGATCTCATGGATACTCAAACTCTGAACCACCAGATTAAGCAGAAATGCACTTACCACCAAAATGAAATTGGATGCGCAAAGAAACAATATGCAACTTAACTATTCATCTATTGATTTTTGTGAATAAAATTTTTAACTCCAGGCTCCACTTGGAATATGAGGAATTCATTTTCAATTCCAAATTTTCGTGTTTGGAATGACAAAAAAGTGAGGAATTCAATTCTTAGAATTAAATTTTACAGAATTCAAGATGCCTTGAGGAAATTCTATCAAAATATGTGAAATTTGCAAATGAATTCCGTGTTTTACGCAGAGAAATATTTTAGGATAGTTCTACCCTCACTATATTTTTATTATATTTTTATTTTTCTCATATAAATTTTTTGTTGATTAATATTTTTCAATACCTATTCTAAATAATAATCCATTACTATTTTACTTTTATTTTTTAATTGATTATATTTTATTTTATTTTAAATATTGTAAAGGATAAGAAAAAATTTTTTAAAAAAAATTTGTTTTGAATTTTACATAAAAACGAATAAAGATTACTTGAATGGTAATGATCTTTAGTCACTTATGTTGAGTTTCAAATTTGATTCCAAGCGTACACAAAATTAATTTGGAGAAATGTAATCTAAAAAGTGCTTGAATAATCTCAAATCTATTATTTAGCCAATAACATAAAATATAATATGATAAAAGAATAGTTATATCTAAATCTAATTATAAATTGTTAAAATAAAAGAATTATTGTTAATTAATTTTATATTTTGTATATAAATAATTAATTTGTTACTTATCATAAAAATTTACTAATAAGAAAATGAACCAGTTTTGTTCATTTATTCCAAGTATAAATTTATAAAATCTATTTCGATTATATCATTTAAGTTATTTCATTTCAAACAGGAGAATTCATTTACAATTGAATTGCACATGGAATTCATTTACAAATGAATTCTATATATGTAATTCATTGATTCCAAGCAGAGCCTAAAAGATAAATTATAGACTCTAATTAAATTATTTTTGATGTAAAAGTTTAAAAATAATATTGGTAATGTTTGATATTTAAAATTTTAAAATATTGTATGTCGGATCAACTGTATTATGATAATGATTATATGTATGAAAAAAAAAAGAATTTATGATGATAACAAATTTTTGAGATATTCTTTTATCAAAAAAGTTTTTTAAAAAGCAGTGGCCGACTGGCCGTAGTGATGGGAGTGATACTATCTTTTCGATTAGCTAGAATGAATAAATAACTAATAAAATATAATCCTATCATGTAATATGTTAATCAAGTTTTGGTTGCGTATCATCCAAAACCACCTCATTCTGTTATTAAAAGTAAAGAAAAAGCTTGGGAAGATTAATGAATTTGAGATCTGAATTATAATTGACTATTAATTTAAATTAATACTCTCCAAACTTAAGCATTGGGTAGACTACCGGTGTCTAATCTCTACGTTATTCCTATGGATATTATTCAGTACTAATCACTTGAGCAGTCTTTGTATAACTAGTTAACAAAAAAAAAAACAAGAAAAGGGTAGTATATCAGAACCTAATGGAAGAAAATTAAAGAATGATCAGATAGCTAGAGATGCGCACCATCAAAGCAAAGCCGGTGACGGTGGCCCAAGAATTGGCGAGAGTGGCGCCGGCGAGTTGAATATCACCGAGATGACCGGCCATCATAACCGATACCAAAGTAATCAAGTAATAGAAAACATTAGTGAGAATCAAAGGCAAAGAAAACAAAATTTGAATCTTGGCTTCTTCCATGTCAATCCACCGATTCATCATCCTTGTTTCTTTTTCTGACCCGCCGCTGATTTTTATCTCTCTCATTTCGCACTGTTTTAAACGCATTACTTTCCCTTGAACTTTTTTTTTACATTTATTATTATATACTTTACTAGACTGCCTGTTCCACCGGTAAATATAAGAAGTATTCTGAAATAATAATTTAAAACATATTTTAAAAAATTAATTGAGAAAGGGGTTGTGTCATGTGTGTAACTTATGTGAGCCAGATATCTTTTTGGCTTTTTGTGGGCTTTATTCCTTACTACGAGGAAGAAGAGGCTCATGTGCGGAGTAGGCTTTTGAAAGGAGGTTCCTAAATAGATAAGGCTCATGTGTGGAAATGTTTTTATGTGAAAGAGGCTCTTGTGTGGAGAAAGTTCTAAGTGAAAGAGACTCTTGTAAGGTTTAGGAGTTAGATACTACTATGTGGTTCAGGAGGAGATTTAAGTGTTTGAGGTTCATGTGTTATTATCCTTCAAGATCTGAAAGGTTCAGGAGGTTATGCCTTCAAGATGCAACATATTAGGATATATAATGCTTTTGTGAGGAAGGGCAACCACAACAACTTGAGAGAGTTGTTGGATACAAGGGGTAAAGAGAACTAAAAGAGAAAATCCTTTTTGAGTTTGTGAACCTGTTCTTCAACTATATCCTTCATCTTCTTTCATCGATATTTAGTTCATACGGAATCTGATCGTACTAACTTTTGGAGAGCATATTGGAGACTTTTGTTTCTCGATTCTGAACGGTTAGATTGAAATTTGGAGGTTCATAAGTTTGGATTTTCGGGTTTGCAACAGCTGCTGTTTCTGGACGTTTTTCTTACAACCAGTTTTTGTGTTCTTTGTGTGGTTTCATTTCTAGCCGTTGGATTTGATGAATCTTTAACTGGAGTTTGAAGATACTTTGTTCTATAATCCGAATGGTGGGATTAGTCTATGGAGGTCAAAAAGGTTCTAGTCTGTTAATCTCAGTTTTGTTGTTTGCAGTTTCTCTTCTACAGTTTTCAGCTTGAGCTGCTTCATCTCTTTCAGTCTTTTAAACAGGTTGTTCTTTTCGGATTTGGTTGAAATTTGGTGAGATGATTCTTGACTTTTTATCTTCATTTTGTGCGGTGGAGATCTTGTTTGGAAGTCGAGAACTTTTGCTCTTGTTGTATTCATTTTGTTGTTGTTGTTTTTCTTTATTATAGTCGTGAAACTTGTTGTTACTCAATTGCTCGGTTTTGTATCTGCTGTAAAACTCTCATGTTATAGTGCATATTTTTATCTTCGACTAGGAGAACCCTCGTTGTTTTTATCTTTCACGTTGGAGGAGTTTCCACATAAAAATCTTAGTGTTCTTTTGTGTTTGCTCGTGTAGTTTTACTGATTACGCTCTTCATAGTTTCATTTAAGCGGGTGAAAAGTTTATTGGTCTCATTTACATCTTTTATGACTGCTTAAGAGATTTGTTATTCAGTATTCCTTTCCCATCATTTTTTACCTAAATAAATTCAAAACAGTCAAAGCTTTACCAAAATAGCAAAACCTTTACAAAATTGGCAAACTCTTGGCAAAAATTGTCATCAACATTCGCATCTCCGATAAATGTGTTTCCTGAATTTCAGTAAAAATGACCGCAGATGAAACCCAAAATTAAATTATGTTACCTTTTTTTTTTTTTTGTTAAAAATTTAATATGTATAATATTGCTGCTCCATTTCTAATAACTGCAAGACCAATTCTGTAAATTAACAATATTTTTTAAATAGATTATGATGTGCTATAGAACATTTCGAGAATCTGAGGAAGCCCGGCCCTGTAAGACAACACGAAATGTGTCAGACTCTGATGTACACCTCCACCCAGATGGTAAAGTCAAATTTAAGCTCTTCAATTAGTATTCAACTTTTTTTTGACACTATTAATCTGTTGATTTCCATATATATAGCTTCACATATAATATTGCATTTAATTTTTTTTTTTTTTTTTGTCAATTAAAGTTTAGAGGTACGACGGATATCTCCAATCCAGGTTTAGGGAAACCTTCAAGGCTACAAAGGGACTCAATAAAGGATTTGCATATCGTTTCACAAATAGGGATTCCAACCATGACAGGAACATTCGAATCGAGGTAAGGTGCCATAAGAGTTGCTTTCTTACTGCTGAGTTCACCTCATTAACATATTGCATTTAATTGGGAGATATATATATAATTACATAAGGATAAAATCACACTAAAGCCTATTGGAGATTAAGAAAAAAAGGAAATTAACCAATTGACATAATTGAAGAAAAAGAAATGGAAAGTGCACAAGAAAATAAAAATGTTTGGAATATTATTTTACATCCAAATGGCTGGCTAATGTTTAAACAAATTACAAACATAATAACTTGAAATCAGTTTTTTTTTTTTTAAAAGATGCAGAATGCACACATTATATAAATGAAAACACACAAGAACATGCAAATTGATAGAAGGAGAATTAAGAATAAGAAACAAACGAAAGAAAGAAAGGAGATAATAATAATAATAATAATAATAATAATAATAATAATAATAAATTGAAGAAGGTTAGAAGAAAAATGAAAGGAAGAAATTTAAGGTTAGCAGTAGCAATGGTGATTGCGACGTTAGCAGCGACGTCGGTAGAGACGGTAAGAGGTTGGAACCTATTCGGATTTTCACCACCAGCTGAGGTGCCTTGCTATAGGAAATGTTATGATATCTGTTACCACCACCCATTGCACTTTCCAATGTAAAACACAATGCTTGCATGCTGAATGTTTCTCTGTCAAAAAAAAAAAAAAAAAAAAAAAAAAACCCATCTATTCTAGTCTACACAACAAGAATATCCAAAAAAAAAAAAAAAAAGCCAGAGAGCAGCTTTCTTCTATAGCTCTTTTGAGCTTAATTGGATTGTCCATTAATGAAACTTTTCTTCATTTATTCATCAATTTCGAAATTGGAAATTGGAAATTTAATTTCATGTCACCATTTGATGCTTTTTTTTTTCTTTTTTTTACCTCTTGAGGAATTCATGGTAGCTATCTTGTTTCTTAAGCATTGGCAAAATACATCCTCGGCCTCCTGATTTTTCTCATTTTATTTAATCAGCCTATGATCTTCAGTTTGTCCACATTGGATCCCTGATCTTTCTATTTGTACTCTAGTCGCCACCTTAGTAACGGTTCCGTCACGCGTGGACAACCCTGTCCATTAGTTGGCGCGTTGGTCGTGGTAAGTGTATTTTATATGTTTATTTTGCCTTCATTTATTAGCTTTAATCGAGTTGTTTCATTATATTTAAGGCATATTTTACTTTATTTGTGCTATTTTCTTTGTTAGGACTTCAAAGAGGAAATTAAAACTAAAAGTGTATGAAAAAGGAATAGAATTAGCTTGAAACAGCCCGGGAGCAGTCCTAAGGCATAGGAGGTGTTGGTTTCGGAGTTTTGAAGCTGAATAGTGATTTGGGCCAGCATTTTTTGTGGGCTTAAAAGAAGCTGCATGTTTGACTTATGAAAGAGGAGCCAAATCTTTTGTTAGGGATATTTTTCTTGTTTCATTTACTCATATTCCTAGTGGGAGTGTCTTTAAGTGGTTTTCCCATAAGAAGATTGTAATATATTATTATTTTTTATTCTGTCCTTTTTAGTTTTTAAGTTTTAAGGAGAATTTCAACATTAGTTTGAGAGTTAGTTTTTTTTTTCTTTTTTTTTTTTTTTTGGTTAGTTTTTTTATCTTTCTCAAAAGTAAGAACGTGTTTCACCATTGAGTGGGAGAAAAAGCCAGGGTTTGAAAGTTCCAACATCGTTCTTCACCGATTTCTCTCTGCACGCCACCGTTGGATTTGTGATCTTTCTAGTTTTATTCTCCACTCTCTTTTATCATGTTTCTTGTAATCTTTTTGTTTTTTTTATAATTTAGTTATGAACTAATTTCACCATAGCTAAGGCTATGGTGGAGCTTAGCAGAATTTCTATGTAATTTTCTTGAGTTTAATGCAATTGATAATTATTTCTTTTTCATGGATCGTGTTATAAATGCTTAATGCTTTAAATGTGTGACCATCAATTTCATTGCTTTTAGTTAATTCATAATTGACCAAAGGATTGAATTAATGAAATTTCATAACGTGGCAAATGCATGACCATTGCTTTATGGCTCACTAGTTTGTGCTAGATCTTCATATGCTTAATGCTTTCCAAACTAATTGCTTAAGACCGAACCAGTTTAAGTATTTAGGTTGAGAATTAGAGTTAGCATTGTTTTTTGAATTCGTCATCTTGAGAATTTAATAAGTTCAATTGCTCAACTTGAGGAAATTGCTAAAATGAATGCTAGGTAAAGCCATATTCCTTAATCTCACCATCAATTCATCTCGTTTGAATTTTAATCTTAGCTTTAGTTACTGTGAGCACGGGTTTGCCCGACCTTTATGATGAAAATCCTATATTAGCTGTTAGACAGACGAACGTGAGTCGGACTTGAGAATGAGCGGGATGTTGCCTGAAATGTCTTAAACGCTCCGAAAATCAAACAGTCCTCGATCCAAAACCTCGAGAAAGGTCCTTCGAGTGATTAAAGAGCTTAGATGTGAGTGTGGGATTTAGGAAAAGCCTTGTTAGTTCTGGTTATAGCCGTACGGCTGTAGTTCCATAACTATAGCCATATGGCTATAACACTATAGCCGCACAGCTATAACCTTACAGCCGTGTAGCTCTAACTAGTGATCATGTTACTTCCTAAATAACCAGCATTAGTCTTTGACAGGGGATATAATTCTGAAATTAAGGGATATAAAACCGTGACAATTAGGGTTAATACGAGGAGAGACATAACAAAGTCAGTAGAGGAAACACAGAAAACATAACACACAGAATAGAAAAAAAGAAAGAAAAAAGAGAGAAAACCAAAAGAAAGAAAGAAAAACAGAGGGAATACAGCTAGCAACATATAGGGTGAGAGTTCCCAGCCACACTATCACTTATTTGGTTTGTTCTCGGGTGTGTTTGGATTGATTCGGGGTCCGTGTTTGAAGTTTTAGGGTGCTCGTGAGGTTCTAAGCGGATTCCAGCATCCAAATCCAATTCTAGTCATTAAACACATTGGAACATCAACAAGGTAAAACCTAAGAGGCCTTAAACTCATAATTATTTGCTTTTTGTAAAAATTCCAGAAACTGTCTGTTTGATTACAGCTGTGCGGCTCTAACTAGAGTCGAGCGGCTGTCATCCCTTAGAACAAAGCCAAGATGTTGTACCACTACAGCCGCACGACTATGTTCTTCTGGGTAAAAACCCGAAGTGCCCTAAATGGACTGAACATAGTCAGTTTCCCATTTTGATCGTTTTGTTATAAACTATTTCGATCAAATCACATCCGTTACATTCAGAATTATGGTTTTCAGATTTCCTAGAATGTTGATGTGAGATTTAGGTTTTGTTGATTTCGGTTTTTGGAATCCAGGATTGTTCAATCCTAATCAGATCCACTCTAAAATCCTCAGAAATCATCAAAACAAGTCAAAAAAGTGATTTGCAAAAGAAAGAAAACCACTTTTGGGTTCTGGACACTACAACCGCAGGGCTGTAGTGGCTATAGCCGCGCGGCTCTAACTAGAGCCACATGGCTATAGTTCCTAGATAAAGGTAGAATTTCGGGATGACTCCCACGGACGTCGTCGCATGATGTTGTCTTCAGGATCAAACTTTTTTTTGATGTGTTTGCTGCTTTAGGCCTTGGATGTTTGAGATAGGAAACCCCCATGAATAGAACCCTGAGCTTCGGGATAGTCGACCCATTAAAAGGAAGTAATTTGCATGTAATCGAGCTAAACCGTTTTCAAAATTGTTTTCGAGCACAAAACCTACAGGGCGTTTCTAAATAGTTTTCCAGCTTTAATCGAGTAAGTCACTCAGACTTCTCGGTTACCTCCTAAATGTATGCTCCCACTTCCTAAGATTCTCCATTCTATCCTGTTATGAGTCCTACTTGTATCAGTGATATAATTGTGTTAACCATTTGTTTTACAACTTTATTTTTCTTTTTATTATTTTGGATGTATTTAATATATTATCCGTGTATCCTAAGTGATTGTACTTTTTTAGATATTCATGTATAGTAGGCGATTGTATTGGTGAGGATGAGAGTTTTTATCTTTTGGGGTTGTAATAAGCGGCCTCTATCTTTTTGTTTGGTTTGGATGTATGGTTTACTTTTCAGCACTTTATTTTTATGCTATTTATTTCTGTCATCTGAATGAGCATGGGTTAATCAATAACGAAAGATAAAATGGGTAGAGAATAAAAGTAAGCATAATATTGTAATATGAACTTAAAAATGAAAGCAAGCTTAAGGTTGAATAGGTAAGTTGCCCGAACCTTAAATCTTTGGATTAGGTACGACAGTCTATGCTCGGTAGGGAGCTGTACCAGAATTTTCGGAATGAGCTGATCCGGGTGGCGACTCTATTACTGATCCCGAAATTTAGGTTTCGAGATATTTAAGTAAAAAAATGAGATTTTCTAAAACATAAAACTAGTTTTCCCAAAACTCGCATTTAAAGAAAAGGTTTTCTACAAAAGGATCTCCAAACAAATTAATGGTTTTCCTAAGCAAGATACAAACCTGTTTCCAATTTAAACAACTATAAACAAACCAAGTTCTTTTTCGAAGGTTCGCTTTGTCGAATTCCATTCTAAAAGGTCGTCTACTTACAGTTACTTTGATTCAATTGTTCCTTAGTAATAGATTTAATTTACACATCAAAAATATAATATCCTTTCACCTAGATTTATAGAAAACCCGATTGCGTTTAGGATTTGCATGATTAGTCTTCGATGGAACGGTACTCTACTTACTATATATTACTTGAGTGACAGAGTGCACTTGCTTTAGAGTGTGTATATTTATATACGCATCAAGTTTTTGCACCATTGCCGGGGACTATATTTTTGCAATACTAGATTAAAAGTTTTTTTGTTGGTCTAGGTTTTTCTTTTTCTTTATTTTGTTGGTTGTGTATGATGAGTAGAAGTAGTGGTATTATTCCTTTACCTATTAACCATGAAATTGAGAAATTGTCACAGGAACTAAAAGCAGAGATGTAAGGAACGAAGACAAGTTATGGAGACGGAAGAGCAAAGACAAGCTCGGTTAGCTGAGGAAAAGAGGCAGCAGAATGACCATCCAATCATGGAACTTTTGGCTCCACTTAGACATCAAAACAATTCTAGCGTCATTGCTCCTCCGATAAATGCAACGAGTTTTGAAATTAAGACCGGGATGTTGCAATTGATCAAGCATTCTGGTCAATTTGAGGGAGAGCCTGATGAAAATCCAAATAATCATTTGGATAAATTTCTGATGCATGCCAACACTTTCAGACATAGTGGTGTCTCAGTTGACTCTATTCGGATGAAGCTCTTCCCATTTTCACTGAAGGGTAGAGCTTTGGATTGGTTGAAATCTCTAGAGCCGGGGTCAATTACAACTTGTGATGAACTAGAGAAAGAGTTCCTATCATATTATTTCCCACAATCTAAGACAGCAATACTGAGGAATGAGATCACCTCCTTCAGAAAATTCGATTCTGAAACCTTATTCACAGCTTGGGAGAGGTTCCGGAAGCTACTTCGAAATTGTCCTCATCATGGCCTACCTTAATGGCAGTAAGTGAGCACCTTCTACAATGGTTTGACCCCTACCAACCGTGCCACCATTAATTCAGCTGTGGGTGGTAACATCTTTAAAAAGACACAAGGGGAAGCTTATGAGCTTGTGAATGAGCTAGCTAAGAAAAGTGCTTAGTGGCAAGATGAGAAGCCAAGTGGGAGGATGCAAAGTGCTTTTTCCACAGAAACAAGGATAAGTGATCCAGTTGTAGCTGAGCTAAGTCACAAGATGGATTTGATGATGGCCCATTTGAGCTTAAAAACCTATACAGGTCCTGGTGTGTGGGAATTGTGGAGGAGATCATCAAAATCTTGAATTCCAGCTAAGTAGTCCTTTTGAAGAAGACACTGCTAATATAAGCTACATAGGGGCTATTCAAAGCTGATTTCAGAATAACCCCTACAGTAACACATATAATTCGAGATGGAGGAATCATCCTAACTTTTCCTATGCAAATCAATAGAACATGTTGAGACCTCCTCTTGGGTTTAATGGGAATGAGCAGAGAACTTAGCATTATCAACAAGCATAATAGGCTCCAAGGCAGAACCCATAACCTGTTGATCCAGTTTTGTCCATTCTGAAGGACATTCAGACTCGCCTTGTAACTAATGAGGTGTATTACAGAGACTTAGGTACTTAAGTGGCTCAGCTGAATAGAAGTAGAGCAGAAAGATCTCATGGCGCTCTTCCTAGTAACATTAAAGTGAAACCAAGGGAGTAAGCTCAAGCTATTATTCTTAGGAGTGGAAAGGAAGTGAAAACTCAAGCTCCTAAGCAACCATCTCCATCTCTGCAAGCTGGTAAGGAACTTGAAGTGGTATGTGATTCTAACGATGAACCTGATAACTTTGTACCTCCTAAACTATTTGTTGATCTTGTTAGTAAACCATATGTGCCTAAATTACCTTTTCCTTAAAGGTTAAAAACAGAAAAGCAAGATCAACAGTACTCTAAATTCTTAGAGATTTTCAAGAAATTGCATATTAACATACCTTTTGCAGAAGCTTTAGAACTGATGCCTATTTATGCTAAGTTCTTGACAGATACTTTGTCTAAGAAAAGAAGGATAGAAGACAATGGAACAGTTGCCATGACCAAAGAATTTTCAGCCATTATCCTTAATAAGCTACCCCTTAAGCTTAAGGATCCAGAAAGATTTTTTATCCCTTGCACTATTGGCAACTATACTTTTAAAAAGGCATTATATGATTTAGGTGCCATTATTAACTTAATGCCTTTGTCTATTTTCAGGAAATTAGGATTAGGAGACCCAAAGCTGACTAGCATGAATCTTTAGTTAGCTGATAGATCATTTGTTCGGCCGAATGGTATAGTGGAGGACGTCCTAGTCAAGGTGGACAAGTTTATCTTCCCAGCTAACTTTGCAGACATTGACATGGTGGAAGATGACACAGTCCCTATTTTGTTGGGTAGGCCTTTCTTAGCAACTAGTGAACATTAATTGATGTTCAATAAGGGAAGCTGATTCTTCAGTTGCAAAATAAGGAAGTGGTTTTTAATTTGCTTAAGTACCCTTGCAATGATCATAAGAGCGTTAATTTTCTTTATTCTACTGATGATTGTATGGAAGGTGTTTTTCGGGGTGATGCAATTCTCCATCTCGTTGAGGAAGGCTATGATTAGCCTCTATTGTGCAAGGTGGAAGTGCAAGCAATCCTTGATTCTTTCAGTAATAACATGGAAGATTGCTTGTGGGTGAAAGACCATTCTGAGGGTCTGGATTTTGAGGATAAACCAAGAGTGAAACCCTCACTTGAAGAAGCCCTTATTTTAGAACTAAAATCCTTACCTTCCCATCTTAAATATGTGTTTCTTAATCCTTCATCTTCTTTGCCTGTAGTAATTTCTTCTTCTTTGATAGGTGACATGGAGAACAGATTGATAGAAGTGCTAAGGAATTATAAAGGAGCATTCGGGTGGTCAATTTTGGATATTAAGAGAATCAGCCCTTTCTTGTGCACACACCGGATCTTCATGGAGGAGCAGGTGAAACCCACGATGCAACCTAAACGATGGTTGAACCTGAATATGAAAGAGGTGGTAAAAGTTAAAGTGATCAAGCTGATGGATGCATGTATTATCTATCCTATCTCTGATAGTCTGTGGGTGAGCCCGGTTCAAGTGGTACCTAAAAAGGGTGGAACCATTGTGATGGAAAATGACAAGCAGGAATTGATTCCTGCAAATAAAGTCACTGGTTGGTGTATATGTATAGACTATAGGAAATTATAGGAGGCCACCAGAAAAGATCATTTTCCATTGGCATTTATTGACCAAATGTTAGAACGAATGGCAGGACATGAATTTTATTATTGTTTAGATGGTTTGTCTGGCTATATGCAAATACCTATGGACCCGTTGGATTAAGAGAAAACCACTTTCACTTATGCATATGGTACTTTTGCTTATAGACGTATGCTGTTCGGGTTGTGTAATGCACCCGCTACATTCTAGAGATGTATGACAGCTATCTTTTCTGATATGATTGAGGATTTCATAGAAATTTTCATGGATGATTTGGGTATTCATTTGATAGTTGTTTGCATAATCTTGATCTTGTTTTAAAAAGATGTGAATACACTAATTTGACACTTAGCTGGGAGAAGTGCCAATTCATGGTGAAGGATGCTTAGTCCTTGGACACAAGATGTCCAATAAGGGTATCGAGGTCCATCCAGCCAAAGTGGAGGTGATTTCTAAATTTCCACCACCTACCACTATCAAGTTGGTGCATAGCTTCTTAGGTCATGCAGGCTTTTATAGGCATTTTATAAACGATTTTTCTAAAATTGCTAAGCCTTTGTCCTAATTGCTATTGAAAGATGCTACTTCCAATTTCTCTGATGAATGTTTGCATACTTTTAATGACTTGAAAGAGAGATTGATGAAAGCACCAATTGTGATAAGTCCAAATTGGACTTTACCCTTTAAGTTGATATGTGATGCTAGCAATGTGGCTATAAAAGCGTGCCTAGGTCAGAGATTAGATAAAATTTTTCATCCTATTTATTATGCTAGTAGGACTTTGAATGAGGCACAACAGAATTATACTGTGATTGAGAAGGAATTACTTACTATTGTATTTGCATTCGATAAATTTTGCTCCTATTTGGTGTAATCTAAGGTTGTTGTTTACACTGACCATGTTGTTATTAAGTATTTGCTAGCAAAACAAGATACAAAGCTAAGGTTATTTCGATGGATCCTCCTTTTTCAAGAATATGGGATAAGAAGGGGAGCAAAAATGTCGTAGCCGATCATCTTTCTCAATTAGACTTTGAAGCTAGAGAGGCTTTTCCTAGTGATGAAATCAATGAAGTTTTTCCTGATAAAAGGCTGTTGGTGGTTTCCTCATCTCCATGGTATGCGGATTTTGCTAACTCTATATCAGGTAACATCGTTCCCCCTGGTCTTTCTTACCAACAGAAATGTAAGTGTTTCTCGAATAAGAGACATTACTTGTGGGAAGACCCATATCTGTTTAAAATATATAGAGATAATATGATTCATCGTTGTGTACCCGACGAAGAGGTAACCCCTATCTTAACTCTCTATGACACAAAAGAACTCAACGGTCATCTAGGTCCTACAAGGACCACAGCTAAAGTCACGCAATATGGCTTTTATTAGCTGACTTTGTTTAGGGATGCTTTTAATTTTGTTAAGTCTTGTGATGCATGTCAACGAACTGGTAGTATTTCTCGTAGACATGGAATTTTGATTGTGAACTTTTTGATGTTTGGGGTATCGACTCCATAGGACCATTCCCTAAGTCCTATAACAATGAATATATACTTGTAGCTGTAAACTATGTGTCTAAATGGGTAGAAGCCGTGGCCTTACCGACAAATGATACTAGGGTATTGATTAAATTCCTTAAGAAGAATATTTTCACTCGTTTTGGAACACCTAAGGCAATTATTAGTGATGGAGGAACCCATTTTTGCAACAAACAATTTGACCAAATATTGAGCAAATATGGTGTCACCTATAAAGTAGCTACATTGTATCACCCATAGATAAGCAGACAAGTAGAAATTTTGAATAGGGAACTTAAAAGCATTCTAGAAAAAAGGGTAAGTTCATCTAGGAAAGATTGAGCTCTAAAATTATTTGATGCATTATGGGCATATCAAACTGTATTTAAAACACAAATTGGTATGTCCCTCTACCATTTAGTTTTCGGGAAAGTATGTCATTTTCCCATTGAATTGAAACACAAAGCATATTGGGCACTCAAATTTTTAAATTTTGATATGCAGGTTGCAGGTGAGAAGCGTCTTTTGCAACTCAATGAACTAAACGAATTTCATCTTAGTTCATATGAGAACGCAAAAATTTATGAGGAAAAACCAAGCAGTGGCATGATAAACGATTGCTTAGGTGTGTGTTTAATGTGCGCGACAAGCTGTTGCAATTTAATTCTCACCCTCGACTTTTTCCTAGAAAATTAAGGAGTAGATACTCGGGCCCTTTTGACATCACCGATGTTTTTCCTTCAGGGGTGGTGGAAATTAAGTGGGTGATGAACCTCCATTTAAAGTACATGGCCAATGACTAAAGCTCTATGGTGGTGGTGGTGACTATGAAGCCCATGTGGTCACCATTTTCCTTTCGGATCCAAATTGAGCTGGAGGGAGTCAAGTTAATTAACTTTAAATTAGTGCTTTTGGGAGGCAACCCAATTTGTGTTTTAATTTGTGTTTGTTAATTAGTTGTTTTTAGTTTCAATTTATAGGATTTAATCATGTTAATTTTTGTTTTATTTTGCAGGTCTTAGCTTAAGGTGTGACCGTGCCTTAAAAAGGGGTTCCCAGTTCATTGCAGCATTTAAAATTGTCCCAAGGCGTTACCTATGCCTTAGTACTATTCTTTGCTGTTTTTAAAAAAGAATTAAAGAAAAATGACTAAGGCGTGACCGTGCCTTAGGAAAAATTTCAATTAAAATCGGAATTTCTCTTTAAACATGACCATGCCTTAGACCTTGCTCTTTACTGCTTTTTTCAAAAGCTTTGAGTCCTCTTTCATAAGTCAAACCCGCAGCTTCTTTTAGGCCCACCAAAAATGCTGGCCCAAATCACTATTTCAGCTTCCAAACTCCAAAATCTACACCTCCTAAGGCATTGCTCCTGGGCTGTTTCAAGCTAATTCCGCTCTTTTTTCATGCACTTTTAGTTCCATTTTCCTCTTTAAAGTCCTAACAAAGAAAATAGTACAAAGGAAGTAAAATATGTTGTAAATAGAATAAAACAACTCGATTAAAGCTCATAAACCAAGGCAAAATAAGCATATAAAATACACTTATCAACTTCCCCACACTTAAATTGTGCTTGTCCTCAAGCAAGCATAATATCTCTAACTCCAGAAAACAAATAAGGAACATTAAAGATCAAATAAACAATTTGAATTTTAAAGATTTAGAACTCACAAACCACAGCTCCAATTTCATCAACAAATCAATCATACTCTATCAATAAGGATGTCACAAAAATTTAGCATTTAACCCCAATCTTATACATTCGAAGCAACTCTATTACCCACTAGAATATGATTTGCATCACTAAAATAGTAAACCTCTAAGTTGTTCCCCAATCAATCAAATAAATGAAGATCAATAGGACTTTAGGTTTCACGTAGTTCTCTTGGGGTGCATCATGATACATTGATTGATTTCACTTAATTAGCTCCATAACTTTCAACCTTACTCGAGATGTTACTTAGTCTTTCTGAATGAATAACAAAGATGGAGCAAACACAATGCATTCGACTTACTCGACTAAGCACAATCATCAAGCGGTTACTAGCACTATTCATAACTTCACCTTGAAACCATAGCCAGCGGAATAAATTTTTAATTTAATATTTGACTTTTCATCAATTTCTATTAAGCACAAACACGTAATTTCTATTACCCCAAAATTAATTCAAAATAAAGCAAACAATTTGCCTATTTCATCTCTTTATTTATGCTCAATCAAAAAGAAGCTTCCTGGAAAGTCTATGTCTAAAAGTGATACGTCTCAACTCCAAAGTCTATATCATTATAAAGATGCCAATCAAATAGGGTCTCACATTGCATTTAATGTAAACATCCCTATTAAAAAGCATACCTAACCTAGAAACATGTAAAAAGAGAGTTTGTGTGTTTGTATTTTTTTTTTCCTTTTTGGAAAAATTTGAAACAAAAACATTGCTTTGAGGAGCTGGATATTAATAAGATGCAAGTGACAAACATAGGACCACAAAAAAAAACTTAAGCAGCTCAAATGAAACAAAACTAAAAATCCATTTACAATTCCCCTTTCCCCACACTTAAAACATATATTGTCCATAATGTATGCCAACCAACAATAACCAGAAATGAAAAAAAAATAGAACAAAAGAACTCCCTAGGTTATTGTAGGTCAAAGTCCATGCGCTATTACAGAGAAGGCGGACATGAAGGATCATGTCCTTGGATGCGAAAAAGCTAAGCTACATTTGCCTCAATCCTTGCATTTTGGCACACAACCTATTGCAAAAGACTAAACACAGCCCGCAATTTAACAGAGTTAGAAATAGAGGGTACAACAGGTGGCTCCGAGCTAATGGATGCCGTTGTACTACTCTGTAGAGTTCGGCCTCTTATGGAGCGAGCTCTATTCCCCACCCACCAAACTAGAAAATCGCAAGTCCTAATTCCACAATTTGCATTCTCTTAAGATAAGGAATATCCAAGGTGCAACCAAATAAGCCACATGCAAGTTATTGTTGGACAATTCAATTATCTTTTCGTTTGCAGCAATACGAGTAATAAGAGACCCTAAAATCAAAGGTCTACCAAAAGAAAGAACCTGCTGCAATTGACCAACAATCCAAAATCCCAAATTCACTTTAACCTTATTAACCGTGCATCATAGAAAAAAACAATTCGGCCTTGTTACAAGTACTAGACCCCTCTTTCCTTCCAGAGAAAACAAAAGCTAAAAACCGTTGAATATATTGGAATACAGGTTTTTTCAACTCCCTAGATTTGGATCGACGAGGGTCATAAACAGCATAATCAATAGAAAGATCCCTCCAAGCATCAATAGGAGCCCATTTTTCCAAATAATCTAAGGTAGATGATCTATACTTATTAGTTTTAGAAGAAACCCGATCAATAAAACCTCTTAACAAATTAAATTCGGTAATGGATTGCTTAAAGTCTGTGCTCCCTGATGGAGCCCGAACGGACTCACAAACAAAGGCAGTGTACCTCGTCGTTCAAGTAATAAAATCTGGCCTAAAGTCCAGTTATCGATCCACAAGGAATTTAAACCTCGATAATCACTAAATTACTAAGAGTCTTTACGTGTCTAAGCGGAACTAAATTTAAGTTTGATTATATTAACAACTATATTAGTCTACTCCTAGTTGATCTATCCCAGCTTACTTTGCTCTTGAATTTGGAATATCAAATGGCGGTTTTACCGACCTATGAAGACTGATGGGGATGGCTTAATTAATCAACTACAAAAGACGAAGTCAACTCAACAATTAACCCTCAATTATACTCCTCCAATTAAATCAACCTAGCGTATCTAGATCTTTTAGGTCCTTAGCCGGTTTTCCTTGTTTAGAGGCGGTCTAATTCTTAAAGCTCAGAAAATAGGGGCACGTATGTTCCACAGTGTCGTCAATACTAATGGTTGCCTAGGTGTCAATCTAG
This sequence comes from Euphorbia tirucalli, assembly GCA_039660915.1. Taxonomy (NCBI): domain Eukaryota; kingdom Viridiplantae; phylum Streptophyta; class Magnoliopsida; order Malpighiales; family Euphorbiaceae; genus Euphorbia; species Euphorbia tirucalli. Next base: position 48,345,605 of record CM077636.1, read on the forward strand.
GTAATGCCACGAATATGAACTTAATAGATTAAGATCTTATGAGACTAGATTATCACTAAAGGGATTGCATAAAGAAAAGGGATAAAGATTGAAATTAACTTGCATTCAACTGTATTAATCAAGAAAGATGTAACAGATTCAATGTTTTCAACCAAACAAAAATCGATTGCGGAATCAAAAGCTAGCTAAATTGAATTACAAAAGACAAAAAGAAAAACTTATGCCCTTCTTGATCCAATTAACCGGATGCCGACGGTGTGAAGATGCTTGGAGGTGTACCTCTATTAACGAACCCGAGCCGAAACTAAGAACGTTGCAAAAGGGGAAGGTTCAATGCAAAGCAATCTACCAATCGATGGTTCCAAGATTCAAAGAAAACAAAAAGGTCAAGCTAAACACTAGCTACAAGTTTTGCTCTACCTCTACAAGTTGGGAAAAAGATCCCCCGAAAACCAGAAAATAACCTATTTATACGGCTAGGTTAAAACCACAGAAAAGAAAAGCTGAAATTAGGGCAACAGCAGATTTTCGGCCTCGGCACGCCGTGCTGGTGAAGTCGGCACGCCGTGCTATGCAGAGTTGGAATCGGCACGCCACGCTGGTTGGGATGGCACGCCGTCGTGCTGCTTCTCTGGAACTCTTGGCACGCTGGTTGGCTTGGCACGCCGTGCTGCCATTGTGGCACGCCGTGCCAATCTGATTTTCAGCACTTCGAGCCCTTCTTGCCGCCGTTGCTCCAACTTCCGATCCGGGTCCTAATGCCTGTCCAAACAAACACAAAGGGGCATAACCGCACCACAACCACGGACCATAAAACACGAAAAACACGAAGAATACTAAAAATATAAGAAATCAAACCAAAACATAAAAATCACAAAATACGAAAAAAAACAATCAAACATTCACATAACTGATTCTAAAAACTACCACTCAAACCACGAATTTGGCTAGAAGACAAGGTCGAAACCGACCTTATCAACCACCCCACACTTAAAGTCTTGCTTGTCCTCAAGCAAACAAAACATCTCCAACTCCGGAAAACAATGAAGCAAAATTAAAGATCAAATCACAAACCACAACCTCAAATTTATCCACAAGTCAAGCATACTCAATCAATAAGGCTGTCACAAAGAATTTAACATTTAACCCCAAACTCATGCACACAAAGCAACTCAATTGACTATCAGAATATGATTTGCATCACTAAAATAGTACACTTCTAAGTCACTTCCCTATCAATCACATAGATAAAGATCAATAGGACTTTAGAATTCACACAATTTTCTTGGGGCGGAAAACAAAATTATCACGATGCATTGATCGATTCCATTTGATTGACCTTATAACTTTCGACCTTACTTGAGATGTCACTTAGCTTTTCCGAACAGATAACAAAGATGGAGCAAACACAATGCACCCGACTTACTCAACTAAGCACATTCAATCAAGCGGCTACTAACACTATTCATAACTTCACCTTGTAAGTGAAGCCAGCGGAATAAATTTCCATTTTTCATTCTTGACTTTTTGTCAATGTTCATTAAGTACAGATAATTAGTTTCCCTTACCCCAAGGTTAATCAAAATAAAACACACAATTTGCCTATTTCATCTCTTTACTCATGCTCAATCAAAAAGAAGCTTCTTAGAGAGTATATGTCTAAAAGCGATGCATCTCAACCCCAAAGTCTATATTATTCCAAAGGTGACAATCAAATGGGGCCTCATGTTGCATTCAATGTAAACATCCCTATTAACAAGCATACTTAACCTAGAAAGATGCAAAATAAGAGGTTATGCGGTTATGTTTTTCTTTTTTTTTTTTTTTTTTTTTTTTTAAGATTAAAGATTGTAAAACATTGCTTATGAGGAGTTGGATCATTAAGTTGCAAGCGGCAAACAAAAAAAACAAATATTATCAAACCAAAAACAACCAGAAATAACTCCACACAAAACATGCAAAAACTAAAATAAGCATACAAGACAAACAACAAATAGTGCAATGTAAAAAGAAATAAAAGAGAGAGAGAGAAAAGCCCTTGACCCACCCCACACTTAAATTGCACTTACTTCCAAAAGTGCAAAGGAAGAAAGAGCAAAATAAAGCGGGAGAAGAAAAGGGTTACCTCACATATCGGGTCCGGGAGGAGGCGGCGGCGGATACGGCCAACCTTGATCAGCACAAAAACGAGTGGCAAACGCCTCGATATTGGCCATCCGCTGCCCAAGCATAACCTGATGGACGGTTAAGTTTTCCAGCTGTTCCACGATGCCATCTAACCGTCCTTCAACCCGAGCCATAAAATCCACGCCGACCGAAACATTTTCCGCATCCTCCTCGGCGGCCTCTGCTTCCTCATAAGCCTCCTCTTCATCGACCTCCATGGGAGCCTTTCCTTTACGCGAACCTCCCGCGCTCGAGGTACCTGCAGCCGTCACATTCGGAGCACAAGACAAAATGCCCTTCGAAAGCTTCTTGGGAAGAATGCTATCGAGGTGCCTATAACAAGTATTAGAATGAAAGAAACAAGCAATACAAGTGACGATGTGCCCTAATCCTAGTTCAGACTTGGACCGATTGTGGTGAAGGTAAAGGGCCTCCATGACAAAAAATCCTAAGTGCACCTTAACATCATTGTGCACATGCCACAAGAGTAACAGCTCAAAGGCATTGACCCGATTACTTTCAGTTTTCCCAGAAAAATTAAAGCAGACAAACTTATGCAGCAGTTGCAAAATGGGGTCCTGGATTTGGGAAGTCTTGGCAAACCGGGGTTTGTATACCCCAGTGCCTATCAAACGCCAAAATTGCTTGGCATCCATATCTTCGGGCCATGTATAACTAGTTCCTTCTATGCCTATGCAATCCCGAAGACCATCGATGTCTAGGGAGTGTGCAACCCCAAAGAGTCGGAAGGTGATGCTCCTAAGGCCTGAAGTAGGGTCAGTCTTGAAACTCAATGTGGAGTAGAACTCGAGGTTCAACTGCCTAAAAACAGGTACGCTAGATTTGACAAACGAATACCAACCCATACTATGCAATTTAGCACATAAAGCATCAGACCGATCTAGCACACTCAAAAATCCCCAATCGAAGATTCGGTAGGGAGTGCTTTCAAGAGGGAACAAAGTTTTATAGCGCTTACCTTCCTCGTCCGAGAGCAGAGGAAAAGGACACTTATACTTAGTTGAAAGGCTCGTCAAAGGAGCCATTTGCGGCTCGGAAGGAAGGTTGGTGCGTGGCTCCGATTCCGGTGATGGATCCACAGGCGGACGGGAAGAACCATGTCTCTTAGTGGGAACAGACTTTCTCTTCATCCTACAATTGCACATCCAAAAAAAAAAAAAAAAAAAAAAAAACAAAACAAAACAAAACTCAACAACAAAAGAAAGCAAAACCATAAACAACCTAAGTGCAGAAATTCAATTTACTAAAAGAAAACATAACAAAAGAAAGACCCTATTAAGCAAGTAACCAAGCAAAAATCAAAACTAGAAAAAGAAGAATAAAGTTTAGATTCATACCTTGGTATAAGGAAAATGAAGCACAAGCAGAAATCTAGGTCAAAAGGGGAGTGGAGGAGAAGGGGAAAGGAGAGAAAAATGGAGAAGAGAAGAGGAATAAGAGGGAGAGAGAGAAAGTAAGGGAAGAGGTTTAGAGAGAGAAGTGATGAGAGAGAGAGAGAGAGAGAGAGAGAAATCAGAGAGAAAAAACGAAGAAGAAGAAGAAGAAGATGAATAGGGGCGTGAAGAAGAGAAGGGGGAAAAGGAGGTTTAAATAGAGGGGCGCAGATTTTGACCTAGGAATTCAAATTTTAAACGCTCGGCACGCCGTGCCAATGATTCAGCACGGCGTGCTGAGCAGAGCAACGAAAACATACCTGGAAACAGAACACCCGCACGCCGGCGTGCCGATTTGGCACGGCGTGCCGATTTCAACTCCTCAATGCCTCTTTGAAGCAGAATGACGGCACGCCGGCGTGCCGATTTGGCACGGCGTGCCGATGTCGCTTGCACGCGATGTTGAGACAGAAGCGCGGCACGTTGGCGTGCCGCTTGAGCACGCCACGTGCTGACCAGATTGCACATTGGCACGGCGTGCTGAATTTCGGCACGGCGTGCTGCACTGAATATTGCCAATCCTTGCCTTGTTCCACACTTTGATCATGACTCCTAGCTAACTTGCTCAATACCCTATTCCTACACATAAAAACACACAAAAACATAATAATACAAACACAATTAATGTACAAGTGAGGCACACGTACCTCCTTGCTATGTTTATAGTCGGAATAGCTCGACTCTCTCGCTTCTCTTGTGTTCATGGGTCTCTCAAGAGCATCACTTGCCTTTGCTCTTGTGCCCCCGTGAAATATTTCTTGAGGCGATGACCATTTACCTTTTGGATGCCCTCCGGAGTAAGTATCTCAATCATGCCCGAAGGGTAGACTTTGTGAATGGTAAACGGTCCTGTCCAACGACTCTTCAATTTTCCGGGAAAAAACCTCAACCTTGAGTTGTACAAGAGTACCGCTTCTCCCTCCTCGAAGCTCTTTTCCTGGATCCTTTGATCGTGCCACCTCTTGGTCTTTTCTTTATAAATTTTGGCGTTCTCATAGGCCGAGAGGCGTAGTTCTTCAAGTTCGAAGAGTTGACGAAGCCGGAGCTCTCCCGCTGCTTTCATATCAAAGTTCAAGAATTTTAAGGCCCAAAACGCCTTGTGCTCTAGCTCAACGGGAAGATGGCATGCTTTTCCAAACACAAGACGGTATGGTGACATTCCTATTGGTGTTTTGAATGCCGTCCGGTAAGCCCAAAGTGCATCGTTAAGCTTTAAACTCCAATCTTTCCTCGACATGCTGACCGTCTTTTCAAGGATTCTTTTCAGTTCCCTATTCGACACTTCCACTTGTCCGCTCGTTTGAGGGTGGTAAGGTGTGGCTACTTTGTGGGTAACGCCATATTTCTGCAAAAGGGAATCAAACTGCTTGTTACAAAAATGGGAGCCCCCATCACTAATGATAGCTCTAGGGGTCCCGAAACGAGTCAATATATTGCTTTTTAAGAACTTGATTACCACTTTTGCATCGTTCGTAGGCAATGCTACTGCTTCTACCCATTTTGACACATATTCGACCGCCACCAAAATGAACTGATTCCCATTAGAGTTTGGGAATGGTCCCATGAAATCGATCCCCCATACGTCGAAGAGCTCACACACTAGAATTCCTTGTTGGAGCATCTCATTTTTTTGTGAAATATTTCCGGTCCTTTGGCACGCATCACAAGCTCGAACATAAGCCTCCACATCACTTCTCATTGTTGGCCAAAAGAATCCACAAGACAGAATTTTCCCCATGGTTCTATCCGGACCAAAATGTCCTCCCGCCTCTCTATCATGGCACATTCGGATGATTGAGGTAACTTCCTCAAAAGGTACACATCTTCGAATAATACCATCTGCACACGACTTAAACAAGAAAGGATCATCCCAAAAGTAGTTTTTAGCATCATGAAAAAATTTTACCTTTTGGTTTCGTGTGAGATCAGGCGGAATGATGTTACCAACTTTATAATTTGCAATATCGGCAAACCATGGCACGGAAGTGACCGCAAGGAGTTGTTCATCCGGGAATGCATCTTGGATCTCCGGTTCTTGCTTACTTTCACCTTCTTGCGGCAGCCTGGACAAGTGATCAGCTACCACATTTTCTACTCCCTTCTTGTCTCGGATTTCGATATCGAACTCTTGCAGCAGTAAGATCCATCTTATAAGACGAGGTTTTGCATCCTGTTTAGACATCAAATACTTGAGTGCAGCATGGTCAGTAAACACGATTACTTTTGACAAAACCAAATAGGACCGGAATTTATCAAAGGCAAACACAATAGCTAGTAATTCCTTCTCCGTTACAGAATAGTTCATTTGAGCATCATTCAACGTTCTACTAGCATAATAAATTGGGCGGAGGATTTTATCCACCCGCTGACCTAAGCATGCACCTACTGCACCATCGGATGCATCACACATCAGTTCGAAGGGAAGAGTCCAATTAGGGCCGATCATTATAGGTGCTTCAATCAATTTCTGTTTTAACAGTTCAAAAGCATGCAAACATTTATCAGAGAATTCAAAAGAAACATCTTTTTGGAGTAACTCGGTTAGTGGTTTGGAGATTTTAGAAAAATCTTTTATAAATCTCCTATAAAATCCGGCATGGCCGAGAAAACTCCTCACAAGCTTAATTGAACTAGGGGGAGGTAACTTTGCAATAACCTCAATTTTGGCCGGGTCGACCTTAATCCCTTCCCCCGAGATCTTGTGTCCAAGCACAATACATTCCCTTACCATAAATTGGCACTTTTCCCAACTAAGGGCCAAGTTCGTGTCCTCGCACCGCTGCAAAACCTTATCCAAATTTCCAAGACAAGTAGAGAAATTAGATCCATACACAGAGAAATCATCCATAAATACCTCCATGAAATCCTCAACCATGTCGGTAAATATGGCAAGCATACACCTTTGGAACGTGGCTGGTGCATTACATAAGCCAAATGGCATCCGTCTATATGCAAATGTCCCGAATGGGCATGTAAATGTGGTTTTCTCTTGGTCAAGAGGATCCACAGGGATTTGCATATACCCGGACAAGCCATCTAACGTACAAAAAAAATCGTGACCCGCCATACGTTCCAAAATTTGGTCCAAAAACGGTAAAGGAAAATGGTCTTTCCGGGTGGCGTTGTTTAGTTTCCTATAATCAATGCACATACGCCAACCGGTGACCGTTCTAGATGGAATTAAATTACCTTTTTCATTCTCAATTACCGTCATACCGCCCTTCTTAGGCACACATTGGACTGGGCTTACCCATTGACTGTCAGAGATTGGGAAAATTATGCCCGCATCGAGGAGTTTGATCACTTCTGCTTTAACAACCTCTTTCATGTTTGGGTTCAAGCGTCTTTGAGGTTGTACGCAGGGTTTCACCGCCTCTTCAAGGAATATCCGGTGGGTGCAAAATGCTGGGTTAATTCCTTTAATGTCATGGATCGTCCATCCAAAAGCTCCCTTATGCTTCCGTAACACCTCGATAAGTTTTTCTTCTTGCTCCACTGTCAATAAAGAAGAAATAACAACCGGTAAGTCATTGGGAGGATGTAAGAAAGCATATTTTAAATTCATGGGTAGAGTTTTGAGTTCCAAAGTAGGAGGCTTTTCTAGTGATGACTTTGGTGCTGGTTTGATCTCTCTTTCTAGCCTCTCAAACCTTTGTACCCATGCACAATGTTCTTCTTCTTCTGAGGCAGACGCCTCATCTTGCTCCGCCTCCAGGTTCAGACCTTCATCTAAAGGGGTCTCTAATTCACTGTAGAAAGTCTCACTCACACATTCATCAACCGAAGAGATAGAGGAAATAGCATAACAATTTTCATTATTCAGCGGATATTTCATTGAATTATAAACATTAAAGATTACCTCCTCATCTTGCAACCGTAGAATAAGTTTACCTTCTTGCACATCGATCAAGGTCCTACCGGTTGCAAGGAATGGTCTCCCGAGCAAGATTGGGACTACCGTGTCCTCCTCCATGTCTAGTACCACAAAATCCGCTGGAAAAATGAACTTGTCTACCTTGACTAACACGTCCTCTATTACACCTTGTGGCCTTGCTATAGATCGATCCGCTAATTGGAGTGTCATGTTTGTAGGTTTTGGATCCCCCAAACCAAGCTTCCTAAACATTGAAAGTGGCATCAAGTTGATGCTTGCTCCCAGATCACATAAGGCATTTGCAATTTTAAGATTCCCAATTTGGCATGGAATCGTGAAGCTGCCTCGATCCTTTAGTTTAGGTGGAAGTCTGTTGCTTACAATCGCGGAACACTCTTCTGTTAGGGCCACTACTTCGTCATTCCCTAATCTCCTTTTTCCTGCAATTAGCTCCTTGAAAAATTTAGCATAGGTGGGCATCTCTTGAAGAGCTTCCACCAAAGGGATATTAAGTTCAAGCTTTTTAAAGATGTCAAGGAACTTAGAGTATTTCTGGTCCAATTTGTCCTTTCTCTCCTTCCTTGGATAAGGAAGTTTAGGAATGTAAGGACTAATAGGAACAAAAATATCTTCCTTTTGAGCATTAGAAGAAGTAGAGATGTTTTCGGGTTTAGAATGACTTACTTCTTCCGATTGATTACTTACTCTCATGGGTTGATCAACCCTTGGTTCTTCCGTTTGCCTCCCACTCCTTAGAGTAATTGCTTGGGCTGTCTCCCTTGGGTTTTGTCTTGGGTTCGGTTCCGTCGTACTAGGAAGGCTTCCTTGAGGTCGTTCTTGCAAGCTTCTAGCTATTTGAGCCAACTGGTTGGTGAGGTCCCTGTTCAAAGCTTCACTATTGGCCAAACGAGCTTCGTTAGTAGCCAGACGAGTTGATATGTCCTTAAGAAGGCTTAATACCGACTCATCTTGTTTAACATTATGAGCATTACTATTCTGACCAAATTGAGATTGAGGAGCCCTACCAAGCTCTTGATTACGAAAGTCTTGCAAAAAATCGTTAGAAGGTTTCAACACATTTTGATTGTTACCATAGGATAGATTCGGATGTTGAAATCTTCTTTGAAAGTTGTTATTATTTTGGAAAGCATTTTGAAGGGGTGGTTGATTATACCTTTGGTTACCTCCAACATAGCTTACCTCTTGGGCTGATGGATTGCCCATTCCACATTCTTGACTGGGATGGTCCCCTCCACAAGACACACACAGCACAGGTTGGTGTGTTGGGTTCAAACTCAGATGTGCCATCATAAGATCAACCTTCTTATTCAATTCTTCCACTGCTGTATCACGGCGTCCCATTTCTACAGCATGGACATCTCTTCGCGTTGGCACTTCTTGTTGCCACAAGGGGCTTTTCCTAGCTAGTTCCTCAATAAGTTCTTCCGCTTGCGTTGCGGTTTTATTAAAAATATCCCCACCTGCAGATGAGTCAATGATAGCACGGTGAGAAGGCGAAATCCCATGATAGAAAATACTTACTTGAGTGCACTTAGGAAGGTCATGGTGTGGGCAGTTTCTGAGTAGCCTTTGAAAACGCCTCCATGCCTCCATCATGGATTCTGAACCAAATTGCCGGAAGGCTGTGATCTCATTCTTCAATTGGACTGTTTTAGACGGAGGAAAGTAATAAGCCAAAAATTCTTCCTCAAGCTGGTCCCATGACGTTACGGATCCCGCTCGAAGGGACTTGTACCATTCAACAGCTCCTCCGATTAAAGAAAATGGAAATAACTTCAATCGGATCACGTCTTGAGGAACTCCATTGAGTCTTACAGTATCAGCCACCATTAGGAATCGATCAAGATGATCGTTCGGGTTTTCATTGCTAGCTCCACTAAATTGGCCGTTACTTTGCACCATTTGGATCATGTTCGTCTTGAGCTCGAAGTTGTTAGCAGTGATTGGTGGTAGAATAACACCAGCCCGGTTTCTAGGACGATGGGGTGCCATCATATCCGCCATAATTCTATCATCTCCCGCTCCTTCCAATTGACGTTCTTGGCGGAGACGTTCCTGCTCCCGAACTTCAGCCTCAATCCTTGCCCTCATCTCGGCTTCGATTTCATTCCTCATTTGTCGCCTTTGATCCTCGTCCATGGCTGCGGTTACCACTCTTTGGGATCTTTGAATATTCCTACACGTACGGTCAATTTCAGTATCCAAAGGTAATAATTCAGAACTTTGAGAACGAGTTTGCATAAGCTAGGAAACACTCACACAAAAAGAAAATAAATTTTATACACAAATAATAAAACCAGAAACAGAATATGAACAGTATTAACAATGCTTTAGATCAGAAAATAATCCTTTTATCTAATGTTATCGAAACAAGTTAAAATTCCCCGGCAACGGCGCCAAAAACTTGATGGAGCCCGAACGGACTCACAAACAAAGGCAGTGTACCTCGTCGTTCAAGTAATAAAATCTGGCCTAAAGTCCAGGTATCGATCCACAAGGAATTTAAACCTCGATAATCACTAAATTACTAAGAGTCTTTACGTGTCTAAGCGGAACTAAATTTAAGTTTGATTATATTAACAACTATATTAGTCTACTCCTAGTTGATCTATCCCAGCTTACTTTGCTCTTGAATTTGGAATATCAAATGGCGGTTTTACCGACCTATGAAGACTGATGGGGATGGCTTAATTAATCAACTACAAAAGACGAAGTCAACTCAACAATTAACCCTCAATTATACTCCTCCAATTAAATCAACCTAGCGTATCTAGATCTTTTAGGTCCTTAGCCGGTTTTCCTTGTTTAGAGGCGGTCTAATTCTTAAAGCTCAGAAAATAGGGGCACGTATGTTCCACAGTGTCGTCAATACTAATGGTTGCCTAGGTGTCAATCTAGGTAATGCCACGAATATGAACTTAATAGATTAAGATCTTATGAGACTAGATTATCACTAAAGGGATTGCATAAAGAAAAGGGATAAAGATTGAAATTAACTTGCATTCAACTGTATTAATCAAGAAAGATGTAACAGATTCAATGTTTTCAACCAAACAAAAATCGATTGCGGAATCAAAAGCTAGCTAAATTGAATTACAAAAGACAAAAAGAAAAACTTATGCCCTTCTTGATCCAATTAACCGGATGCCGACGGTGTGAAGATGCTTGGAGGTGTACCTCTATTAACGAACCCGAGCCGAAACTAAGAACGTTGCAAAAGGGGAAGGTTCAATGCAAAGCAATCTACCAATCGATGGTTCCAAGATTCAAAGAAAACAAAAAGGTCAAGCTAAACACTAGCTACAAGTTTTGCTCTACCTCTACAAGTTGGGAAAAAGATCCCCCGAAAACCAGAAAATAACCTATTTATACGGCTAGGTTAAAACCACAGAAAAGAAAAGCTGAAATTAGGGCAACAGCAGATTTTCGGCCTCGGCACGCCGTGCTGGTGAAGTCGGCACGCCGTGCTATGCAGAGTTGGAATCGGCACGCCACGCTGGTTGGGATGGCACGCCGTCGTGCTGCTTCTCTGGAACTCTTGGCACGCTGGTTGGCTTGGCACGCCGTGCTGCCATTGTGGCACGCCGTGCCAATCTGATTTTCAGCACTTCGAGCCCTTCTTGCCGCCGTTGCTCCAACTTCCGATCCGGGTCCTAATGCCTGTCCAAACAAACACAAAGGGGCATAACCGCACCACAACCACGGACCATAAAACACGAAAAACACGAAGAATACTAAAAATATAAGAAATCAAACCAAAACATAAAAATCACAAAATACGAAAAAAAACAATCAAACATTCACATAACTGATTCTAAAAACTACCACTCAAACCACGAATTTGGCTAGAAGACAAGGTCGAAACCGACCTTATCACTCCCTAACCTATACTCAATTAACTTGGTTGTGTTAATAGTAAAATTGTCAAGCTTATTGAATTTGAAAGTAGAATAAAATTCCCTAACTAACTCAACATAATCGGGACAATTCAATTCAAAGAACGACTTCCACCCAATGTTATTAACCAAACAATTAAACTCATCCACAAAATCAAACTCAACCATCACATTATCATCAACACATGTATTCAACAATTTCTTTATCTTTAATATCCTTATACACTAATGTCTTTGCCCTAGAAAAATTTAAATTGCCATGTAAAGGCTTGTCGGGGATTGAGGGTTTCATACCTTTGGGTAATTGAGAATGAACTCGAGTTACCTGAGATGACAATTGATGTGGTGGAAGGAGCATTTTATCCAGCTCTTGTTCCTTAAAAGGAATCTCCTCGGGTTCGGTTGGTTCAATACTTTCTTTCCCTTTATTTTTCTTGGATTGTGATGAGAGTTGAATAGGTGATTTGGCTTTTCTTTTTCGAGTTTGGTCATTAGAAATCTGCTGGGTTGAAGCTGGACTCACCGAGACAGGAGTTGTTGTTGTGGTGGCTGGATTCACAGCCTCGCCGTCATTAGTGGTTGCAGAGGAGGTGGAAGGCGGCTGCTGAAATTGTATGGGTGGCGGCGGTAGGTGAGGAATGTCAGCCATGATTCTCTAAAGGAGAGACTCAGCACCGGATTTTGCTGAGGAGGGTGGTGACTCATTAGACAAAGGAGAAGTAGTGGTGGACGAAGACAGCGCGACAAGGATGGTGGCCGATGGCGATTCTGTAGCGCTCTGTTTGGACGAAGGTTTCCATCCTGTTGTGGCTCACTTATAGCCCATGGATGGCAGCAAAACCAGGAACGACAGCACTGCTTTGGACACTGGAGGTTGCAAAGCCGGATGACGACAGAGAGGAGTCAAGACTGGCGGCGGGATCTAGATGTGAGGAGGACAGCGCTGCACAGGGAAAAGAAAAGAAGGAAAAAGATAGTAGGGGTGAGTAAATCACCCTTCTTTTCATCTGTTTTAAATTTATTTAATTTTTTTTAAGAAAATTAAAGGCTGCGAAATAGTAAAGGGCATGGCCTAAGGCATGGTCATGCCTTAGGTCGAAGCCTTGATGCCCAAATTTTTTTTTTAAAAGAAGCAGCAAAGAGAAGGGTTTAAGGCATGGTCACGCTTAAAGAGAAATTTCGATTTTAATTGAATTTCTTATTTTGCCTCGATTTATGAGCTTTAATCGAGTTGTTTTATTCTATTTAAGGTGTATTTTAATTCCTTTGTGCTATTTTTTTGTTAGGACCTCAAAGAGAAAAATGAAACTAAAAGTGAATGAAAAAGGAGTGGAATTAGCTTGAAACAGCCCAGTAGCAGTCCTAAGGCATGTTGATTCTGGAGTTTTGAAGCTAAAATAGTGTTTTGGGCCAGTATTTTTGGTGGGCCTAAAAGAAGCTGCGGGTTTGATTTATGAAAGAGGAGTCAAAGCTTTTGTTTAGGATATTTTCCTTGTTTCATTTACTCCTATTCCTAGTGGAAGTGTTTTTAAGTGGTTTTCCTAAAAGAGGATTGTAATATATTATTATTTTTTATTCTTTCCTTTTCATTTTTTAGGTATTAAGGCGAATTTCAGCATTAGTTTGAGAGTTTTTTTTTTTTTAGTTTTTTCTATCTTTCTCAAAAGCAAGAACATGCTTCACCATTGAGTGGGAGAAAAAGCTAGGGTTTGAAGGTTCTAACATCTGTTCTTCAGCGATTTCTCTCCACACGCCACCTCTGGATTTGTGATCTCTCTAATTTTATTCTCCACTCTCTTTTATCATGTTTCTTGTAATCTTTTTGTTTGTTAATAATTTAGTTATGAACTGATTCCACCATAGCTAAGGCTATGGTGGAGCTTAGTAGAATTTCTATGTAATTTTCTTGAGTTTAATGTAATTGATAATTATTTCTTTTCATGGATCGTGTTATGAGTGCTTAATGCTTTGAATGCGTGACCATCAATTTCATTGATTTTAGTTAATTCATAATTGACCAAAGGACTGAATAAACGGAATTTCATAACATGACAAATGCATGATCATTGCTTTGTGGCTCACTAGTTTGTGCTAGGTCTTCGTATGCTTAATGCTCTCCAAACTAATTACTTAAAACCAAACCAGTTTAAGTATTTAGATTGAAAATTAAAGTTAGCAGCCCTAACTTGTGTTAATTGTTTTTGGATTCGCCATCTTGAGAATTTAATAAGTTCAATTGCATAACTTAAGGAAATTACTAGAATGAATGCTAGGTAAAGCCGAATGCCTTAGTTAGTCCCACCATCAGTTCCTCTCGTTTGAATTTTAATCTTAGCTTTAGTTACTATAATTTAATTATTCCTTAGTAATGGATTTTATTTACACATCAAAAATCACAAATATAATATCCTTTGACCTAAATTTATAAAAAAACCCAACTGCGTTTACGATTTGCATAACAAGTCTTCGAGGGAACAATACTCTACTTACTGTATATTACTTGAGCAACAGCGTGCACTTGCTTTAGAGTGTATGTATTTATTACGCACCATGTCGCCACGTCCGATGCCATCTTAGAAAAAAAATTGCCACATCTTTTTGTCCTACTCCTTCCTTAACCCTACCTCTATGAAAATTTGGCCCGTTCCATATCCGACCTTCCTAATTACCCATATTTGACTAAACCCTTACCTATCCATACTATCCCCCTAAAACTATCGTTGAGTCTCACATGATGCTAACCTTTCCTTTTCAATCTCAACAGACATTGCCTCCTCCCTGAACCTGTTTGATCCTAACGCGGCCTCTCTTGTACAATCCCAGAAACTTAAATGATGTCCGGTAACTTGATCTAGCAACTTCGGTTGCTTATGTGTTCTTCAACGACCTCTAAAAGCTTCATCCTAGCGCGGCCTCTCTTGTACAATCCCAGCAACTTAAATGATCTCCGGTAACTTGATCTAGCAACTTTGGTTGCTTATGTGTTCTTCGATAACCTCTAAAAGCTTCAATGTGTCCGCCTTGTTGTCGTCACCAGCACCTCAGTTCTTTCCTTTGTTGTTAGTGCTCTTTAAAACTGAACAATCTAAAATCCTGCGACTCCATTGGTTCTGGACCACTTCCAATCGAAGGTATTTCTTGCTCCCTCTTTCTTAATTTCTTCTGCAATTGATTTTCTCCCAACAAAGTACTCATGTGCCTTTTCATAGATGGTTGTGTTATGTTAATGAGCAGAAAAGTTGGGTTAGAGTTTTGTGTTTTTCAACTTTAACTAGCTTAATAGATTAAATAGTTCATCATTCTTAATTTTGATTTAATTTTGTTGTTGGTTAACTTAAATCCAAGATTCACCAAAATATATTTGTCAAGGTTGTCGCTTTCGTTCGTTCAACTGAGTGATAGTGGTTTTCATTAGATTCAAATGTCATTTCTGATGGTTTTCTTTTGATTTGTTCAACCTTGCCACTAAGGAAACACCAATTTCATTAGTTTTTGCAGGTGCACCAGTGGGCTATCCAGCAATGGTGTTCACCGATTATTAGATCTGATGTTGAGTGATCAGACCATGGGGTTTCAGTCGGGTATAATAGGATATAGGTTATGGGTCAGGCTTTTTAAAAATAGAAATGGGTTAAGGTTGGAATGAGGTTCAACTGACGTGGCAAAATTGTCTTTCGTGGACTATGACGTGGCATGTTCCAACGGGTTCACACACTAGTTAATAGGGTTTGTTTGCATGCATGATGGAACCGTTATTAAGGTGACGACTAAAGTACAAATAAAAAGATCAGGGCCAATATGGACAAACTGTAGATCAGGGGGCTTAGGATGTGTTTTGACTTAAGCATTTGATTGTTGTTCAATTTTGGAGCCATTGAATGCATCAGGGGTGTTCAACATATGGGATATATGAGTTACCATTGAGTTTTAACTTAAACCATGTAAGGAAATTCTATTGATGAATTAGATGGATTTTAACGGGTTATGGTGGACAGAATTAATTTTTTATATTGGTTGAATAGATTGAATTAGATTGGATTAAAATGGATTAAACTATTCTTTGGTCTTCCCCTTTTCTTTTTTTTTTTTTTTTCTTTTTTTTTTCTCTCCTTTCTTTTTTCTTTTTCTTATTTTTTTTAATTCCAACATCACATATAATTCTTATGTTTTTTAGATAACCAAAATATTAAAAAAGCTACGCATACAATAAATTTTAGAAAAGCATCCTAATTTGTAAGAAGAAAATTATGCACTACGACCATGAAATTAATTGAAAATTAACAATAAAACTAAAATAAGTTAACAAACTTTAATTCTAATATCACAATTAATTTCGTCTACCTGTATAATAAGAAATACAAGATTTAATAGCAAAAGATTTTGCTGAAGTATTACCATAACTTGGTAGCAACAAAAAAATTGATGTATATTGCTGCTATAAAATTGTGATAATATAATTCGGTAAGATTTCGTATAATTTTATTGTCACTGATATAAATATGACATTAAATTTTAGATATTATTAGTAAATTAATTTTTTGGCTGTTTTAATTATGTTGCCAAATCTAAGATTAATTTATTATAATACTAGTTAGTTTTCTATATTTTAAGAGTGTTTACTACACTCTGCAAATTTACAAAAGTACAATTAAATCAAGTAGCAGTACTAGTTTTAATTTCTTTTAATAATAAAGTAATTAATATCAATTACAAACCAATTTAATGGGTTGGATGGGTTAAAAGCGAGCTAGATGAGTTGTAAATTATTGCGGTTTGAGGCTTTGAGCAGAATTTTGTTTCTGTTTCTTTTTTTTTTCTCTCATACAAGTTAAATTTACATTGTATTTTTACTTTAGCGAAACCATGAGATAGTTGACACTTTAATTTACACTTAATTGACACTCCATTTGCTAGATCTGCGGAGTTGTTCTGACGGAATAATAGTCAAAAACCGGCAGCAAAATGCGTCAGATAACCGTCAACAGGATTAGTGACATTCATTTTTCTGACAATTTCTGAAACGTTAGAAATTCTGTCAAAAACTGAAATATACGACGGAATTGCTTATGTTTCTGACCATGGTCGTAAAATCCAGACTGATCCAACCAATATAACCTGGTTCAACCGGATTTAGAGGCTAAATCGGTATAGCTTCTGCAAAATCAGTATGACATCAAGACACATGAAAACCTAGTAACCCATCCAGATTAACCGGTGACCCAATGAATGAGAACCGGTTTTATGAGTTAATTGGATCAAAAATATCGTTAAAAAAATAATTTTAATCCTTTACAAATAAATACTTATTATTTTAAGGTTTCAATATATCACGTTATTAAAACGAATAATTTTCAAATGTGGGATTTCTTTTCTTCTTATATGAGATGCTCAATGATCTTAATATATGTAAATCCCACATTGAAAAATCGTTTTTTCAAAATTTTTTGACATCCTTTAGCTTAATATATAGGAGTCGTTACGTGAAAATATCTATCATAAGAATATTTTTATTTATCTTGATTTTCTTTTTTTTTCCGGTCTAGGTTTGATAATCTCGTTTTTGACTGATTTTTAAGTCGGATGTTTTGTATTTTTCTTGTAGTGGGTGCACTTATGTCTATATAAGATTTATATTCCAAGAAGAAAAGTAGCGTCTAGGTTGATGCTTAGGTGGAAGACTCCTATTTAGGTTAGGCTATTAAGAAAAATACTAGCTACATACACTTGCCGTTAGCGTCATTGAAGCTGGATCCAACAACGGTTTGACCAATTCAACTGATAGTTTAACTATATTTTATATATTTTTTAAAAATATTACTTAATTAATTTTACAAATACGACTACATAAAAATACATATAAAAAAAAAAAAAAAAAAAACTCATTCATCAAGCATCAATATAAATAAAAGCAAATATAAATCATGAATATTTTTGTAAATTATAATAAGCGACGAAATATCTTAAAATAAATAAATAAAAGAAACATAAATTTAGAAATCAATGGATGGAGCCTTAAGTTTTAGAAAACATAAATAAAAGAGTCTGAAATCAATGGATAGAGCCTTAACTTTATTAATTGTTATTAATTTTTTGGGTATACAATTTTTTTTTTTACATATTATACTAGTCAGTTTTTGTCATAATTATATAGTCTATAAATTTTATCATTATCAACTATTTAATCTTTTTAAGTCAAATTAGAATAATAATAATACCAAAATTATCCTTTATTATGTTATATAATAATAAATAAATATAGCATCTTTTCTATTTTATATTTTTTACTCACATAATCCTAATATTAATCAATTAATTTATTAATTTTACATGATTATATAACTAAATTCTTAGCATAGAGCTTGTTTTATTAAAATATCTAACTCGATAAATATTTTTAAAAAGTATAAAATTAGTAGTAGGACTATACAAAATTATAAATTCAAACTTTTCATTTCTAATATACCTTGTAAATAATAATAATAATAATAATAATAATAATAATAATAATAAACAAAAATTGTTTTAAAATAATTAACAAGATTTATAATAACATTTATTGTTAGTTTATAGATATTATATTAAACTAATAAAAAATGAGAATATATATTGAAAAGATTAAATAATAAAAATATTTTTATTTTTATAACTAATCTATAAAAGTATAGAAATATTTTACACGCTAAAAAATTTTTTATTAGGAATATTTTAATTAGATTTAAAAACTAAAAATGAACTTTTACCTAAAATTTATAAACAAAGGTAATTTTATCCTTTTATAAGTAAAAATAAGATAAAAGATTAAAAAGTTCATTTAATTAGTTTAATACGTAAAAAAAAATAACGACTAATTTAACATGAGCTTCAAATTATCGTCTTTAAACTTAAAAAAAAAAAAATAATAATAAATAAATAATTGATCTAAACCAACCCATTAAAAGAAACCATGTAATAAAAAGCTAAGCTTCTCTCACCTCTCCTCACTAACCTGCCACCTCCCATTCCTTTCTCTCTCAATTTGAAGATTTCTCATTTCATCCCTCTACTCTCATTGTCTTCCTGATACTCACCATCGTTCACCTTTTAACTCTTTATTTCCGGTCGGTTGGGCAACTGACCATTGTTTTGAACCCAAATATCAACGAAATCTATACTGAAATCATGGTTGCAATCTGGAATTATTCTTAGCTTCTCATATTTTTTTCTTTTAAAAAAATTTGTGTTTTGGAGAAAAACCCCGATTATGTCCAGTTTGGTCAGGTTTTCAAGTTTCGGTTTAAGTCGGCTTTTGTCTAAAACAGTTTTTTTTATTGAACCAACTGAACCTCCTGCCAATTTGTAGTTGAACGAAGAAACGCCGTTCTAGTCGATTTCAATAACATTGCATGCTATATATGTGAGCAAGAGATTTTAATCCCCAGTTTCAATGATTAAAAAAAAAGTTTTATTTGAATTGTTCCTACAGCCACACGAGTCAAAGTCAATTCAAACTTGAAGCTTCAGATTGCTGAATCGATCAAATTAGTGTTTTTAATCAAATAATCATAATTGTAGGACTATAGTCCAATAACCGTACAGGTTTAGAAACAAAAACTATATGGTCATAATCTGTACTTGTACGAATCTTCAATAATCCACCTCCATTTGTATCTAGATCGGATCTAAATCTCTGACTTGAAAATGTTATAAATTAAAAATGATAACAAGATAGAAAGGGACGGTCATTTTTGTGAGGTTAAAACCCTGATTAGGTTTGAGAGGAGTTAGAGAGAAAAGAGAAAGATCTATTAGAAATCATAGGTGAATACTTCACTAAGATTAATAATACTATTTAATCCTTTTAAGTCAACTTAGAATAATAATACGACACCCTTTATTCTATTTTATAACAATAAAATATCATCTTTTCTATTTTTTATATTTTTTCCACACATAATCCTAATATTAATAATATTACTAATATAATTAATTAATTTATTAAATTTTATATAATTATGTAACTAAACTCTTGACACAAAACTTGTTTTATTAAAATAACTAAATAGATAAATATTTTTGAAAAATATAAAATTAGTAGTAGAACTATATAAAATTATAAAATTTTTATCAGGAGTGTTTTAATAAGATTTAAAAACTAAAAGATAAACTTTTACCTATAATTTATAAATAAGGGTAATTTTGTCATTTTATAAGTAAAAATAAGAGATTAGACTAAAGAATTTATTGAAATAAAACTTAAAAGACCTTAAAATTAATTTATGGACTAACTAGTTTAATACATAAAAAATATAAGGAATAATAAATTGTTTTGTATAATTTTTTTTAAGAGCTTAAAACTATTGTCTTTAAACTTGAAAAAAATACTAATGGATCTAGCCCAACCCATTAAAAGAAACCATATAAAAACTAAATTTCTCTCACCTCTCCTCACTAAAATAGTTTTAAGTCCGTTTATGCTAGTGTTTATCTAAAACAGTTTTTTTTATTGAACCAAACCCCTGCCAGTTTGTAGTTGAACGGAGAACCGCCGCTCTAGTCAGTTTCAATAACATTGGATGTTTTATATATATATATATATATATATATATATATATATATATATATATATATATATATGATAGCATAATGGAAAATTCCCTAGCAAGTGAAGAATCCAATATCAGACAGACTACAATCCTTCCATATCAAGGAGTCTATATCCTAATCAGGATAGAACTCTGCAAAGGTACTATTTTAGTCTAATTATGAATCTTTCCTATTGGTCAAATAAGAATATCAATCATAATCTAATTAGGACAGTTTGGAGCCTATATAAAGGCTCTCTAGCTCAAAAGGTATACACAGAAAACTCTCTTATTTTTCTACTCTACTGCTTATTGATCTCTTACCGACTTGAGCGTTGGAGTATCTTTATTTTGTTTTGCAGGTCCTGACCTAGTCTTCCTCAAAACGAGAAGCCTCCTAGAGGGTATGAATTTTTCACATAATTCATCATTGGTGCGGTGGGCGTGGACTCGTTGAATCGATAACTTCATCGGGTTCAGAACAAGCAAAACCTTACAAACTTGAAAGGAAAAACCTATAGCAGGTTCCTAAAAGTAGTGGGTCTGTTCATGTGAAAGACCTTGGCCTGGTCCCAAACAGAGCAGTGCAGAAAAGGTTAAGGCACAACAATGCTGGAAACCGAATCAAATCCTTAACAAGGAAAATTGCTCTTCATCTAGTCAAACACATACCACATGTGGACCAAGCCGCATTCGGCTTGGAGTAACTTTCAACCTTAAAAGGCTTGAACCAGACTGAGGGGGAACTTCTGATGGCATAATGGAAAATTCCCTAGCAAGCGAAGAATCCAATATCAGACAGACTACAATCCTTCCATATCAAGGAGTCTATATCCTAATCAGGATAGAACTCTGCAAAGGTACTATTTTAGTCTAATTATGAATCTTTCCTATTGGTCAAATAAGAATATCAATCATAATCTAATTAGGACAGTTTGGAGCCTATATAAAGGCTCTCTAGCTCAAAAGGTATACACAGAAAACTCTCTTATTTTTCTACTCTACTGCTTATTGATCTCTTACTGACTTGAGCGTTGGAGTATCTTTATTTTGTTTTGCAGGTCCTGACCTAATCTTCCTCAAAACGAGAAGCCTCCTAGAGGGTATGAATTTTTCACATAATGCATCAATATATTTAACTGGTGTTCTCTACGCTGATAATGTTCCCAGAGCAGTTTACACTAAAGAAGAATTAGGAGAAGTAAGTGTTCAGAAATCTGAACCAACCTCGCCTACTTTTTCTTCAGTTACTGAGAATGTTATC
Source organism: Euphorbia tirucalli (assembly GCA_039660915.1). Classification (NCBI taxonomy): domain Eukaryota; kingdom Viridiplantae; phylum Streptophyta; class Magnoliopsida; order Malpighiales; family Euphorbiaceae; genus Euphorbia; species Euphorbia tirucalli. Next base: position 48,366,841 of record CM077636.1, read on the forward strand.
AATGTGTTGGAAAAAGAATTTGTTTTAAACAAAACCCTTTTGCATAAAGATTTTTACGCTTCTCATAATGAAAAGAAAAAACTTTGGTTTTTTAAGAATTTCTTGAACCAAAGAAAAGAGATTCAAGAAAAGTATTATGATTTTGTTTTGCAACATAAAGTCCATATCATGTTTTTCGATTGGTTTGAACTTTATGCATCACAGAACAACATTGCATATCCGTTCAAGTGCATCAATCCAGTCTCTAGCCAAGAAAAGGTTAGTACTTGGAATTTATCTGATGGCTCAAAGCTTGAGTCTGATCATCCCCCTCTGAGAGGAATAAAAATTCCAGTCTCAGGAAATTCATCTGTTAATGCATCTGCATACAAATATGTGACTGAAGATGTGCATAAGAACTTTGCATCTGTTATTGAGCAGAATAATTTCTCAAATACGCATCTGCATACCTTAGGCAAACAATTAACTAGAATTGAGAAAACCCTTAAGCCTTCTGTTATAAAAATAGAACAGAAGCAGGAAAGGCTTAAGAATCCTATTTTTAAGCCGTCTCAAATTTCTAGGGATAGCCAAAAGGAATTTCAGAATAATAAAATGGAATTCGCAAAGGCCATTCAAGACCAATTAAGCAAGATAGAGGCCTCAACCTCTAACTTAATTGCTCCAGAGACACCTCAGTCTCGTCTCAGACCAGAGATAAACGCATTAAATGAGGATTCTCCCTCAGAATCCCAGAGTATCTGTGGAGAAAAGGTTGAACCTACTCCTCAGATCAATAGAATTACATGGCCTATTGTTCCTGTTGCAAACCCTTTAGATCAAGCATCTAGTAGCCAGTCTAGGTTTAATGCATCTTCTGTCTATGAGTGGAATCTAGATGGATTGTCTGAATATCAGATTTTGAATTTTTTGCAACAAATGACCATGGCAGCCAATGCATATAGAATACAGACCAACGTTCAGGATAGAGCCATTGCAGAACTTCTTACTGCAGGCTTTGCAGGACAGTTAAAAGGATGGTGGGATTACCATCTTACTGAAACTGAACGTCTTAGCATATTAAATGCTGTTAAGATTGATGAAGACGCAGAACCCATTTTGGATGATGAAGGTCAACCTATTCAGGATTCTGTTTCTACATTAATTTTAACTATTTCTTTGCATTTTTTGGGTGATTCTTCGCATATAAAGGATAAAAACGCTGAGCTTTTATCAAATTTAAGATGTAAAAAACTCAGTGATTTTCAGTATTATAAAAATACATTTTTATCTCGTGTTATGTTGAGAGAAGATTCCAACCAGCCTTTCTGGAAAGAAAAGTTTCTTGCAGGTTTACCTACCTTGTTAGGTGAAAAGGTAAGAAACAGAATTAAGGAAACTTTAGGGGTTCCAATCCCTTACTCAACATTAACATATGGTGAACTCATTAGTCTTATTCAAAAAGAAGGACTAAAGATTTGCCAGGATTTGAAACTTCAAAGGCATTTGAAATGGGAAATGAAAAGGACTAGGCAAGAATTAGGTTCGTTCTGCAAACAATTTGATGTTTCCATGGACAAGCCTGATTGCAATGGTTCTTGCCATAAGGAGTCTAAAAGATCCCATAAAAAACATTTTTATAAAAAGGAATTTCAAAAGAAAAATCGTTCAAAAGATTTTCCTGCATACAAAAGGAATTTTCATAAGCATAAGTCTGGTTTTAGAAGAAATGAAAAACCAGAAGGGGTAAAACCCTTTGGAAATTTAAAGCATGTTACTTGTTATAAATGTAATAGGAAGGGGCATACTGCAAAGTATTGCCGCTTTAGCAAAAAATTGCATGAATTAGGATTAGACGAGGAAGTCTTAAGTAAACTTGAGGCTATTCTCATCTACTCTTCAGAATCAGATCCTGATTCAGGAACTGATGAAGAGAATGCATTTCAGGTTGATGAATTAGCAACTGATTCATCAACATCATCATCATCTTCAGATGAAGATGATAAAAGCATAAATGTCTTGACAAAAGACCAAGAGCTTTTGTTAGATGTCATTAAGCATATCTCTGATCCTCAACTTCAGAAGGATTATCTTGATAGGTTAATGAGAACCTTAGAAAGCAAACCGGAGGTCAAGCCTGTTAGTCTCCCTAAACTTAGTACTAACACATATAACTTGACCAGCATTTTAGAAAAACAAAAGGCTAAGGGAAAGAATACTCCCTTATCCCTGTCTGATCTGCAAAATGAGATCAAGAATGTTAAACTTGAACTCAAGCAGGTCAAAGAAAAGCAAGAAAAGGATTCAGCCATTATCCAAGCCTTCCTGAATCATCAGGTAGATAATTCAGAAAGCGGGGATGACGATGGCACTAACTTAGAAGAATCCAAGTTGGATAACTTAGAATGTGCACCCGAAGATTTTTTGTATGTTTTAAAAGAAATTACTTTAAGAAAGTATTTGATTAGCATTGTTTTGAAATTTTCTGATGATTTTCAAATCAATACTATTGCATTATTTGATACAGGTGCAGATTTAAATTGCATAAAACCTGATTTGGTTCCTAAAAGATTTTGGGAACAAACTAAAGAAAAACTGTCTGCCGCTAATAATTCAAAAATGAATATTAGCAGTAAGACTGAAGCATTTGTGTTAAATGAAAAAACTTGCATTAGAACTGCATTTGTTCTTGTTGATAACATAAATCATAGTGTTATCTTAGGAACACCTTTTATTACTTTAATTACTCCTTTTTCTGTATCTAGTTCTGGTATTATTTTCAAAATTAAAAATGAAAATATTATTTTCCCTTTTATTGAAAAACCCAGAACCAGAAATCTGAATTTATTAAAAGCAAATTCAATTTTTGATAATCAGATTAATAATCTGATTAAGACTAAGGAATTTGAAATTATGCATTTAAAGCATGGCATTAATTTTCAAAGAATTTCTGCCCATTTGAAAAGCGAATTTATTCAGAAAAGAATTTCAGATTTTCAAAAGCAAGTTGAAAATGAAATTTGTGCTGATATTCCTAATGCCTTTTGGAATAGAAAGCAGCATATGGTAGATTTGCCTTATGAACCTAGTTTTGATGAAAGAAATATCCCAACTAAGGCTAGGCCAATCCAAATGAATTCTGAGCTTGAGCAGCATTGTAGAAAAGAAATCCAGGATCTCTTAGATAAAGGTTTGATTGCCCAATCTAGGTCTCCTTGGAGTTGTGCAGCATTTTATGTGATTAAAGCATCTGAGATTGAACGTGGAGTTCCACGATTAGTCATAAATTATAAACCTTTGAATCAGGTTCTTAGATGGATTAGGTACCCAATACCTAATAAGAAAGACCTGTTACAAAGATTGCATTCTGCATTTGATCTTAAATCTGGTTTTTGGCAAATCCAGATTGATCCAAAGCATAGGTATAAGACTGCATTTACTGTCCCATTTGGCCAGTATGAATGGAACGTTATGCCTTTTGGCTTAAAAAATGCTCCATCAGAATTTCAACGCATTATGAATGATATTTTTAATCCATATTCAGCATTTTGCATTGTCTATATTGATGATGTACTTATCTTTTCAGAATCTATTGATCAGCATTTTAAGCATTTAAAGTCATTCTTCCTTACAGCAAAGAAAAATGGCTTAGTAGTCTCAAAAAGCAAAATGTCATTATTCCAAACCAAAATTAGGTTTCTTGGTCATTATATTACCCAAGGAACGATCACTCCCATCGAGCGATCTTTAGAATTTGCATCTAAATTTCCAGATCAGATTCTGGAAAAACAGCAACTGCAAAGGTTTTTAGGAAGTCTAAACTATGTCTTAGATTTCTGCCCTAATATCAATAGAATAGCCAAACCTTTGCATGATAGATTAAAAAAGAATCCACCAGCATGGACTGATGAGCATACTCAGATAGTCCAACAGATAAAACATTATGTGCATCATATTCCTTGCTTGCATATTGCTAATTCTCTATTACCTAAAATCGTGGAAACTGATGCTTCTGATTTTGGTTATGGAGGTATTTTAAAGCAGGTACAGGATAAGCATGAGTATATTGTCCAGTTTACTTCTGGGCACTGGAATAACACTGAAAAGAATTATTCTACAATCAAAAAAGAAATTCTTTCTATTGTAAAATGTATTTCAAAATTTCAAAGCGATTTGCTCAATCAAAAATTTTTATTAAGGATTGATTGTAAATCAGCAAAAGAAGTTTTGCAAAAAGATGTTAAAAACATTGCCTCTAAGCAAATTTTTGCAAGATGGCAAGCTTTATTAAGCATATTTGATTTTGATATAGAATTTATTCGGGGAGAACAGAATTCTATTCCCGATTTCCTAACCCGTGAATTTTTGCAGGATCATGCCTCCTAAGAAAAAGAAAGGAGAAGGATCCTCAAAGGATCCAGCAAAACTTTCTGCATTAGAAAAAGTAAAAGCCTGGACAGCCATGTTCCAGGATGCGCAAGGTGAAAGCATTGATAGCAAAGGCAGCTCTAGTTCTGTCAAGCAAACTCCGCATAATCCAAATACTTTGGCTCTTACTAAGGCCACCCAATCTTTTGAAAAAGCATTTGAAAATTATTTTGCAACTATTGCTGAAGCAAAAAAGGTTTTGGAAGACCCATTGTCTTCTTCTTCAGCACAAGCTTCTCAAATACATTTACAGAAAAATCCTATTTCAAAGGGAAAGGAAATTGCCCAACCCTCAAAAGCATTAACTGTTTCTAGTCCTTTTGGACCGGTATCTTTGAAGGAAGCAAAAGAAATTTTTAAAGAAAATTTTATAACTTTTCCTTCTTCTTCCAAAAGTATTTCTGCAAATGTTGTTTCTCAGAATACGGCTACCCAGCCTAAATCTGAATATTTTACCAAAAAGAATTTCCAGTATATTACATCTATTGAGGATGGCTTTTATGATAAAAATCCCTCAGTAGCTGTATCAAAGCTTTTCCCGCATGGATGGACTTTTAAACCTTGGGACTACTCTAAACCCATTGATTTTTATTTAACCATCCTAAAGGTCACAGAATCTGTGGAAATAAAGCATACTTCTCATGGTGATTCCGGAGAGCCAGCATACTCCCAATTTAAAATCTTGAAGATCATCCATCCTCAAGATTGGGGGTCAAGTCCTTCTGACTTGAAATCTTTTCCTGCATCCTTTACCCAAAGAATAACAACCAGCAAGACCTTTTCCTACTGGGATTATCAACAAGCCTGGTACAATGCATTAATGATCCAAAACTCCAAAGGATCGCATACCTGGTTGATAATGTTTGACACCAGAAAAGCCATTTCTAAAATACCAAACTGGTTCAATCATTGGTGGGGATTTTTTGGGTCTTCTACCGAAATCCTTCCTGAATCAGTAAACCTCGCATATACCCTTTTTAAAGAAAAATTTGACCCTTCACCATTGCAAAAAAGGCATTCACCTCTATTAATTTTCAGTACAATCTTTTTTGTACCATGGACCTTAACCTGGCATTTCTCTTATCAAACGAATCAAAATAATACCATTGATCTTATCAGAATCTTTAAGGTTAAATGGTGGAATAAGTTCCAAGCATTCAATAAATGCAATGAAGCCGCTGTCAGAATGTGGCTCAAATCTAAAGGCAAAATGGATCTGCCTATTGAACAGGTCCAAGCACATTCAGAATTTTTAGCACAGAAGTCATTTGCTATTCCTCAGCTCGCAGCCGCAAAGTCAGAGGAAGAATTTTTCAAAATCATGAAAGAATTAATAGAATCCAGAACCTCAGCTACTGGATCCAAAGCATCCTCTTCATCTTCATCGTCTAAGCCACCATCCCTGGCTGATGAGAACGAAGATATTTTTGGTCTATTGTAAATCAATAACCTAATGAATTATACCAGAATAATAAATGAAAATGGTTCCAATGTTCTAAATGAATAAGAACCGAGCTAGTAGCCGCTTGGTCAGGTAATGTGGTTAGGGGTACTTGGCTCATAACCAGGAATTCCCTGATATGCATACTTGCCAATGTAAGCATACTGGTATATGTATTCATACAAGGTTACGTATTTACTGTAGCCAGACGTATCTGTCGTATCTGTCTCAGCATCTTTGGTGGGCCCGGCGCCGAAAGTGAAGTGGGTCCCAGACACCGAAAGCATTTTTGTCCTTTTGCTCCTTGCCTGCCTATATAAGAAGGAGCCCTCTGCATTTGTAAAATCATCTCTGGATTTTAGATAGCTTTCTCTCTCTATCTCTCCAGATCTCTCTCCCTTCTCTCTAGAATTCTTTCTTTCATTTTCCTCTCTCTCTCTCTCATATTGTAATTATTCTCACTTCTTTTTCTTCTGGATTCTAAGCATTCCACAACTTGTAAACGGATTCAAAACAATAATAAGTAAGCATTGTTTCTTCATCTTCTTAATAACTTAATCATATGTGGTTGTAAGTTGTAGCGGAATACCGCCTGAATTCAACTACATATGATTAAGGATTTTATTTTCAGTATTTGATTTATGAATTTATATTAAAGAATTTATTCTCGCATTCATTTTATTATATGTTTGGTATGTGGCGGACTACCGCCTGACCTCACAACGTATAATTAAAGTTTCTATTTGTCTGGGCATATTATTTCTTTTCTGAATTTATATATTTCTGCCTTTTAAGTTGTTGTATATGCATAATCATTTTTGAATTTGGCATAAATCTCTCTGCATTAATTTTGATTACGCCCGTACGATCCGAATACTCTCGACTGGTATCAGAGCCAGAAGGGGTGAGAGTACTGTTCATTCATCATCATCACTGTTCACATTCATCCATTTTCCAGATTTACTGTGCATATCATTCCTGCATATATTAATATTGGTGAGTCATTTAGACCCAAGTACGCGTTTTGCCCAAAAAGTACCGACGGACAGGGAAAAGAGGCTTGTGGAAAGGGTTCCGTAGTCAGTATTAGTATGTGTTAGTTTTGATTTGCATTTTATTGATGGATCACACACTTCTACCTAGAACATACTCTGCATCTTCTGCATCTACATCCTTAGAGAATATAAGGATCAACAGTAGTAATGAAATTACTGTTGAAGATTTTACCAAATGCATTAGTGATTGGCATATACCTCATGTTAAGAAGCATGAAATATATGAACTCAGCATAAGAGATAAGTTGTTCAAAACAAATTTGAACATTAAGACTGAAGAGAGGGATATTCCTCTCACAAACTCTTATGAAAGCATTAATCTTTTGTCACAGCATTCTTTAGACAAGCATAGACAAAAGAATTTTAAGTATATTCATATTGGCCTTGTTCAGATAGGGATTAAGCCCTTGACCAAGGAAGGCCTAAACACAAGCATATTATGTGTTGTTAGGGATAATAGAATGGAAGTATATGAGGAAGGCATCCTAGGCACGGTTGAGTCTAGCCTGTGTGCAGGTCCCATATCATTCTCATGTTACCCTAATTTAACCATTTCTTTAAATGATAAAAACATTTTGGATTCTCTTGTGTTACAAATCCAAACACATAATTATCGCATGAAAAAGGGATCTATTCCCATTGCATTGATTTTCAGAGTTCATTACAAAGCCATGACATCTGCATTTGATTCAAAACATAAGTTTTCATGTCATAAAGGTGAAACTTTAGTTTTGCAAACTGATATGTCAAAGGCAAATGCTATTGTTCCAAAATTCATTAAATGGGAAGATGTAACTCTTCCTGAAGAATGGGTATTGGAAAAAGCATGTGCTGTTGAACCACCAATTAGAATAATGCCTAATACGAATGTCAGAGAAATTAACCAGTATCCTAGTGGAAAAGTCACTCTAACCTTTGACAGAAAATCGGTAAGTACAAGATTTTCTGATGACTCTTCCAATAGTGATACCATGGATTTAGGTAGAGTATCACAATTAGGTAAGATTGAGCATAAGCATGTTGAGGATGAAGACAAGGATTCTTGCCATCTGTTTCACAGAAGAAGAATCCCTGTAAGCATGCCTCACAGGCACTCTACCTCTGACATCCCTAATACGCATTTAACTGGTGTTCTCTACGCTGATAATGTTCCCAGAGCAGTTTACACTAAAGAAGAATTAGGAGAAGTAAGTGTTCAGAAATCTGAACCAACCTCGCCTACTTTTTCTTCAGTTACTGAGAATGTTATCAATGTGTTGGAAAAAGAATTTGTTTTAAACAAAACCCTTTTGCATAAAGATTTTTACGCTCCTCATAATGAAAAGAAAAAACTTTGGTTTTTTAAGAATTTCTTGAACCAAAGAAAAGAGATTCAAGAAAAGTATTATGATTTTGTTTTGCAACATAAAGTCCATATCATGTTTTTCGATTGGTTTGAACTTTATGCATCACAGAACAACATTGCATATCCGTTCAAGTGCATCAATCCAGTCTCTAGCCAAGAAAAGGTTAGTACTTGGAATTTATCTGATGGCTCAAAGCTTGAGTCTGATCATCCCCCTCTGAGAGGAATAAAAATTCCAGTCTCAGGAAATTCATCTGTTAATGCATCTGCATACAAATATGTGACTGAAGATGTGCATAAGAACTTTGCATCTGTTATTGAGCAGAATAATTTCTCAAATACGCATCTGCATACCTTAGGCAAACAATTAACTAGAATTGAGAAAACCCTTAAGCCTTCTGTTATAAAAATAGAACAGAAGCAGGAAAGGCTTAAGAATCCTATTTTTAAGCCGTCTCAAATTTCTAGGGATAGCCAAAAGGAATTTCAGAATAATAAAATGGAATTCGCAAAGGCCATTCAAGACCAATTAAGCAAGATAGAGGCCTCAACCTCTAACTTAATTGCTCCAGAGACACCTCAGTCTCGTCTCAGACCAGAGATAAACGCATTAAATGAGGATTCTCCCTCAGAATCCCAGAGTATCTGTGGAGAAAAGGTTGAACCTACTCCTCAGATCAATAGAATTACATGGCCTATTGTTCCTGTTGCAAACCCTTTAGATCAAGCATCTAGTAGCCAGTCTAGGTTTAATGCATCTTCTGTCTATGAGTGGGATCTAGATGGATTGTCTGAATATCAGATTTTGAATTTTTTGCAACAAATGACCATGGCAGCCAATGCATATAGAATACAGACCAACGTTCAGGATAGAGCCATTGCAGAACTTCTTACTGCAGGCTTTGCAGGACAGTTAAAAGGATGGTGGGATTACCATCTTACTGAAACTGAACGTCTTAGCATATTAAATGCTGTTAAGATTGATGAAGACGCAGAACCCATTTTGGATGATGAAGGTCAACCTATTCAGGATTCTGTTTCTACATTAATTTTAACTATTTCTTTGCATTTTTTGGGTGATTCTTCGCATATAAAGGATAAAAACGCTGAGCTTTTATCAAATTTAAGATGTAAAAAACTCAGTGATTTTCAGTATTATAAAAATACATTTTTATCTCGTGTTATGTTGAGAGAAGATTCCAACCAGCCTTTCTGGAAAGAAAAGTTTCTTGCAGGTTTACCTACCTTGTTAGGTGAAAAGGTAAGAAACAGAATTAAGGAAACTTTAGGGGTTCCAATCCCTTACTCAACATTAACATATGGTGAACTCATTAGTCTTATTCAAAAAGAAGGACTAAAGATTTGCCAGGATTTGAAACTTCAAAGGCATTTGAAATGGGAAATGAAAAGGACTAGGCAAGAATTAGGTTCGTTCTGCAAACAATTTGATGTTTCCATGGACAAGCCTGATTGCAATGGTTCTTGCCATAAGGAGTCTAAAAGATCCCATAAAAAACATTTTTATAAAAAGGAATTTCAAAAGAAAAATCGTTCAAAAGATTTTCCTGCATACAAAAGGAATTTTCATAAGCATAAGTCTGGTTTTAGAAGAAATGAAAAACCAGAAGGGGTAAAACCCTTTGGAAATTTAAAGCATGTTACTTGTTATAAATGTAATAGGAAGGGGCATACTGCAAAGTATTGCCGCTTTAGCAAAAAATTGCATGAATTAGGATTAGACGAGGAAGTCTTAAGTAAACTTGAGGCTATTCTCATCTACTCTTCAGAATCAGATCCTGATTCAGGAACTGATGAAGAGAATGCATTTCAGGTTGATGAATTAGCAACTGATTCATCAACATCATCATCATCTTCAGATGAAGATGATAAAAGCATAAATGTCTTGACAAAAGACCAAGAGCTTTTGTTAGATGTCATTAAGCATATCTCTGATCCTCAACTTCAGAAGGATTATCTTGATAGGTTAATGAGAACCTTAGAAAGCAAACCGGAGGTCAAGCCTGTTAGTCTCCCTAAACTTAGTACTAACACATATAACTTGACCAGCATTTTAGAAAAACAAAAGGCTAAGGGAAAGAATACTCCCTTATCCCTGTCTGATCTGCAAAATGAGATCAAGAATGTTAAACTTGAACTCAAGCAGGTCAAAGAAAAGCAAGAAAAGGATTCAGCCATTATCCAAGCCTTCCTGAATCATCAAGTAGATAATTCAGAAAGCGGGGATGACGATGGCACTAACTTAGAAGAATCCAAGTTGGATAACTTAGAATGTGCACCCGAAGATTTTTTGTATGTTTTAAAAGAAATTACTTTAAGAAAGTATTTGATTAGCATTGTTTTGAAATTTTCTGATGATTTTCAAATCAATACTATTGCATTATTTGATACAGGTGCAGATTTAAATTGCATAAAACCTGATTTGGTTCCTAAAAGATTTTGGGAACAAACTAAAGAAAAACTGTCTGCCGCTAATAATTCAAAAATGAATATTAGCAGTAAGACTGAAGCATTTGTGTTAAATGAAAAAACTTGCATTAGAACTGCATTTGTTCTTGTTGATAACATAAATCATAGTGTTATCTTAGGAACACCTTTTATTACTTTAATTACTCCTTTTTCTGTATCTAGTTCTGGTATTATTTTCAAAATTAAAAATGAAAATATTATTTTCCCTTTTATTGAAAAACCCAGAACCAGAAATCTGAATTTATTAAAAGCAAATTCAATTTTTGATAATCAGATTAATAATCTGATTAAGACTAAGGAATTTGAAATTATGCATTTAAAGCATGGCATTAATTTTCAAAGAATTTCTGCCCATTTGAAAAGTGAATTTATTCAGAAAAGAATTTCAGATTTTCAAAAGCAAGTTGAAAATGAAATTTGTGCTGATATTCCTAATGCCTTTTGGAATAGAAAGCAGCATATGGTAGATTTGCCTTATGAACCTAGTTTTGATGAAAGAAATATCCCAACTAAGGCTAGGCCAATCCAAATGAATTCTGAGCTTGAGCAGCATTGTAGAAAAGAAATCCAGGATCTCTTAGATAAAGGTTTGATTGCCCAATCTAGGTCTCCTTGGAGTTGTGCAGCATTTTATGTGATTAAAGCATCTGAGATTGAACGTGGAGTTCCACGATTAGTCATAAATTATAAACCTTTGAATCAGGTTCTTAGATGGATTAGGTACCCAATACCTAATAAGAAAGACCTGTTACAAAGATTGCATTCTGCATATGTATTTTCTAAATTTGATCTTAAATCTGGTTTTTGGCAAATCCAGATTGATCCAAAGCATAGGTATAAGACTGCATTTACTGTCCCATTTGGCCAGTATGAATGGAACGTTATGCCTTTTGGCTTAAAAAATGCTCCATCAGAATTTCAACGCATTATGAATGATATTTTTAATCCATATTCAGCATTTTGCATTGTCTATATTGATGATGTACTTATCTTTTCAGAATCTATTGATCAGCATTTTAAGCATTTAAAGTCATTCTTCCTTACAGCAAAGAAAAATGGCTTAGTAGTCTCAAAAAGCAAAATGTCATTATTCCAAACCAAAATTAGGTTTCTTGGTCATTATATTACCCAAGGAACGATCACTCCCATCGAGCGATCTTTAGAATTTGCATCTAAATTTCCAGATCAGATTCTGGAAAAACAGCAACTGCAAAGGTTTTTAGGAAGTCTAAACTATGTCTTAGATTTCTGCCCTAATATCAATAGAATAGCCAAACCTTTGCATGATAGATTAAAAAAGAATCCACCAGCATGGACTGATGAGCATACTCAGATAGTCCAACAGATAAAACATTATGTGCATCATATTCCTTGCTTGCATATTGCTAATTCTCTATTACCTAAAATCGTGGAAACTGATGCTTCTGATTTTGGTTATGGAGGTATTTTAAAGCAGGTACAGGATAAGCATGAGTATATTGTCCAGTTTACTTCTGGGCACTGGAATAACACTGAAAAGAATTATTCTACAATCAAAAAAGAAATTCTTTCTATTGTAAAATGTATTTCAAAATTTCAAAGCGATTTGCTCAATCAAAAATTTTTATTAAGGATTGATTGTAAATCAGCAAAAGAAGTTTTGCAAAAAGATGTTAAAAACATTGCCTCTAAGCAAATTTTTGCAAGATGGCAAGCTTTATTAAACATATTTGATTTTGATATAGAATTTATTCGGGGAGAACAGAATTCTATTCCCGATTTCCTAACCCGTGAATTTTTGCAGGATCATGCCTCCTAAGAAAAAGAAAGGAGAAGGATCCTCAAAGGATCCAGCAAAACTTTCTGCATTAGAAAAAGTAAAAGCCTGGACAGCCATGTTCCAGGATGCGCAAGGTGAAAGCATTGATAGCAAAGGCAGCTCTAGTTCTGTCAAGCAAACTCCGCATAATCCAAATACTTTGGCTCTTACTAAGGCCACCCAATCTTTTGAAAAAGCATTTGAAAATTATTTTGCAACTATTGCTGAAGCAAAAAAGGTTTTGGAAGACCCATTGTCTTCTTCTTCAGCACAAGCTTCTCAAATACATTTACAGAAAAATCCTATTTCAAAGGGAAAGGAAATTGCCCAACCCTCAAAAGCATTAACTGTTTCTAGTCCTTTTGGACCGGTATCTTTGAAGGAAGCAAAAGAAATTTTTAAAGAAAATTTTATAACTTTTCCTTCTTCTTCCAAAAGTATTTCTGCAAATGTTGTTTCTCAGAATACGGCTACCCAGCCTAAATCTGAATATTTTACCAAAAAGAATTTCCAGTATATTACATCTATTGAGGATGGCTTTTATGATAAAAATCCCTCAGTAGCTGTATCAAAGCTTTTCCCGCATGGATGGACTTTTAAACCTTGGGACTACTCTAAACCCATTGATTTTTATTTAACCATCCTAAAGGTCACAGAATCTGTGGAAATAAAGCATACTTCTCATGGTGATTCCGGAGAGCCAGCATACTCCCAATTTAAAATCTTGAAGATCATCCATCCTCAAGATTGGGGGTCAAGTCCTTCTGACTTGAAATCTTTTCCTGCATCCTTTACCCAAAGAATAACAACCAGCAAGACCTTTTCCTACTGGGATTATCAACAAGCCTGGTACAATGCATTAATGATCCAAAACTCCAAAGGATCGCATACCTGGTTGATAATGTTTGACACCAGAAAAGCCATTTCTAAAATACCAAACTGGTTCAATCATTGGTGGGGATTTTTTGGGTCTTCTACCGAAATCCTTCCTGAATCAGTAAACCTCGCATATACCCTTTTTAAAGAAAAATTTGACCCTTCACCATTGCAAAAAAGGCATTCACCTCTATTAATTTTCAGTACAATCTTTTTTGTACCATGGACCTTAACCTGGCATTTCTCTTATCAAACGAATCAAAATAATACCATTGATCTTATCAGAATCTTTAAGGTTAAATGGTGGAATAAGTTCCAAGCATTCAATAAATGCAATGAAGCCGCTGTCAGAATGTGGCTCAAATCTAAAGGCAAAATGGATCTGCCTATTGAACAGGTCCAAGCACATTCAGAATTTTTAGCACAGAAGTCATTTGCTATTCCTCAGCTCGCAGCCGCAAAGTCAGAGGAAGAATTTTTCAAAATCATGAAAGAATTAATAGAATCCAGAACCTCAGCTACTGGATCCAAAGCATCCTCTTCATCTTCATCGTCTAAGCCACCATCCCTGGCTGATGAGAACGAAGATATTTTTGGTCTATTGTAAATCAATAACCTAATGAATTATACCAGAATAATAAATGAAAATGGTTCCAATGTTCTAAATGAATAAGAACCGAGCTAGTAGCCGCTTGGTCAGGTAATGTGGTTAGGGGTACTTGGCTCATAACCAGGAATTCCCTGATATGCATACTTGCCAATGTAAGCATACTGGTATATGTATTCATACAAGGTTACGTATTTACTGTAGCCAGACGTATCTGTCGTATCTGTCTCAGCATCTTTGGTGGGCCCGGCGCCGAAAGTGAAGTGGGTCCCAGACACCGAAAGCATTTTTGTCCTTTTGCTCCTTGCCTGCCTATATAAGAAGGAGCCCTCTGCATTTGTAAAATCATCTCTGGATTTTAGATAGCTTTCTCTCTCTATCTCTCCAGATCTCTCTCCCTTCTCTCTAGAATTCTTTCTTTCATTTTCCTCTCTCTCTCTCTCATATTGTAATTATTCTCACTTCTTTTTCTTCTGGATTCTAAGCATTCCACAACTTGTAAACGGATTCAAAACAATAATAAGTAAGCATTGTTTCTTCATCTTCTTAATAACTTAATCATATGTGGTTGTAAGTTGTAGCGGAATACCGCCTGAATTCAACTACATATGATTAAGGATTTTATTTTCAGTATTTGATTTATGAATTTATATTAAAGAATTTATTCTCGCATTCATTTTATTATATGTTTGGTATGTGGCGGACTACCGCCTGACCTCACAACGTATAATTAAAGTTTCTATTTGTCTGAGCATATTATTTCTTTTCTGAATTTATATATTTCTGCCTTTTAAGTTGTTGTATATGCATAATCATTTTTGAATTTGGCATAAATCTCTCTGCATTAATTCTTTTTTAATCTATCATGCAAAGGTTTGGCTATTCTATTGAATTTGGCATAAATCTCTCTGCATTAATTTTGATTACGCCCGTACGATCCGAATACTCTCGACTGGTATCAGAGCCAGAAGGGGTGAGAGTACTGTTCATTTATCATCATCACTGTTCACATTCATCCATTTTCCAGATTTACTGTGCATATCATTCCTGCATATATTAATATTGGTGAGTCATTTAGACCCAAGTACGCGTTTTGCCCAAAAAGTACCGACGGACAGGGAAAAGAGGCTTGTGGAAAGGGTTCCGTAGTCAGTATTAGTATGTGTTAGTTTTGATTTGCATTTTATTGATGGATCACACACTTCTACCTAGAACATACTCTGCATCTTCTGCATCTACATCCTTAGAGAATATAAGGATCAACAGTAGTAATGAAATTACTGTTGAAGATTTTACCAAATGCATTAGTGATTGGCATATACCTCATGTTAAGAAGCATGAAATATATGAACTCAGCATAAGAGATAAGTTGTTCAAAACAAATTTGAACATTAAGACTGAAGAGAGGGATATTCCTCTCACAAACTCTTATGAAAGCATTAATCTTTTGTCACAGCATTCTTTAGACAAGCATAGACAAAAGAATTTTAAGTATATTCATATTGGCCTTGTTCAGATAGGGATTAAGCCCTTGACCAAGGAAGGCCTAAACACAAGCATATTATGTGTTGTTAGGGATAATAGAATGGAAGTATATGAGGAAGGCATCCTAGGCACGGTTGAGTCTAGCCTGTGTGCAGGTCCCATATCATTCTCATGTTACCCTAATTTAACCATTTCTTTAAATGATAAAAACATTTTGGATTCTCTTGTGTTACAAATCCAAACACATAATTATCGCATGAAAAAGGGATCTATTCCCATTGCATTGATTTTCAGAGTTCATTACAAAGCCATGACATCTGCATTTGATTCAAAACATAAGTTTTCATGTCATAAAGGTGAAACTTTAGTTTTGCAAACTGATATGTCAAAGGCAAATGCTATTGTTCCAAAATTCATTAAATGGGAAGATGTAACTCTTCCTGAAGAATGGGTATTGGAAAAAGCATGTGCTGTTGAACCACCAATTAGAATAATGCCTAATACGAATGTCAGAGAAATTAACCAGTATCCTAGTGGAAAAGTCACTCTAACCTTTGACAGAAAATCGGTAAGTACAAGATTTTCTGATGACTCTTCCAATAGTGATACCATGGATTTAGGTAGAGTATCACAATTAGGTAAGATTGAGCATAAGCATGTTGAGGATGAAGACAAGGATTCTTGCCATCTGTTTCACAGAAGAAGAATCCCTGTAAGCATGCCTCACAGGCACTCTACCTCTGACATCCCTAATACGCATTTAACTGGTGTTCTCTACGCTGATAATGTTCCCAGAGCAGTTTACACTAAAGAAGAATTAGGAGAAGTAAGTGTTCAGAAATCTGAACCAACCTCGCCTACTTTTTCTTCAGTTACTAAGAATGTTATCAATGTGTTGGAAAAAGAATTTGTTTTAAACAAAACCCTTTTGCATAAAGATTTTTACGCTCCTCATAATGAAAAGAAAAAACTTTGGTTTTTTAAGAATTTCTTGAACCAAAGAAAAGAGATTCAAGAAAAGTATTATGATTTTGTTTTGCAACATAAAGTCCATATCATGTTTTTCGATTGGTTTGAACTTTATGCATCACAGAACAACATTGCATATCCGTTCAAGTGCATCAATCCAGTCTCTAGCCAAGAAAAGGTTAGTACTTGGAATTTATCTGATGGCTCAAAGCTTGAGTCTGATCATCCCCCTCTGAGAGGAATAAAAATTCCAGTCTCAGGAAATTCATCTGTTAATGCATCTGCATACAAATATGTGACTGAAGATGTGCATAAGAACTTTGCATCTGTTATTGAGCAGAATAATTTCTCAAATACGCATCTGCATACCTTAGGCAAACAATTAACTAGAATTGAGAAAACCCTTAAGCCTTCTGTTATAAAAATAGAACAGAAGCAGGAAAGGCTTAAGAATCCTATTTTTAAGCCGTCTCAAATTTCTAGGGATAGCCAAAAGGAATTTCAGAATAATAAAATGGAATTCGCAAAGGCCATTCAAGACCAATTAAGCAAGATAGAGGCCTCAACCTCTAACTTAATTGCTCCAGAGACACCTCAGTCTCGTCTCAGACCAGAGATAAACGCATTAAATGAGGATTCTCCCTCAGAATCCCAGAGTATCTGTGGAGAAAAGGTTGAACCTACTCCTCAGATCAATAGAATTACATGGCCTATTGTTCCTGTTGCAAACCCTTTAGATCAAGCATCTAGTAGCCAGTCTAGGTTTAATGCATCTTCTGTCTATGAGTGGAATCTAGATGGATTGTCTGAATATCAGATTTTGAATTTTTTGCAACAAATGACCATGGCAGCCAATGCATATAGAATACAGACCAACGTTCAGGATAGAGCCATTGCAGAACTTCTTACTGCAGGCTTTGCAGGACAGTTAAAAGGATGGTGGGATTACCATCTTACTGAAACTGAACGTCTTAGCATATTAAATGCTGTTAAGATTGATGAAGACGCAGAACCCATTTTGGATGATGAAGGTCAACCTATTCAGGATTCTGTTTCTACATTAATTTTAACTATTTCTTTGCATTTTTTGGGTGATTCTTCGCATATAAAGGATAAAAACGCTGAGCTTTTATCAAATTTAAGATGTAAAAAACTCAGTGATTTTCAGTATTATAAAAATACATTTTTATCTCGTGTTATGTTGAGAGAAGATTCCAACCAGCCTTTCTGGAAAGAAAAGTTTCTTGCAGGTTTACCTACCTTGTTAGGTGAAAAGGTAAGAAACAGAATTAAGGAAACTTTAGGGGTTCCAATCCCTTACTCAACATTAACATATGGTGAACTCATTAGTCTTATTCAAAAAGAAGGACTAAAGATTTGCCAGGATTTGAAACTTCAAAGGCATTTGAAATGGGAAATGAAAAGGACTAGGCAAGAATTAGGTTCGTTCTGCAAACAATTTGATGTTTCCATGGACAAGCCTGATTGCAATGGTTCTTGCCATAAGGAGTCTAAAAGATCCCATAAAAAACATTTTTATAAAAAGGAATTTCAAAAGAAAAATCGTTCAAAAGATTTTCCTGCATACAAAAGGAATTTTCATAAGCATAAGTCTGGTTTTAGAAGAAATGAAAAACCAGAAGGGGTAAAACCCTTTGGAAATTTAAAGCATGTTACTTGTTATAAATGTAATAGGAAGGGGCATACTGCAAAGTATTGCCGCTTTAGCAAAAAATTGCATGAATTAGGATTAGACGAGGAAGTCTTAAGTAAACTTGAGGCTATTCTCATCTACTCTTCAGAATCAGATCCTGATTCAGGAACTGATGAAGAGAATGCATTTCAGGTTGATGAATTAGCAACTGATTCATCAACATCATCATCATCTTCAGATGAAGATGATAAAAGCATAAATGTCTTGACAAAAGACCAAGAGCTTTTGTTAGATGTCATTAAGCATATCTCTGATCCTCAACTTCAGAAGGATTATCTTGATAGGTTAATGAGAACCTTAGAAAGCAAACCGGAGGTCAAGCCTGTTAGTCTCCCTAAACTTAGTACTAACACATATAACTTGACCAGCATTTTAGAAAAACAAAAGGCTAAGGGAAAGAATACTCCCTTATCCCTGTCTGATCTGCAAAATGAGATCAAGAATGTTAAACTTGAACTCAAGCAGGTCAAAGAAAAGCAAGAAAAGGATTCAGCCATTATCCAAGCCTTCCTGAATCATCAGGTAGATAATTCAGAAAGCGGGGATGACGATGGCACTAACTTAGAAGAATCCAAGTTGGATAACTTAGAATGTGCACCCGAAGATTTTTTGTATGTTTTAAAAGAAATTACTTTAAGAAAGTATTTGATTAGCATTGTTTTGAAATTTTCTGATGATTTTCAAATCAATACTATTGCATTATTTGATACAGGTGCAGATTTAAATTGCATAAAACCTGATTTGGTTCCTAAAAGATTTTGGGAACAAACTAAAGAAAAACTGTCTGCCGCTAATAATTCAAAAATGAATATTAGCAGTAAGACTGAAGCATTTGTGTTAAATGAAAAAACTTGCATTAGAACTGCATTTGTTCTTGTTGATAACATAAATCATAGTGTTATCTTAGGAACACCTTTTATTACTTTAATTACTCCTTTTTCTGTATCTAGTTCTGGTATTATTTTCAAAATTAAAAATGAAAATATTATTTTCCCTTTTATTGAAAAACCCAGAACCAGAAATCTGAATTTATTAAAAGCAAATTCAATTTTTGATAATCAGATTAATAATCTGATTAAGACTAAGGAATTTGAAATTATGCATTTAAAGCATGGCATTAATTTTCAAAGAATTTCTGCCCATTTGAAAAGTGAATTTATTCAGAAAAGAATTTCAGATTTTCAAAAGCAAGTTGAAAATGAAATTTGTGCTGATATTCCTAATGCCTTTTGGAATAGAAAGCAGCATATGGTAGATTTGCCTTATGAACCTAGTTTTGATGAAAGAAATATCCCAACTAAGGCTAGGCCAATCCAAATGAATTCTGAGCTTGAGCAGCATTGTAGAAAAGAAATCCAGGATCTCTTAGATAAAGGTTTGATTGCCCAATCTAGGTCTCCTTGGAGTTGTGCAGCATTTTATGTGATTAAAGCATCTGAGATTGAACGTGGAGTTCCACGATTAGTCATAAATTATAAACCTTTGAATCAGGTTCTTAGATGGATTAGGTACCCAATACCTAATAAGAAAGACCTGTTACAAAGATTGCATTCTGCATATGTATTTTCTAAATTTGATCTTAAATCTGGTTTTTGGCAAATCCAGATTGATCCAAAGCATAGGTATAAGACTGCATTTACTGTCCCATTTGGCCAGTATGAATGGAACGTTATGCCTTTTGGCTTAAAAAATGCTCCATCAGAATTTCAACGCATTATGAATGATATTTTTAATCCATATTCAGCATTTTGCATTGTCTATATTGATGATGTACTTATCTTTTCAGAATCTATTGATCAGCATTTTAAGCATTTAAAGTCATTCTTCCTTACAGCAAAGAAAAATGGCTTAGTAGTCTCAAAAAGCAAAATGTCATTATTCCAAACCAAAATTAGGTTTCTTGGTCATTATATTACCCAAGGAACGATCACTCCCATCGAGCGATCTTTAGAATTTGCATCTAAATTTCCAGATCAGATTCTGGAAAAACAGCAACTGCAAAGGTTTTTAGGAAGTCTAAACTATGTCTTAGATTTCTGCCCTAATATCAATAGAATAGCCAAACCTTTGCATGATAGATTAAAAAAGAATCCACCAGCATGGACTGATGAGCATACTCAGATAGTCCAACAGATAAAACATTATGTGCATCATATTCCTTGCTTGCATATTGCTAATTCTCTATTACCTAAAATCGTGGAAACTGATGCTTCTGATTTTGGTTATGGAGGTATTTTAAAGCAGGTACAGGATAAGCATGAGTATATTGTCCAGTTTACTTCTGGGCACTGGAATAACACTGAAAAGAATTATTCTACAATCAAAAAAGAAATTCTTTCTATTGTAAAATGTATTTCAAAATTTCAAAGCGATTTGCTCAATCAAAAATTTTTATTAAGGATTGATTGTAAATCAGCAAAAGAAGTTTTGCAAAAAGATGTTAAAAACATTGCCTCTAAGCAAATTTTTGCAAGATGGCAAGCTTTATTAAGCATATTTGATTTTGATATAGAATTTATTCGGGGAGAACAGAATTCTATTCCCGATTTCCTAACCCGTGAATTTTTGCAGGATCATGCCTCCTAAGAAAAAGAAAGGAGAAGGATCCTCAAAGGATCCAGCAAAACTTTCTGCATTAGAAAAAGTAAAAGCCTGGACAGCCATGTTCCAGGATGCGCAAGGTGAAAGCATTGATAGCAAAGGCAGCTCTAGTTCTGTCAAGCAAACTCCGCATAATCCAAATACTTTGGCTCTTACTAAGGCCACCCAATCTTTTGAAAAAGCATTTGAAAATTATTTTGCAACTATTGCTGAAGCAAAAAAGGTTTTGGAAGACCCATTGTCTTCTTCTTCAGCACAAGCTTCTCAAATACATTTACAGAAAAATCCTATTTCAAAGGGAAAGGAAATTGCCCAACCCTCAAAAGCATTAACTGTTTCTAGTCCTTTTGGACCGGTATCTTTGAAGGAAGCAAAAGAAATTTTTAAAGAAAATTTTATAACTTTTCCTTCTTCTTCCAAAAGTATTTCTGCAAATGTTGTTTCTCAGAATACGGCTACCCAGCCTAAATCTGAATATTTTACCAAAAAGAATTTCCAGTATATTACATCTATTGAGGATGGCTTTTATGATAAAAATCCCTCAGTAGCTGTATCAAAGCTTTTCCCGCATGGATGGACTTTTAAACCTTGGGACTACTCTAAACCCATTGATTTTTATTTAACCATCCTAAAGGTCACAGAATCTGTGGAAATAAAGCATACTTCTCATGGTGATTCCGGAGAGCCAGCATACTCCCAATTTAAAATCTTGAAGATCATCCATCCTCAAGATTGGGGGTCAAGTCCTTCTGACTTGAAATCTTTTCCTGCATCCTTTACCCAAAGAATAACAACCAGCAAGACCTTTTCCTACTGGGATTATCAACAAGCCTGGTACAATGCATTAATGATCCAAAACTCCAAAGGATCGCATACCTGGTTGATAATGTTTGACACCAGAAAAGCCATTTCTAAAATACCAAACTGGTTCAATCATTGGTGGGGATTTTTTGGGTCTTCTACCGAAATCCTTCCTGAATCAGTAAACCTCGCATATACCCTTTTTAAAGAAAAATTTGACCCTTCACCATTGCAAAAAAGGCATTCACCTCTATTAATTTTCAGTACAATCTTTTTTGTACCATGGACCTTAACCTGGCATTTCTCTTATCAAACGAATCAAAATAATACCATTGATCTTATCAGAATCTTTAAGGTTAAATGGTGGAATAAGTTCCAAGCATTCAATAAATGCAATGAAGCCGCTGTCAGAATGTGGCTCAAATCTAAAGGCAAAATGGATCTGCCTATTGAACAGGTCCAAGCACATTCAGAATTTTTAGCACAGAAGTCATTTGCTATTCCTCAGCTCGCAGCCGCAAAGTCAGAGGAAGAATTTTTCAAAATCATGAAAGAATTAATAGAATCCAGAACCTCAGCTACTGGATCCAAAGCATCCTCTTCATCTTCATCGTCTAAGCCACCATCCCTGGCTGATGAGAACGAAGATATTTTTGGTCTATTGTAAATCAATAACCTAATGAATTATACCAGAATAATAAATGAAAATGGTTCCAATGTTCTAAATGAATAAGAACCGAGCTAGTAGCCGCTTGGTCAGGTAATGTGGTTAGGGGTACTTGGCTCATAACCAGGAATTCCCTGATATGCATACTTGCCAATGTAAGCATACTGGTATATGTATTCATACAAGGTTACGTATTTACTGTAGCCAGACGTATCTGTCGTATCTGTCTCAGCATCTTTGGTGGGCCCGGCGCCGAAAGTGAAGTGGGTCCCAGACACCGAAAGCATTTTTGTCCTTTTGCTCCTTGCCTGCCTATATAAGAAGGAGCCCTCTGCATTTGTAAAATCATCTCTGGATTTTAGATAGCTTTCTCTCTCTATCTCTCCAGATCTCTCTCCCTTCTCTCTAGAATTCTTTCTTTCATTTTCCTCTCTCTCTCTCTCATATTGTAATTATTCTCACTTCTTTTTCTTCTGGATTCTAAGCATTCCACAACTTGTAAACGGATTCAAAACAATAATAAGTAAGCATTGTTTCTTCATCTTCTTAATAACTTAATCATATGTGGTTGTAAGTTGTAGCGGAATACCGCCTGAATTCAACTACATATGATTAAGGATTTTATTTTCAGTATTTGATTTATGAATTTATATTAAAGAATTTATTCTCGCATTCATTTTATTATATGTTTGGTATGTGGCGGACTACCGCCTGACCTCACAACGTATAATTAAAGTTTCTATTTGTCTGAGCATATTATTTCTTTTCTGAATTTATATATTTCTGCCTTTTAAGTTGTTGTATATGCATAATCATTTTTGAATTTGGCATAAATCTCTCTGCATTAATTTTGATTACGCCCGTACGATCCGAATACTCTCGACTGGTATCAGAGCCAGAAGGGGTGAGAGTACTGTTCATTCATCATCATCACTGTTCACATTCATCCATTTTCCAGATTTACTGTGCATATCATTCCTGCATATATTAATATTGGTGAGTCATTTAGACCCAAGTACGCGTTTTGCCCAAAAAGTACCGACGGACAGGGAAAAGAGGCTTGTGGAAAGGGTTCCGTAGTCAGTATTAGTATGTGTTAGTTTTGATTTGCATTTTATTGATGGATCACACACTTCTACCTAGAACATACTCTGCATCTTCTGCATCTACATCCTTAGAGAATATAAGGATCAACAGTAGTAATGAAATTACTGTTGAAGATTTTACCAAATGCATTAGTGATTGGCATATACCTCATGTTAAGAAGCATGAAATATATGAACTCAGCATAAGAGATAAGTTGTTCAAAACAAATTTGAACATTAAGACTGAAGAGAGGGATATTCCTCTCACAAACTCTTATGAAAGCATTAATCTTTTGTCACAGCATTCTTTAGACAAGCATAGACAAAAGAATTTTAAGTATATTCATATTGGCCTTGTTCAGATAGGGATTAAGCCCTTGACCAAGGAAGGCCTAAACACAAGCATATTATGTGTTGTTAGGGATAATAGAATGGAAGTATATGAGGAAGGCATCCTAGGCACGGTTGAGTCTAGCCTGTGTGCAGGTCCCATATCATTCTCATGTTACCCTAATTTAACCATTTCTTTAAATGATAAAAACATTTTGGATTCTCTTGTGTTACAAATCCAAACACATAATTATCGCATGAAAAAGGGATCTATTCCCATTGCATTGATTTTCAGAGTTCATTACAAAGCCATGACATCTGCATTTGATTCAAAACATAAGTTTTCATGTCATAAAGGTGAAACTTTAGTTTTGCAAACTGATATGTCAAAGGCAAATGCTATTGTTCCAAAATTCATTAAATGGGAAGATGTAACTCTTCCTGAAGAATGGGTATTGGAAAAAGCATGTGCTGTTGAACCACCAATTAGAATAATGCCTAATACGAATGTCAGAGAAATTAACCAGTATCCTAGTGGAAAAGTCACTCTAACCTTTGACAGAAAATCGGTAAGTACAAGATTTTCTGATGACTCTTCCAATAGTGATACCATGGATTTAGGTAGAGTATCACAATTAGGTAAGATTGAGCATAAGCATGTTGAGGATGAAGACAAGGATTCTTGCCATCTGTTTCACAGAAGAAGAATCCCTGTAAGCATGCCTCACAGGCACTCTACCTCTGACATCCCTAATACGCATTTAACTGGTGTTCTCTACGCTGATAATGTTCCCAGAGCAGTTTACACTAAAGAAGAATTAGGAGAAGTAAGTGTTCAGAAATCTGAACCAACCTCGCCTACTTTTTCTTCAGTTACTAAGAATGTTATCAATGTGTTGGAAAAAGAATTTGTTTTAAACAAAACCCTTTTGCATAAAGATTTTTACGCTCCTCATAATGAAAAGAAAAAACTTTGGTTTTTTAAGAATTTCTTGAACCAAAGAAAAGAGATTCAAGAAAAGTATTATGATTTTGTTTTGCAACATAAAGTCCATATCATGTTTTTCGATTGGTTTGAACTTTATGCATCACAGAACAACATTGCATATCCGTTCAAGTGCATCAATCCAGTCTCTAGCCAAGAAAAGGTTAGTACTTGGAATTTATCTGATGGCTCAAAGCTTGAGTCTGATCATCCCCCTCTGAGAGGAATAAAAATTCCAGTCTCAGGAAATTCATCTGTTAATGCATCTGCATACAAATATGTGACTGAAGATGTGCATAAGAACTTTGCATCTGTTATTGAGCAGAATAATTTCTCAAATACGCATCTGCATACCTTAGGCAAACAATTAACTAGAATTGAGAAAACCCTTAAGCCTTCTGTTATAAAAATAGAACAGAAGCAGGAAAGGCTTAAGAATCCTATTTTTAAGCCGTCTCAAATTTCTAGGGATAGCCAAAAGGAATTTCAGAATAATAAAATGGAATTCGCAAAGGCCATTCAAGACCAATTAAGCAAGATAGAGGCCTCAACCTCTAACTTAATTGCTCCAGAGACACCTCAGTCTCGTCTCAGACCAGAGATAAACGCATTAAATGAGGATTCTCCCTCAGAATCCCAGAGTATCTGTGGAGAAAAGGTTGAACCTACTCCTCAGATCAATAGAATTACATGGCCTATTGTTCCTGTTGCAAACCCTTTAGATCAAGCATCTAGTAGCCAGTCTAGGTTTAATGCATCTTCTGTCTATGAGTGGAATCTAGATGGATTGTCTGAATATCAGATTTTGAATTTTTTGCAACAAATGACCATGGCAGCCAATGCATATAGAATACAGACCAACGTTCAGGATAGAGCCATTGCAGAACTTCTTACTGCAGGCTTTGCAGGACAGTTAAAAGGATGGTGGGATTACCATCTTACTGAAACTGAACGTCTTAGCATATTAAATGCTGTTAAGATTGATGAAGACGCAGAACCCATTTTGGATGATGAAGGTCAACCTATTCAGGATTCTGTTTCTACATTAATTTTAACTATTTCTTTGCATTTTTTGGGTGATTCTTCGCATATAAAGGATAAAAACGCTGAGCTTTTATCAAATTTAAGATGTAAAAAACTCAGTGATTTTCAGTATTATAAAAATACATTTTTATCTCGTGTTATGTTGAGAGAAGATTCCAACCAGCCTTTCTGGAAAGAAAAGTTTCTTGCAGGTTTACCTACCTTGTTAGGTGAAAAGGTAAGAAACAGAATTAAGGAAACTTTAGGGGTTCCAATCCCTTACTCAACATTAACATATGGTGAACTCATTAGTCTTATTCAAAAAGAAGGACTAAAGATTTGCCAGGATTTGAAACTTCAAAGGCATTTGAAATGGGAAATGAAAAGGACTAGGCAAGAATTAGGTTCGTTCTGCAAACAATTTGATGTTTCCATGGACAAGCCTGATTGCAATGGTTCTTGCCATAAGGAGTCTAAAAGATCCCATAAAAAACATTTTTATAAAAAGGAATTTCAAAAGAAAAATCGTTCAAAAGATTTTCCTGCATACAAAAGGAATTTTCATAAGCATAAGTCTGGTTTTAGAAGAAATGAAAAACCAGAAGGGGTAAAACCCTTTGGAAATTTAAAGCATGTTACTTGTTATAAATGTAATAGGAAGGGGCATACTGCAAAGTATTGCCGCTTTAGCAAAAAATTGCATGAATTAGGATTAGACGAGGAAGTCTTAAGTAAACTTGAGGCTATTCTCATCTACTCTTCAGAATCAGATCCTGATTCAGGAACTGATGAAGAGAATGCATTTCAGGTTGATGAATTAGCAACTGATTCATCAACATCATCATCATCTTCAGATGAAGATGATAAAAGCATAAATGTCTTGACAAAAGACCAAGAGCTTTTGTTAGATGTCATTAAGCATATCTCTGATCCTCAACTTCAGAAGGATTATCTTGATAGGTTAATGAGAACCTTAGAAAGCAAACCGGAGGTCAAGCCTGTTAGTCTCCCTAAACTTAGTACTAACACATATAACTTGACCAGCATTTTAGAAAAACAAAAGGCTAAGGGAAAGAATACTCCCTTATCCCTGTCTGATCTGCAAAATGAGATCAAGAATGTTAAACTTGAACTCAAGCAGGTCAAAGAAAAGCAAGAAAAGGATTCAGCCATTATCCAAGCCTTCCTGAATCATCAGGTAGATAATTCAGAAAGCGGGGATGACGATGGCACTAACTTAGAAGGCACTAACTTAGAAGAATCCAAGTTGGATAACTTAGAATGTGCACCCGAAGATTTTTTGTATGTTTTAAAAGAAATTACTTTAAGAAAGTATTTGATTAGCATTGTTTTGAAATTTTCTGATGATTTTCAAATCAATACTATTGCATTATTTGATACAGGTGCAGATTTAAATTGCATAAAACCTGATTTGGTTCCTAAAAGATTTTGGGAACAAACTAAAGAAAAACTGTCTGCCGCTAATAATTCAAAAATGAATATTAGCAGTAAGACTGAAGCATTTGTGTTAAATGAAAAAACTTGCATTAGAACTGCATTTGTTCTTGTTGATAACATAAATCATAGTGTTATCTTAGGAACACCTTTTATTACTTTAATTACTCCTTTTTCTGTATCTAGTTCTGGTATTATTTTCAAAATTAAAAATGAAAATATTATTTTCCCTTTTATTGAAAAACCCAGAACCAGAAATCTGAATTTATTAAAAGCAAATTCAATTTTTGATAATCAGATTAATAATCTGATTAAGACTAAGGAATTTGAAATTATGCATTTAAAGCATGGCATTAATTTTCAAAGAATTTCTGCCCATTTGAAAAGTGAATTTATTCAGAAAAGAATTTCAGATTTTCAAAAGCAAGTTGAAAATGAAATTTGTGCTGATATTCCTAATGCCTTTTGGAATAGAAAGCAGCATATGGTAGATTTGCCTTATGAACCTAGTTTTGATGAAAGAAATATCCCAACTAAGGCTAGGCCAATCCAAATGAATTCTGAGCTTGAGCAGCATTGTAGAAAAGAAATCCAGGATCTCTTAGATAAAGGTTTGATTGCCCAATCTAGGTCTCCTTGGAGTTGTGCAGCATTTTATGTGATTAAAGCATCTGAGATTGAACGTGGAGTTCCACGATTAGTCATAAATTATAAACCTTTGAATCAGGTTCTTAGATGGATTAGGTACCCAATACCTAATAAGAAAGACCTGTTACAAAGATTGCATTCTGCATATGTATTTTCTAAATTTGATCTTAAATCTGGTTTTTGGCAAATCCAGATTGATCCAAAGCATAGGTATAAGACTGCATTTACTGTCCCATTTGGCCAGTATGAATGGAACGTTATGCCTTTTGGCTTAAAAAATGCTCCATCAGAATTTCAACGCATTATGAATGATATTTTTAATCCATATTCAGCATTTTGCATTGTCTATATTGATGATGTACTTATCTTTTCAGAATCTATTGATCAGCATTTTAAGCATTTAAAGTCATTCTTCCTTACAGCAAAGAAAAATGGCTTAGTAGTCTCAAAAAGCAAAATGTCATTATTCCAAACCAAAATTAGGTTTCTTGGTCATTATATTACCCAAGGAACGATCACTCCCATCGAGCGATCTTTAGAATTTGCATCTAAATTTCCAGATCAGATTCTGGAAAAACAGCAACTGCAAAGGTTTTTAGGAAGTCTAAACTATGTCTTAGATTTCTGCCCTAATATCAATAGAATAGCCAAACCTTTGCATGATAGATTAAAAAAGAATCCACCAGCATGGACTGATGAGCATACTCAGATAGTCCAACAGATAAAACATTATGTGCATCATATTCCTTGCTTGCATATTGCTAATTCTCTATTACCTAAAATCGTGGAAACTGATGCTTCTGATTTTGGTTATGGAGGTATTTTAAAGCAGGTACAGGATAAGCATGAGTATATTGTCCAGTTTACTTCTGGGCACTGGAATAACACTGAAAAGAATTATTCTACAATCAAAAAAGAAATTCTTTCTATTGTAAAATGTATTTCAAAATTTCAAAGCGATTTGCTCAATCAAAAATTTTTATTAAGGATTGATTGTAAATCAGCAAAAGAAGTTTTGCAAAAAGATGTTAAAAACATTGCCTCTAAGCAAATTTTTGCAAGATGGCAAGCTTTATTAAGCATATTTGATTTTGATATAGAATTTATTCGGGGAGAACAGAATTCTATTCCCGATTTCCTAACCCGTGAATTTTTGCAGGATCATGCCTCCTAAGAAAAAGAAAGGAGAAGGATCCTCAAAGGATCCAGCAAAACTTTCTGCATTAGAAAAAGTAAAAGCCTGGACAGCCATGTTCCAGGATGCGCAAGGTGAAAGCATTGATAGCAAAGGCAGCTCTAGTTCTGTCAAGCAAACTCCGCATAATCCAAATACTTTGGCTCTTACTAAGGCCACCCAATCTTTTGAAAAAGCATTTGAAAATTATTTTGCAACTATTGCTGAAGCAAAAAAGGTTTTGGAAGACCCATTGTCTTCTTCTTCAGCACAAGCTTCTCAAATACATTTACAGAAAAATCCTATTTCAAAGGGAAAGGAAATTGCCCAACCCTCAAAAGCATTAACTGTTTCTAGTCCTTTTGGACCGGTATCTTTGAAGGAAGCAAAAGAAATTTTTAAAGAAAATTTTATAACTTTTCCTTCTTCTTCCAAAAGTATTTCTGCAAATGTTGTTTCTCAGAATACGGCTACCCAGCCTAAATCTGAATATTTTACCAAAAAGAATTTCCAGTATATTACATCTATTGAGGATGGCTTTTATGATAAAAATCCCTCAGTAGCTGTATCAAAGCTTTTCCCGCATGGATGGACTTTTAAACCTTGGGACTACTCTAAACCCATTGATTTTTATTTAACCATCCTAAAGGTCACAGAATCTGTGGAAATAAAGCATACTTCTCATGGTGATTCCGGAGAGCCAGCATACTCCCAATTTAAAATCTTGAAGATCATCCATCCTCAAGATTGGGGGTCAAGTCCTTCTGACTTGAAATCTTTTCCTGCATCCTTTACCCAAAGAATAACAACCAGCAAGACCTTTTCCTACTGGGATTATCAACAAGCCTGGTACAATGCATTAATGATCCAAAACTCCAAAGGATCGCATACCTGGTTGATAATGTTTGACACCAGAAAAGCCATTTCTAAAATACCAAACTGGTTCAATCATTGGTGGGGATTTTTTGGGTCTTCTACCGAAATCCTTCCTGAATCAGTAAACCTCGCATATACCCTTTTTAAAGAAAAATTTGACCCTTCACCATTGCAAAAAAGGCATTCACCTCTATTAATTTTCAGTACAATCTTTTTTGTACCATGGACCTTAACCTGGCATTTCTCTTATCAAACGAATCAAAATAATACCATTGATCTTATCAGAATCTTTAAGGTTAAATGGTGGAATAAGTTCCAAGCATTCAATAAATGCAATGAAGCCGCTGTCAGAATGTGGCTCAAATCTAAAGGCAAAATGGATCTGCCTATTGAACAGGTCCAAGCACATTCAGAATTTTTAGCACAGAAGTCATTTGCTATTCCTCAGCTCGCAGCCGCAAAGTCAGAGGAAGAATTTTTCAAAATCATGAAAGAATTAATAGAATCCAGAACCTCAGCTACTGGATCCAAAGCATCCTCTTCATCTTCATCGTCTAAGCCACCATCCCTGGCTGATGAGAACGAAGATATTTTTGGTCTATTGTAAATCAATAACCTAATGAATTATACCAGAATAATAAATGAAAATGGTTCCAATGTTCTAAATGAATAAGAACCGAGCTAGTAGCCGCTTGGTCAGGTAATGTGGTTAGGGGTACTTGGCTCATAACCAGGAATTCCCTGATATGCATACTTGCCAATGTAAGCATACTGGTATATGTATTCATACAAGGTTACGTATTTACTGTAGCCAGACGTATCTGTCGTATCTGTCTCAGCATCTTTGGTGGGCCCGGCGCCGAAAGTGAAGTGGGTCCCAGACACCGAAAGCATTTTTGTCTTTTTGCTCCTTGCCTGCCTATATAAGAAGGAGCCCTCTGCATTTGTAAAATCATCTCTGGATTTTAGATAGCTTTCTCTCTCTATCTCTCCAGATCTCTCTCCCTTCTCTCTAGAATTCTTTCTTTCATTTTCCTCTCTCTCTCTCTCATATTGTAATTATTCTCACTTCTTTTTCTTCTGGATTCTAAGCATTCCACAACTTGTAAACGGATTCAAAACAATAATAAGTAAGCATTGTTTCTTCATCTTCTTAATAACTTAATCATATGTGGTTGTAAGTTGTAGCGGAATACCGCCTGAATTCAACTACATATGATTAAGGATTTTATTTTCAGTATTTGATTTATGAATTTATATTAAAGAATTTATTCTCGCATTCATTTTATTATATGTTTGGTATGTGGCGGACTACCGCCTGACCTCACAACGTATAATTAAAGTTTCTATTTGTCTGAGCATATTATTTCTTTTCTGAATTTATATATTTCTGCCTTTTAAGTTGTTGTATATGCATAATCATTTTTGAATTTGGCATAAATCTCTCTGCATTAATTTTGATTACGCCCGTACGATCCGAATACTCTCGACTGGTATCAGAGCCAGAAGGGGTGAGAGTACTGTTCATTCATCATCATCACTGTTCACATTCATCCATTTTCCAGATTTACTGTGCATATCATTCCTGCATATATTAATATTGGTGAGTCATTTAGACCCAAGTACGCGTTTTGCCCAAAAAGTACCGACGGACAGGGAAAAGAGGCTTGTGGAAAGGGTTCCGTAGTCAGTATTAGTATGTGTTAGTTTTGATTTGCATTTTATTGATGGATCACACACTTCTACCTAGAACATACTCTGCATCTTCTGCATCTACATCCTTAGAGAATATAAGGATCAACAGTAGTAATGAAATTCAAAAATGAACAATAGCATTTAATGACTCTCGACTGGTATCAGAGCCAGAAGGGGTGAGAGTACTGTTCATTCATCATCATCACTGTTCACATTCATCCATTTTCCAGATTTACTGTGCATATCATTCCTGCATATATTAATATTGGTGAGTCATTTAGACCCAAGTACGCGTTTTGCCCAAAAAGTACCGACGGACAGGGAAAAGAGGCTTGTGGAAAGGGTTCCGTAGTCAGTATTAGTATGTGTTAGTTTTGATTTGCATTTTATTGATGGATCACACACTTCTACCTAGAACATACTCTGCATCTTCTGCATCTACATCCTTAGAGAATATAAGGATCAACAGTAGTAATGAAATTACTGTTGAAGATTTTACCAAATGCATTAGTGATTGGCATATACCTCATGTTAAGAAGCATGAAATATATGAACTCAGCATAAGAGATAAGTTGTTCAAAACAAATTTGAACATTAAGACTGAAGAGAGGGATATTCCTCTCACAAACTCTTATGAAAGCATTAATCTTTTGTCACAGCATTCTTTAGACAAGCATAGACAAAAGAATTTTAAGTATATTCATATTGGCCTTGTTCAGATAGGGATTAAGCCCTTGACCAAGGAAGGCCTAAACACAAGCATATTATGTGTTGTTAGGGATAATAGAATGGAAGTATATGAGGAAGGCATCCTAGGCACGGTTGAGTCTAGCCTGTGTGCAGGTCCCATATCATTCTCATGTTACCCTAATTTAACCATTTCTTTAAATGATAAAAACATTTTGGATTCTCTTGTGTTACAAATCCAAACACATAATTATCGCATGAAAAAGGGATCTATTCCCATTGCATTGATTTTCAGAGTTCATTACAAAGCCATGACATCTGCATTTGATTCAAAACATAAGTTTTCATGTCATAAAGGTGAAACTTTAGTTTTGCAAACTGATATGTCAAAGGCAAATGCTATTGTTCCAAAATTCATTAAATGGGAAGATGTAACTCTTCCTGAAGAATGGGTATTGGAAAAAGCATGTGCTGTTGAACCACCAATTAGAATAATGCCTAATACGAATGTCAGAGAAATTAACCAGTATCCTAGTGGAAAAGTCACTCTAACCTTTGACAGAAAATCGGTAAGTACAAGATTTTCTGATGACTCTTCCAATAGTGATACCATGGATTTAGGTAGAGTATCACAATTAGGTAAGATTGAGCATAAGCATGTTGAGGATGAAGACAAGGATTCTTGCCATCTGTTTCACAGAAGAAGAATCCCTGTAAGCATGCCTCACAGGCACTCTACCTCTGACATCCCTAATACGCATTTAACTGGTGTTCTCTACGCTGATAATGTTCCCAGAGCAGTTTACACTAAAGAAGAATTAGGAGAAGTAAGTGTTCAGAAATCTGAACCAACCTCGCCTACTTTTTCTTCAGTTACTGAGAATGTTATCAATGTGTTGGAAAAAGAATTTGTTTTAAACAAAACCCTTTTGCATAAAGATTTTTACGCTCCTCATAATGAAAAGAAAAAACTTTGGTTTTTTAAGAATTTCTTGAACCAAAGAAAAGAGATTCAAGAAAAGTATTATGATTTTGTTTTGCAACATAAAGTCCATATCATGTTTTTCGATTGGTTTGAACTTTATGCATCACAGAACAACATTGCATATCCGTTCAAGTGCATCAATCCAGTCTCTAGCCAAGAAAAGGTTAGTACTTGGAATTTATCTGATGGCTCAAAGCTTGAGTCTGATCATCCCCCTCTGAGAGGAATAAAAATTCCAGTCTCAGGAAATTCATCTGTTAATGCATCTGCATACAAATATGTGACTGAAGATGTGCATAAGAACTTTGCATCTGTTATTGAGCAGAATAATTTCTCAAATACGCATCTGCATACCTTAGGCAAACAATTAACTAGAATTGAGAAAACCCTTAAGCCTTCTGTTATAAAAATAGAACAGAAGCAGGAAAGGCTTAAGAATCCTATTTTTAAGCCGTCTCAAATTTCTAGGGATAGCCAAAAGGAATTTCAGAATAATAAAATGGAATTCGCAAAGGCCATTCAAGACCAATTAAGCAAGATAGAGGCCTCAACCTCTAACTTAATTGCTCCAGAGACACCTCAGTCTCGTCTCAGACCAGAGATAAACGCATTAAATGAGGATTCTCCCTCAGAATCCCAGAGTATCTGTGGAGAAAAGGTTGAACCTACTCCTCAGATCAATAGAATTACATGGCCTATTGTTCCTGTTGCAAACCCTTTAGATCAAGCATCTAGTAGCCAGTCTAGGTTTAATGCATCTTCTGTCTATGAGTGGAATCTAGATGGATTGTCTGAATATCAGATTTTGAATTTTTTGCAACAAATGACCATGGCAGCCAATGCATATAGAATACAGACCAACGTTCAGGATAGAGCCATTGCAGAACTTCTTACTGCAGGCTTTGCAGGACAGTTAAAAGGATGGTGGGATTACCATCTTACTGAAACTGAACGTCTTAGCATATTAAATGCTGTTAAGATTGATGAAGACGCAGAACCCATTTTGGATGATGAAGGTCAACCTATTCAGGATTCTGTTTCTACATTAATTTTAACTATTTCTTTGCATTTTTTGGGTGATTCTTCGCATATAAAGGATAAAAACGCTGAGCTTTTATCAAATTTAAGATGTAAAAAACTCAGTGATTTTCAGTATTATAAAAATACATTTTTATCTCGTGTTATGTTGAGAGAAGATTCCAACCAGCCTTTCTGGAAAGAAAAGTTTCTTGCAGGTTTACCTACCTTGTTAGGTGAAAAGGTAAGAAACAGAATTAAGGAAACTTTAGGGGTTCCAATCCCTTACTCAACATTAACATATGGTGAACTCATTAGTCTTATTCAAAAAGAAGGACTAAAGATTTGCCAGGATTTGAAACTTCAAAGGCATTTGAAATGGGAAATGAAAAGGACTAGGCAAGAATTAGGTTCGTTCTGCAAACAATTTGATGTTTCCATGGACAAGCCTGATTGCAATGGTTCTTGCCATAAGGAGTCTAAAAGATCCCATAAAAAACATTTTTATAAAAAGGAATTTCAAAGAAAAATCGTTCAAAAGATTTTCCTGCATACAAAAGGAATTTTCATAAGCATAAGTCTGGTTTTAGAAGAAATGAAAAACCAGAAGGGGTAAAACCCTTTGGAAATTTAAAGCATGTTACTTGTTATAAATGTAATAGGAAGGGGCATACTGCAAAGTATTGCCGCTTTAGCAAAAAATTGCATGAATTAGGATTAGACGAGGAAGTCTTAAGTAAACTTGAGGCTATTCTCATCTACTCTTCAGAATCAGATCCTGATTCAGGAACTGATGAAGAGAATGCATTTCAGGTTGATGAATTAGCAACTGATTCATCAACATCATCATCATCTTCAGATGAAGATGATAAAAGCATAAATGTCTTGACAAAAGACCAAGAGCTTTTGTTAGATGTCATTAAGCATATCTCTGATCCTCAACTTCAGAAGGATTATCTTGATAGGTTAATGAGAACCTTAGAAAGCAAACCGGAGGTCAAGCCTGTTAGTCTCCCTAAACTTAGTACTAACACATATAACTTGACCAGCATTTTAGAAAAACAAAAGGCTAAGGGAAAGAATACTCCCTTATCCCTGTCTGATCTGCAAAATGAGATCAAGAATGTTAAACTTGAACTCAAGCAGGTCAAAGAAAAGCAAGAAAAGGATTCAGCCATTATCCAAGCCTTCCTGAATCATCAGGTAGATAATTCAGAAAGCGGGGATGACGATGGCACTAACTTAGAAGAATCCAAGTTGGATAACTTAGAATGTGCACCCGAAGATTTTTTGTATGTTTTAAAAGAAATTACTTTAAGAAAGTATTTGATTAGCATTGTTTTGAAATTTTCTGATGATTTTCAAATCAATACTATTGCATTATTTGATACAGGTGCAGATTTAAATTGCATAAAACCTGATTTGGTTCCTAAAAGATTTTGGGAACAAACTAAAGAAAAACTGTCTGCCGCTAATAATTCAAAAATGAATATTAGCAGTAAGACTGAAGCATTTGTGTTAAATGAAAAAACTTGCATTAGAACTGCATTTGTTCTTGTTGATAACATAAATCATAGTGTTATCTTAGGAACACCTTTTATTACTTTAATTACTCCTTTTTCTGTATCTAGTTCTGGTATTATTTTCAAAATTAAAAATGAAAATATTATTTTCCCTTTTATTGAAAAACCCAGAACCAGAAATCTGAATTTATTAAAAGCAAATTCAATTTTTGATAATCAGATTAATAATCTGATTAAGACTAAGGAATTTGAAATTATGCATTTAAAGCATGGCATTAATTTTCAAAGAATTTCTGCCCATTTGAAAAGTGAATTTATTCAGAAAAGAATTTCAGATTTTCAAAAGCAAGTTGAAAATGAAATTTGTGCTGATATTCCTAATGCCTTTTGGAATAGAAAGCAGCATATGGTAGATTTGCCTTATGAACCTAGTTTTGATGAAAGAAATATCCCAACTAAGGCTAGGCCAATCCAAATGAATTCTGAGCTTGAGCAGCATTGTAGAAAAGAAATCCAGGATCTCTTAGATAAAGGTTTGATTGCCCAATCTAGGTCTCCTTGGAGTTGTGCAGCATTTTATGTGATTAAAGCATCTGAGATTGAACGTGGAGTTCCACGATTAGTCATAAATTATAAACCTTTGAATCAGGTTCTTAGATGGATTAGGTACCCAATACCTAATAAGAAAGACCTGTTACAAAGATTGCATTCTGCATATGTATTTTCTAAATTTGATCTTAAATCTGGTTTTTGGCAAATCCAGATTGATCCAAAGCATAGGTATAAGACTGCATTTACTGTCCCATTTGGCCAGTATGAATGGAACGTTATGCCTTTTGGCTTAAAAAATGCTCCATCAGAATTTCAACGCATTATGAATGATATTTTTAATCCATATTCAGCATTTTGCATTGTCTATATTGATGATGTACTTATCTTTTCAGAATCTATTGATCAGCATTTTAAGCATTTAAAGTCATTCTTCCTTACAGCAAAGAAAAATGGCTTAGTAGTCTCAAAAAGCAAAATGTCATTATTCCAAACCAAAATTAGGTTTCTTGGTCATTATATTACCCAAGGAACGATCACTCCCATCGAGCGATCTTTAGAATTTGCATCTAAATTTCCAGATCAGATTCTGGAAAAACAGCAACTGCAAAGGTTTTTAGGAAGTCTAAACTATGTCTTAGATTTCTGCCCTAATATCAATAGAATAGCCAAACCTTTGCATGATAGATTAAAAAAGAATCCACCAGCATGGACTGATGAGCATACTCAGATAGTCCAACAGATAAAACATTATGTGCATCATATTCCTTGCTTGCATATTGCTAATTCTCTATTACCTAAAATCGTGGAAACTGATGCTTCTGATTTTGGTTATGGAGGTATTTTAAAGCAGGTACAGGATAAGCATGAGTATATTGTCCAGTTTACTTCTGGGCACTGGAATAACACTGAAAAGAATTATTCTACAATCAAAAAAGAAATTCTTTCTATTGTAAAATGTATTTCAAAATTTCAAAGCGATTTGCTCAATCAAAAATTTTTATTAAGGATTGATTGTAAATCAGCAAAAGAAGTTTTGCAAAAAGATGTTAAAAACATTGCCTCTAAGCAAATTTTTGCAAGATGGCAAGCTTTATTAAGCATATTTGATTTTGATATAGAATTTATTCGGGGAGAACAGAATTCTATTCCCGATTTCCTAACCCGTGAATTTTTGCAGGATCATGCCTCCTAAGAAAAAGAAAGGAGAAGGATCCTCAAAGGATCCAGCAAAACTTTCTGCATTAGAAAAAGTAAAAGCCTGGACAGCCATGTTCCAGGATGCGCAAGGTGAAAGCATTGATAGCAAAGGCAGCTCTAGTTCTGTCAAGCAAACTCCGCATAATCCAAATACTTTGGCTCTTACTAAGGCCACCCAATCTTTTGAAAAAGCATTTGAAAATTATTTTGCAACTATTGCTGAAGCAAAAAAGGTTTTGGAAGACCCATTGTCTTCTTCTTCAGCACAAGCTTCTCAAATACATTTACAGAAAAATCCTATTTCAAAGGGAAAGGAAATTGCCCAACCCTCAAAAGCATTAACTGTTTCTAGTCCTTTTGGACCGGTATCTTTGAAGGAAGCAAAAGAAATTTTTAAAGAAAATTTTATAACTTTTCCTTCTTCTTCCAAAAGTATTTCTGCAAATGTTGTTTCTCAGAATACGGCTACCCAGCCTAAATCTGAATATTTTACCAAAAAGAATTTCCAGTATATTACATCTATTGAGGATGGCTTTTATGATAAAAATCCCTCAGTAGCTGTATCAAAGCTTTTCCCGCATGGATGGACTTTTAAACCTTGGGACTACTCTAAACCCATTGATTTTTATTTAACCATCCTAAAGGTCACAGAATCTGTGGAAATAAAGCATACTTCTCATGGTGATTCCGGAGAGCCAGCATACTCCCAATTTAAAATCTTGAAGATCATCCATCCTCAAGATTGGGGGTCAAGTCCTTCTGACTTGAAATCTTTTCCTGCATCCTTTACCCAAAGAATAACAACCAGCAAGACCTTTTCCTACTGGGATTATCAACAAGCCTGGTACAATGCATTAATGATCCAAAACTCCAAAGGATCGCATACCTGGTTGATAATGTTTGACACCAGAAAAGCCATTTCTAAAATACCAAACTGGTTCAATCATTGGTGGGGATTTTTTGGGTCTTCTACCGAAATCCTTCCTGAATCAGTAAACCTCGCATATACCCTTTTTAAAGAAAAATTTGACCCTTCACCATTGCAAAAAAGGCATTCACCTCTATTAATTTTCAGTACAATCTTTTTTGTACCATGGACCTTAACCTGGCATTTCTCTTATCAAACGAATCAAAATAATACCATTGATCTTATCAGAATCTTTAAGGTTAAATGGTGGAATAAGTTCCAAGCATTCAATAAATGCAATGAAGCCGCTGTCAGAATGTGGCTCAAATCTAAAGGCAAAATGGATCTGCCTATTGAACAGGTCCAAGCACATTCAGAATTTTTAGCACAGAAGTCATTTGCTATTCCTCAGCTCGCAGCCGCAAAGTCAGAGGAAGAATTTTTCAAAATCATGAAAGAATTAATAGAATCCAGAACCTCAGCTACTGGATCCAAAGCATCCTCTTCATCTTCATCGTCTAAGCCACCATCCCTGGCTGATGAGAACGAAGATATTTTTGGTCTATTGTAAATCAATAACCTAATGAATTATACCAGAATAATAAATGAAAATGGTTCCAATGTTCTAAATGAATAAGAACCGAGCTAGTAGCCGCTTGGTCAGGTAATGTGGTTAGGGGTACTTGGCTCATAACCAGGAATTCCCTGATATGCATACTTGCCAATGTAAGCATACTGGTATATGTATTCATACAAGGTTACGTATTTACTGTAGCCAGACGTATCTGTCGTATCTGTCTCAGCATCTTTGGTGGGCCCGGCGCCGAAAGTGAAGTGGGTCCCAGACACCGAAAGCATTTTTGTCCTTTTGCTCCTTGCCTGCCTATATAAGAAGGAGCCCTCTGCATTTGTAAAATCATCTCTGGATTTTAGATAGCTTTCTCTCTCTATCTCTCCAGATCTCTCTCCCTTCTCTCTAGAATTCTTTCTTTCATTTTTCTCTCTCTCTCTCATATTGTAATTATTCTCACTTCTTTTCTTCTGGATTCTAAGCATTCCACAACTTGTAAACGGATTCAAAACAATAATAAGTAAGCATTGTTTCTTCATCTTCTTAATAACTTAATCATATGTGGTTGTAAGTTGTAGCGGAATACCGCCTGAATTCAACTACATATGATTAAGGATTTTATTTTCAGTATTTGATTTATGAATTTATATTAAAGAATTTATTCTCGCATTCATTTTATTATATGTTTGGTATGTGGCGGACTACCGCCTGACCTCACAACGTATAATT
Organism: Euphorbia tirucalli; assembly: GCA_039660915.1. Taxonomy (NCBI): domain Eukaryota; kingdom Viridiplantae; phylum Streptophyta; class Magnoliopsida; order Malpighiales; family Euphorbiaceae; genus Euphorbia; species Euphorbia tirucalli. The sequence continues at coordinate 48,406,533 of CM077636.1, forward strand.
AAAGTTTCTATTTGTCTGAGCATATTATTTCTTTTCTGAATTTATATATTTCTGCCTTTTAAGTTGTTGTATATGCATAATCATTTTTGAATTTGGCATAAATCTCTCTGCATTAATTTTGATTACGCCCGTACGATCCGAATACTCTCGACTGGTATCAGAGCCAGAAGGGGTGAGAGTACTGTTCATTCATCATCATCACTGTTCACATTCATCCATTTTCCAGATTTACTGTGCATATCATTCCTGCATATATTAATATTGGTGAGTCATTTAGACCCAAGTACGCGTTTTGCCCAAAAAGTACCGACGGACAGGGAAAAGAGGCTTGTGGAAAGGGTTCCGTAGTCAGTATTAGTATGTGTTAGTTTTGATTTGCATTTTATTGATGGATCACACACTTCTACCTAGAACATACTCTGCATCTTCTGCATCTACATCCTTAGAGAATATAAGGATCAACAGTAGTAATGAAATTACTGTTGAAGATTTTACCAAATGCATTAGTGATTGGCATATACCTCATGTTAAGAAGCATGAAATATATGAACTCAGCATAAGAGATAAGTTGTTCAAAACAAATTTGAACATTAAGACTGAAGAGAGGGATATTCCTCTCACAAACTCTTATGAAAGCATTAATCTTTTGTCACAGCATTCTTTAGACAAGCATAGACAAAAGAATTTTAAGTATATTCATATTGGCCTTGTTCAGATAGGGATTAAGCCCTTGACCAAGGAAGGCCTAAACACAAGCATATTATGTGTTGTTAGGGATAATAGAATGGAAGTATATGAGGAAGGCATCCTAGGCACGGTTGAGTCTAGCCTGTGTGCAGGTCCCATATCATTCTCATGTTACCCTAATTTAACCATTTCTTTAAATGATAAAAACATTTTGGATTCTCTTGTGTTACAAATCCAAACACATAATTATCGCATGAAAAAGGGATCTATTCCCATTGCATTGATTTTCAGAGTTCATTACAAAGCCATGACATCTGCATTTGATTCAAAACATAAGTTTTCATGTCATAAAGGTGAAACTTTAGTTTTGCAAACTGATATGTCAAAGGCAAATGCTATTGTTCCAAAATTCATTAAATGGGAAGATGTAACTCTTCCTGAAGAATGGGTATTGGAAAAAGCATGTGCTGTTGAACCACCAATTAGAATAATGCCTAATACGAATGTCAGAGAAATTAACCAGTATCCTAGTGGAAAAGTCACTCTAACCTTTGACAGAAAATCGGTAAGTACAAGATTTTCTGATGACTCTTCCAATAGTGATACCATGGATTTAGGTAGAGTATCACAATTAGGTAAGATTGAGCATAAGCATGTTGAGGATGAAGACAAGGATTCTTGCCATCTGTTTCACAGAAGAAGAATCCCTGTAAGCATGCCTCACAGGCACTCTACCTCTGACATCCCTAATACGCATTTAACTGGTGTTCTCTACGCTGATAATGTTCCCAGAGCAGTTTACACTAAAGAAGAATTAGGAGAAGTAAGTGTTCAGAAATCTGAACCAACCTCGCCTACTTTTTCTTCAGTTACTGAGAATGTTATCAATGTGTTGGAAAAAGAATTTGTTTTAAACAAAACCCTTTTGCATAAAGATTTTTACGCTCCTCATAATGAAAAGAAAAAACTTTGGTTTTTTAAGAATTTCTTGAACCAAAGAAAAGAGATTCAAGAAAAGTATTATGATTTTGTTTTGCAACATAAAGTCCATATCATGTTTTTCGATTGGTTTGAACTTTATGCATCACAGAACAACATTGCATATCCGTTCAAGTGCATCAATCCAGTCTCTAGCCAAGAAAAGGTTAGTACTTGGAATTTATCTGATGGCTCAAAGCTTGAGTCTGATCATCCCCCTCTGAGAGGAATAAAAATTCCAGTCTCAGGAAATTCATCTGTTAATGCATCTGCATACAAATATGTGACTGAAGATGTGCATAAGAACTTTGCATCTGTTATTGAGCAGAATAATTTCTCAAATACGCATCTGCATACCTTAGGCAAACAATTAACTAGAATTGAGAAAACCCTTAAGCCTTCTGTTATAAAAATAGAACAGAAGCAGGAAAGGCTTAAGAATCCTATTTTTAAGCCGTCTCAAATTTCTAGGGATAGCCAAAAGGAATTTCAGAATAATAAAATGGAATTCGCAAAGGCCATTCAAGACCAATTAAGCAAGATAGAGGCCTCAACCTCTAACTTAATTGCTCCAGAGACACCTCAGTCTCGTCTCAGACCAGAGATAAACGCATTAAATGAGGATTCTCCCTCAGAATCCCAGAGTATCTGTGGAGAAAAGGTTGAACCTACTCCTCAGATCAATAGAATTACATGGCCTATTGTTCCTGTTGCAAACCCTTTAGATCAAGCATCTAGTAGCCAGTCTAGGTTTAATGCATCTTCTGTCTATGAGTGGAATCTAGATGGATTGTCTGAATATCAGATTTTGAATTTTTTGCAACAAATGACCATGGCAGCCAATGCATATAGAATACAGACCAACGTTCAGGATAGAGCCATTGCAGAACTTCTTACTGCAGGCTTTGCAGGACAGTTAAAAGGATGGTGGGATTACCATCTTACTGAAACTGAACGTCTTAGCATATTAAATGCTGTTAAGATTGATGAAGACGCAGAACCCATTTTGGATGATGAAGGTCAACCTATTCAGGATTCTGTTTCTACATTAATTTTAACTATTTCTTTGCATTTTTTGGGTGATTCTTCGCATATAAAGGATAAAAACGCTGAGCTTTTATCAAATTTAAGATGTAAAAAACTCAGTGATTTTCAGTATTATAAAAATACATTTTTATCTCGTGTTATGTTGAGAGAAGATTCCAACCAGCCTTTCTGGAAAGAAAAGTTTCTTGCAGGTTTACCTACCTTGTTAGGTGAAAAGGTAAGAAACAGAATTAAGGAAACTTTAGGGGTTCCAATCCCTTACTCAACATTAACATATGGTGAACTCATTAGTCTTATTCAAAAAGAAGGACTAAAGATTTGCCAGGATTTGAAACTTCAAAGGCATTTGAAATGGGAAATGAAAAGGACTAGGCAAGAATTAGGTTCGTTCTGCAAACAATTTGATGTTTCCATGGACAAGCCTGATTGCAATGGTTCTTGCCATAAGGAGTCTAAAAGATCCCATAAAAAACATTTTTATAAAAAGGAATTTCAAAAGAAAAATCGTTCAAAAGATTTTCCTGCATACAAAAGGAATTTTCATAAGCATAAGTCTGGTTTTAGAAGAAATGAAAAACCAGAAGGGGTAAAACCCTTTGGAAATTTAAAGCATGTTACTTGTTATAAATGTAATAGGAAGGGGCATACTGCAAAGTATTGCCGCTTTAGCAAAAAATTGCATGAATTAGGATTAGACGAGGAAGTCTTAAGTAAACTTGAGGCTATTCTCATCTACTCTTCAGAATCAGATCCTGATTCAGGAACTGATGAAGAGAATGCATTTCAGGTTGATGAATTAGCAACTGATTCATCAACATCATCATCATCTTCAGATGAAGATGATAAAAGCATAAATGTCTTGACAAAAGACCAAGAGCTTTTGTTAGATGTCATTAAGCATATCTCTGATCCTCAACTTCAGAAGGATTATCTTGATAGGTTAATGAGAACCTTAGAAAGCAAACCGGAGGTCAAGCCTGTTAGTCTCCCTAAACTTAGTACTAACACATATAACTTGACCAGCATTTTAGAAAAACAAAAGGCTAAGGGAAAGAATACTCCCTTATCCCTGTCTGATCTGCAAAATGAGATCAAGAATGTTAAACTTGAACTCAAGCAGGTCAAAGAAAAGCAAGAAAAGGATTCAGCCATTATCCAAGCCTTCCTGAATCATCAGGTAGATAATTCAGAAAGCGGGGATGACGATGGCACTAACTTAGAAGAATCCAAGTTGGATAACTTAGAATGTGCACCCGAAGATTTTTTGTATGTTTTAAAAGAAATTACTTTAAGAAAGTATTTGATTAGCATTGTTTTGAAATTTTCTGATGATTTTCAAATCAATACTATTGCATTATTTGATACAGGTGCAGATTTAAATTGCATAAAACCTGATTTGGTTCCTAAAAGATTTTGGGAACAAACTAAAGAAAAACTGTCTGCCGCTAATAATTCAAAAATGAATATTAGCAGTAAGACTGAAGCATTTGTGTTAAATGAAAAAACTTGCATTAGAACTGCATTTGTTCTTGTTGATAACATAAATCATAGTGTTATCTTAGGAACACCTTTTATTACTTTAATTACTCCTTTTTCTGTATCTAGTTCTGGTATTATTTTCAAAATTAAAAATGAAAATATTATTTTCCCTTTTATTGAAAAACCCAGAACCAGAAATCTGAATTTATTAAAAGCAAATTCAATTTTTGATAATCAGATTAATAATCTGATTAAGACTAAGGAATTTGAAATTATGCATTTAAAGCATGGCATTAATTTTCAAAGAATTTCTGCCCATTTGAAAAGTGAATTTATTCAGAAAAGAATTTCAGATTTTCAAAAGCAAGTTGAAAATGAAATTTGTGCTGATATTCCTAATGCCTTTTGGAATAGAAAGCAGCATATGGTAGATTTGCCTTATGAACCTAGTTTTGATGAAAGAAATATCCCAACTAAGGCTAGGCCAATCCAAATGAATTCTGAGCTTGAGCAGCATTGTAGAAAAGAAATCCAGGATCTCTTAGATAAAGGTTTGATTGCCCAATCTAGGTCTCCTTGGAGTTGTGCAGCATTTTATGTGATTAAAGCATCTGAGATTGAACGTGGAGTTCCACGATTAGTCATAAATTATAAACCTTTGAATCAGGTTCTTAGATGGATTAGGTACCCAATACCTAATAAGAAAGACCTGTTACAAAGATTGCATTCTGCATATGTATTTTCTAAATTTGATCTTAAATCTGGTTTTTGGCAAATCCAGATTGATCCAAAGCATAGGTATAAGACTGCATTTACTGTCCCATTTGGCCAGTATGAATGGAACGTTATGCCTTTTGGCTTAAAAAATGCTCCATCAGAATTTCAACGCATTATGAATGATATTTTTAATCCATATTCAGCATTTTGCATTGTCTATATTGATGATGTACTTATCTTTTCAGAATCTATTGATCAGCATTTTAAGCATTTAAAGTCATTCTTCCTTACAGCAAAGAAAAATGGCTTAGTAGTCTCAAAAAGCAAAATGTCATTATTCCAAACCAAAATTAGGTTTCTTGGTCATTATATTACCCAAGGAACGATCACTCCCATCGAGCGATCTTTAGAATTTGCATCTAAATTTCCAGATCAGATTCTGGAAAAACAGCAACTGCAAAGGTTTTTAGGAAGTCTAAACTATGTCTTAGATTTCTGCCCTAATATCAATAGAATAGCCAAACCTTTGCATGATAGATTAAAAAAGAATCCACCAGCATGGACTGATGAGCATACTCAGATAGTCCAACAGATAAAACATTATGTGCATCATATTCCTTGCTTGCATATTGCTAATTCTCTATTACCTAAAATCGTGGAAACTGATGCTTCTGATTTTGGTTATGGAGGTATTTTAAAGCAGGTACAGGATAAGCATGAGTATATTGTCCAGTTTACTTCTGGGCACTGGAATAACACTGAAAAGAATTATTCTACAATCAAAAAAGAAATTCTTTCTATTGTAAAATGTATTTCAAAATTTCAAAGCGATTTGCTCAATCAAAAATTTTTATTAAGGATTGATTGTAAATCAGCAAAAGAAGTTTTGCAAAAAGATGTTAAAAACATTGCCTCTAAGCAAATTTTTGCAAGATGGCAAGCTTTATTAAGCATATTTGATTTTGATATAGAATTTATTCGGGGAGAACAGAATTCTATTCCCGATTTCCTAACCCGTGAATTTTTGCAGGATCATGCCTCCTAAGAAAAAGAAAGGAGAAGGATCCTCAAAGGATCCAGCAAAACTTTCTGCATTAGAAAAAGTAAAAGCCTGGACAGCCATGTTCCAGGATGCGCAAGGTGAAAGCATTGATAGCAAAGGCAGCTCTAGTTCTGTCAAGCAAACTCCGCATAATCCAAATACTTTGGCTCTTACTAAGGCCACCCAATCTTTTGAAAAAGCATTTGAAAATTATTTTGCAACTATTGCTGAAGCAAAAAAGGTTTTGGAAGACCCATTGTCTTCTTCTTCAGCACAAGCTTCTCAAATACATTTACAGAAAAATCCTATTTCAAAGGGAAAGGAAATTGCCCAACCCTCAAAAGCATTAACTGTTTCTAGTCCTTTTGGACCGGTATCTTTGAAGGAAGCAAAAGAAATTTTTAAAGAAAATTTTATAACTTTTCCTTCTTCTTCCAAAAGTATTTCTGCAAATGTTGTTTCTCAGAATACGGCTACCCAGCCTAAATCTGAATATTTTACCAAAAAGAATTTCCAGTATATTACATCTATTGAGGATGGCTTTTATGATAAAAATCCCTCAGTAGCTGTATCAAAGCTTTTCCCGCATGGATGGACTTTTAAACCTTGGGACTACTCTAAACCCATTGATTTTTATTTAACCATCCTAAAGGTCACAGAATCTGTGGAAATAAAGCATACTTCTCATGGTGATTCCGGAGAGCCAGCATACTCCCAATTTAAAATCTTGAAGATCATCCATCCTCAAGATTGGGGGTCAAGTCCTTCTGACTTGAAATCTTTTCCTGCATCCTTTACCCAAAGAATAACAACCAGCAAGACCTTTTCCTACTGGGATTATCAACAAGCCTGGTACAATGCATTAATGATCCAAAACTCCAAAGGATCGCATACCTGGTTGATAATGTTTGACACCAGAAAAGCCATTTCTAAAATACCAAACTGGTTCAATCATTGGTGGGGATTTTTTGGGTCTTCTACCGAAATCCTTCCTGAATCAGTAAACCTCGCATATACCCTTTTTAAAGAAAAATTTGACCCTTCACCATTGCAAAAAAGGCATTCACCTCTATTAATTTTCAGTACAATCTTTTTTGTACCATGGACCTTAACCTGGCATTTCTCTTATCAAACGAATCAAAATAATACCATTGATCTTATCAGAATCTTTAAGGTTAAATGGTGGAATAAGTTCCAAGCATTCAATAAATGCAATGAAGCCGCTGTCAGAATGTGGCTCAAATCTAAAGGCAAAATGGATCTGCCTATTGAACAGGTCCAAGCACATTCAGAATTTTTAGCACAGAAGTCATTTGCTATTCCTCAGCTCGCAGCCGCAAAGTCAGAGGAAGAATTTTTCAAAATCATGAAAGAATTAATAGAATCCAGAACCTCAGCTACTGGATCCAAAGCATCCTCTTCATCTTCATCGTCTAAGCCACCATCCCTGGCTGATGAGAACGAAGATATTTTTGGTCTATTGTAAATCAATAACCTAATGAATTATACCAGAATAATAAATGAAAATGGTTCCAATGTTCTAAATGAATAAGAACCGAGCTAGTAGCCGCTTGGTCAGGTAATGTGGTTAGGGGTACTTGGCTCATAACCAGGAATTCCCTGATATGCATACTTGCCAATGTAAGCATACTGGTATATGTATTCATACAAGGTTACGTATTTACTGTAGCCAGACGTATCTGTCGTATCTGTCTCAGCATCTTTGGTGGGCCCGGCGCCGAAAGTGAAGTGGGTCCCAGACACCGAAAGCATTTTTGTCCTTTTGCTCCTTGCCTGCCTATATAAGAAGGAGCCCTCTGCATTTGTAAAATCATCTCTGGATTTTAGATAGCTTTCTCTCTCTATCTCTCCAGATCTCTCTCCCTTCTCTCTAGAATTCTTTCTTTCATTTTCCTCTCTCTCTCTCTCATATTGTAATTATTCTCACTTCTTTTTCTTCTGGATTCTAAGCATTCCACAACTTGTAAACGGATTCAAAACAATAATAAGTAAGCATTGTTTCTTCATCTTCTTAATAACTTAATCATATGTGGTTGTAAGTTGTAGCGGAATACCGCCTGAATTCAACTACATATGATTAAGGATTTTATTTTCAGTATTTGATTTATGAATTTATATTAAAGAATTTATTCTCGCATTCATTTTATTATATGTTTGGTATGTGGCGGACTACCGCCTGACCTCACAACGTATAATTAAAGTTTCTATTTGTCTGAGCATATTATTTCTTTTCTGAATTTATATATTTCTGCCTTTTAAGTTGTTGTATATGCATAATCATTTTTGAATTTGGCATAAATCTCTCTGCATTAATTTTGATTACGCCCGTACGATCCGAATACTCTCGACTGGTATCAGAGCCAGAAGGGGTGAGAGTACTGTTCATTCATCATCATCACTGTTCACATTCATCCATTTTCCAGATTTACTGTGCATATCATTCCTGCATATATTAATATTGGTGAGTCATTTAGACCCAAGTACGCGTTTTGCCCAAAAAGTACCGACGGACAGGGAAAAGAGGCTTGTGGAAAGGGTTCCGTAGTCAGTATTAGTATGTGTTAGTTTTGATTTGCATTTTATTGATGGATCACACACTTCTACCTAGAACATACTCTGCATCTTCTGCATCTACATCCTTAGAGAATATAAGGATCAACAGTAGTAATGAAATTACTGTTGAAGATTTTACCAAATGCATTAGTGATTGGCATATACCTCATGTTAAGAAGCATGAAATATATGAACTCAGCATAAGAGATAAGTTGTTCAAAACAAATTTGAACATTAAGACTGAAGAGAGGGATATTCCTCTCACAAACTCTTATGAAAGCATTAATCTTTTGTCACAGCATTCTTTAGACAAGCATAGACAAAAGAATTTTAAGTATATTCATATTGGCCTTGTTCAGATAGGGATTAAGCCCTTGACCAAGGAAGGCCTAAACACAAGCATATTATGTGTTGTTAGGGATAATAGAATGGAAGTATATGAGGAAGGCATCCTAGGCACGGTTGAGTCTAGCCTGTGTGCAGGTCCCATATCATTCTCATGTTACCCTAATTTAACCATTTCTTTAAATGATAAAAACATTTTGGATTCTCTTGTGTTACAAATCCAAACACATAATTATCGCATGAAAAAGGGATCTATTCCCATTGCATTGATTTTCAGAGTTCATTACAAAGCCATGACATCTGCATTTGATTCAAAACATAAGTTTTCATGTCATAAAGGTGAAACTTTAGTTTTGCAAACTGATATGTCAAAGGCAAATGCTATTGTTCCAAAATTCATTAAATGGGAAGATGTAACTCTTCCTGAAGAATGGGTATTGGAAAAAGCATGTGCTGTTGAACCACCAATTAGAATAATGCCTAATACGAATGTCAGAGAAATTAACCAGTATCCTAGTGGAAAAGTCACTCTAACCTTTGACAGAAAATCGGTAAGTACAAGATTTTCTGATGACTCTTCCAATAGTGATACCATGGATTTAGGTAGAGTATCACAATTAGGTAAGATTGAGCATAAGCATGTTGAGGATGAAGACAAGGATTCTTGCCATCTGTTTCACAGAAGAAGAATCCCTGTAAGCATGCCTCACAGGCACTCTACCTCTGACATCCCTAATACGCATTTAACTGGTGTTCTCTACGCTGATAATGTTCCCAGAGCAGTTTACACTAAAGAAGAATTAGGAGAAGTAAGTGTTCAGAAATCTGAACCAACCTCGCCTACTTTTTCTTCAGTTACTGAGAATGTTATCAATGTGTTGGAAAAAGAATTTGTTTTAAACAAAACCCTTTTGCATAAAGATTTTTACGCTCCTCATAATGAAAAGAAAAAACTTTGGTTTTTTAAGAATTTCTTGAACCAAAGAAAAGAGATTCAAGAAAAGTATTATGATTTTGTTTTGCAACATAAAGTCCATATCATGTTTTTCGATTGGTTTGAACTTTATGCATCACAGAACAACATTGCATATCCGTTCAAGTGCATCAATCCAGTCTCTAGCCAAGAAAAGGTTAGTACTTGGAATTTATCTGATGGCTCAAAGCTTGAGTCTGATCATCCCCCTCTGAGAGGAATAAAAATTCCAGTCTCAGGAAATTCATCTGTTAATGCATCTGCATACAAATATGTGACTGAAGATGTGCATAAGAACTTTGCATCTGTTATTGAGCAGAATAATTTCTCAAATACGCATCTGCATACCTTAGGCAAACAATTAACTAGAATTGAGAAAACCCTTAAGCCTTCTGTTATAAAAATAGAACAGAAGCAGGAAAGGCTTAAGAATCCTATTTTTAAGCCGTCTCAAATTTCTAGGGATAGCCAAAAGGAATTTCAGAATAATAAAATGGAATTCGCAAAGGCCATTCAAGACCAATTAAGCAAGATAGAGGCCTCAACCTCTAACTTAATTGCTCCAGAGACACCTCAGTCTCGTCTCAGACCAGAGATAAACGCATTAAATGAGGATTCTCCCTCAGAATCCCAGAGTATCTGTGGAGAAAAGGTTGAACCTACTCCTCAGATCAATAGAATTACATGGCCTATTGTTCCTGTTGCAAACCCTTTAGATCAAGCATCTAGTAGCCAGTCTAGGTTTAATGCATCTTCTGTCTATGAGTGGAATCTAGATGGATTGTCTGAATATCAGATTTTGAATTTTTTGCAACAAATGACCATGGCAGCCAATGCATATAGAATACAGACCAACGTTCAGGATAGAGCCATTGCAGAACTTCTTACTGCAGGCTTTGCAGGACAGTTAAAAGGATGGTGGGATTACCATCTTACTGAAACTGAACGTCTTAGCATATTAAATGCTGTTAAGATTGATGAAGACGCAGAACCCATTTTGGATGATGAAGGTCAACCTATTCAGGATTCTGTTTCTACATTAATTTTAACTATTTCTTTGCATTTTTTGGGTGATTCTTCGCATATAAAGGATAAAAACGCTGAGCTTTTATCAAATTTAAGATGTAAAAAACTCAGTGATTTTCAGTATTATAAAAATACATTTTTATCTCGTGTTATGTTGAGAGAAGATTCCAACCAGCCTTTCTGGAAAGAAAAGTTTCTTGCAGGTTTACCTACCTTGTTAGGTGAAAAGGTAAGAAACAGAATTAAGGAAACTTTAGGGGTTCCAATCCCTTACTCAACATTAACATATGGTGAACTCATTAGTCTTATTCAAAAAGAAGGACTAAAGATTTGCCAGGATTTGAAACTTCAAAGGCATTTGAAATGGGAAATGAAAAGGACTAGGCAAGAATTAGGTTCGTTCTGCAAACAATTTGATGTTTCCATGGACAAGCCTGATTGCAATGGTTCTTGCCATAAGGAGTCTAAAAGATCCCATAAAAAACATTTTTATAAAAAGGAATTTCAAAAGAAAAATCGTTCAAAAGATTTTCCTGCATACAAAAGGAATTTTCATAAGCATAAGTCTGGTTTTAGAAGAAATGAAAAACCAGAAGGGGTAAAACCCTTTGGAAATTTAAAGCATGTTACTTGTTATAAATGTAATAGGAAGGGGCATACTGCAAAGTATTGCCGCTTTAGCAAAAAATTGCATGAATTAGGATTAGACGAGGAAGTCTTAAGTAAACTTGAGGCTATTCTCATCTACTCTTCAGAATCAGATCCTGATTCAGGAACTGATGAAGAGAATGCATTTCAGGTTGATGAATTAGCAACTGATTCATCAACATCATCATCATCTTCAGATGAAGATGATAAAAGCATAAATGTCTTGACAAAAGACCAAGAGCTTTTGTTAGATGTCATTAAGCATATCTCTGATCCTCAACTTCAGAAGGATTATCTTGATAGGTTAATGAGAACCTTAGAAAGCAAACCGGAGGTCAAGCCTGTTAGTCTCCCTAAACTTAGTACTAACACATATAACTTGACCAGCATTTTAGAAAAACAAAAGGCTAAGGGAAAGAATACTCCCTTATCCCTGTCTGATCTGCAAAATGAGATCAAGAATGTTAAACTTGAACTCAAGCAGGTCAAAGAAAAGCAAGAAAAGGATTCAGCCATTATCCAAGCCTTCCTGAATCATCAGGTAGATAATTCAGAAAGCGGGGATGACGATGGCACTAACTTAGAAGAATCCAAGTTGGATAACTTAGAATGTGCACCCGAAGATTTTTTGTATGTTTTAAAAGAAATTACTTTAAGAAAGTATTTGATTAGCATTGTTTTGAAATTTTCTGATGATTTTCAAATCAATACTATTGCATTATTTGATACAGGTGCAGATTTAAATTGCATAAAACCTGATTTGGTTCCTAAAAGATTTTGGGAACAAACTAAAGAAAAACTGTCTGCCGCTAATAATTCAAAAATGAATATTAGCAGTAAGACTGAAGCATTTGTGTTAAATGAAAAAACTTGCATTAGAACTGCATTTGTTCTTGTTGATAACATAAATCATAGTGTTATCTTAGGAACACCTTTTATTACTTTAATTACTCCTTTTTCTGTATCTAGTTCTGGTATTATTTTCAAAATTAAAAATGAAAATATTATTTTCCCTTTTATTGAAAAACCCAGAACCAGAAATCTGAATTTATTAAAAGCAAATTCAATTTTTGATAATCAGATTAATAATCTGATTAAGACTAAGGAATTTGAAATTATGCATTTAAAGCATGGCATTAATTTTCAAAGAATTTCTGCCCATTTGAAAAGTGAATTTATTCAGAAAAGAATTTCAGATTTTCAAAAGCAAGTTGAAAATGAAATTTGTGCTGATATTCCTAATGCCTTTTGGAATAGAAAGCAGCATATGGTAGATTTGCCTTATGAACCTAGTTTTGATGAAAGAAATATCCCAACTAAGGCTAGGCCAATCCAAATGAATTCTGAGCTTGAGCAGCATTGTAGAAAAGAAATCCAGGATCTCTTAGATAAAGGTTTGATTGCCCAATCTAGGTCTCCTTGGAGTTGTGCAGCATTTTATGTGATTAAAGCATCTGAGATTGAACGTGGAGTTCCACGATTAGTCATAAATTATAAACCTTTGAATCAGGTTCTTAGATGGATTAGGTACCCAATACCTAATAAGAAAGACCTGTTACAAAGATTGCATTCTGCATATGTATTTTCTAAATTTGATCTTAAATCTGGTTTTTGGCAAATCCAGATTGATCCAAAGCATAGGTATAAGACTGCATTTACTGTCCCATTTGGCCAGTATGAATGGAACGTTATGCCTTTTGGCTTAAAAAATGCTCCATCAGAATTTCAACGCATTATGAATGATATTTTTAATCCATATTCAGCATTTTGCATTGTCTATATTGATGATGTACTTATCTTTTCAGAATCTATTGATCAGCATTTTAAGCATTTAAAGTCATTCTTCCTTACAGCAAAGAAAAATGGCTTAGTAGTCTCAAAAAGCAAAATGTCATTATTCCAAACCAAAATTAGGTTTCTTGGTCATTATATTACCCAAGGAACGATCACTCCCATCGAGCGATCTTTAGAATTTGCATCTAAATTTCCAGATCAGATTCTGGAAAAACAGCAACTGCAAAGGTTTTTAGGAAGTCTAAACTATGTCTTAGATTTCTGCCCTAATATCAATAGAATAGCCAAACCTTTGCATGATAGATTAAAAAAGAATCCACCAGCATGGACTGATGAGCATACTCAGATAGTCCAACAGATAAAACATTATGTGCATCATATTCCTTGCTTGCATATTGCTAATTCTCTATTACCTAAAATCGTGGAAACTGATGCTTCTGATTTTGGTTATGGAGGTATTTTAAAGCAGGTACAGGATAAGCATGAGTATATTGTCCAGTTTACTTCTGGGCACTGGAATAACACTGAAAAGAATTATTCTACAATCAAAAAAGAAATTCTTTCTATTGTAAAATGTATTTCAAAATTTCAAAGCGATTTGCTCAATCAAAAATTTTTATTAAGGATTGATTGTAAATCAGCAAAAGAAGTTTTGCAAAAAGATGTTAAAAACATTGCCTCTAAGCAAATTTTTGCAAGATGGCAAGCTTTATTAAGCATATTTGATTTTGATATAGAATTTATTCGGGGAGAACAGAATTCTATTCCCGATTTCCTAACCCGTGAATTTTTGCAGGATCATGCCTCCTAAGAAAAAGAAAGGAGAAGGATCCTCAAAGGATCCAGCAAAACTTTCTGCATTAGAAAAAGTAAAAGCCTGGACAGCCATGTTCCAGGATGCGCAAGGTGAAAGCATTGATAGCAAAGGCAGCTCTAGTTCTGTCAAGCAAACTCCGCATAATCCAAATACTTTGGCTCTTACTAAGGCCACCCAATCTTTTGAAAAAGCATTTGAAAATTATTTTGCAACTATTGCTGAAGCAAAAAAGGTTTTGGAAGACCCATTGTCTTCTTCTTCAGCACAAGCTTCTCAAATACATTTACAGAAAAATCCTATTTCAAAGGGAAAGGAAATTGCCCAACCCTCAAAAGCATTAACTGTTTCTAGTCCTTTTGGACCGGTATCTTTGAAGGAAGCAAAAGAAATTTTTAAAGAAAATTTTATAACTTTTCCTTCTTCTTCCAAAAGTATTTCTGCAAATGTTGTTTCTCAGAATACGGCTACCCAGCCTAAATCTGAATATTTTACCAAAAAGAATTTCCAGTATATTACATCTATTGAGGATGGCTTTTATGATAAAAATCCCTCAGTAGCTGTATCAAAGCTTTTCCCGCATGGATGGACTTTTAAACCTTGGGACTACTCTAAACCCATTGATTTTTATTTAACCATCCTAAAGGTCACAGAATCTGTGGAAATAAAGCATACTTCTCATGGTGATTCCGGAGAGCCAGCATACTCCCAATTAAACTGTCTGCCGCTAATAATTCAAAAATGAATATTAGCAGTTTTTGAATAAGACTAATGAGTTCACCATATGTTAATGTTGAGTAAGGGATTGGAACCCCTAAAGTTTCCTTAATTCTGTTTCTTACCTTTTCACCTAACAAGGTAGGTAAACCTGCAAGAAACTTTTCTTTCCAGAAAGGCTGGTTGGAATCAATTGTTTGCAGAACGAACCTAATTCTTGCCTAGTCCTTTTCATTTCCCATTTCAAATGCCTTTGAAGTTTCAAATCCTGGCAAATCTTTAGTCCTTCTTTTTGAATAAGACTAATGAGTTCACCATATGTTAATGTTGAGTAAGGGATTGGAACCCCTAAAGTTTCCTTAATTCTGTTTCTTACCTTTTCACCTAACAAGGTAGGTAAACCTGCAAGAAACTTTTCTTTCCAGAAAGGCTGGTTGGAATCTTCTCTCAACATAACACGAGATAAAAATGTATTTTTATAATACTGAAAATCACTGAGTTTTTTACATCTTAAATTTGATAAAAGCTCAGCGTTTTTATCCTTTATATGCGAAGAATCACCCAAAAAATGCAAAGAAATAGTTAAAATTAATGTAGAAACAGAATCCTGAATAGGTTGACCTTCATCATCCAAAATGGGTTCTGCGTCTTCATCAATCTTAACAGCATTTAATATGCTAAGACGTTCAGTTTCAGTAAGATGGTAATCCCACCATCCTTTTAACTGTCCTGCAAAGCCTGCAGTAAGAAGTTCTGCAATGGCTCTATCCTGAACGTTGGTCTGTATTCTATATGCATTGGCTGCCATGGTCATTTGTTGCAAAAAATTCAAAATCTGATATTCAGACAATCCATCTAGATTCCACTCATAGACAGAAGATGCATTAAACCTAGACTGGCTACTAGATGCTTGATCTAAAGGGTTTGCAACAGGAACAATAGGCCATGTAATTCTATTGATCTGAGGAGTAGGTTCAACCTTTTCTCCACAGATACTCTGGGATTCTGAGGGAGAATCCTCATTTAATGCGTTTATCTCTGGTCTGAGACGAGACTGAGGTGTCTCTGGAGCAATTAAGTTAGAGGTTGAGGCCTCTATCTTGCTTAATTGGTCTTGAATGGCCTTTGCGAATTCCATTTTATTATTCTGAAATTCCTTTTGGCTATCCCTAGAAATTTGAGACGGCTTAAAAATAGGATTCTTAAGCCTTTCCTGCTTCTGTTCTATTTTTATAACAGAAGGCTTAAGGGTTTTCTCAATTCTAGTTAATTGTTTGCCTAAGGTATGCAGATGCGTATTTGAGAAATTATTCTGCTCAATAACAGATGCAAAGTTCTTATGCACATCTTCAGTCACATATTTGTATGCAGATGCATTAACAGATGAATTTCCTGAGACTGGAATTTTTATTCCTCTCAGAGGGGGATGATCAGACTCAAGCTTTGAGCCATCAGATAAATTCCAAGTACTAACCTTTTCTTGGCTAGAGACTGGATTGATGCACTTGAACGGATATGCAATGTTGTTCTGTGATGCATAAAGTTCAAACCAATCGAAAAACATGATATGGACTTTATGTTGCAAAACAAAATCATAATACTTTTCTTGAATCTCTTTTCTTTGGTTCAAGAAATTCTTAAAAAACCAAAGTTTTTTCTTTTCATTATGAGAAGCGTAAAAATCTTTATGCAAAAGGGTTTTGTTTAAAACAAATTCTTTTTCCAACACATTGATAACATCTTCAGTAACTGAAGAAAAAGTAGGCGAGGTTGGTTCAGATTTCTGAACACTTACTTCTCCTAATTCTTCTTTAGTGTAAACTGCTCTGGGAACATTATCAGCGTAGAGAACACCAGTTAAATGCGTATTAGGGATGTCAGAGGTAGAGTGCCTGTGAGGCATGCTTACAGGGATTCTTCTTCTGTGAAACAGATGGCAAGAATCCTTGTCTTCATCCTCAACATGCTTATGCTCAATCTTACCTAATTGTGATACTCTACCTAAATCCATGGTATCACTATTGGAAGAGTCATCAGAAAATCTTGTACTTACCGATTTTCTGTCAAAGGTTAGAGTGACTTTTCCACTAGGATACTGGTTAATTTCTCTGACATTCGTATTAGGCATTATTCTAATTGGTGGTTCAACAGCACATGCTTTTTCCAATACCCATTCTTCAGGAAGAGTTACATCTTCCCATTTAATGAATTTTGGAACAATAGCATTTGCCTTTGACATATCAGTTTGCAAAACTAAAGTTTCACCTTTATGACATGAAAACTTATGTTTTGAATCAAATGCAGATGTCATGGCTTTGTAATGAACTCTGAAAATCAATGCAATGGGAATAGATCCCTTTTTCATGCGATAATTATGTGTTTGGATTTGTAACACAAGAGAATCCAAAATGTTTTTATCATTTAAAGAAATGGTTAAATTAGGGTAACATGAGAATGATATGGGACCTGCACACAGGCTAGACTCAACCGTGCCTAGGATGCCTTCCTCATATACTTCCATTCTATTATCCCTAACAACACATAATATGCTTGTGTTTAGGCCTTCCTTGGTCAAGGGCTTAATCCCTATCTGAACAAGGCCAATATGAATATACTTAAAATTCTTTTGTCTATGCTTGTCTAAAGAATGCTGTGACAAAAGATTAATGCTTTCATAAGAGTTTGTGAGAGGAATATCCCTCTCTTCAGTCTTAATGTTCAAATTTGTTTTGAACAACTTATCTCTTATGCTGAGTTCATATATTTCATGCTTCTTAACATGAGGTATATGCCAATCACTAATGCATTTGGTAAAATCTTCAACAGTAATTTCATTACTACTGTTGATCCTTATATTCTCTAAGGATGTAGATGCAGAAGATGCAGAGTATGTTCTAGGTAGAAGTGTGTGATCCATCAATAAAATGCAAATCAAAACTAACACATACTAATACTGACTACGGAACCCTTTCCACAAGCCTCTTTTCCCTGTCCGTCGGTACTTTTTGGGCAAAACGCGTACTTGGGTCTAAATGACTCACCAATATTAATATATGCAGGAATGATATGCACAGTAAATCTGGAAAATGGATGAATGTGAACAGTGATGATGATGAATGAACAGTACTCTCACCCCTTCTGGCTCTGATACCAGTCGAGAGTATTCGGATCGTACGGGCGTAATCAAAATTAATGCAGAGAGATTTATGCCAAATTCAAAAATGATTATGCATATACAACAACTTAAAAGGCAGAAATATATAAATTCAGAAAAGAAATAATATGCTCAGACAAATAGAAACTTTAATTATACGTTGTGAGGTCAGGCGGTAGTCCGCCACATACCAAACATATAATAAAATGAATGCGAGAATAAATTCTTTAATATAAATTCATAAATCAAATACTGAAAATAAAATCCTTAATCATATGTAGTTGAATTCAGGCGGTATTCCGCTACAACTTACAACCACATATGATTAAGTTATTAAGAAGATGAAGAAACAATGCTTACTTATTATTGTTTTGAATCCGTTTACAAGTTGTGGAATGCTTAGAATCCAGAAGAAAAAGAAGTGAGAATAATTACAATATGAGAGAGAGAGAGAGGAAAATGAAAGAAAGAATTCTAGAGAGAAGGGAGAGAGATCTGGAGAGATAGAGAGAGAAAGCTATCTAAAATCCAGAGATGATTTTACAAATGCAGAGGGCTCCTTCTTATATAGGCAGGCAAGGAGCAAAAGGACAAAAATGCTTTCGGTGTCTGGGACCCACTTCACTTTCGGCGCCGGGCCCACCAAAGATGCTGAGACAGATACGACAGATACGTCTGGCTACAGTAAATACGTAACCTTGTATGAATACATATACCAGTATGCTTACATTGGCAAGTATGCATATCAGGGAATTCCTGGTTATGAGCCAAGTACCCCTAACCACATTACCTGACCAAGCGGCTACTAGCTCGGTTCTTATTCATTTAGAACATTGGAACCATTTTCATTTATTATTCTGGTATAATTCATTAGGTTATTGATTTACAATAGACCAAAAATATCTTCGTTCTCATCAGCCAGGGATGGTGGCTTAGACGATGAAGATGAAGAGGATGCTTTGGATCCAGTAGCTGAGGTTCTGGATTCTATTAATTCTTTCATGATTTTGAAAAATTCTTCCTCTGACTTTGCGGCTGCGAGCTGAGGAATAGCAAATGACTTCTGTGCTAAAAATTCTGAATGTGCTTGGACCTGTTCAATAGGCAGATCCATTTTGCCTTTAGATTTGAGCCACATTCTGACAGCGGCTTCATTGCATTTATTGAATGCTTGGAACTTATTCCACCATTTAACCTTAAAGATTCTGATAAGATCAATGGTATTATTTTGATTCGTTTGATAAGAGAAATGCCAGGTTAAGGTCCATGGTACAAAAAAGATTGTACTGAAAATTAATAGAGGTGAATGCCTTTTTTGCAATGGTGAAGGGTCAAATTTTTCTTTAAAAAGGGTATATGCGAGGGTTACTGATTCAGGAAGGATTTCGGTAGAAGACCCAAAAAATCCCCACCAATGATTGAACCAGTTTGGTATTTTAGAAATGGCTTTTCTGGTGTCAAACATTATCAACCAGGTATGCGATCCTTTGGAGTTTTGGATCATTAATGCATTGTACCAGGCTTGTTGATAATCCCAGTAGGAAAAGGTCTTGCTGGTTGTTATTCTTTGGGTAAAGGATGCAGGAAAAGATTTCAAGTCAGAAGGACTTGACCCCCAATCTTGAGGATGGATGATCTTCAAGATTTTAAATTGGGAGTATGCTGGCTCTCCGGAATCACCATGAGAAGTATGCTTTATTTCCACAGATTCTGTGACCTTTAGGATGGTTAAATAAAAATCAATGGGTTTAGAGTAGTCCCAAGGTTTAAAAGTCCATCCATGCGGGAAAAGCTTTGATACAGCTACTGAGGGATTTTTATCATAAAAGCCATCCTCAATAGATGTAATATACTGGAAATTCTTTTTGGTAAAATATTCAGATTTAGGCTGGGTAGCCGTATTCTGAGAAACAACATTTGCAGAAATACTTTTGGAAGAAGAAGGAAAAGTTATAAAATTTTCTTTAAAAATTTCTTTTGCTTCCTTCAAAGATACCGGTCCAAAAGGACTAGAAACAGTTAATGCTTTTGAGGGTTGGGCAATTTCCTTTCCCTTTGAAATAGGATTTTTCTGTAAATGTATTTGAGAAGCTTGTGCTGAAGAAGAAGACAATGGGTCTTCCAAAACCTTTTTTGCTTCAGCAATAGTTGCAAAATAATTTTCAAATGCTTTTTCAAAAGATTGGGTGGCCTTAGTAAGAGCCAAAGTATTTGGATTATGCGGAGTTTGCTTGACAGAACTAGAGCTGCCTTTGCTATCAATGCTTTCACCTTGCGCATCCTGGAACATGGCTGTCCAGGCTTTTACTTTTTCTAATGCAGAAAGTTTTGCTGGATCCTTTGAGGATCCTTCTCCTTTCTTTTTCTTAGGAGGCATGATCCTGCAAAAATTCACGGGTTAGGAAATCGGGAATAGAATTCTGTTCTCCCCGAATAAATTCTATATCAAAATCAAATATGCTTAATAAAGCTTGCCATCTTGCAAAAATTTGCTTAGAGGCAATGTTTTTAACATCTTTTTGCAAAACTTCTTTTGCTGATTTACAATCAATCCTTAATAAAAATTTTTGATTGAGCAAATCGCTTTGAAATTTTGAAATACATTTTACAATAGAAAGAATTTCTTTTTTGATTGTAGAATAATTCTTTTCAGTGTTATTCCAGTGCCCAGAAGTAAACTGGACAATATACTCATGCTTATCCTGTACCTGCTTTAAAATACCTCCATAACCAAAATCAGAAGCATCAGTTTCCACGATTTTAGGTAATAGAGAATTAGCAATATGCAAGCAAGGAATATGATGCACATAATGTTTTATCTGTTGGACTATCTGAGTATGCTCATCAGTCCATGCTGGTGGATTCTTTTTTAATCTATCATGCAAAGGTTTGGCTATTCTATTGATATTAGGGCAGAAATCTAAGACATAGTTTAGACTTCCTAAAAACCTTTGCAGTTGCTGTTTTTCCAGAATCTGATCTGGAAATTTAGATGCAAATTCTAAAGATCGCTCGATGGGAGTGATCGTTCCTTGGGTAATATAATGACCAAGAAACCTAATTTTGGTTTGGAATAATGACATTTTGCTTTTTGAGACTACTAAGCCATTTTTCTTTGCTGTAAGGAAGAATGACTTTAAATGCTTAAAATGCTGATCAATAGATTCTGAAAAGATAAGTACATCATCAATATAGACAATGCAAAATGCTGAATATGGATTAAAAATATCATTCATAATGCGTTGAAATTCTGATGGAGCATTTTTTAAGCCAAAAGGCATAACGTTCCATTCATACTGGCCAAATGGGACAGTAAATGCAGTCTTATACCTATGCTTTGGATCAATCTGGATTTGCCAAAAACCAGATTTAAGATCAAATTTAGAAAATACATATGCAGAATGCAATCTTTGTAACAGGTCTTTCTTATTAGGTATTGGGTACCTAATCCATCTAAGAACCTGATTCAAAGGTTTATAATTTATGACTAATCGTGGAACTCCACGTTCAATCTCAGATGCTTTAATCACATAAAATGCTGCACAACTCCAAGGAGACCTAGATTGGGCAATCAAACCTTTATCTAAGAGATCCTGGATTTCTTTTCTACAATGCTGCTCAAGCTCAGAATTCATTTGGATTGGCCTAGCCTTAGTTGGGATATTTCTTTCATCAAAACTAGGTTCATAAGGCAAATCTACCATATGCTGCTTTCTATTCCAAAAGGCATTAGGAATATCAGCACAAATTTCATTTTCAACTTGCTTTTGAAAATCTGAAATTCTTTTCTGAATAAATTCACTTTTCAAATGGGCAGAAATTCTTTGAAAATTAATGCCATGCTTTAAATGCATAATTTCAAATTCCTTAGTCTTAATCAGATTATTAATCTGATTATCAAAAATTGAATTTGCTTTTAATAAATTCAGATTTCTGGTTCTGGGTTTTTCAATAAAAGGGAAAATAATATTTTCATTTTTAATTTTGAAAATAATACCAGAACTAGATACAGAAAAAGGAGTAATTAAAGTAATAAAAGGTGTTCCTAAGATAACACTATGATTTATGTTATCAACAAGAACAAATGCAGTTCTAATGCAAGTTTTTTCATTTAACACAAATGCTTCAGTCTTACTGCTAATATTCATTTTTGAATTATTAGCGGCAGACAGTTTTTCTTTAGTTTGTTCCCAAAATCTTTTAGGAACCAAATCAGGTTTTATGCAATTTAAATCTGCACCTGTATCAAATAATGCAATAGTATTGATTTGAAAATCATCAGAAAATTTCAAAACAATGCTAATCAAATACTTTCTTAAAGTAATTTCTTTTAAAACATACAAAAAATCTTCGGGTGCACATTCTAAGTTATCCAACTTGGATTCTTCTAAGTTAGTGCCATCGTCATCCCCGCTTTCTGAATTATCTACCTGATGATTCAGGAAGGCTTGGATAATGGCTGAATCCTTTTCTTGCTTTTCTTTGACCTGCTTGAGTTCAAGTTTAACATTCTTGATCTCATTTTGCAGATCAGACAGGGATAAGGGAGTATTCTTTCCCTTAGCCTTTTGTTTTTCTAAAATGCTGGTCAAGTTATATGTGTTAGTACTAAGTTTAGGGAGACTAACAGGCTTGACCTCCGGTTTGCTTTCTAAGGTTCTCATTAACCTATCAAGATAATCCTTCTGAAGTTGAGGATCAGAGATATGCTTAATGACATCTAACAAAAGCTCTTGGTCTTTTGTCAAGACATTTATGCTTTTATCATCTTCATCTGAAGATGATGATGATGTTGATGAATCAGTTGCTAATTCATCAACCTGAAATGCATTCTCTTCATCAGTTCCTGAATCAGGATCTGATTCTGAAGAGTAGATGAGAATAGCCTCAAGTTTACTTAAGACTTCCTCGTCTAATCCTAATTCATGCAATTTTTTGCTAAAGCGGCAATACTTTGCAGTATGCCCCTTCCTATTACATTTATAACAAGTAACATGCTTTAAATTTCCAAAGGGTTTTACCCCTTCTGGTTTTTCATTTCTTCTAAAACCAGACTTATGCTTATGAAAATTCCTTTTGTATGCAGGAAAATCTTTTGAACGATTTTTCTTTTGAAATTCCTTTTTATAAAAATGTTTTTTATGGGATCTTTTAGACTCCTTATGGCAAGAACCATTGCAATCAGGCTTGTCCATATATATATATGGTCGTATTCCTGATTAGGCGTGATGGTGTATTGTACTAATTGGAGTGGAACTGCCTATTCCAAACTGGTGAATGATTCTTGTCTAATTTTTTGAAGTAATTACAATCGTGCATAACTTGAAATTAGTTAAACAAAGATACAGAATCCACATATTATTATATATGAAAAAAAACATGCGAAATGACAATAAAGAATTAAGAATAACAAGCAAACAAAGAAAGAAAAAAAAAGGAAAAAAAGAAATTTGAGGTTTGCATTAGTAATGGTGATTGTGATGTTAGCAGCAAGGTGGGTAGAGATGGCAAAAGCTTTGGATTTTCACCTTCAGAAGAAATAGGTAAGTCGAGTTGCTATCAGAAATGTTATGAACAATGCAGGTCTTTTCAACCTCTCACCGACTCCCAATGCAGTAAAAAATGTAAATCACAATGCCCACCCCATGCTTAATTAAGCTCTTGCTATTTAAACACCAACATTCCTGTAATAGTTATTCTGAGCTTGGAATCTCCACTAATATTAATGACACTTTTATTTATTCATTTATTTTGATTCTTTTTTTCATTATTATGGTATCATAGCCTCCTACTCTAATGTTTGGACACCCGCAAATGCCCAATCCTACATGTTACAGAATCATAATAACTGTAATTAGCACAGAATCATAATAGCTGTAATTAGCAGAATTATAGGAGTAATTTAGGGGAGTAAATGTAGAAATTTATTCCCATTCTTGTAACCTGTATACTGTATATATACCCATAGGTATTCATCAATGAAATCATTAGAAATTCTTCTCAATCTCTCTGTAATAACATGGTATCAAAGCCAGGTTTTTCTGGGTTCGTTTGAATATTTTTTTCAGTTAGCTCCTCAACTGTCAGTGTTCTAGGGTTTCGTGGGCGGTTGTTTGGAGACATCATCTTGTATCACCGCCCCCTAGATGTAAAGAGGAAGCTCCGATCGGCGGTTCCCTAAAATCCGGTGACTAGAAACCCTGCGTATGGGTTTCACGCGCCACCCTATCCAAATGCACCTCCTTACTCGCTGGCACGTGTGGACACGTGGCCCATCCTTTGGTGACTGGATTTCTACGGCGGTGTGTCATTTCTCTGTTTCCAGCCTTCTTGTTCGGTCAATCAGGCGGTCCGGCAATTCCAGCCTTCTTGTTCGGTCATCTCTCTTGGCTAGACTTTGAGGCGAGAGAGGCTTTGCCCAGTGATGAAATTAAGGAAGTCTTTCTTGATGAAAGGCTCATGGCGGTTTCCTCATCTCCATAGTATACAGATTTTGCTAACTTCCTAGCAAGTAACATCATTCCCTCTGGTCTTTCTTACCAAAAAAAACGTAAGTTTTTCTCGGATGTGCGACATTACTTGTGGGAGGATCCATATTTGTTTAGGATTTATGGAGACAATATGATTCATCGTTGTGTACCCAACGAAGAGGTAACCCCTATCTTAACTCTCTGTCACACAAAAGAACTCAATGGTCATCTAGGTCCTACAAGGACCATGGCTAAAGTCACGCAATGTGGCTTTTATTAGCCGAATTTTTTTAAGGATGCTTTTAATTTTGTTAAGTCTTGTGATGCATGTCAACGAACTGGTAATATTTCTCGTAGACATGAGATGCCTCAAAATGGAATTTTGATTTGTGAACTTTTTGATGTTTGGGGTATCGACTCCATGGGACCGTTCCCTAAGTCTTATAAAAATGAATATATACTAGTAGCTGTAAACTATGTGTCTAAATGGGTAGAAGCCATAGCCTTACCGAGAAATGATACTAGGGTAGCAATTAAATTCCTTAAGAAGAATATTTTCACTCGGTTTGGAACACCTACGGCAATTATTAGTGATGGAGGAACCCATTTTTGCAACAAACAATTTGACCAATTATTGAGCAAATATGGTGTTACCCATAAAGTAGCTACACCATATCACCCACAAACAAGCAGACAAGTAGAAATATCAAATAGGGAACTTAAGAGCATTTTAGAAAAGATGGTAAGTTCATCTAGGAAAGATTAGTCCCTTAAATTAGATGATACACTATAGGCATATTGCACTGCATTCAAAACACTGATTGGTGTGTCTCCTTATGGTTCAGTTTTCGGGAAAGCATGTCATTTACCTATCGAATTGGAGCACAAATCATATTGGGCACTTAAATTTTTAAACTTTGATACGCAGGCTACAAGTGAGAAGCGTCTTTTGCAACCCAATGAATTGGACGAATTTCGTCTTAGCTCATATGAGAACACAAAAATTTATAACGAAAAGACCAAGCAATGGCATGATAAACGATTGCTTAGGCATGTGTTTAATGTAGGCGACAAGGTGTTGCTATTTAATTCTCGCCTTCACCTTTTTCCTGGAAAATTAAGGAGTAGATGGTCGGGTGCTTTCGAAATAACTAATATTTTTCCATCCGGAGCGGTAGAAATTAAGCGGGGTGATGAACCTCCATTTAAAGTCAATGGCCAAAGACTAAAGCTCTATGATGGTGGTGACTACGAGGTTCATGCGGTCACCATCTTCCTCTCCGCACCAAATTGAGTTGGAGGGAGTCAAGCTAATTGACTATAACTTAGCGCTTTTGGGAGGCAACCCAATTTCTTTTTTTTTTAATTTTTATTTATTTATTGGTAAATTAGTTGCTTTTAGTTTTAATTTATAGGATTTAACCATGTTAATTTTTGGTTTTATGTCGCAGGTTTTGAACTAAGGCGTGATCGTGCCTTAAAAATGGGTTCCCATTCCATTTTGGCTGTTAAAATCGTCCTTAGGCATGACCAATGCCTTAGGGACTGCTATCTTCTACTTTAAAAAAAGTGTGAGAAAATTGACTAAGGCATGATCATGCCTTAGGAAAGTTTTCAACTAAAATCGGAATTTTCTCTTTAAGCATGACCATGCCCTAAAACTTGCTTTCTTCTGTTTCCAAAAAAAAAAAAAAAAAGAAAAAAAGAAAAAAAATTTCAGCAGATAAAACGCAAAACAAAGTTATACCTACTCTAACCCACCTCTCCTTTTCTTCTCTCTTTCGTAGACCAAGCTCTCACCGCCGCTGCTCAACCTGTCGCCTTCGCTGTTCGTCTGTCTTTGCCAGCATTCCATCGACCGCTGTGCCCGGTTTCTTCCGCAGTCCATGATGGGTCGAAAACGCGCATCGACGAGGTGAAAACCTTTGCCTAAACCAAGTGTCGTTTCGCCGCCGTCTTCGTTCACCGCTGGATCTTCGCTGTCCCTAGAGCCAGCTTCCCTCCCTTGCTGCCATAGAAAGCTTCGTCCGCCCCTGTTCCTCTATCAACCGAGTCTCGATTCTAGCAGATCGTGGCTAATATTCTCCGCCATCCACTGCCGCCAATTCTGCCTTGTCGGACCTCTTCCTCTGATGACGGTGAAGCATTAACCTCGACCACCGTAGCAAATCCAATGCCGGCAAGTCCTGCAGTAACTCAGAAAATTTCTAATAAACCACCCCAAAAAGAAAATCCTCAGCTCCCATTCAACCTCCAACACAGTCTAAGAAAAAGAAAGGGATAGCAATTATCGAGCCACCCAAGCCCGAAGAGATTCCTTCCAAGGCAGAAGAGCCAGATGCTTCGCCCCCTCCACCATAGCAATCATCATCTCTGGTAACTCGAGTTCATTCTCGATTACCGAAAGGTATGAAACTAACCATTCTCGATAAGCATTTACATGGTAATTTGAATCTTTTGAAGGCTAAAACAATAGTGTATAAGGATATTAAGGATAAAAAAATTGTTGCTTGCAAATGCATTGATGAGAATGTAATGGTTGAATTTGATTTTGTGGATGAATTTCATTGTTTGGTTGATAACATTAGGTGGAAGTCATTCTTTGATTTGAAGTGTCCTGGTTATGTTGAGTTGGTTAGGGAATTTTATTCTACTTTCAAATTCAATAAACTTGACAATTTTACAGTTGACACACCCAAGTTAGTTGAGTATAGGTTAGGGGGCAAGGACTTTAAGCAATTGATTATTGAATTTAACGTGTCCTGTGATTTTATTGATCGGGTTTAAGCTCAAACCGATGAGTATAGATCGTCTGCTTTAGATTATGTGGATAGATGGCCTACACTTGATGCTTGGAGAGATCTTTCTATCGATCATGCTACTTTTTACCCTAGGAAATCCAAGTCTAGGGAGTTGAAAAAACCTGTCTTCCAATATATTCAACGGTTTTTGGCTTTTGTTTTTTCTGGTAGGAAAGAAGGGTCTAGTTGTGAGCACGGGTTTTTTCCCGACCTCTTTGATGAAAACCATTTGTTACTTGTTAAACAGATGAACGTGAGTCAGATTTGAGAATAAGTGGAATAATTCCCGGAATGTTCTCAAACAGCCCGAAATTTAGAAGAGTCCTTGATCTGAAACCCCGAGAAGTCTCTTAGAGAGATTAGGAAGCTCAGGTGCAAGTGTAGACTCTGTCTAAAGTCGCATGACTGTAGTTTACAGTCATACGACTGTAATTCTATAATTGCATGACTATAGTTAAAGTCATAAGACTTTAGCCTTTGACTCAGTAGATTCCTAAATAGGAAAGAATTCTATTTTGGCTGGAGTTATTTTGGGCGTGATTTCGAGAATTAGGGGACAACAAGGAGACAAAAAAGGCAAAAAAGATTAGAAAACAAGGGAATCAATTCTGGAGAAAAGGGAGAACATTCTAGTGAGAGAAGGGGCAGCTTTTACAGAGAGAAAGTGAGAGAAAACTAAGGAAAAACTAAGAAAAACCAAAAACACAGAAAGAATACGGGTGAAACACATAGTGTGAGGATTCCCAATCTGACATCATTCAATCAAAACCATTCTCGGGTTCGTTCGGATCAATTTGGGGCACACGTTCGAGAATTCGGGTCGTTTGCAGATTCTAGGCGGATTCCGATGTCCACATCTGACTCCGGTCATCAAACATACTGGAACACAAAACAGGTAAACTCTGAGAGGACTTAAAACTCATTTCATGTTGATTTGTGATTGATTCTGTGTTTAAAATTTTTTATGCAGAAAACTGTCTACGCAACTGCAGCCGCACGATTGTAGTTGCCTGGAACATAGCCATGTGACTCTATATTATAGTCGCACAACTGTATTCTTCTAGGCAGAAGCCCGAAAAGCCCAAATTCAACCGAATATAGCTGGTTTTCCCGTTGTAAATGATTTTTCGTGATTCAATTCGGTCAAATCATATTTGGACACTATAAAGTTGTGGTTTTCGGATTTTAATGATATAGATGCACGATTTAGGGTTTTGTTGGTTTCTATTCTTGGAATTCATGGTTGTTAGATCCTTAACTGGATTCTTGGTCCAATGATAATGGACTCTTAGATTTCCAGATTCCCTAGAAATCAGCAAAATCGATCAAAACAAGTGATTTTAGAAAATAAGGAAACCACTGTCGGGTACTGTTCATTATAGTCGCACGGCTGTAACCATTACAGTCATACGACTGTAAATTATAATTGCACAATTGTAATACAACTGCACGACTGTGGTGACGGGCAGAAGGCAGAATCACAAGACGACTCGCACGGACATCATCACGTGATTCTGTCTTCAGAATCAAACTTGTTTTTGGCATGTTTACTGTTTTCAGATGAATGTTTGGAATTAGGAACCTCCATGAATGAAACCCAGAGTTTCGGGATAACTGACCCACTAAACCAAAGAAATTTGCATGTAATTGAGCCAAACCGTTTTTAAGCACCAAAAACCTACGAGGCATTTCTAAAACCATTTTCCAGGTCTAACCGAGCAAGTCACCCGGTCTTCTTGGTTATCCCCTAAATGCATGTTCCTGTAAGCACCGGAATTTTCTAGCCTTTAAAAAAAAAAAGAAGACTTGTGTCACACGATTATATTTACAGTCGTGCGACTATAATTAGAAAAATACAGTGGTACGACTGTAGGTTCGCAGCAGGTGCAGCAACCCATACCCTAAAAAAAAGAAAAAGAAGTTGATTTGAGGGGCATTAAATGCTCCTAAGGCCAAAAATCAGAGAGGGAATAGATTAGATATAAAAAGGAAAAGGAAAAAAGAAAAGGAGGAGGTTAGACATTTTAGGATTGAAGAAAGGAAGGGAAAGAAGAGAAGAAAAAGAAACCCACCAAAAGCACCATTTTCTTCTACTCTTTTTTTTTTTAATTCTGGTGTTGTAAAGTTAAAACCGGGTAGAAATCATAGGTTAAAGCTTGACACAATCAATTTCAGACCCAAAACTCACTACAATTTGTAACACTTGAAGATTTTTGGACCATTTTTGTACCTTAGCATAAAGGAAGAGGAGCAAATTGGAGCTAATTTAATGCGTTTCCAGCGGTCAAATCGACGGTGGATCAGCGTTACAAAGGTAACTACATTTAAAGCCTTTGTTTTGATTCACTTTCTGGGTGTTTTGATTCATTTTGGTGCATAAAAATTCATATTTTCAGGCTGCTGTTTTTGAGTAATAAGAACAGTCGTATGACTGTTCTTGTGGCTGCGAACGATCGCACGACTGTAATTACAGTCAAGCCACCTTAGCTACAGTCGTACGACTATTCTTAAATTCCCACGGCTATCTGTTTTACTTGAATAATTTTAGCAATTTTCTGCATTTGGATGAATTACAGTCGCACGACTTTAGTTACAGTCGCACGACTGTAGTTACAGGTTCACGACTGTAATTACAGTCGCACGACTATAATCACAGCCGGGTGACTGTATTTCTCGTCCAAAGGCAGAAAATTTAGAAAATCAGAAAATCATCAAAAATGAATTTTGTTGTGTGCATTCACGACCTTAGATTTAATTTTTGAAGTTATTGCATTTAGAATAATTGAACAACGAAGATCCAAATCTCCCGAAAACCGACCCACCTCACATGCTAAATGAAAGAAAATCGGAAAAAGAAAATGTTTTCAAAACGTGTTTTCTCACAAAAAATACAAAGACGTTTCAAAATTGTTTTCCAGGTCTAATCGGGCCAGCTGGTCAAGCCTGCCTAGTTACCCCCAATTACATGCCCCCGAATTCCTTAAATTCCCATTCTTTCTTGTTTGAGTCCTACGTGCGGTTATGATATAAACTGTGCTAACCATCTGTTTTGCAGCTATTAATTTTTGTTTCTTATGTAATTTATAGATTACCTTGTACTTTAGGCAATTGTAATTTTTAGATCTTCGTGTATATTAGGCGGTTGTAATGTGAGGTTGAGAGTTTTCCTCTTTATTCGATTTGGTTGTATAAGCGACCTTTATTTTTATTCTTTTGAGCTGTCAAAATGTATGATTTATTTATTCATTATGCAATTTATTCCAGTCTTTTTCGTATGAGCATAGGTTAAATATAAAACAAATTGGATAGGAAAAGATAATGAAGCAAATAAATATGATAATATAAACTATAAAGTGAATGCAAGCTAGAGGTTGAATAGGTAAGTTGCTCGGACCCTAAATCTCTGGATTAGGTACGGTAGTCTACTCTCGGTAGGGAGCTGTACCGGAATTTCTCGGATGAGCTGATCCGGGTGGCGACTTTGTCACTGATCTTGGAATTTAGATTTCGAGGTCTTTAAGTTAAAAATGGGAAAAGGTTTTCTATAAAACGGATTTCCAAAATAAAATCAATAATTTTTATAAGATAATCAAAATTCCATTTTCAAAAATCAAACACATCATTTTCCAAATTTTCCTTTTGCCAGATTCGCTTCGACGTGTCCGCTCTCCATTAAAAGGTAGCCTGCTCACAGTGGCAACTCCGCTGGGGATCGTTTCTTTAAATGTTTTCATAAAAACTTAAGGAACTTTGGCAACTACTGAAATATAACCTCACTTGCAGTCACTTTATTAGTTTATGATACCATATTTGTTTGCACCTGCATATCATGACATTTTCTTCTTCTCAATCCCTCCAATACACTGCTTAGCCTGGTTTACTCAAGGTGACCTACCTTTTCCGCCAGGATTGGAGGCACCCGACGGGGTAAACCACTCATAGGACCGTATGACCTTACGTTGTGTTTTATGGTGAGGAGTGTATATTCACTATTGGAACCTGTACGACCCTTGGTTTTGACTTTGGCCCACATGTAATGGCTTAGCAACTTCCAATTGGACATTGAGTGTGCACCTTTGGTATCCCCCATTGATGCCAAAGAGACCCAATACCTAGGAAGAATGTGAAACCATTCAAAGGGAGAAATAAGGTTGGAAGGGAGTGCATATCATTGCGTGCGCTAACGTTTGTTCCGTGGTGTTTTTATTTTATTTTTTCACAAAGCATTGAACATGAATGATGATTTATGCGCCAGTTTAACCACATCTTTTGTAGCCATTTTCAAAGCATCCACATACGTGTGACACTAACCATGCTTTCGTGCAGCCATGACATTTTATTTGTATCTTATCATGTGACACATTTCCATGAAGCATACACGACATCATCATGTATGTCACGCATCCTAACCACGTTTTTGTGCAACCATTTGCATTTTGTGTGACATAAGCATTCATGTCATCTCATCTCATTTAAATTAAGGATGTTCCAAGTGTGCTCCTCACGATCATTTCATTTCATAACATATCGGGAGACTC
Organism: Euphorbia tirucalli; assembly: GCA_039660915.1. NCBI lineage: Eukaryota > Viridiplantae > Streptophyta > Magnoliopsida > Malpighiales > Euphorbiaceae > Euphorbia > Euphorbia tirucalli. Next base: position 48,438,337 of record CM077636.1, read on the forward strand.
AAAGTTACCCGTGTATTGCTCGTGCACCGGATTACACATGGCCATTTCACTAGACCATCTCATTCAATAGAGGACCACAATAGTCTTAGGTCTATTTCTGTGTGGCAGGTCACATGATATCATCACATGACATCATGTTCATTCATCATAGGTGTCCCAGTGATGCCAGAATTCTGTTTGCGCATCATGGTTCACATCAGACCATTTCATAACATTGTGAAACCATTTAAGGTACTCCTTGAGTGTCGGATTAGTACACATAGCATTATCAAATCATACAAGGTGTTCCATGAACGCCGAACCTCTGTTCGTGTTCTGAGTTACATGTGACTTTTCTATCACATCATCTCATATCACATGCCTCAAAAGCATCATAACTCTGTCCATGGCACGGTCCCCATACCACCATTTCATGTCATCTCATTGACCCATAAGGTGTCGAAACTCTGCCGTGTATTGGCACACAAGCGGCCATTTCACGATAATTCATTAGGTGCCCCAAAGGCACTGAACCTCTATCCATGTGATGGCTCGCATGAGACCTTTTTGCATTACTTTTCCATGGCATTGGGCACTCTTAGGACATCCCAAACAAATAAAAAAGTCACATTCATTGTCATCCTCATGCACGAGGCATCATCCGAGCACCATTCCCCATGCTATCATTTCATTCATGTATTATGCCTAACTTTTCATGCATAATGTAGGGGGAAAGTTTGCAAGACCAAAGTTCTGCACAAATGATTCACTGATTAAGCTAGATCGACTGAGGACAAGGTCTCAAATTTGGAGGGCCGTTGAGGAAGAGAGGACAGTAGAGGCAGGAAGTGAGTCTGATTCTGGGGAGGAAGTGGAAGTGGAAGTCTTGCTAATGCCCTGAAGGATTTCCCGAGATCTCAGGATTTCTATGACATGTTGAAAGAAGAGATGCAGGCCGTTGTAAGAGAAAGTAGGGAAATTGGAACCAGTAAGCCTGGAAAGGAAAAGGTGGTTGAGTCTTCTCAGTATAGGGCTGATGTCTCAGCTAGTGTAGAAAAGCTGCAAGAAATTGAGGCGGCCATGGAAAAGAGAATAAAGGAAAAGTACTCAGATTTAGACAAAGTAGTAGCCGAGTTGAAGAAGGACGCCAATATTAGCCTGGGCTCTAAGAAAGGAGTGAATGTAGATGCTATAATCAGCAGGTGCATTGAAACTTTTCCCATCGGGTTCCAAGTGCTGAAAGTTCCCTATTACAAAGGGATTGGTTCACCGGAAGCACACGTGAACCTTAATGCTCGAATAATGCTGACAGCGGGTGCTACCAAACAACGGTTAATCAATTTCTTCCGAACCACCCTTGAAGGGGGGGCCCTAACCTGGTATAATTCTTTGTTTGAGGAGGAGCAGTCGGACTGGGAAGCACTGTCCACAGCCTTCATCAAATACTACAGCTTCAACACTAAAATCCAGGTGAAGTTGTACGACTTGGAAAGGGTCAGGCAAAGGCCTAATGAATCCTTTGATGAATATTATCAAAGGTGGATGAATAAGATGATTCTGCTAAAGAACTACCCTAACGAGGATAAGTTGATTTAGAATTTGATTGATGGTAGTAGGGACATCTTCAGGAGCAACATGAAATTCCACGTTTTCAGTTAAGTCAGCGAGGTCTATAGTATGGCCATGAAAATCAAGAGAGGTGAGGAAGAGAAAGCAGTGAATCAGAGAGGTGGCAGAAGCTTCGAGTACGGTCTGGGGTATCGACTGGTGATTGTAACTGGATCAGGTAGTGGATCTGGTTCCGGCTCTACAAGCAAGAACAGGCAATCCTTGGAAGATTAGCCTGCTGAAGTGGCCGTTATATCTCAACAACGAGGTAGCCAAGATGGAAATTCATGAAATCAAGGCCTATCCCCTTGGACTCTTTCCTTAGCCAAGATTTTCGCAAAATGCTGGAACGAAGGTTTATTGAACTCTTTGAAGCCATTTGAAAAACCGGTTGAGATATAAAAGGGCAATTTTTGTTCTTATCACGTGACAGTGGGACCACACGAATAACTATGTGCAATTAATAAGGGCTATCCGACAATTGATCGCTGAAGGAAAAATTGTGGAACCACTGTGAGCACGGGTTTTCCCGACCTTTGTGATGAGAATTTATGTGTTACCTATGGAGCAGACAGACGTGAATTAGACCCGAAAGTGATCGGATTGTTGCCTGGAGTGTCTCAAATGTCCCGAAAATCAAGCTATCCACGATCCGAAACCCCGAAAAGGTCTCCTAAGAGGTCTCTAGGGTATAGGATGCATGCCTGAGGTTTCGCCTTTTCGATCCAGCCTTCGGTAGAGCTGAGCAGCTCTGGTTCCTTGAACCAGAGCCAGCCGGCTCTAGACTAGAACCATACGGCTCAGGCAACTTGTCTTGCCCACTAGAGCCGGCCGGCTCTAGTGCACATTAGAGCCGGCCGGCTCTAGTGGGCAAGACAAGTTGCCTTGTAAAACCAGGCAACTTTTCTCGTAGAAGGGGGAGGTATGGGCTGATCAGAATTTCAGGTGGCCATTTAATGCAAAGGAAAAGAAAGGAGAGAGAGGGATATAAAAAAGAAAAGAAAGGAAATCTCTAGGGGATTTTTGGGGCAATCTTAAAAGAAAGAAAGAGGAAGAAAAAAGAAAAGGAGAGACTGAAGAAAGAAAAATAGAGAGAGCTGGAAGGGAAGTAAAGGACGGAGTTTAAAACCTAAACCAGGGTTGAAACGTTAAGACTGAAGTTTCATAACCATAGCTTATTGTTTGGAGATCATTTTGGGTTTGTTTCGGTTTGTTGTGGATTGTTGAGGTTTTGTCAGTTGAGACTCAGGCAACAATCTCAAGCTTTCACATCTGTTTCTTACATATCCGGTACACTGGAAAGACACCAAGGTAAACTCTGATAGGCCTAAAACCTGTTTACATTGTGTTTTCTGCATGTTCTTCTCTTTTGAAATTTTTTTCTGGAAAACAGACTCAGCCCGTCATAGCCGTACGGCTGTGTTCTTCATGAACACTGTCGACTGGCGATGTATTTGAAGAACAGAGCGGGCCGGCTCTGACCTAGAGCCGTCCGACTCTGTTCCTCTGGGACAGATTCCCGATCTATCCCGAATGGCTGGAAGGAGTCCGTTTTCCATTTCATGCTTTTCTGTTTTGTTATTTTCCGGCCCAAGAATGTTTGTACGTCGTTTTAGCTCCGGTCTTCAGATTTATGGACGTATGAACATTGGTTTTTCGGTTTTTGCCGGGTTATATATTTCGGTTTCGGGGTTGTTTTATCCATTACGGATCCGCTGTTCAGCATTATCAGATCGCTGAACATCATAAAATCTCAGGAAAACATTGAAAACGAATAAAAATATAGATTTTTTTGAAAAATCAGAAAACCGATTTCAGATCTGGGTATTACAGCCGCCCAGCAAGGATCAGAGCCAGCCGGCTCTAACCAGAGCCGTCCGGCTCTATTTCCTGCTATGTGGCTGAAATTCCCAGGAAAAGACAGAATTGCGGAACGCCCCGCATGAGTGTTATTGCGCAATGCTATTTTCGCATTCAAACTGTTTTTGGCGTGTTTACTGCTTCTTAGACTTTAGATGTTTGTGAAAATTAGGAAAACCCACACGAACGGAACCTCGAGTTCCGGGATAACCGACCCATAAAAATGGAAATATGTATGAAACTGAGCCAAATGATTTTCCAGCACAAAAATCCACAGGGCGTTTCAAAACTGATTTCCAGGTCTAACCGGTCCGACCAATTGGGTCAAACCGGTTACCCTTAAATGCATGCTCCCAATCCTAAAACCCTATTCTATCTTGATTTGAGTCCTATTTGTGTTTGTAATATACACTGTGCTAACTAATCTATTTTGCAGCATTTATTTTTATTTTCGCTGTATTTTAATAGACTAATTCGTGTAATTAGGCGGTTGTATTTTTAGATCCTCGTGTACTTAGGCGTTTGTAAAAGTGAGGACAAGAGGTTTTATATTTTTATTCAATTTGGTTGTATAATCGGCCTTTATTATTCTTTTGTATATTTGCGTGGATGGTTTAATTTCCTGCAATTCATTTTATGCATTTTTGCCTTAGCATCGGATCAATAAAATAAACAAATTAGGTAGAGAAAGATAATATATTGAATAAATATGACTTTATAAATAATAAACAAATACAAGTTTGAGGTTAAGTAGGTATATTGCCCTGAATCTCTGGATTAGGTACAGTAGTCTGCGCTCAGTAGGGAGCTGTACCGGAATTTCCCAGATGAGCTGATCCGGGTGGCGACTCTGTCATTGATCTCGAAATTTAAGTTTCGAGGTCTTTAAGTTATAAAACGGGAAAATGTTTTCTATAAAGGAATTTCCAAATTAAATCAATAGTTTTCCCAACTCAAGATAAACCAAAACCCACTTTTCCCAAAACATCACTAACCCATTTATTTTTTTTCTTTCTTTTTCCCCAGTTCGCTTCGCCGCGTCCCGCTCTTTTAAAAGGTCGTCCGCTCACAACCACCTTTAAAGCCTAGTGTTCAAAACAACCCCTTGCCCAGCTTCGACTGATCCACATGTTCAAGCTACTCAAAGCTAATAACGCGGCAGCAAGAGAAGACCCTCTGTATGTGGAGGATGACAATTATTTTGATGTATCTGTTTTTGTTTCCTTTTTTGTTTTATGAACAATTCAACCCATGAGGCATCTAATATGATGCAATTTGATTTCAATTACTTGTGTGATGTTTTTCTGGATGGAACACTGTGCATACATACAAACATTCATCTAATGTGTTTAGCATACATGGCACATCATTGCATGAAATGAATCTAAAGACAGATGATGACCCAAAAATGGTATCCGTCTTGAAAGATGTCATGCCTGATAAGAGGTAAAGAAATTGCAAAATACCCCAAAAGCACGTGAAGACCTTCGCCTAGTCCTATGATGGTACACCTGGGGGTTGACGAAGGATTACAGGACGCAGAATTTCAAAGAGTCCGAAGGATGAGTCCAGCCAAGCGGAAGTTCCACAGACTCAGACCAGCAAATGGGTTATCATAGGATGAGGAATTAATGATGTTGGAGAAATGAGGCCACTTATGCTGAACAGACATTTATTCATAGTCATAACCGTCAACTATTCCTCAAAATGGGTAGAATCGAGGTTATATATGAGCGTAAAAAAAAAGGTATGTGGGTCCAAGTTCAGAAAGAAGAATGTATTTGCACTATGTGGCATTCCACACCATGTCACGGCCAATAGAAGGACACAGATTCAGGGGCAACAACACAATTGTTCTTTGAATAAAGGGATGAAACATTGTACGCCATCTCTGTGTCACTCACAAACCAATGGGGAGATAAGAGCAGCCGATAGGTCTTTCAAAAGGATGCTGTCAAAAACAACATTTAGCTACAGAGGCTGGATCTACATGTTACTATTTGCCAGACAAAGACAAAGAACAACACTAGAACACATACAGGAGAAACGCCACACTCATGACGGAGGTGGATCTATAAAAAAAAAGAAAAAGAAAAGAGTCCAATGGATTGAAAACCTAAAAGGTGGTCCATGCAAAAGTTAGGATGGTTAGGTGAGCACCATTAGCGGGAAAATCTATAAGGACCGGTTGGTGGCAGTCATGGATTCGGTCGAGACGGATATCATTATTGATTCTATTTTTAACTTCATTCCATTTTTGATATGCATTATGCTAAAGCATTATTAACGAATGAATGAATGAATGAATGAATGCCTTGCTCTATTCATTTAAATGTCTCAAATCCGCTTGAAATTGAATTCGCATCATACATCACACATGGTTGTGCACATTTTTCGCTTACATGCATTTCATTAAAAAAAAAAGAGCTCGCTGAGGTGAAAACTGAAAAGGGACCTCAAGTAAAAGTTAGAGCGACTCGCTAAACTGAAAACCTGTATTGGACAGTTTAGGCAAAAGTTAGAGCACCTTCAAAACAAGCTCGTTGAGGTGAAAACCAAAAAGGCGCCTCATGCAAAAATTAGAGCAGCTCGCTGAGTTGAAAACCCATATTGGGTAGCTCAGGCAAAATTTAGAGCACGTCCAGATTCATTATTCCAAGGGGAAGAAAGATGGAACCCTTCCACCATATTCCAGCAAGAGCTCTTACACTTTTCTCCAACAGGATCCTCTGCACTATTCCTTAACGGAACCATCACAAAGAATGTCACCGCTTTCTCCCCAGCAGTCATAGTACTGCCTCAACAATCATCATATACCCCCAGAAAAAACTCAAGGGTTACATTGCACAAAGAGTGTGTTCCCCTAGCTATAGTCTGTCAACAGCACGACGCAGTTTCCCAGCGAGAACATGGAATATCAAGATTGGACAAATGGCGAGAAATGCATCTTCTAGAGTCCATTTGCATACGCACACATTGAAACATATACATATATACATTCAAAACAAACACACACACATGCATACATGTATCACAACCAATCTAGGTACAGGTACCCACCACCACGATCAAGCCGTTCCTGATCGGGATCACACTCAAAGCAGAAATAGTCCAATACTTAGGCATTCACTGGGTCCCAAGATACGAATTAAAGCTATATGGACCTAAACCTTAGTATCTCCGGTATTCAGGGACAAAGCAATCAAGCCGTATTTATTCTTGATCGAAGGGGCAACAATTTTTGATCCTGAAATTATCGATTAAGGAATAAATACTCATTCTCAACCCAATCTTAAAATTATCACTCCTAAAGCCAAACCTACTCCATTCAAGCAAGATTTTAAATCCTTGAAACCCTATTCCATTCAAGCAAGATTTGAAATCCTTGAACCTATTCGATTCAAGCAAGATTTAAAATCCTTGAAGCCCATTCGATTCAAGCAAGATTTTAAATCCTTGAAACCCTATTCCATTCAAGCAAGATTTCGAATCCTTGAAACCCTATTCCATTGAAGCAAGATTTGAAATCCTTGAACCTATTCGATTTAAGCAAGATTTCGAATCCTTGAAACCCTATTCCATTCAAGTAAGATTTGAAATCCTTGAACCTATTCGATTCAAGCAAGATTTAAAATCCTTGAAACCCATTCAATTCAGGCAAGATTTGAAATCCTTGAACTTATTCGATTCAAGCAAGATTTTAAATCCTTGAAACCCTATTCCATTAAAGCAAGATTTGAAATCCTTGAACCTATTCGGTTCAAGCAAGATTTGAAATCCTTGAAGCCCATTCGATTTAAGCAAATCCTTGAACTTATTCGATTCAAGCAAGATTTCTAATCCTTGAAACCTTATTCCATTCAAGCAAGATTTTAAATCCTTGAACTTATTTGATTCAAGTAAGATTTTAGATCCTTGAACTTATTCCATTCAAGCAAGATTTGAAATCCTTGAACCTAGTCGATTCAAGCAAGATTTAAAATCCTTGAACTTATTCCATTCAAGCAAGATTTGAAATCCTTGAACCTATTCGATTCAAGCAAGATTTAAAATCCTTGAACCCATTCGACCCAAGCAAGATTTTTCACTTCAAATCAGTAGATTCGTCTCGGGTACAGATAAACTCGGTGTCAGGCTTAGATTTTCTTCCATTCCAGAACTTCAACAGATCCGTCTCGGGTACAGATAAACCTGGTGTCAGGCTCAGATTTGCTTCTACCCCAAACTTCAGCAGATCCATCTCGGGTACAGATAAACCCAGTGTCAGGCTCAGATTTGCTTCCACACCAGAACTTCAGCAGATCCATCTCGGGTACAGATAAACCCGGTGTCAGGCTCAGATTTGCTTCCGCCCCAAACTTCAGTAGATTCGTCTCAGGTACAGATAAACCCAGTGTCAGGCTCAGATTTGCTTCCACCCCAGAACTTCAGCAGATCCATCTCGGGTACAGATAAACCTGGTGTCAGGCTCAGATTTGCTTCCTCCCTAAACTTCAGCAAATTCATCTCGGGTACAGATAAACCCGGTGTCAGGCACAGATTTGCTTCTGCCCCAAACTTCAGCAGATCTGTCTCGGGTACAGATAAATCCGGTGTCAGGCTCAGATTTGCTTCCACTCCAGAACTTTAGCAGATCTGTCTCGGGTATAGATAAACCCGGTGTTAGGCTCAGATTTGCTTCCACCCCAAACTTCAGCAGATCCGTCTCGGATATAGATAAGCCCGGTGTCAGGCTCAGATTTGCTTCCACTTCAAACCAGCAGATCTGTCTCGGGGAATAGATAAACCCAGCCTCAGGCCTAGATTTGCTTCCACTCCAGAACTTTAGGAAATCCGTCTCGGGTACAGAGAAACCAGTCGTCAGGCTCAGATTTGCTTCCGCCCTAAACTTCAGTAGATCCGTCTTGGGTACAGATAAGCCCGGTGTCAGGCTCAGATTTGCTTCCGTCCCAAACTTCAGCAGATTCGTCTCGGGTACAGATAAACCCGGTGTCAGGCTCAGATTTGCTTCCACTCCAGAACTTTAGCAGATCCTTCTCGGGTATAGATAAACCCGGTGTCATGCTCAGATTTGCTTCTGCCCTAAACTTTAGCAGATCCGTCTTAGGTACAGATAAACCCGGTGTCAGGCTCAGATTTGCTTCCGCCTCAAACTTCAACAGATCGGTCTCGAGTAAACCCAGTGTTAGGCTCACATTTGCTTCCACTTCAAATCAGTAGATCCGTCTCGGGTATAGATAAACCCAGCGTCAGGCCCAGATTTGCTTCATCCGAAATTTCAGCAGATCCGTCTCGGGTATAGATAAACCCGATGTCAGGCCTAGATTTGCTCCGCCTCAGAAATTCAACAGATCCGCCTCAGGTAACATAGGCCCGGTGTCAGGTTCAAGATCAGCTTCACCTGCGTGCACAGCGCTTCAATTCATGTTCTCAAATTCACATCAAGTTTTTTTTTTAGACATAGAATCAGATGTTGAATTTGATCATGCTAGGGGCAGTTGTAAGCGCCGAAATCTTCCAGCCTTTAAAAAAACAGAAGAAGACTTATGTCACACGATTGTATTTACAATCGTACGACTTTATTTATAGTCGTGCGACTGTAATTAGAAAAATACAGTCGTACGACTCTAGGTTCGTGGCAGGTGCAGCAACCCATACCCTGAAAGAAAGAAAAAGAAGTTGATTTGAGGGGCATTAAAAGCTCCTACGGCTAAAAATCAGAGAGGGAATGGATTAGATATAAAAAGGAAAAGCAAAAAAAGAAAGGGAGGAGGTTAGACATTTTGGGATTGAAGAGAGGAAGGGAAAGAAGAGAAGAAAAAGAAACCCACCAAAAGCACCATTTTCTTCTACTCTTTTTCTTTTAATTCTGGTGTTGTAAAGTTAAAACCGGGTAGAAATCATAGGTTAAAGCTTGACACAATCAATTCCAAACCCAAAACTCACTTTAATTCGTGACACTTGAAGATTTTTGGACCGTTTTTGTACCTAGCATATAAAGAAAGAGGAGCAAATTGGAGCTAATTTAAGGCGTTTCCAGTGGTCAAATCGACGGTGGATCAACGCTACAAAGGTAAGTACACTTAAAGCTATTGTTTTGATTCGCTGTCTGGGCGTTTCGATTCATTTTCATGCATAAAAATCCATATTTTCAGGCTGCTGTTTCTGGATAATAAGAACAATCGTACGACTATTCTTGTGGCTCCGAACGACCGCACGACTGTAATTACAGTCAAGCCACCTTAGCTACAGTCGTATGACTATTCTTAAATTCCCACGGCTATCTATTTTACTTGAATAATTTTAGCGCATTTCTGTATTTAGGTGAATTACAGTCACACGACTATAGTTACAGTCAGTCGCATGACTGTAATCACAGCCGGGCAACTGTAATTCTCGTCCAAAGGTAGAAAATTTAGAAAATCAGAAAATCATCAAAAATGAATTTTGTTGTGAGCATTCATGACCTTAGATTTAATTTTTGAAGTTATTGCATCTAGAACAATGCAACGACGGAGATCCAAATCTCCCGAAAACCGGCCCCCCTTACATGCTAAATGAAAGTAAACCGGAAAAAGAAAATGTTTTCAAAACGTGTTTTCTCACAAAATAAAAATACATGGATGTTTCAAAATTGTTTTCCAGGTCTAATCGGGCCGGCTGGCCGAGCCTGCCCGGTTACCCCCAATTGCGTGCCCCCGAATTCCTTAAATTCTCATTCTGTCTTGTTTGAGTCCTACGTGCGGTTATGATATAAACTGTGCTAACCATCTGTTTTGTAGCTTTTAATTTTTGTTTCTTATGTAATTTATAGATTACCTTGTACTTTAGGCAATTTTATTTTTCAGATCTTCGTGTATATTAGGCGGTTGTAATGTGAGGTTGAGAGTTTTCTTCTTTATTCGATTTGGTTGTATAAGCGGCCTTTATTTTTATTCTTTTGAGCCATCAGAATGTATGATTTATTTATTCATTATGCAATTTATTCTAGTCTTTTTCGTATGAGCATAGGTTACATATAAAACAAATTGGATAGGAAAAGATAATAAAGCGAACAAATATGGTAATATAAACTATAAAGTGAATGAAAGCTAGAGGTTGAATAGGTAAGTTGCCCAAACCCTAAATCTCTGGATTAGGAATGGTAGTCTACCCTCGGTAGGGAGTTGTACTGGAATTTTCCGGATGAGCTGATCCAGGTGGCGACTCTGTCACTGATTTTGGAATTTAGATTTCGAGGTCTTTAAGTTAAAAATGGGAAAAGGTTTTCTATAAAACGGATTTCCAAAATAAAATTAATAATTTTTATAAGATAATCAAAATTCCATTTTCAAAACACAAACACATCATTTTCCAAATTTTCCTTTTCCCCGGTTCGCTTCGCCGCGTCCGCTTTCCATTAAAAGGTCGTCTGCTCACAGTTCCCACTTCCTAAAATCCCCATTCTGTCTTGTATGAGTCCTATATGTGTTTGGGATATATCTGTGTTAACCATTTGTTTTTCAGCTTTTATTTTTCTTTATTTTTATTTTAGATGTATTTCATAGATTAATCGTGTATTCTAGGCGATTGTACTTTTTAGATCCTTGTGTATTTAGGCCATTGTAATGGTGAGGATGAGAGCTTTTTTCCTTTTTCTGGGTTGTAATAAGGCCTCTATTTCTTTTTGGTTTATTTTTGGATGTATGGCTTATATTTTTGCACTTTAATTTTATACACTTTATTCCTATCATGTGAATGAGCATGGGCTAGTAGTAAAGGATTAAATTAGGTAGAGAAATATAATAAGTGAGTAAAATATTGTCATATGCACTTTTAAATGAATACAAGCTTGATGTTGAATAGGTAAGTTGCCCGAACCCTAAATCTCTGGATTAGGTACAGTAGTCTACGCTCGGTAGGGAGCTGTACCAAAATTTCCCGGATAAGCTGATTCGGGCGGCGACTCTGTCACTGATCTTGAAATTTAAGTTTCGAGGTCTTTAAGTTAATAAAATGGGAAAAGGTTTTCTACAAAAGGATATCCAAAAAGAATCAACGGTTTTCCTAAATAAGATCATCAAACCGCATTTTCAAAATCCAAACATTTCTAACTCTTCTTTTTCCCTGGCTCGCTTCGCCACGTTCCGCCTTAAAAGGTCATCCGCTCACAGTGGTGACTCTGCTGGGGATAAAATTTCTTAAAAAGTTTTTATAAAAAATTAAGGAACTTAGGCAACTACTGAAATGTAACCTCGCTTGTAGTCATTTACTAGTTCATAATACCTTGTTTTACTCACACTTGCATATCATGACATTTTCTCTTTTTTAATCCCTCCAACACATGATTAGCCCAGTTTATTTCCAAAGGTGACCTACCTCTTCCACTAGGATTGGAGGCACCCTAGGAGGTAAACCACTCATAGCACCGCATGAACCTTACATCGTGTTCTACTATAAGGAGTGTATTTTTGCTATAGGAACCTGTACAAGGGTTTGACTCATACCTTTATGTAATGGCCTAGCAACTTCCCTTTAGGATTACCAAAACATATATTTGAAAATGGACATTGAGAGTATGAATTTGGCATCCCCGGTTGATGCCAAAGAGACCCAATACCTAGGAAGAATGCGAGACCAATCGAATGGAGGAATAAGGTTGGAAGGGTGACTATGTTGTTGTGTGTGCTAATGTTTGTTCCATGGCTGTTTTACCTTTGACCTTTACATACAACATCAAGCACACATGATCATTTGTGTGTCATTTTCTAACCACATTTTTATGTAGCCATTTTGAAGCATCATTATATGTGTTGTATTATACTAACCATATTTTCGTGCAGCCATGACATCTTATTCGTGTGCCATATACATTTTGTGTGTTCGCATTTCTTAAAGCATACATGACATCATCTTGTGTATTATGCATCCTAACCATATCTTTATGCAGCCACTTGTATTCTGTATGGCATAAGTATTCACATCATCTCATCCCATATAAAATGAAAGGATGTTCTAAGTATGCCCTTCACGATCATTTCATTTCATAATATATCGGGAGTCCCCAAGACTACCCGTGTTTCGCCAGTGCATTGGATTGCACTTGGCCATTTCATTACATCATTTCACTTGTTAGAGGACCACAACGGTCTTAAGCTTATATTCGTGTGGTGGATCACACAATACTATTACATAACATTATGTCCATTCATAATTGGTGTCATGGTGACACCAAAGTCATGCTTGTGCTTCTCGATCCACATCGGATTGTTCCATAACATTGATGATTCATGCAAGGTACTGCATAAGTGCCGAACTAGTACTCATATTAGGGAATTTCATAACATACCCTAATCATGCAAGGTGTTCCAAGAATGCCGAAAATTTTGTCCGTGTTTCGAGTTACATGTGACTTGTTTGTGACATCATTTCATCTTAGATGCCATAAAAGCATTGAAGCTCTGTCTATGGAATGGCTCCTACATGACCATCACATATCATTTCATTAACTTATGAAGTGTCAAACCTCTGTCTGTGTGTCAGAACACATGTAACCATTTCATGGCATCCACTAGGTGCCCCGAAGGTGCTGAATCTCTGTCCGTGTGATGGCTCACACGTGACATTTTTGCATTGTTTTTCATATGGAATGGGGTATGCTTGGAACATCAAAAATAAAAAAGAAAAGAAAATGCAAAAGTCATTTTTATCGTCACCCACATCCATGAAGCATCATCCAAACATGAACACAAACATACCATACACGCCATCTAGTGTGTCGAGTCGTGGTCCACGACATCCATCTGAGATTCTAACCTTATGTTGAATGTGCAGTTTGGAGTCGAACATCAAAGTGATTAGTTTGTGTCAAGTCAGAGCCAAACCAATCAATTTAATCAGTTCAATCAGAGCCGGTCACCGTGGAGGGGATCAGTTCAGGGTCGGATTCAGATCGGGGATTGAAATTCAGTTGCCTGCTTTATCGGTTGATAGTCAAGTTCTGTTGGAAGAAGCTGATAGATCAGAGATGGCTGACGGTAATAGTGGAAATGTGCCCTTTGACATGGCTACTTTTATGAGGAGTTTCCTAAGCTCGGAAGAATTTAAGGCTACTCTTAGGGAGCAAATGGAAGCTGTGATGAATGCTATCCCCATACAGACTGTTCCACCGGCTCAGACTTCGGTTGGAAGTGAAGGACAACAATTTGTCCAAGTGATGAATGGAGCTAGAGGGAGTATTCCCGGTGGAAGCGGCGGAATCGTCAACCATAGGGAGCCTGATCGCCAATTTGAAGAAGAATGCAAGAGAAGCCTCGATTGAGACTATAGTGGAGAAGCGTCTCAATAAAAAATTATCTAATATTGAAGCCATGCTGCCCAAGTTGAAGGAGATGGTACACTATAACCTTGTTAAGTGTGTCGACCCAGCTACTTTGATTGGCTGACTCAGGAGAGCCATTCCCAGTTGGTTTTCAAAAGCCTTACCTGCCTCCGTACACTAAAGAGGGCCTACCAGAAGCTCACCTGGATAGTTACGTGAGACTGATGACAAGCATGGTAATCAGGAAAGGTCACCTCTTGAATATGTTCCCGACTACTTTAAGGGGTGCTGCAGTAAAGTGTTATATGAAGATGCCTTTGCACACCCGTTCTACTTGGGAGGACCTGTCTGAAGCTTTTATAAAGGATTATGCTTACAACACCCAAATGGAGACCACTTTAGAAGACCTAGAAAGGATTCACCAAAATTCGAATGAATCCTTTCCATCTTACTACAAGAGATGATGGATGTGCAAGTTCTGGTGGATGGGGCCCCGAAGTTGGAGTCGCTCATTGTAAAGCTGGTTGATGGTAGTCTACCCCAGTACAAAGACAGCATAAAGCTAAAAAGGTTCCACTCTTTCAATATGGTGGTTGAATTTGCCAAGTGTATCGAGCGATACGAAGAAGAAGAACAAAGGGGTAGACAAAGTTTGGGTACCTACAGAAGCAATCAGGGGTACTCTTTATGGTACAAAGGTAGTAGTTCTAAGGCTACCTCAGCCAGGTCTAGTCTAGGATGATTCCAAAAGCAACTTTGATTGGAGTGCAAGAGGCAGATGTGGCCGCTATGAACCAGGGAAGACAGACTGCTCAAAGGATAACCAACCCGTGGGCAAAATCCCTATCTCATATCTACGCCAAATGTAGGAAGGCTAGGTTGCTACAAAATCTGAAGCCGTTTTCTCCTCCAGCTGAGGTAGACAAGGGTAATTTTTGTTCCTATCATGTGACGGTAGGCCACCATATGAATGATTGGGCTCAGTTAGTAAGGGCCATCCGACAATTGGTTGCTGATGGTAAGATTATCGAGCCACCCCTGAAGCCCAGCATTCAGAGTAATCCCTTGCCCAACCTTGGATGATTCGAGTGCACAGGCTACCGAGGATCATGGTGTAGCAATAAAGGAAGACCCTCTGCATGTGGAGGAAGATAGTCATTTTGATGTTTTAATTAGTTTTATTTTTATTATTATCAGTTATCATGTGAACAATTTAACCCTTAAGGTGGTTAATTTAAAAGAATTTGATTTCAACTACTTGTGTGATATTTCTTCGGATGGAACTTTGCATGCATACAAACATTCATTTAATGCCTTTAACACACATGATGCATTAATGCATGAAATGAATCTAGGGATAGATAATGACCAAAACATGGTATCCATCTCGAAAGATCTCACGCCCAATGAGAGGAAAGAAAATTGCAAAGGTACCACAAAAGTGTATGGAAATCTTTGCCTAGCTGTACGGTGTCATGCTGAGGTGACAAAGAAATTACCAAACACTAAGTTTTGAAGGATTCAAAGATGAAATCAGCCAAGCAGGAGCTCTGTAGACTCGAATAGGCATCACTTCATGGTAGCAACCATCAACTACTTTTTGAAGTGGGTAGAAGCGGAGTCATATATGAATGTCACAAAAAAAAAGAAGAAGAATGTAATGTGTTATCATGTCGTGTCCAATGATGGCCTACAATTCCAAGGGGCAACAACACAGTGTTCTAGAATAAAGGGTTGAGCATCATGGATAATCTCCACATCTGCCACAAGCCAACGGGGAAATGGAAGCGTCCAATAAATCCATCAAAAATGGTAGTTACCCACAGAGTTTGAGTCAACAAATTACCATTTGCCTTGCAAGGACACAAAACTAGCATCAGAATACCCACTGGAGAATACCACACTCATTGGTCTACAGGGTGGAAGCAAAAACCAAGCCGTCAACCCCATCAATCAAGACAAGCTCAGATGACACCGTGTGTAAAAATAAATAAATAAATAAATAAATAAATAATATATAAGAGTCCGATGGATCGAAAACCGAAAAAGGTAATCCATGGAAAAGTTAGGACAATAAGGTGAGCACCATCAGCAGGAAAATCTGCAAAGACCGGTTAGTGGCAGTCGTGGATTTGGTCGAGATGGATACCATTACCGATTCTGCTCTTAGTTTTGTTTCATCATTGATGTGCATTGTGCTAAAGCATTATTAATGAATGAACGAATGAATGCTTTGCTCTATTCGCTTAAATGTATCAAGTCTGCTTGAAATTGAATTCGCACCATGCGTAGATGGCTGTACAAACTTTTGGTTTACATGTGTCTCACTTAAAAAAAAAGGTTCCAATAGATCAAAAACCCAAAAGGGTGTTCTATGCAAAAATTAGGACACAAAATAAGGTCTGCTAGATTGAAAACCCGAAAAGGCAGTTCATGCAAGAGTAAATACAGTCCGATAGGCCGAAAACCTGAAAAGGCAACCTATACAAAAGTCAGGACATGAAATAAAAGTCACACAGTAGTATCAAGCTCAGACAACCCTAATCCTCTAAAGACTGAGGTGCCTCAAACTCAGTGCCTCACATCCATGCCTCATAGGGCAAGCAATAGGTCAATTAGCCAAACTCTATAGCGATATCCCACCAGGGACAGACCCATCTGGGCCTCCAAATCATTCACCCAATACCTAAAGGTCTGACTTATGATCTCTAACTCGGTGACCTACCGATGCAACTGGTCAACCTCTGCCCTCAAGCGAGTGGACTCTCAGCGCTCAATCCCAATCGTCGTTTACACCAAGCAAAACATAAAAAGCACCACAATCATATGCATATGCATCCAGGATATGCACATACACATACATTCAAAACATACACACACACATGCATACATGCATCAAAGATCAACTTAAGTACAGATACATGCTGTCATCATCAGGATCCCTTGAACCGTGAATACTCCGAAGGTGAAAATAACTTGACACTGGGGCATCCTCTAATCTCAGGTAAGAGAATTTCCATAATTCTCATAATTTCCATTCATTCCAATATAATCCCGAGGAAGGTACTTTTTACTTTTTGCATGTATCTAGGGGCAAAACAATCAAGCCGTATTTATTCTTGATCGAAGGGGCAAAAATTTTTGTTTCCAAAATTATCGATCAAGGAATAAAAACGCGTCCTCAACTTCAAAATTATTACTCCTAAAGCCAACTTTGAATCAAAACAAGCTAGATTGACGTTTCACGTCGGAACCAGTCCTTGAATCAAATCAAGCTAGATTGTTGTTTCGCGTCGGAACCAGTCCTTGAGTCAAATCAAGCTAGATTGCTATTTCACATCAGAACCAGTCCTTGATTCAACTCAAGCTAGACGTTGTTCTATACAGTCATTGGAACAACTCCCTGAATCAATTCAACTCAAGCTCGATGTTGTTTTACAGTCATTGGAACAACTCCTTGAATCAATTCAAATCAAGCTAGATTTTGTTTCGCACAAACATTGAAACAAGTCATTGAATCAACTCAACTTAGGAACCAATTCAATTCGGGCAATGTTCTTTACTTCATGATGGAGTCGAAGCACATCTCTGGAGCATCGATCTAATCTGGTTAAAGTCCTCTACTTCACGATAGAGTCGAAGCACGTCCCTGAATAAACTCAAATCATGCTAGACCACTGTTTCACACATACGTCGAAGTAAGTCCTCGAAGTCAACACAGTTCCATTCGTGACACAAGCACCACGGAGAGTCAAATCAAGTTAGATGTTGTTCCACACAGACATCAGAGCAAATACTTGAATTCAACTCAACTCAAGCAAGATTTTCTTTTGTACAGACATCGGAACAAATCCTTGTCTAGTTGGGTTTTAATTAGGTTAATTAAACCCAAGCCCACTAGGATTATAATTACATAAATAAACTTTAATTAAAAAGTATATACTATGTAATTTAATTCCATTTGGATAAATTTAATTATCCCTAAATAAAATTAAATCACACTTAAGTTAATACAACACATGTATTTAATTTTCCTACTTAGGAAAATTATTTAATTAATTGTTTACTTTATGTAATTCAATTAATTGATAAATTAATTAATTACATTACGTAAACTTATTAATTAAATTAAATTCAACCCAATGTCAATTAATTACCTTGACACCGAATGTCAACTAATTAATTAACGCATTCCTTCCAATGTACATTACATGTACAATTTCTATAAGTTCCAGCTCAGTTGATCTATGTGCACGATCCTATGGGTCTGTCTTTATGTTGGCAGTAGGCCCAAGGCCCATAGACTGTAAGTGGGTTCTAGCAAACCATTACAGCCCCCAATTAAGACAGAGACGCAGCAGTCTTTAGAAGACACTCACCCAGTAGTAATCTCATAGTGTCCTTTGCCTAACGATATCGATATGAATAAACAAGAGGCATGGTGTCTGTCATCCTCTTCTGTTGTTTATTATATTTCTTGATCTTGAGTTGACTGATTAATCAAATAAGCAACCAACTTATTTGGGTATGGCCATACACTTATTAGTCCCACTCATCAAGTGGCCAATGATATCATCTCGGTGTTACCCGAGTGGCAATTCCATCACTTCATCATCAATATCAACATGTTCACCGGTCCACCCAATCATACCCGTATTTAGCATCCTTTTACAGACCTGTTAGGCGTATGTCAAAGTAAACTGGATTCCATATTGATATTATAATGAAATCTGGTCTGAGGACAAAAGAGACCTACTTAAGAAAGACCTATGACATGACAACCATGTGGCTTTCTTGTGCGGATCGATCCAGTCCCATGTCAATGACATGTGCCTATATTCATGACTGACTATACAAGTACTATGGCTAGTTAAGAACTACCATACAGTCATCGAATATACAAGTCTGTGGTTCTATTCG
This sequence comes from Euphorbia tirucalli, assembly GCA_039660915.1. NCBI lineage: Eukaryota > Viridiplantae > Streptophyta > Magnoliopsida > Malpighiales > Euphorbiaceae > Euphorbia > Euphorbia tirucalli. The sequence continues at coordinate 48,457,004 of CM077636.1, forward strand.
TTCCCACGATTAGAACAGACTTGGGATAGGTTTTATGATTATCAATCAATGGATACTCTACTCATATTATAGCACAAGATATAAATGAAATAGATTAATTGCCTTTATTAATGTGACACAAATAATGTATTCATACATGACTCTTAATGTATAATACAAAATACAAGAATCCAATGCCCTAAGAACTAGGGCACACCAACACCTTCAACCAAAGACGTGCTCCACAACTGGACGCTAGGTACGTTCCCTTTTCTTTTTCTCACTGCGCTCTTTATCACAAGACCAAACTCGATCCCGGCCCAATTGCCTAATCATGTCGACTTTAGTCACGTGAGGGGCAGCCTGTAAGCATGGGTTTTTTCCCCGACCATTGTGATGAACACCATTTGTTACCTATTAAACAGATGAACATGAGTCGGATTTGAGAATGAGCGAAATAATGCCCAGAATGTTCTTAAATGGCCCGAAATTCAGAAGAGTCCTTGATTTGAAACCCCGAGAAGTCCCTTAGAGAGATTAGGAAGCTCAAGTGCGCGTGCAGACTCTATCTAAAGTCACATGACTATAGTTTATAATCACATGACTATAATAACTATCGTCGCATGACTGTAATTCTATAGTCGCACGACTATAGTTAGAGTCGTACGACTCTAGCCTTTGACTCAGCAAATTCCTAAATAGGAAAGAATTCTATTTTGGCTGGAATTGTTTTGGGTGTGATTTTGGGAATTAGGGGATAAAATGGAGACAGAAAAGGCAGAAAAGATTAGAAAACAAAGGGAATCAATTTTGGAAAAAGGGAGAACATTATAGTGAGAGAAGGGGCAACTTTTAGAGAGAGCAAGTGAGAGAAAACTAAGGAAAAACTAAGAAAAATAAAAAACACAAAGAGAATATGGGAGAAACACATAGTGTGAGGATTCCCAATCTGACATCATTCGATCAAAACCATTCTCGGGTTCGTTCGGATCAATCCAGGACACACATTTGAGAATTCGTGTTGTTTGGAGATTCTAGGCGGATTTCGACATCCACATCCAACTCCGGTCGTCAAACATACTGGAACACAAAAGAGTTAAACTCTGAGAGGACATAAAACTCATTTCATGTTGATTTGTGATTGATTCTATGTTTCAAATTTTTTATCTGGAAAACTGTCTGCGCAACTATAGCCGCACGACTGTAATTATAGTCACAAGACTATACTTACAGTCGTATGACTGTAGTTGCCTGGAACACAATCATGTGACTTTATATTACAGTCGCGCGACTATATTCTTTTGGGCAGAAGTCCAAAAAGCCCAGATTCGACCTAATACAGCCGGTTTTCCCGTTTTAAATGATTTTTCATGATTCAATTCGGTCAAATCACATCTGTACACTATAAAGTTGTGGTTTTCGGATTTCAATAATACAGATGTGCAATTTAGGGTTTTGTTGGTTTTTATTCTTGGAATTATGGATGTTAGATCCTTAACTGGATTCTTGGTCCAGTGATAACGGATTCTTAGATTTCCAAATTCCCTAGAAATCATCAAAATCGATCAAAACAAATGATTTTTTAAAATAAGAAACCATTATCAGGCACTGATGGGTCCTAGGCGTAGTAGTTAACTAAACCTAGAAACGCACAACTAAGGCAGTGTACCTATCGTTGACAAGTAATAATTCTGGTTGGTCCAGGTATCGATCCCACAGAGAAAAAATATTCTGCAAACACTAAACTACTCGGGTTCCTTGCGTGTCCTAGGCGGAACTTAGTTTTTGGATTAGTTTATGCTAAAAACTAATTATCCTACTCCTAGTTGATCTATTCCAGCTTACTTTGCACTTGAATTTGGATTATCAATTGGCGGTTTACCGACCTATGAATGCTAATGGAGATGGCTTTATCAATTAACTACAATAGATGAATTTAAATCAACAATCAACCCTTAATTATGTTCTTTCGATAATTCAACCTAGCTTGTCTAGATCTTTTAAGTCCTTAGCCGGTTTCCCTTGTTTAGAGGCGGTCTAATTCTAAAGCTCAGAAAATAGGGGCACGTAAGTTCCACAGTGTCGTCAATACTAATGGTTTCCTAGGTGTCAATTTAGGTAATGCCATAAATATGAACTTAATAAATTAAGATCTAGATTATCATTATAGGAATTGCATAAAGAAGAGGAATAAAAATTGAAATTAAATTGCAATCACTTGTATTAATCAGGAAAGGTGAAACGAATTCAATGTTTACAACCAAACACAATCAATTGCGGAATCAAAAACTAACTTAATCAAATTACAAAAGAGAAGAAGAAAAACTTGTGCCCTTTTGGTCCGATTAACCGGATTCTGACGGTATAAAGATGCTTGGGGTGTACCTCTATAGACGAACTCAAGCCGGAACTAAAAACGTCGCAAAAGGAGAAGGTTCTATGTAAAACTACTACCAATCGATGATTCAAAACTCAAAGAAAACAAATAGTTCAAGCTCAAAACCTCACTACAAGTTTCTGCTCTCACTCTAAAAGTCTGGAAAAAGATCCTTTAAAACTTAGAAAATAACCTCTTTATACGGCTAGGTTAAAACCAGGAAAAAGAAAGGATCAAAGTAGGGCAACAGCAGGATTTCGGGGCTCGGCACGCCGTGCTGGTTGAAGTGGCACGCCATGCTATGCAGAATTGGGGGTGGCACGCCGTGCTGTGTGGTTTTGGGGTTGGCACGCCACGCTGGTCTGAGTGGCACGTTTTCGTGCCACTCCACTGGATTGCATCTCTTGGCCTGCCAGATTGGCATGCTGTGCCCTAATTGTGGCATGCCGTGCCACCTTGATTTTCAGCACTTCAAAACTCTTCCTTTCCGCCGATGCACCAACTTCCGGTCCGGGTCATAATACCTGTCCAAAACAAGCATAAAGAAACATAACCGCACCAACGCCACGGACCATAAAAACGACATATTGTGCAAAATTACAAAAACAACCCTAGAAAACACGAAAAATACTAAAAGTTATAAAAATCTATCCAAAACATAAAAATCACAAAACACTCAAAAACCACACAAACATTCACACAAAGAGCTCTAAAAATTGCCGTTCAAACCATGAAATTGCCTAAAAGATAAGGTCAAAAACCGACCTTATCAGGCACTGTTTATCATAGTAGCACGGCTGTAAAAATTATAGTCGTACGACTGTAATACAGCTGTACGACTGTAGTGACGAGCAGAAGGCAGAATCACAGGACAACCCGCACAGACATCGTCACGTGATGCTGTCTTCAGAATCAAACCTGTTTTTGGCATGTTTACTGTTTTCAGACCATAGATGAATGTTTGGAATTAGGAACCCCCACAAACGGAAACCCGAGTTCCGGGATAACTGACCCACTAAACCGAAGAAATTTGTACGTAATTGAGCCAAACCGTTTTCCAAAACCGTTTTCAAGCACCAAAAACCTACAGGACGTTTCTAAAACCTTTTTCCAGCTCTGACCGAGCAAGTCACCCGGACTTCTCGGTTATCCCCTAAATGCATGTTCCCACTTCCTAAAATCCCCATTCTGTCTTATATGAGTCCTATGTGTGTTTGGGATATATCTGTGTTAACCATTTGTTTTGTGGCTTTTATTTTTCTTTATTTTTATTTTAGATGTATTTCATAGATTAATGGTGTATTCTAGGCGATTGTACTTTTTAGATGCTCATGTATTTAGGCGATTGTAACGGTGAGGATGAGAGCTTGGGTTGTAATAAGGCTTCTATTTCTTTTTGGTTTATTTTTGGATGTGTGGTTTATATTTCCGCACTTTATTTTTATGCACTTTATTCATGTCATCTGAATGAGCATGGGCTAGTAGTAAAGGATTAAATTGGGTAGAGAAAGATAATAGGTGAGTAAAATATTGTCATATGCACTTTTAAATGAATACAAGCTTGAGGTTGAATAGGTAAGTTGCCCGAACCCTAAATCTCTGGATTAGGTACAGTAGTTTATGCTCGGTAAGGAGCTGTACCGGAATTTCCTGAATGTCTGATCTGGGTGGCGACTCTGTCACTGATCTTGAAATTTAAGTTTCGAGGTCTTTAAGTTAATAAAATGGGAAAAGGTTTTCTACAAAAGGATTTCCAAAAAGAATCAATGGTTTTCCTAAATAGGATCATCAAACCCCGTTTTCAAAATCCAAACATTTCTAACTCTTCTTTTTCCATAGTTCGTTTTGCCGTGTTCTGCCTTAAAATGTCGTCCGCTCACACTAGTACTTGCAATAAGGCTGAATTGTTTTTCCTATGGTGCATGGTTAATAAAGTTAAAGTGAATTTGGGATTTTGGATTATTGGTTGATTCCAGCAGGTTCTTTCTTTTGGTAGACGTTTGATTTTAGGATTCTTATTACTCATATTGCTACAAATGAAAAGATAATTGACTTGTCTAATAATAACTTGCATGTAGCTTTTTCTGTTGCAACCTTGGATATTGCTTGCCTTAAGAGTATGCATATTGTGGAAATAGGAGTTACGAGTTACGAATTTTCTAGTTTGGTGGATAGGTAATAGAGGTCGTTCCATTCGAGGCTGAACTCTACAGAAGGGTAACATGGCATCCACTAGCTCGAAGCCACCTGTTGTACCTTATGCCTCTAATTCTATTGATTTGGAGGCTGTGTTTAGTCTTTTGTAGTAGGTAGTGCATAAAAATGCATGGATTGAGGCAAATGTCGCTGAGCTTTTTCGCATCCAAGGACGTGATCCTCCTTTCCCACCTTCTCTGCAGTAGCACTTGGACTTCAGCCTTTGATAACTAGGGGAGTTCTCTCGTTCTAATTCTTTTTCATTTCTGGTTATTGATTGGTTTGTATACATTGGGGACAATGTATATTTTAAGTGTGGGGAAGGGAAATTGTAAATATTGAGTGTAAATAGATTTTTGAAGCTTTTATTTCTTCCTTTTGAGCTGCTTGAGTCCGTTTTCTATGGTCTTGTGCTTGTCACTTGCAATGTAATAATATCTAACTCCTCAAAGCAAAGTTTTTGTTTCAAAATTTTCAAAAAAAAAAAAAAAAAGAAAAAAAGAAAAAAAAAAGAAAAGAAAAAAAACTCAAACACATAAACTCTCATTTTACATCTTTCTAGGTTATGTATGCTTGTTAATAGGGATGTTTACATTAAATGCAATATGAGGCCCCAATTGATTGGCATCTTTGTAATGAAATAGACTTTGGGGTTGAGATGTATCACTTTTAAACATAGATTTTCTAGGACGATTCTTTTTGATTGAGCATAAGTAAAGAGATGAAATAGGCAAATTGTGTGCTTTATTTTGAGTTAATCTTGGGGTAATGGAAATTTATTATTTGTGCCTAATGGAAATTGATGGAAATTTAAATATTAAATTGAAAATTTATTCTGCTAGCTTCGCTTTCAAGGTGAAGTTATGAATAGTGCTGGTAGCCACTTGATTGAATATGCTTAGTTGAGTAAGTCGGGTGCATTGTGTTTGCTCCATCTTTGTTATCCGTTCGAAAAGGCTAAGTAACATCTCAAGTAAGGTCGAAAATTGCAAATTTAATTAAATGGAATCGATCAATGTATAGCAGTATACCCCCAAGAAAATTGTGTGAATTCTAAAGTCCTATTGTTATGTGATTGATTGGGAAGTGACTTAGAAGGTTACTATTTTAGTGATGCAAATCATATTCTAGTGGTTAATTGAGTTGCTTTGTGTGCATAAGATTGGGGTTGAATGCCAAATTCTTTTGTGACATCCTTATTGATGGAGTATGCTTGATTTGTGGATGAAAGTGAGGTTGTGGTTTGTGATGTTTTGGATCTTTAAAAATTGGAAATTATTTGTTTGATCTTTAGTTTTCTTTATTTGTTTTCTGGAGTTGGAGATACTCTATTTGCTTAAGGACAAGCAAAGTTTAAGTGTGGAGAAGTTGATAAGTGTATTTTTTATACCTATTTCACCTTTTTATTCGGGTTGTTTTTATTCATTTAAAGGCGTATTTCACTTCCTTTGTGCTATTTTCCTTGTTAGGACCCCGAAGAAGAAAATGGATCTAAAAGTGCATAAAAAGGGATCGGAATTAACTTGAAACAGCCCAGGAGGAGTCCTAAGGCATTATCGATGCCTTAGGAGGTGCTGATTTTGGAGTTTTGAGGCTGAATTGGCGATTTGGGCCTACGTTCGTGATGGGCCAAGGAGGAGCTACGGGTTTTGTCTAAGTAGGAGAGTACTAAAAGTCTTTTTGTTGAAATTTCTTCCTTGTTAGTTGACTCCTTTTCTAAGTAGGAGTGTCCCTTTTAGTTATTTCCTCTTTAAAGGAATTGTATTAGACTTTTATTAGGTCTCTTTTCCCCTTGTTGTTTTGGGGGGAAGGGTCAAAAGAAAAATATTCAGTATAGGAGAGTTGGTTTTTCAGTTTTTATGTTATTTTTATTTTCTCTCTTAGAAGAATGTATAGGGAGAACGTGTTCTTGGGAGCTAGGGTTGGAGGAGCATTCATCTTTTCCACCTCAATGATCGGTACATACTTCCGTTATCCACCTCGATTCTAGTTTTCTCTAAACTTTCTCTCTACCATGTTTTCCTTAATTCTTCTGTGTGTTATTAGTTTAGTAATGAACTAATTCCCCCATAGCTAAGACTATGGTGGCTCTTAGCAATTATTCCATGTAATTATTTTGTAGTTAATGCAATTTAATTCGTATTATTTTCCAATATTGTGTTGCGTATGTTTAATGCTTTGGATGCGTGATTATCCATTGCAATGTTCATTGTTAATCTATAATTGACCAAAGGACTAGATTAATGGAATCATATAACATGACTTTTGCATGACCACTGCTCTAGTGGCTCACTAGTTAGCGTTAGGATTTCTTAGACTTAATGCTTTTTTGCTTGATCACATAGAGCTGAGAGGTTTAAGTGTTTAGGTTAAGAATTGGAATTGATAGCCCTAACCGGTATTGATTATTTATGGAAATCGCCATTTTAGAATTTAATCGGATTAGTTGCATAACTTAAAGTATTACTGGAATTAGTGTTTAGTGAAGCCGGCGCCTTAGTTAATTTCTCATTGAATTTCTCATATATAACTTTGCTTCATTCTTAGTTTTAATTTAATTGTTTTCAGAAGTAATTTTTATTCACAAACCAAAATCAATAATTTTATTCTCTCCGCATAGGTTAATAAAAACCTGATTGTGTTTAGGATTAGCATAATTAGTTCTCATAGAATCGACATCCTTCTTACTCTGTATTACTTAAACAACGAAGTGCACTTGCTTCTATAGTTTGTGTATTTATTACGCATCAGTTACAGAATCATAATAACTGTAATTAGCACAGAATCATAATAGCTGTAATTAGCAGAATTATAGGAGCAATTTAGGGGAGTAAATGTAGAGATTTATTCCCATTCTTGTAACTTGTATACTATATATATACCCCTAGGTATTCATCAATGAAATCATTAGAAATTCCTCTCAATCTCTCTATAATAACACAACGTATCACATTGCCACATTTGCAAGTTTGTTTTGAAAATAACCAATTTTAACCTAACATTAATTTTAGTAAAACTACTAAATGGATATGGAGGTTGCACATATTAGAAATGTATGTTAAACTCTCTTCTACACGTATCCAATAAATTGTAATATTCATTCCTAATTTTACTTAATTTGATATGTATATCACTACAAGAAATGTTAGATTTGGTAGCAAAAAAATTAGCAGCGAAAAAAATTTTGCTGTCAAAAAACACATTTAGTAGTAATAGTCAAAAGTTTTTACTAAAAAGTACTTTTAGCAGGAAAATTTTATCAATTTTTTGTTGCAAATATCTATAGTCACAACTTTATAGTAGCAATATGCAGCAACAACTTTATTGCTGCTAAATATATTTTTTGGCAGAAACTTTTAGATATTGCTGTTAAATGTGGTTTTTGGTAGCAATAAAGTAGTTAATAAATGTTGTTATTATAAATTTGTGATCATAGGTATTTGCAACAATAAATTGATAAAATTTTCTTGCTAAAAGTGTTTTGTGGCAATAAAATTCGTTTTGCTGCTAATTTTTTTTCTTGCTAAATCTAATATTTCTTGTAGCGTGTTTTGGTCAATTGAAAAATAAAAAAATCTTTTTGCACTCTCAATTTTTATATTAATTGCAGTTATGTCAATTCAGGACTAGAAGCAGTAGGGCGCATGATTAATTAGTTTAGCTAATTACTTGTAGCATTCGTTTAGCTTGTTAAATTAATCCTAATTATTCAACTTAGTTGTTGCTGTTCCTTTATGGTATTATATATATAAATAGGGAATTTGTGAAATTCCAGTATTATTTTGTTAAACAAAATTGTTCTAATATGAGATATGAAGATGATTTTATTTCTAATATTTGCCCTTGGTAAAAGCAAATTTATATGTGATACTCAGTCTGAATATGTTAATATGGAGCATGATGGGGTTACAGTCACGAGTAGGGAAGGAACAAAATGGAGGAAAAGTTAATGTAGAGAGTGAAGGAGGCTCATGCTTATAAAACCAACAAATTGAGGACAAATCTATTGAAAATAAAAATAAAGTTAAATATCAATTTAACGAATAATTAAACTAAGCCCAAGCTACGATTTGTTGGAAAATTGGCTTTTAACAATGTGATTTTTTATCAATTTTAAGTGTAATTATTTTACAGATAAATTGCGATTAGAATAACGTGAATTATGTTTTTGTATTTTACATAATGAGATCTTTCCAATGGTATATAATACGTTCAAAATAGATAAATAATGAATGAGAATTTAATACTCAAAGTGAGTTTGTTGGCAAGGAATTTGTAGAGGAAAGATGGGATTAAAAACTCATATAAGCTAGAATGATTTTTAAGATGTTAAGAATTTACTGGCTAGAGAGCTCTCTCATGCGTAGGGGTTAGAAATCCCAACCTAGCGGGTTGGGGTGCACTCGCATGACATAGGCGATGCAAATGCCGGATCGAAATGAACCACGACAGGCTTGCCCACTTTTGCTTCCACCTGATTTTTTTTTCTCTAAACATTAGAGTCTCTTAATTGTTTCAGTAAGGATATGAATAGATTAATTGCTTCTTTGGGTCTCGTTTTCAGGTTTGTGTAACAAATTACTCTAATTAATCAAGGGCTGCTGCAATGCGTAGATTAAAACTCAATTTGAATTAATTAATTAGATTATTTACCTTAAACAACCCTAGCATGGCACCGCTACCCCTCCCAAGCCCCTAACACCCTTTGCCCCCACCAGCAGCCACCGCCATCATCAATCCTCCCACTCTTTTAGTCACCCTAAACCCAACGCCCCTTTGCATCCTAATCACCGATTGATCTCCATACCAAAACCTAAACTAAACCTCCAACCTAACGTTGTCTTTTTAAAATGATTCTTGGAAGGATGGTTTGTTCAACACCTTCATAAGCTGTTTCTATCATATAACATCCATGGCATCATTACTCTTATAAGGAAGCAGAACATAAGGAACCTGATATTTGGCTTCTTGCGAATCCACCAGGACTTGAGTATCTCTTCGGTGATTTCAGCCATTAACATGATCACCATTGGCCCTAGACAACTGAAAGCTTTCCAAGCCTGTTACCCTGACAAACGTCTTCCCACTCCTCAACCTAAAAAACCTGCTAGTAGCCAATCCAAACCTCCTCCTTCTGCCTTTAAACATTCTATTAGAGATACCCGCTCTTATGCTTCAGTCGCTCAAGCCAAACCCGATACATCTATTGCCTTTAGCTTCCATAATATCAGCTCTCCCTCATCTTGGCTCTCTTATTCTTGCATGGTTTTTCTAAGGGACATCAAATTTCTACTTGATCTCAATAAGATTCTCAGGGAAAGAAATTTTAGGTTCTGAAATCTTACTGTGCTCGTAGATGCATCTGTTATTGTCTCCTTTTTCTCCTCTGATGCCCTTGAGGCTTTTATGCAATCCAATTGGGTGTTTCTTAATGACATTATTAGCAAGGTTTCAAATGTTGATGCTGACTTTATTCCCCCTATCATTTGACAAGTATTAGTTTCAAGGGCCTACCCATTAAGTACTGCCACGCTGATTTCCTGGAATCCTTATCTTCAAAGTTTGGATGGTTTATTGGTTTCAATAATGACTTTACTTCAGGAAATCACTTGGACATTGTTTAATGCCTGAGATCCACTGATCATAATTGTTTCTTAGACTCAATTAGAGTTAACATTAATGGGGTTGCCTTCGAATTGGATGTTATTGAATGTGAAGTCTGTTGGAATTTTGGTGACACCTTCAGCTCACCATCAGGCCTTTCAGAACGTGATAGCAACTCAGAACCTGACGAGGTCTGCCCTTCGGATTCAGCTACCACCATTGTCCCTTTATCTATCCAAATCACAGCGGATTCCCCCTTTTAATTGACAGGAGAACCAGATTGCTTGTGTCCATGGTCCGGAACCAAAGAAAAAGGGTAGGGTGGTTCTACCCGATGGTAAGGTTGGCTCTTCAATTTCTATTCCTTCCAGCTGTGATCGTAGCATCGATATAGTAAATACAAACTCCAAGAATTGGAAATCTTTGTATGCAACGAATATCTCCCTTTTCTGCCGACAAGATAAAAGCTACATGGTAGATTGGGAAATATATTGGTATTTTCAATGAGCAGGATAGCAAGATTGTCAAGGACAAAATTGGCTAGCTGATTTCAACCAATTAGCTAATCTTTTCCTCCGGGTTTCTACTTTTGGTTTTTTTGTCTTTGAATTTCTTTATTTGGAATTGTAAAGGGGATTTTATAATTGTGCAAAACAGAGGTTCATGAGGTCTATAATTGGTAGTCAAAAATTGCATTTGTTTGGTTTGATTGAATCTAAAGTTGAATCTGTCAGTGATTTTCAAATGCGGAACTATTGGGGTCATAGCGATTTTGGTTTTGTGGTCATTCCTACTGAGGGGTCTTCAGGAGGTATTATTTTCTTGTAACTCAGCCCCCATCTTCTGCACCCTTTGTGATTCATCTAATAGATAGGGATTGGTTCATTGCACTAATCAGGAAGTTGATTTATTCATTCTTTTTATCTATGCCCCGAACAATTCTAATGATAGAGCTATATTCTGGAGTAGTATATCGCCTATTATTTGCTCTCATCCGATGGTGTTAGTTTGTGGTGATTTCAATGAGGTCTTGAATCTGTCTGAAAGGTTCAATGGTTCTCTTTCAGCTTCTATCAGAAATTTCCAGGGGTTTGTGAACCATTATGAGCTTTATGATATTCCTTTGAATGTGTTGAGTTAAGTTTTGATTATCACAATAATTGACATTTATATATATATGAGCTTTATAAGTTAAAATGTTTTTATATTGAAAAAGCTCTTTATAGCATACTTGGTTTATGAGTTAAGAATCAACTCTCTTGGGCATTTTATCATAAGGATGATATAAGTACTATATATATACATATATATATTTGCTTATGAGATAAAAAGTTTGGAACATGCTCTACCCATGATGGCTTATGAATTGAAAGCTTATTATTTTCGGCCACATACTTTCATATACATATATGCCTTAAAGTAGACCCAAGGTTAGCTTATGACTTGAGAGTATTAAAGTTGACCTAAGGTTTGTTTATGACATAAGAATATTAAAGATCTTTAGGTTTGTTTATGACTTAAGATTATTAAAGATCTTTTTGGCATATATATATACATTTACCAAGTTGACCCCATATTAATTTATAAGGTGAAATGTTCTTAAGAGTTTACATATATATTAACCTTATATTTGACCATCAGATGAAATGCCTTTAAGAATATATTCGGCAACTTGTATACACCTACATTGATCTCATGTTTGATTATGGGGTGAGTTACTTTTGAGATCGTCTCATTCATTGACCTCACATTGACTTATAAGGTGAAATACTTGAAGAATCAATTCGGCCACAATGTGTACTTGTAAGATGAAAAAGATTTGATATCTTTTTAAGTACCACATGTGACATTATAACCTAAGTTTGTAACCTTAGCTACGTAAGTCTTCTTTCTTAAAGATCACATGTGTCAAAACCATATCTCAAAAGATCATCCTATATCTTTAAGCTATGGTTTTGTAACTAAGGTTGCATTTGCTTCTCACCTTCTACATTTTGTCACATGTCTTTATTCACCTATACTTTGCTTTATGGCCTTACGTAGATAGGTATCTAAAGTACAAACGGCCATAACACATATGACTTCAACGGCTACATTCCTTTCTTGATCACTTGAGGAACTTCAAATTCTTTCTTCACAAAGTGAAACCAATGACCATATGACTTGATGACAACGGCTAAAAGTGTGTCTAATGGCCATTTTTTCATTTGCTTATAAAAAGGAAGAAGAAGAAGATTTGAAGCAGTGGAAGACAATTCAAGAAATATTCATACTCAAGCTTTCAACTTATAAGTTTCCCATATTCCCAAAGAGTTCAAAGAGAAGAGAGAAAATCTTGTTCATTCATATATTCACATATTTTGGGAATTGTATTTTCACACAAGGTTATGTGAAGGGGGTGTTGCTTTGTTGGTGGTTGATAAATAAAGGTTGTAAAAGTTTAGTGCTTGAGCTTTGAAAAAGCATCGGTAGAGTTTGTTACTTAAGCTCCTAAAAGTAATGGTATTGAGTTTGTTACTTGAACTCATAAAAAGTAACATAGGCTTGTTTCCTGCCTGAAAAGGAAACATTAGTGGAAATCTCAAGCGGTTGGCTTGGGGACTGGATGTAAACCGGTTGGGTCGAACCAGGATAAAATTCGGGGTTTGTATTTTCTCTATCCCTACTGTCTTTATATTTTATACATTTAAATTCCTTGCAGTTTCAATACAATTGCTTTATTACTTAAAGTTATTTTTTTAAAGCAATTTTATTTTCACAAGTTTTATTATAGTTTTAATTCTGCATTTTTAATAAAACTTGTTCTTGTAAAAGAAACTTGTGTTTCTATAAAAAGAATTTTTTAAAAAGAGTCTGCAAATTTTTATTTTCCCTACAGTACTATTCACCCCCCTCTAGTACTGTAACTAGCCATTTGTGACCGTCAGAATGGAAGGCAGTACACTTGGCATAACACCCTTTCTTACTCCCGGATAGACTAGGTTTTGGTTAGCTCTGATGTAGTTAGCTGCTAGCCTTTTCTCTCATCTTCCATGGTTGACTCTTCACTTTCAAGTCACCTTCTGATTTTCTTCAACTCAGCTTCAAAGCCGAATGGGGGCCCTAAACCATTTCGCTCCCTTAACTACTGGTGGGATAATAAGAAGTTTCTCCTTTTTATTAAACACGAGTGGGATTCTATCTGCAGCGTTGAGCCTAACAACCCCCTTTCCCACAAATTAAAGCTCCTTAGGGGAAAATTGAAAGATTAGAATAAGTCAGTTTTTGGGAACATTGAGGTAGATATTTCTACCTTGGAATAACAGCTCTTGAACCTTACTTCGGATGATTTCCCTCGCCCTCTATCCGAGGATCAACAGCTGTCCTTAGCTTTATTAAGGTCGAAGCTCAGTGAAAAGAGAAGACATTGGGAATCCATTCGTCATCAGCAATCCAAAATTAAATGGTCTTTACTTGGGGATAATAACACGACTTTTTTTCACCGTTATGGTTCTACACTGTTTAAGACCAATAGAATTTTAGGCATTGATTTAGGGCAAGAGATTGTTTCGGACCAAGAGCTTATCAAAAGCCATATTTTTAACTATTTCAAGTCTCCATTTTGGGAAGAATCATCTATTCCTTTTCACCTTGAATCGTTAAACTTTCCAAGTGTCTGTTGAGTGAAATCGTGATTTAATAGCACCTTTCCGTGACGAAGAAATTTGGGATGTTGTCAAGTCCTGTGGTGAAAATAAACTCCTAGGTCCCGACAGCTTTAACTTCTTTTTCTATAGAAGAGCATGGAGCTTTATGAAGGATGAGTTTTTGAAAGTGGTCAACTCCTTTTATGAGAAGGGGTTCCTTCCTTCTGCTCTCAAAACCTCTTTTACGGTGCTTATTCCAAAAGTGGTTGGTTCATATGAATTTTGTAATTTTCGCCCTATTTAGCTAATTAATGGCATTTATAAGATCTTCTCCAAAATGTTATTTCGGAGACTTCAGATTTTCAGTTTGATTTTGTCAAGGGAAGGAATATTCATGACTGCTTATTCCTGGCTTCAGAGATTGTGCATCACCTCAGACTTAGTTGTCGCCCAACCTTTGTCCTCAAGTTGGATTTCCAGAAAGCCTTTGATTGCATTTCTTGGAGATACCTTCATGCCATCTCAGAAAGAATGGGTTTCAGTGATAAGTGGAAAAAATGGATGGCAAATTGTCAGGCATATTCTTTGACCTCAATCCTGGTGAACAGTTCCCTTATTAAACCGATTTATCTTTGAAAAGGTGTCAAATAAGGGGATCCTTTATCCCTCTTTCTCTTTGTTCTAGCAGTTGAGGCCTGAAGCAGTTAATTGATAAGGCTGTGGATTTGAGAATTTTGTCAGGTTTTCATTATGACTCTAATTTCCAGCCACCTGTGAGTGGATGACCTGAAAAAGGCGGGACGTGGCGAAGCGAACTGGGGAAAAATGAAAGTGTCGATTTGGGTGAAAAACAAGTTTTGTTTATCTTGCTTTAGGGAAAACCAGTCGTTTCTTTTAGAAATTCCTTTTGTAGAAAACGTTTTCCCGTTTTATTACTTAAAGACCTCGAAACCTAAATTTCAAGATCAGTGATAGAGTCGCCACTCGGATCAGCTCATCCAGGAAATTTCGGTACAGCTCCCTACCTAGCGTAGACTGCCGTGCCTAATCTAGAGATTTAGGGTTCGGGCAACTTACCTATTCAAACTCGAGCTTGTATTCAGTTTATAATTTATGTTACCATATTTATTCAATTTATTATCTTTCTCTACCCAGTTTCATTTATTTATCAGCCGATGCATAAGCAAATGATGAAAATAAATTGCAGAAAAATAAAGCATGCATCCAAAATATACAAAAGAATAACAGAGGCCGCTTATACAGCCAAATTGAATAAAAATAAAAACTCTTGTCCTCACGTTACAAGCGCCTAGAATACACAATTATCTAAAAATTACAGCTGCCTAAAATACACAAATTAATCTATTAATTAAACCAAAAATAATAAAAGGGAAAATAAATGCTGCAAAATAGACGGTGAGCACAGTTTATGTCACAAGCACGAATAGGACTCACATTAGGACAGAATTGGGATTTTTAGGAATGGGGGCATGCATTTAGGGGGTAACCGGGTCGACTCGGCCAGCTTGCTCGGTTAGACCTGGAAAACGGTTTTGAAGCACCCTGTAGATTTTTGTGCTGGAAAATAATTTTTGGAATACATTTAGGTCAATTTCATGCAAATTTCTATATTTTAGCGGGTTTGTTATTCTAGAACTCGGGATTCCGTTCGTGTGGGTTTTCCTAATTTTTACAACCATCTAGGGTAAAAAAGCGATAAACACGCCAAAAACAGTTCGAATATGAAAACAGCATCACGCGACGACGTCCGTACGGGTCGTTTCGTGACTCTGTTTCTCCTTGGAAGTTACAGCCGTATAGCCGTGCAGCTCTAATTTATATCCGTGCGGCTATGACCTCCAGAACCCGAAAAATGGTGTTCTCGTTTTTTTAAAAATAGCTATTTTGCTCGTTTTTGGTGTTTCCAGAAGATTTTATAGGGTTCGGGGGTCCGCTAATGCTAGACTACGGATCAGGTTCGGATCGAACAACCCTGGAATTCAGAAAATAAAATAAAAAAAAAAACCGAAAGCCTAACACCTGTACGTATAGAAATCCAAAAACCGAAGTTTAGTAATGTACGAATGTGTTTGGGCCAAAAACATCACAACAGAACGCACAAAATGGAAAATGGACCATTTTTGGCCGATCGAGGTAGTTTCGGGTTTCTGCCCCTACAAAACACAGCCTTGCAGCTCTGTTTATGCAAAGTCCAGCCGTGCGGCTGTATTCGGGGAAGTTCGTCTTTCGAAAATTTGAAAAATGAAGAAAATCACAAAGAAAGAGTAATGCATGCAGGTTTAAGGCCTCTTAGAGTTTA
Organism: Euphorbia tirucalli; assembly: GCA_039660915.1. Lineage (NCBI taxonomy): Eukaryota > Viridiplantae > Streptophyta > Magnoliopsida > Malpighiales > Euphorbiaceae > Euphorbia > Euphorbia tirucalli. The sequence continues at coordinate 48,473,106 of CM077636.1, forward strand.
CCTTGATGTTGTTTTGATGTGTTTGACGTCCAGAATCAGATTGGAAACTTGAAATGAACCTTGAATCCTCAAACGGCTGAAATTCTGAGACTAATCGGAATCGATCCTAAACCAATCCGAGATGATTTCGATTGATTAAGCAAAGGTCCAGAACACTTTCTTTGGAGCTTAGGTATCAGTTTTCATCTTAAGTCTTTGGCTTTAGTTCCTTTTCCTTGCCCTGTATGTCTCGGTCTCTACCTCCCTTTTTTCTCCTTCTGTTTTTCTCTCTTTTTTTTCAGACTCCAACCTCCTTCTCCCTTTTTCTGATTTGATTTTAGGTTTTTATATGTCTACGCCCATAATCATTTCACGAATTAAATGAGCCGTCTTCTTTTCTGCGAATTTTGGCCAAACTTTTCCCTTTTCAGTCAAGTTGCTCTGCTTTTGCAGAGCAACTTAATTGACCCACTAGAGCCTTACAGCTCTAGTTGTGGTAGAGTCATGCAGCTCTAGACCTACAGCCGCACGACTGTAGTTTGACAACTACAACCGTGCGGCTCTAGGTAGATCAGGGGCTAAAATTCAGGGAAAACAAATACTCACCCTAAACCTTAAAATCACTCGGAAGACCTTTTTGGGGTTTCGGATCAAGGATAGCTCGGTTTTTGGGACGTTTGAGATATCCAAGGCGACATTTTAGTCATTCTCAAGTCCGATTCATGTCTGTCTTCTCAATAGGTAATACAAGAATTCTCATCATAGAGATCAGGAAAAACCCATGCTTATAAGTTGCCCCTCGCGAGATCAAAGTTAATACAGTCGGGCTACTGCACTCGGTTCAAGTTTGGTCTCGTGATTGGGAGTGCAGTGAGAAAGAAGAAGGAAACATACCTGGCGTCCCTCGCTGGGGATGCTGGCCTTGGTTCCGAGTCGACTCTCTGTGGTGGATTGTACCATCAAGTGTTGCTTCTTCTCCGTATGGTGGAGTACCCTAACAAGATCTTCTTTTTTTCTCCGTGTGGTGGAGTTCCCTAACAAGCTCTACTTCTTCTCCGTGTGGTGGAGTACCCCAACAAGATCTTCTTTTTCCTTCGTATGGTGGAGTGGCCCCAATCAACTCTACTTCTTCTCCGTGTAGTGGAGTACCCTAACAAGATCTACTTTTTCCTCCGTATGGTGGAGTGGCCCCAACAAACTCTACTTCTTCTCCGTGTGGTGGAGTACCCCAACAAGATCTTCTTTTTCCTCCGTGTGGCAGAGTGGCCCCAACATACTCTACTTCTTCTCTGTATGGTGGAGTATCCCAACAAGATCTACTTTTTCCTCCGTGTGGTGGAGTGGCCCCAAGAAACTCTACTTCTTCTCCGTGTGGTGGAGTATCCCAACAAGATCTTCTTTTTCCTCCATATGGTGGAGTGGCCCCAACAAACTCTACTTTTTCCCTCTGTGTGGTGGAGTACCCCAATAAGATCTTCTTTTTCCTCCGTGTGGTGGAGTGGCCCAACAAGCTCTACTTCTTCTCCATGTGGTGGAGTACCCCAACAAGATCTTCTTTTTCCTTTATGTGGTGGAGTGGCCCAACAAGCTCTACTTCTTCTCTGTATGGTGGAGTACCTCAACAAGATCTTCTTTTTCCTCCATGTGGTGGAGTGGCCCTAACAAACTCTACTTCTTCTCCATGTGGTGGAGTGCCCCAACAAAATCTTCTTATTCCTCTGTATGGTGGAGTGGCCCCAATAAACTCTACTTCTTCTCTATGTGGTGGATATCCCTACAAACTTTGATTCAAGAGCGCGTATTTATTCTTTGATCGATAATTTTGGAAACAAAAATTTTTAACCCTTTGATCAAGAATAAATACGGCTGAGTTGTTTTACCCCTAGAACCTACAAAAGGCAAGAAATACCCTTCTCGGGATTATATTGGCGTGAACAAAAATTCTAGTAATTGGAGAATTTTTCATACCTGAGATTCAAAGTCGTATAGCTCTGATTTGCATATTGCAACCCTGGGGGTGCCTCTGGATTAGACCACTTCCACTTTAGGAGGGATCTCGGTTCGGGACGACTCGATGATGGTAGCGAGTGCCTGTATTTGGATTGATTTTGATGCATGTATGCATGAATGCGTGTATGTTTTGAGTGTATACATGTATACGACATGATGTTTATGCTACTGTTCTTGGTATCTGCACGAGGCTGTGGATGGGATTTATGGCTTGTGATAATCTTCTATGGTGGCCCAGATGGCTTACGGTGCTTCGCCCGTAGGGGGTATCTCAGTTGGGGGACCCTGATTTATCTAGGTTCTGTTCATTCTATCCGTCCTATCGAGACCAATGGATGTTTCTTTTCAGCTTGGGGCATGTTCCCATGTCATGCTTGCTCAATCTGGTACTCTTCTGACCTTTCTAATTAACTGGCTATTACGTAGATCTGGTTGTTAGGGAAGTTGGGCCCCTTGGTATCCTTCTATTTTATTCGTGATACGCTCCAAAATGCTAGCGGGCTTGGCATATCGATACTACAGATTTTGCTACCCGTTTCACCAAGGAATGGACTATTTGTCTGAGTGGGAGGATGGGAATTGGACCTTGTTTTCTGTATTGTGTGCTTGGACATAACACCCGGACCAGGAGTTGCCATCTATAATAGGAATTCCATTTGCGTAGTCGTGGGCTTGGATGCAGTGACCTACTGATGGGTGTTTATATGTAATGGCACAATGTATGCAGAATGAACATCTAAGCGGAAAACCAAACATGCATAATATCATTACGATGACATCAGAATGAATACAATAGGGAAATCGAAAGTGACTCTGACTTTGAACATCACTCTCTGCTTGTAACCAACACGTCCTTTTGATTTTCCGTGTCAGAAATTTTCTCTTGGCGCTTACTTCTTCTTCTTATTCTTTTCTTTTTTTTATGGAATGAAAATTCTGCATGAGCACTCCAGCCGAGTAGACCTCTTCGCACTGGCTTGTCTTAAGATTGGAATGTGTGCCTCAACATGTTTACTGAAGGTTATGAGAGCATTGTTCTTGATGATGCCTAGTGGCTTAGCTTTTACCTGCCCCTTAGTGTTAGATATTTATGTTTAGGTGTAAAACACTTCATTGAATCTGATTCACTATGTGCTGCAACCTGTATATGGACATTTATATGAAATGGCATGACACATGCATATTGAACATCGAAATAGAATATGAAACATTTATGACATAATAAACGTGAATGCATTAGGAAAATCCAAACTGTGGCTCTAGTTTTGATCAATGCCCCTTCTCGCTACCAATATGTCCTTTTAGTTTTCCACATTGGAGAAACTTTTTTTTCGTAAGGATACATGTGAGAGGATCACTAGTAAGTACTCACTTTTGTTGCAGCTGAGGACTGAGTTCTTGAAATGGTTGGTAAATGCAACCTTCCCTTGAATATTAGCACAGTAGGGCTTTCACATCTTCCTATTAACAGGAACATTGCATTCATGATTGTTGAAAGCTTTGAAAACCTAGTTGCTCCGACACTTTTGGTGAAGTCTGTAAGTATACAACCAAAACTTCCTCTGGTCTGGAACTGACTCAGTACATTTCTGATTATCAGGCTTGTCTTTCCACCAAAGTTAACTTCAATCTCTTTCTTATTCAGCTTGGTCTTTTCTTTTATTTTTAGATAAGAGGAAGAATCCTACCACCTGCCCTAAGCAAGGACTTACAGGGATAGGTGTCAGCCTTCTCCCTCTCCCTGTCACATTTTGCTTAACTGAACCCCTTATACTATCCTTTGTTAGGCTGAATGTTACTGGTAAATATTCATCCCTTTCACACTCAAATATTGACCTCTGAAAGTGTCTCACCAGCTCCTTTTTTCCCTGAAGCCTAGCATAGGCTATAGTGCGGACTTTGCTGGATAAGAAGGGTAGCCATCTCTTATTGTGAAATGCTCGCTGAAACTTGCATAAGGCTTTTGGGTTTGTGAAATTTACAAATGTATACCCTTTGTCCACTTTGTTTTTGAAATCAAAAGGAAGGTGCAAGAAATCAAAGGTTGACACTGATTTCTCATTATTACTCTCATTCTCTTTCATGCAGTGCTCATCCAGGAGTTCCATCAACAGTTTGCTCGCGTATCAGCAACCTTCAGCTCAGTTGAAGCAGACTTATATTCAGATCCTCTCTCTGTCATGAAATCAAGACCCTTCCTATAATCTGAGGATGCAAAATAATTAGCCTAGGAGTTCAGGTTGAAGAGAAGTTGCATAGGATAAAAGAGTGTTCCCAATCCGGTGCAAGTTGATGATAAACGAATACTGATTGAAATGGTGCCATAACCACCTACTCCGTCGCCTTTCTGGTGATGAGATGATACGATATGGAATAGCATTAGGGTTCAATTTCTTATTAGGAGCCATTGATGGTAGAAAATGAGGTTTCACAGAATCAGTTCAAGAGAGAAGATGAAAAGGGCAGTTCATCGAACAAGTGTTGTGCCTTACATATAAATGGAAGAGAAAGGGTGTTGAAGGTGTGGAGAAAGGTAGGGAGGAGAAAGGGAAAGAGCTTTGGGTTTAAAGATAGGAAAGTTCAAATATTTCACAGAAAGGGTGCAAGAATCTGATAATGATGGGAATTGGGATGGTGAGATACTCTAGTGTTAGATATAGCGGCCATGTATGAGAGAGAAAGACTCTTCCACCTGCACTGATCTCTTTTTTTTTTTAGAAGAACTAAATCCAAGCCTTAGCCATCTGTTGGTTCTCCTGTTGCATTCAAATTCATACATGTCATGTGTGTTTAATATGCTTTTAGATGGATAATGCATGCATAATGTCATGTACACATGAATGTCACATGAACAAGAAAATATATGCACTACAACTAAAAAACAGCTTTAGAGTTTTACCACATGAGGGGTGATGAAGGTCATTTGAATTTCCCATAGGTTAGAGATTTTGACGAGTTTGGGAATTTTAGCTTTAGGGTTTTGGCATGGGGTACTTTCTTGGATAGGGAATCAGGCTTGAGGCTTCATTTTGGAATTTGATTTTGGGCTCAATAGTAGCTTTTGGGTTGGAACAATTTGGGTATCATGCGTGCCATTCAAATTGTAATTTTGGAGTGGGGCCAATAGCATCTTGAATTATGATTTGTAAGGATTGTTGATTTGGATCGGTAAATGACTCGGGGGAGGTGATTCCATCATGTCATTTATTTATCTCACAAGCTCACTTTTCGAGAGAGAGTTCGGTCAGGATCCGATTCACTTTTAGGTTCCCTACAGTATTCAGACTGATGTCATGGATTTTGATATTATACGTATTGGATATGTGGATTCGGATGATCAAATGCATGCATAATGCCATGTACATACAATCGCCACATAATAAGAAGATAACAAAATGCATTGCATTCAAAAATAAGTTCAATACACCTTACAAGCAAAATGAGTCCCCTACAAGAAGGAAGTCTCTAAGGGTATTAATTTCATAAAATTTGATTATTCTCCTACCAGTCACCATTTTGGCTTCAGTATCACTACCCCACTCTTATCATATCAGACCTTGTAGTTCCTTATCATACTCTTCTCCCCGAGAAGATTGAGGAATTTCCTTGGCAGTCTCCCTAATTGCCCCTAGTAGCTTATCAGAGGCAGATGGGACTTTCAATTTCCCTTCGTTGATTAGCTTCTGGATCTTATTTCTCAAGGCAAAACAGTCACTGGTCTGATGGCTCGGCATCACATGATAGCTGCAGAAATTGCTCTTTTGATCTGGTGTTGGTTCCACATATGGCCTGGCATTTTGCAGCAGACCCTCCTTTTTACACCTGGCAAATAGTCTATTCAACGAGCGAGGCCCAAGGGATATGACTTTTCCATTATCCTTAGGAGGTAGGCTCCGGGCATGTCGTGGAATAGAGTCAGCATCGGCACTGGTCTCGAGGGACAACTTCAGTAATGCTTCATTGGTCAGCCTCGATAAGCCCAAGTCTTGGTGAGAGGGCCTTCCGAGGTGTCGAGGGTGAGTGTCAATAATCTGGGCATTTTGCTTCTTGCTAACATCGGCATTGAAGTCTGTATGTACCATATCTCTTATTTTTTCCTCTAGCTCCGCCACCCATGCTTCCAATTCAATGCACCTTACCGTTAGTCTCTCTATTTTGTCAAAATCACCCCCTAGCATTTCTCTTAACATTGCTGCTGCTTCGTCCCTGACTGCCTTTCAAAATCATGATGAAGCGATATAATCGTCTACAACATCCATTATGGTGTTGAAGCTCATTGGGTTGGTCATTCTCGAGATTCTATTCCCTTGATAAGAACACTTGTTAGGTCGACAAGCATATGCTGAAGACTACAAAATAAAGGATGATGTATGCATGAGTGTGTGACATAGTAGTGATTGAATGATGTCAGACGGATGGAAGCTAGAATGAAAATGACTTGTTTGTTTTATTTCTTTTTATTTATTTTGGATGTTCTGCGGATGCCCCAATGCTATGCAAAAGGTAATGTAAACAGGCCACGTGTGATCCGGCATGCCGGCAGAGGTTCAGTGCCTTCAGGGCACGTAGTGGATGTCATAAAATAGCCTCATATATGCCAACATACAGACAAGGTTTTGACACTTTTCAGGTCTATGAGGTGATATGAAATGGTCTCTTGGGGACCATCCCACGGACAGAGTCTTGATGCTTTTGAGGCATCCGTTATGAAATGATGTTATAGATAAGTCACGTGTAACTCAAGACACGGATAAAGGTTCGGCGTTCGTGGAACACCTTGCATGATTTGGTAGTGTCATGGAATGCCCCTGTATGTGTAGTAACTAGGTACTCATGGAATACTCCGAATGATTTGATAATGTTATGAGCAATCCGATATGGATCATGACACACAAGCAAGATCTCGGTATCCCTGTGACACCAATGATGGATGGATGAGATGTTGTGCAATGTTTATCATATGACTTCCCATACGAAAATAGATCTAGGCCATTGTGGTCCCTTAGTGAATGTTATGGTGTAGCGATACGGCCGAGTGCAAACCGGAGCACAGGCAAAACATGGGTGGTTTTGGGACACCCGATATGAAATGAGATGACCATGATGGGCATCCTTGAAACATCCTTTATTTAAATGGAATGAGATGGTTTGAATGAATGTTAATGTCACACAAAATGTAAATGGCTGCACGAATATGTGTTTAGAATGACATACAGGACAATGTCGTGCATGCAAGGTACGAATGCATACGTCACACAAATAAAGTGTCATGGCTACACAAAGACATGGTTAGGACATACGATACACAGGGTGATGTCTTTTATGCTTTATGGAAATGTCAACACACAAGGTATGTATGGCATATGAATAAAATGTCATGACTACATGCAGATGTGGTTAATGTCGGTGTTATACAAATGTCGATGTCTTTGAAAATGGCCGTATAAAAACGTGATTAGAATGACACACGGATGATTGTGCGTGTTTGACACTTCATGAATGAAAATGATAATGGATGTTATTTCTTTGTTCTGGACATGTTAAGGATGCCCAATGTCACAAAAAACAAAATGCAAAAGAAGTCGTGCATGAGCCGGCACATGGACGGTGGTTCAGCGCTTTCGGGACATCTAATGGGTGTTATGAAATGGTCACATGTGTGCCGCCACATGGGCAGAGTTTCGACGCTTTATAGGTCAAGGTGAAATGATATGGCATGGTCACGGGGAGGCCACTCCGCGGATAGAGTTCTGATGCCTTTGGGGCATCTAACATGAAGTGATGTTGCAAACAGGTCACATGCAAATGGAGACATGGACAGATGTTCGGCGTTCGTGGAACGCGCTGCATGATTTGGTAATGTTGTGAAGTGTTCCTATGTGCGTAACTAATCGACGCTCATGGAGTGTCTTGAATGAGTTATTAATGTCATGAAACAGACCCGATGTGGTTTGCGACATGCAAGCAGGGTTTCGGTATCACCGTGACACCAACAACAAATGGATGTGATGTGATGTTATGTTGTAGTGTGACTTGCTGCACCGGCTTGAACCTAAGATCGTTGTGATCTTCTAGTGAATGACATGGTATAATGGGATAGCCAAATGCAAACCGGTGCACAGGCGGACCACGGGTAGTTTGGGATACCCAGTATGGTATGAAATGAACTTATGATAGGCTTTCTTAGAACGTCCCTTATTAGGTGTAATGAAATGAAATGGCATGAACATGTATGTCACACAAAATGCAAGTGGCTACTGAAAAATGTGGTTAGGATGCATGACATACCGGATGATGTTGTGTATGCTTTATGGCAATTTTGGCATGCAAGATGTATGTATGGCACACAAATAAAATGTCGTGGTTGCATGAAGACATGGTAAGCATAAATGCCATACATATGTATATGCGTTAAAAGTGGCTGTATGAAAACATGGTTAGAGTGGCACACGAATGATTATGCGCGCTTGATGCTTTGTGAAAAGGTAAAAAGAAAATCACCATTCAAAAAACGTTAACACATGCAAAATATGCTCTCCCTTCCAACCTGATTTCTCTTTTTGATTTGTCTCACATTCTTCCTAGGCATTGGGTCTCTTTGGCACCAACGGGGGATACCATGTTGGTGTGCCCTAGTTCTTAGAGCATTGGATTCTTGTATTTTGTATTATACATTAAGACTTATTGTATTAATACATTATTTGTATCACATTAATAAAGGCAATTAATCTATTTCATTTATATCTTGTGCTATAATATGAGTAGAGTATCCATTGATTGATAATCATAAAACCTATCCTAGGTCTATTCTAATCATAGGAACGAATAGAACCACAGACTTATATATTCGATGACTATATGGCAATTCTTAACTAGCCATTGTACTTGTATAGTCAGTCATGAATATAGGTACATGTCGTTGACATGGGACTGGATCAATCCGCATAAGAAAGCCACATGGTTGTCTCGTTATAGGTCTTTCTTGAGTAGGTCTCTTTTGTCCTCAGACCAGATTTCATTATAATATCAATATGGAATCCGATTCACTTTGACATACGCCTAACAGGTCTGTAAAAGGATGCTAAATATGGGTATGATTGGGTGGACAGGTGAACGTATTGATATTGATGATGAAGTGATGGAATTGCCACTCGGGTGACACCGAGATGATATCACTGGCCACTTGATGAGTGGGACTGATAAGTGTATGGCCATGCCTAAATAAGTTGGCTGCTTATTTGATTAATCAGTCAACTCAAGATCCAGAAATATAATAAACAACAGAAGAGAACAACAGACACCATGCATCTTGTTTATTCATATCGATATCGCTAGGCAAATGACACTATGAGATTACTACTGTGTAAGTGTCTTCTAAAGGCTGCTGCATCTCTGTCTTAATTGGAGGCTGTAATAGTTTACTAGAACCCACTTACAGTCTGTGGGCCTTGGGCCTACTGCCAACATAAAGACAGACCCATAGGATCGTGCACATAGATCAACTAAGCCGGAACTTATAGAAATTGTATATGTAATATACATTGGAAGGAATGCGTTAATTAAGTAGTTGACATTCGGTGTCAATATAATTAAATAACATCGGGTTGAATTTAATTTAATTAATAAGTTTACATAATGTAATTAATTAATTTATCAATTAATTGAATTACATAAAGTAAACAATTAATTAAATAATTTTCCTAAGTAGGAAAATTAAATACATGTATTGTATTTACTTAAGTGTGATTTAATTTTATTTAGGAGTAATTAAATTTAGCCAAATGGAATTAAATTACATAGTATATACCTTTTAATTAAAGTTTATTTATGTAATTATAATTCTAGTGGGCTTGGGTTTAATTAACCTAATTAAAATCCAATTAGACAAGGTGTCTATATAAGGGCATACTTAAGGAATAAAACCCTAATTCAACCCTAATTAATTGCTTGAAATTTCAGCCACCAAGAGCATCCCCAAATCATCCGAAAATCCCAGCATTAATCCTCCATTCCTTCGCGTCTTCAGCTAGCACCGGTTCTCGCTCAATAGTTGGTCGTGCATCAGACTTTGGAGATCACAATTTCAAGAAACGATTCTGCAGCAGTCTCCAGAAGAGACGAATCTGGTGACTTAATCTCTCTCGATTCAAATTGGTTTTATTCTAATCAATGGTAATTGGACACGATAGGTGGATTCTAGGAAATTTTAAACTGTGTATTTTCCGCTACGCCATGTTATTTTTCTGATGACGAATCCCAACATACCAAAGGTGCACACTCAATTGTCCAATTTCAATTTTATGTCTTGGTAATCCTTAGGGAAGTTACTAAGCCATTACATGTGGGCCAAGGTCAAACCAAGGGTCGTATAGGTTCCCATAGCGAATATACTCTCCTCATCGTAGAACACGATGTAAGGTCATGCAGTGCTATGAGTGGTTTACCCCTTCGAGTGCCTCCAACCCTGGCGGTAGAGGTAGGTCACCTTCTTGAGTAAACCGGGCTGATCAGTGTATTTGAGGGGTTGAGAAGTAGAAAATATCATGATATGCAAGGTATTAATAAATATAGCATTTATAAATCGATAAATGAATACAAGCGAGGTTATATTTCAGTAGTTGCCTAAGATCTTTAAGTTTTTATGAAAGACTTTTTAAGAAACTTTTTATCCCCAGCAGAGTCGCCACTATGAGCAGACGACCTGAAAAAGGTGGGACGCGGCGAAGCGAACCGGGGAAAAATGAAAGTGTCAATTTGAGTGAAAAACGAGTTTTGTTTATCTTGTTTTAGGGAAAACCATTTGTTTGTTTTAGAAATTCCTTTTGTAGAAAACATTTTCATGTTTTATTACTTAAAAATCTCGAAACCTAAATTTCAAGATCAGTGACCGAGGCATCACCCGCATCAGCTCGTCCGGGAAATTCCGGTACAGCTCCCTACTGAGCGTAGACTGCCGTACCTAATCTAGAGATTTTGGGTTCGGGCAATTTACCTATTCAAACTCGAGCTTGTATTCTGTTTATAATTTATGTTACCATATTTATTCAATTTATTATCTTTCTCTACCCAGTTTCGTTTATTTATCAGCCGATGCTCAAGCAAATGACGGAAATAAATTGCAGAAAAATAAAGCATGCATCCAAAATATACAAAAGAATAACAAATGCCGCTTATACAACCAAATTGAACAAAAATAAAAACTCTCATCCTCACGTTACAAGCACCTAGAATACACGATTATTAAAAATTACAGTCACTTAAAATACATGAATTAATCTATTAATTACATCAAAAATAATAAAAAGGAAATAAATGCTGCAAAACAGACGGTTAGCACAGTTTATATCACAAGTACAAATAGGACTAACAGCAGGACAGAATTGGGATTTTTAGGAATGGGGGTATGCATTTATGGGGTAACCGGGTCGACTCGGCCAGCCGGGCCGGTTAGACCTGGAAAACGGTTTTGAAACGCCCTGTAGATTTTTATGCTGGAAAACAATTTTTGGAATACATTTGGCACAATTTCCTACAAATTTCTGTATTCAGCGGGTTTGTTACTCTGGAACTTGGGGTTTCATTCATGTGGGTTTTCCTAATTTTTACAACCAAGTAGGGTCCAAAAGCGGTAAACACGCCAAAAACAGTTCGAATCCGAAAACAGCATCGTGCGACGACGTCCGTATGTGTCGTTCCACGACTCAGTTTCTCTCTAGAAGTTACAGCCGTACAGCTATGACCTCCAAAACCCGAAAAATGGTTTTCTCATTTTTTTGAAAATCGCTATTTTACTAGTTTTCGGTGTTTCCAGAAGATTTTATAGGGTTCGGGGGGTCCGCTAATGCTGAACTACGGATCCGGTTCGGATCGAACAACCCTGGAATTTAGAAAATAAAATCCAGAAAAAACCAAAAACCTAACATCCGTACGTATAGAAATCTGAAAACTGAAGTTTAATAATGTACGAATGTGTTTAGGCCGAAAAACATCACAACAGAACGCACAAAATGGAAAATGGACCATTTTTTGCCATTAGGGCAGTTTTGGGTTTCTGCCCCTACAGAACACAGCCGTACGTCTCTGTCATGCAAAGTACAGCTGTGCGGCTGTATTCGAGGAAGTTCGTCTTCCGGAAATTTGAAAAATGAAGAAAATCACAAAGAAAGAGCAATGCTCGCAGGTTTAAGGCCTCTCAGAGTTTACCTTGATGTTGTTTTGATATGTTTGACATCCAGAATCGGATTGGAAACTTGAAATGCAGCTTGAATCCTCAACCGGCCGAAATGCTAGAACTAATTCGAATCGATCCGAAGCTAATGCGAGACGATTTCGATTGATTAAGCAAAGGTCCAGAACACTTTCTTTAGAGCTTAGGTATTAGTTTTCGTCTTAAGTCTTTGGTTTTAGTTCCTTTTCCTTGCCCTGTACTTGGTCTCTACATCTCTTTTTTCTCCTTTTATTTTTCTCTCTTTTTTTTTTTTCAGACTCCAACCTCCTTCTCCCTTTTTCTGATTTGATTTTAGATTTTTATATCTCTACACCCATAATCATTTCACAAATTAAATGAGCTGTCTTCTTTTCTGCGAATTTCGCCAAACTTTTCCCGTTTCAGTCAAGTTGCTCTGCTTTGCAGAGCAACTTGATTGACCCATTAGAGCTGCACACTTGTAGTTTAACAACTAGAGCCAACTACAACCGTGCGGCTCTAGGTAGAGCTAGGGCCGAAATTCACGGAAAACAAACGCTCACCCTAAACCCTAAAATCACTCAGAGGACCTTTTCGGGGTTTCGGATCGAGGATACCTCGGTTTTCAAAACGTTTGAGATATCCAAGGTGACATTTTGGTCGTTCTCAAGTCTGATTTGTGTCCGTCTGCTCAACAGGTAATACAAGAATTCTCATCATGGAGGTCGGGAAAAACCCGTGCTCACACCACTGTCTATTCTCCAATTCGCAGATGACATGATTTGTTTCCTCCCGGCTGTTGAAGAGGAAATTATTACTTTTATTCGAATTCTTCATTGCTTTGGAGCCATTTCTGGTCTCCATATAAATTATAACAAAAGTACACTTGCTGGCCTGGGCGTTAATGACGTTTTTACCACTCAATGTGGTGTAAGGTTTCCTCTTTCCTTATTCAATATTTGGGAATTCCTTGAACCTATAAAAAACTGAGATGTCAAGACTAGGAGCCTTTGATTCAAAGATTCGAAATGAAATTATGCATGTGGAAGGGTTCCTGTTTATCCTATGCAGGCAGGCTCATTTTGGTTAAATCGGTATTGAATAGTATTCCGGTCTATCTTATGTTGTTATTTAAAAAGCCTAGGGTTGTTTCTAATAAATTTCCTCTAGAAAGGGAATGTTGCAGATAGAGGTTTCAATAAAGTGAGTTGGAATACAATTTGCCTCCCCTATCATCTTGGAGGTCTAAATGTTCAGAAATTATACTTGAAGAATGCTAGCCTTCTTCTTAAGTGGCTGTAGAAAGCTAGAACGTCGGACCCTTCTTCGCTATGGTTTAGATATTATGTTCAGAGAACAGGTATGTCTGACTGGAATATCCTAAACATTTTTGTCCCTGATTCACCATATGGAAAGGGATTATTGCTGCTTGTTTCAAGAATGAAATAATATGGTCATCTTTTATCAATGGGGTGCGTTTTGGCTTAAAGGATGGTAGAAGTATCAATTTTTGGTTTGATTATTGGCTGGGTTCTGCCCCTCTAAAGGATATTTTTCCTCATTTTTTTGAGTTGGCTACAAATAAATTTTCTTCGGTCTCTCGAGTGTATGAAAAGATTTTTACTCATTCGGGGCGCCCGTTTTGGAAGCGCAAATGTGCCTTTTTAGACTGCAGTAGCTGCAGTCCCTCTTGGAAATCTTACTGCTGATTGTCTCTTCTGAGGGGGACCATTTTTCATGGTGTTCATTCTCTAACAGCCGGGACTCGTACATGCCTCAAACTTTCCTCAAGCAACTGTTCGATACCCAGGAGCCTTCACCTGTAGCTGTTCCATTTTTGGAGATCTATCAAGCACGAACAATTCCAAAAATTAAATTCTTCACGTGGCTGCTAGTTCACAAAAGGCTTCCATCTCGAGCAAGTCTTAAGCATTTTAATATTCTACCTCTTGATGCTATAACCTGCCCTTTCTGTCCCGAGATTAAGATGCAAGATCATGCTTTGGTGCATTGCTCAGTTAATTATAAAATTTGAACTGATTTAATTGCTTGGATAGGGGTTAACTTCACCATTCCTCACAGTGCCATGGATTTTTTCCTTCAATGGATTGGCTGTTTTAGAAGTGCTCGACACAAGAACTTCTGCAAATCCCTTTGGATCTCAATTTTTTAGGAAATTTGGAAGAAATGAAACAAGGCGATCTTTGATAATTGTCATGATTCGAAAGACATTCTCTATAATTGTATTTATCAGTCTTGGTCTTTTGTTAATCTTAGATCTAGATCTCTTAGTTTTTCAGCTACTGATGCTAGTGTAAATCCTGAATTTTTACTCTTGTAATTCTTGACCTTTCCTCAAGGTCCCTTTTAATGAATTTTTTAGGTAGTAGTGGAGTGGTGGGCCTAAAGGTGCCAACCTAGTTGGGATGTTTAACTACCTCTTCTCTTCGAACTCGTGTTGCTTATAAAAAAAAAGACTATTTACCTTGTTTTTGGGCGAGATTTCGTCAAGCTCTGTTTGCAATGAGTAAATTGAAAAGCTCAATTTAAATTAATTAGTTAATTTAGCCATGTTAATTAACTTGTTTGTGGAGAATTTTTTGGTATTCATTTTAATACTAATTAGGCATTTTCATTATATTTTCAATAACCAAATTAGTGGCTTTGAGTGAAATTTGTTTATTGACAATATCATATTTAAATTGGGTTGATTATCTCCGCAGTAGTTAATCATGCCTCCAACATCAAAGAATGGAAGCAAGGGACCTCAAAGCAATCTCATTCATCCGCAATGGCTAAAGGAAAGCAAAAAGATAGGGCTTCAACTCAAAAGAAGTAAATCCTTTTAGAGCAGCCCCATTTGATGATGGACAAGCACATGCTGAAAATGTAGATTGGTGGACTGTGTTGAATTGATTGGATACTTTGGGGAGGAGCGATAGGGAAATCCATGATTAGCTTAATCAGCAAATAGTTTTGCAAGAAGAACAAGCTACGCATAATAGGGATTAAAGACCTTTTTAGCCCCTGTGCTATCATCAGTTTGCCCTTTTGACCCCCTGTGCAATTGCAATTTCCCTTTTGTCCCTTGTGGTATGCAAAAACGTTCCAAATTGACACCTAGAAAGCATATTCCATCAGATTCCGTTAACAATTTTATCAACGGAATCTGACGGAATATGCTTTCTAGGTGTCAATTTGGAACGTTTTTGCATACCACAGGGGGTAAAAGGGAAAGTTCAATAGCACAAGGGCCAAAGGGGCAAACTGATGATAACACAGGGGTTAAAAAGGTCTTTATGCCGTGCATAATAGGAGAGTTGATCGTTTCATGCGGGCATTTGCAATATCTCATGGAACTTTTATTTACTCTCTGACAAATGATTGAGGGAGCACTTCTTTACTTTTCTTTTTACTTTTATGATTTATACATTTTTTGAAAGAAATGTATCTTAAAATATGAGGAAGGAATTTTAGGTCTAGACAAAGGAAATTTCAATTGATTAGTTAGGTGCATTTAATTAGAATCATGAAAATCATGCATTTTTTTTAGGATTCTTCACACAATTGATAATTAGGTTGTTTGTCCAATAGTGAAATAGGTTTAAGTCAATTTTGGAATTGGATTGGTTAAGTCTTTGGAAAATTATAATCTTCATCATTTTTGCATCTTTTATGCCAAGTGGACATAAAGGGAATTAGAAACAAAGCTTGTTGGTAGATTTGCTATAAGGATTGAGGTTAAGTTTTGTTGCATAAATTTCACTCTTGATTTGATTTTCATCTTGACAAAGTCTAGTTGTGGTTTTATTTTCAACAAATTTGTTAGCTAACATGAAGTAAATGAGTCTATTGCCAACTTAGGAAGGATGAGATAACTAGAGTCAAAAGCTTAATTCTATTATTTTGAAATGTTCATGGTTAATTGTGCTGAAAAGTTAAATATAAACTCAAATAAAAAATTGTCTCAAATTACCCTTAAGTCTTGGATTGGAAGATGGACCAATTCACCTTAAGCAAGGGATAAACGACCTTGTGTATGGAGAGTGGCTTAAGGGGAGAGCAAACTTCTTGAAAGAGACCTTTTTTATTCCTTGAAAAAAACCAGACCTATCGCATTCCAACACCTATGAGCTTTGAGTTGGGGGATAGGCCATTCTTACCTTAAGCAAAGAAAAAAATTTCTTTGTGTATGGAGCATGGTTCATGGGGAAAGTTTGTTAGAAGCAAGATATATAAATGTAGAAATAAGAAACGAAAAAGGAACATAATCATATTGATAATGTAATAAACTCAAATTACAGAAACAATGAATATACCTTGAACAGAAGAAAAAGAAAGAACGGTATGTTGAGGCTCGAATATAATCAGTCTCCTTAAGACAGATTAGTTTGTGTTGAACTTCTGCCTCACAGGATACAACAACAACAAAATCAAACGCAATTGTATGTTAGAAATATCACCACACTAGAACCTAGTAGTAACCTTGAATTACAAAAATTAGAGAGAAAAAACTTTCTAGAATTCTAGAATTCTCATTCTCAAAACAAAATGAAACTTTTGAATAATAAGGCTGTAGGAGGAGAGTTACAAAAAATAAATGGTAATTAAGGAGAATAATTCTCCATAAAGAGAACTAAAACCGAATTAATTGTATTTAATACAATTAATTTCCAGAAATATTTCTATTGAGAAATTCAAAAGATTATTTTAGAGGAAAAAATAAATGGGCCGGAGCAAAAGTATGCACGCCCAAAGTGGCCCATTTCAGTCCGGCATTCGCATCGCCCAGGTCATGTGGGTACGCATTGGGCCTTTGATGTTCTAGGCTTGAATTTGCACCCCCCTACAAGTACAAGAGAGAGCCTTTTAGCTAGAAATTCTTATAAACCTAAGGAAGTGTAATTCTTTATAAACCATTCACCTTTCCCAAAAAGAAGGGATGTCGGATTTGAGAATTTTGCAACTTTTTCCACTACAAAATCCTTTCTTTCAAGCTCACTTTAAGCATCAATTTCTCATTCATCCTTAATCCATTTTAGGCATATTATATATCGTTGGAAAGATTTCTGTGTTGAATACGATGACATAATTCACATTATTCGAATCGCAAACTAACCATGCTATAATAAAGCCTAAAGTTGATAAATAATCACTTTGTCATATGCCAATTTTTTCCAACAAAGTTACCCCTTTTTGGAGGCTTTTCTGATACTCCAAAAATTGGAATGTTGACTTTTCATTCTTAAAGTTTAAATTTTAATTAAGTTTGGTAAGTTTAATTGTGAATGAAAGCTTAATCGAAATCTCTAGATGTCCTTCTAGGTTAAATGATTCACTTACCTAAAGTTAGCTAGTTAAAAGAGTTGTGATAATTCTCAAATTACTAAATCTTGTGAATTTGGGTTAACTGCTATTTTGATGTCAGCTTGCTTGATTTCGAGTTTTTATGGTTAAGTCTATTCACTTGTGGCGTTTTGATACTTTGTATGGAACCTTGGCATTTTGAAACTTCTTATGGAACTTTGGCGTTTTGAAACTTCTTATGGAACCTTGGCATCTTTAACTTCTTAGTACGATCGATTATGGATTTACTTGGATTCGACCATATTCAATTTATTGCTTGGGATTAGTCAAGTTTTAGTTTTGCTTGAGGACAAGCAAAGCTCAAAGTGTGAGAAAGTTGTTAGCTTACATTTTTATGCATTTTTTAGTTAATTTTTGTAGTTGTTTTTCATGCATTCATGCATAATGTTTGGTATTAATTTGGTTATTTTTTTAATACTTGGAATCTTGGGCTTTTGGATGATTCTTGTGTTTAATAGGTCTTAATTGTGCATTTTTGGATGATTAATTAAAGTCCTAGTGCTTTTGTTTGTTAAAATGGACCTTGAAGAATGTATTTTTGAGCAAAACATGCTTGCTCAGCGAGTAAAATCTCCACTCGGCAAGCAAATGTACGAACGAAGCAAGAAGTGTACATTTTCTCCACTTATTCGGTGAGTAAGGTTTGTCTCCATTGCTTTTTATTCTCGTCCACACGGCAAGTGAAACTTGTCACTTAGCAAATGAATTTCGGGTTCAACTAAGTGTCTTCTTTTTCTACTTTGATTCAAATTCTAGTTGCTTGGGGCCTTCAATCACACTTCATATGAGATTAAAAGACTCAAAACACATCAGTTTTAGAGTGGAAAAAATGTGTCCATTGGAGAAGAATTAATACTCTAAGTGGATTCAACTTATTTCAAATAATTCTACTCGAATTAGGAGACCGTATTGGAGTATAATTCTCTCCCTATGAAAGCAGCACTAGGGGGCACGAATTGAGGATCTTAGAATCAGAAGAAACACAACACATATCACTCTTTGAGCTCAGGAATTGTCTAAGAAGAGAAAAGAGAAATCATAAAGAGAAGCAGCCAATTCCATACTTCACCTATGTCACCATTCATTCGGTTCCTTCTTCTAGTTTTACTTTCTTTTATTCTTATAATGTCATGAACATGTTTACTTTTATTTCTTTCATTTGTTTTAGTTTAGTTATGAACTAATTTGCCATAGCTAGAGCTATGGTGAATCCTAGTTTAATGCTTATGTATGAATCCTTTATTTTGCGATTTAAGTTTATATTTGTTTTCAAGAGATCCTGCTATCTGTTGCTTAATGCATATTGCTAGGAACCAACTTCAATATTGAATTGATGCATAATAAATACGCACACTATAGAAGCAAGTGCACTTCATCGCTCAAGTAATACAGAGTAAGAAGGATGTCGATCCCACAAGGACTAATTATGCTAATCCTAAACACAATCGGGTTTTTATTAACCTAGGAGAAGAGAATAAAATTATTGATTTTGGTTTGTGAATAAAAATTACTGTTGAAAACAATTAAATTAAAACTAAGAATGAAGTAGAGTTATATATGAGAAATTAACTAAGGCGTCCAGCTTCACTTAACACTAATTTCAGTAATACTTTAAGTTATGCAACTAATCCGATCAAATTCCAAAATGGCGATTTCCAAAAATAATCAATACTGGTTAGGGCTATCAATTCCAATTCTTAACCTCAGTTCTAAGCGATCAAGCCAGAAAGCATGAAGTATAAGAAATCCTAACACTAACTAGTGAGCCACTAGAGCAATGGTCATGCAAAAGTCGTGTTGTATGATTCTATTAATCTAGTCCTTTGGTCAATTATAGATTAACTATGAACATTGGAATTGATGGTCACGCATCCAAAGCATTAAACATACGCAACACAATATTGGAAAATAATTTGAATTAAATTGCATTAACTATAAAATAATTACATAAAATGATTGCTAAAATCCACCATAGCCTTAGCTATGGTGGAATTAGTTCATTACTAAACTAACAACACATAGAAGAAGTAAGGAAAATAGATTGTTTAGAAAAAACTAGAATCGAGGTGGATGACGGAAAGATGTACAGATCATTGAGGCGGAAAAGATGAATGCTCCTCCAACCCTAGATCCCAAGAACACGTTCTCCCAATATGTTCTTCCAAGAGGAAAAAAATAAAAATAATATAAAAACTAAAAACTAACTCTTCTACAGCTGAATATTTTTCTTTTAACCCTTCCCCCAAAACAACAAGGGAAAAAGAAACCTAATAAAAGTCTAATACAATTCCTTTTAAGAGGAAATAACTAAAAGGGACACTCCTACTTGGAAGAGGAGTCAACTAACAAGGAAGGAATCTCAGCAAAAAGATTTTTAATTCTCTTCTACTTAGACAAAACCCGCAGCTCCTCCTTGGCCCATCATAAATGCAAGCCCAAAACACCAAACCAGTTTAAAACTCTAAAAATAGCATTCCCTAAGGCATGGTCACGCTTTAGGACTGCTCCTAGACTATTTCAAGTTAATTCCGCTCCCTTATCATGCACTTTTAGCTCAATTTTCTTCTTGGGAGTCCTAATAAGGAAAATAGTACAAAGGAAGTAAAATACGCCTTTAAATAAATAAAAGCAACCCGAATAAAGCACAAAAACAAAGGCGAAATAAGCACATAAAATACACTTATCATGAATCCAATAAGTTGTTAATGGACCAAGTTAATAACTAGTGAACCTTCATGGCTAAACCTAATTGGACAAAAATTACTGTGGTTTATCGGTTAACCCGAGTTTTTCCATAGAACTTTATACTTCCTTAATTTAATTGCTTGAATGAACTAAGTTTAAGTAATTAAAATAAGAAATAGAACCAATGATCTGGACCATAGATATTAGTTTGATTAGGGAGAATCACCATCTCTTTTGAAAATAAATGGCTTAAATTGCATGCTAATAGCACTTACATAAATATTGGTTAGGTGAAACAAGATGCTCTAGTTTACATCTCATTGAGTGTTATCCATATTTCCAAAGTTTTATTTTAATGTTAAATTTCTTTTAGTTGTTATTTTAGTCTAATTAACCTTTCCGATTATTTAATTGTTTAATTAGCATAGAATTTTAATAGGTTCGATATATGTGTCACTAGTCTTTGTGGGAACAATACTTTGTTTATCACTTTATTACTTGATCACAATAGGGTGCACTTACTCTTTGCAAAGTATTTTATATGCTATCAAGTTTTTTGTTGATTTTTCGTTCTTAAAGTTAAAAATTTTAACTTAAGTTTGTTGAGTCTAATTGTGAATTAAGCTTTTGACTCTAGTTATCTCATCCTTCCTAAGTTTGTAATAGACTTATTTACTTCACATTAGTTAATAAATTTATTGAAAATAAAACCACAATTAGACTTTGTCAAGATGAAAATTAAATCAAGAGTGGAATTTATGCAACAAAACTCAACCCAAATCCTTATAGCAAACCTACCAACAACCTTTGTATCTAATTCCTCCTATTTCCACTTCGCTAAAAGATGCAAAAATGATCAAGATTAGAATTTTCCAAAGACTCAACCAATCTAATTCTAAAATTAACTTAAGTCTATTTCACTATTGGATAAACAATCGAGTTATCAATTGTGCGAAGAATCCTTAAAAAATGCATGATTGTCATGATTATAATTAAATGCACCCTATTAAGCAATTGAAATTTCCCTTGTCTACACTTCAAATTCCTTTCTTATACTATGAGATACATTTATTTCCAAAAATGCATAAATCATAAAAAGGAAAGAAGTGCACCCTCAATCATTTGGTGGAGAGTCGATAGAAGTGCCATGACATGCTGCAAATGCCCGCATGAAACGATCAACTCTCATATTATGCACATATTATTCTTGTTGCAAAACCATTTGTTGATTAAGATGATCACGGATGTCCGCATTGCTCCTCTCCGAAGTATCCAATCTATTCAATACAGTCCTCCAATCTACATTTTCAGCATGTGCTTGTCCATCCTCCTCAACTGGGGCTACTTCAAAAGGATTTGCTACTTCTGCATTACCACTAAGCACTTGTGGTGGCTCAACACCATGGTTAGTTCTATCAACCAACTCATAATTATTATTAAAGAAGTATGCCTTACGTAAAAATTCATACGTAAAAAATTCAGGAGCAACCTCTTTACAAGATTTAAGTTTATTAGAACTAAGCTTAAAATATATAGCAATAGCAGTCACAAAATGACCTAATCCTATAGCCTTCTCAGGATAAGAATGCATAGAAGCCGTAATACCAAAGACATAATCTGACATAGCAGGATGACAATTATTCAACAAGCACCATAACATAAATAATTCCTTTTTACTAACCTTGTCACTTCCAGCCCTTCCACTGAGACCAAATGTCATAAATTTATGAATAAGGTCATGTACTTGACTAATTACCTTACTCTTAAGCAAAATTCTAATATGAAATCTCTCTAAATTAGCCAAACCAGTTAATTGCATCCAAACATCAATGGCTTTAACAGAACTAGGCCAAGCAGAAATTCCATTTTTATCTAAACCCATAATATTACAAAAAAACATTATGATTAACACTATACCCATCTCCTAATAATATGAAATTAAGAGTATCTCCAAATTCATCATTGGAAACACGAGAAATAGTGATACAAAGTTCAAGCATAAGCTCCTCATAGTATGGAAAATTCAGTATTTACCAAAAAAACACCAAGATAATTTAGATAAAGAAGCTTCAATTTCCTCTAAAAGATCATACTTATCTAGCATAACTCTATCAAAATATTTAATAGGAGTAATTGCTCTCTTTCTTAAAACCACAAATTTTTGCCCTTCTTCCTTAGACTCTAATGGAAAGGGCCAATTAAATTGAGAAGAAAGAACACTTACTTGAGTTGAAGCCCTATCTTTTTGCTTTGCTTTAGCCATTACGGATGAATGAGATTGCTTTGAAGTCCCTTGCTTCCCATTCTTTGATTTTGGAGGCACGATTTTCCTTTGTTAATTAGATAAATTTAATTGAAAAAAAACTCTGCAAATAAGGAATTAAAATTGTAAATTTCGGCCGTGAAATCAATTCTACAATAACCGCAAATCGATTTCTTCATTCATTAGAATTAAAATTCATAAAACTAATAATAGCAAAATGAACTCAAAA
Organism: Euphorbia tirucalli; assembly: GCA_039660915.1. Classification (NCBI taxonomy): domain Eukaryota; kingdom Viridiplantae; phylum Streptophyta; class Magnoliopsida; order Malpighiales; family Euphorbiaceae; genus Euphorbia; species Euphorbia tirucalli. The sequence continues at coordinate 48,495,825 of CM077636.1, forward strand.
CATTCCACTAATAAATTGAATTTCGAAAATGGGTCTAAAAGAGTGTAAAATCTAATAAGCAATCAAAGCATCTCTAACCTAACTAATCAATCCAAATTAAATCCAAACTCTGCAGTAGAAATTATACCTTGGTTTACTCTATTCATGTACTTAGTTCTAGTAAATAAAAGAAATTGAAAAAAGCGAATTATTACTTAAATATGAAAACTAGAATTCCATGGAAAGCAATTGATCCAATAAAATCCTTAACTCATTCTCTAGATGAAAAACAAAAAATTAGAAGAGATTAGGAAAATAAAATCAAACTAGGCACAAGAGTGATCAAATGGCTGCTGCTGACAGCAACAGAGAGTAGCCATGATCACAATAGTGAAGTAAGGATTGGCAGTGACGTAAAGTGAATCGGAGCAGAGAGGAGAGGATAGTGTATGGGAAATCATGAAAATTTATAAAAAGGAGAAGAAGAAAATAAGAAGGGAAAGGAATATAAAAAGACGTTTGTGCCCTTCTTGTTGCTTAACGAGTATCGCATTTCACCCGCCCAGTAAACATAAAGAAAATTACGTACCTGATTAATATTGCATCCCCTCAGCGAATACCTCATTTCACTCGCCGAGCGGGTGTAAACGTTGATGCATATATGTAAAGGAGAGAGATGTACTCGGTGAGTCACCTTTTTACTCAGCGAGCGAGTGTGATATTTTGACGAAGATTATTTTCACTTGGTGAGTAAATTGCTGAGTGGTTCCTTGGGCTATGCAATAGAAAAGTTTATTCACTCACTCGGCGAGTGGACCGCTCTGCTAAGCGAGTAATTGCATTTTTCCTTTACTCTTCTTCACCGTTTGCAACACTTGAATTTCTTCCTCACACTTTATAACCACAAAATAATTACATCACTTAAGAATTTAAAAAAATAAAAGGAATGAAAGAAGGGAGATAAACTAAATAATAAAATAAAATAAAATGCTTATTGGGTAGCCTCCCAATAAGCGCTAAGTTTATAGTCGATTAGCTCGACATATCTTGATGCTCAATCTGGCTCAGAAAGGTTGAAGGCGGTGATGGAAGGACCAAATTCGCTGCCCTCATAGTGTTTAACCCGTTGCCCATTCACCTTAAATGGTGCCTCGCTCCCCTTTTGAATTTCTATGACTCCAGATGGAAAAACATTGGTAATTAGAAAAGGTCCGTACCACCAAGATTTCAATTTTCCGGGGAATAATCTCAATTGGAAGTCAAAAAGAAAGACCTTGTCTCCAATTTGAAAATCTCGGTGGACAATATATCGATCATGTCATTTCTTTGCACATTCTTTATAGAGTTTGGGATTCTCATACGCCCTTAGATGAAATTCGTCCAGTTCATTTAATTGAAGAAGCTGGTTTTCACTTGTAGCTTTAGCATCAAAGTTAAGAAATTTTAAAGCCCTATATGCTTTATGCTCAAGTTTTACCGGTGACATGCTTTTCTAAATACTATTTTAAATGGTAACATATGTATCGAAGTTTTATATGCAATCCTATATGTCCATAATACATCTTTTAATTTTAAAGACCAATCCTTACGAGATGCATTAACAATCTTTTCTAAGATGCTTTTCAATTCCCTATCCGAGATTTCTACCGCTTGTTTGGGAATGATAAGGAGTCACAACCTTACGAATTACACCATATTTGCCTAAGAGTTGATCAAATTGTTTATTGCAAAAACTTAGTAGTGTAGAAAACATACTATGCAAAGAACATGTGCACCCTATTGTAATCAAGTAATAAAGTGATAAATAGAGTACCGTTCCCATAGAAACTAATAATACAGATACAAAAAATATTAAAATTCTATGCTAGTTAGACAAGTAAATAATTGGATTTGATTGATTAAACTAAACTAATAATTAAAAAATTCAAACAATAAAATGGAACGTTGGAAATATGGGTAACAGTCAATGAGATGGAAACTAGAGCATCCAGTTTCACCTAGCCAATATTTATGTAATTATTCTTAACATGCAATTTAAGCCATTTATTTTCTAAGAGATGGTGATTCTCCTTAATCAAACTAATATCTTTGGTCTAGATTATAATTAGCTCTATTCCTTATTCTAATTATCTTAATTTGGTTCATTCAAGCAATTAAATTAAGGAAGCAAAAAGTTCTATGGAAAAACTCTTATTAATCAATAAACCATACTAATCTTGGTCCAATTAGGTTCAGCTATGCAGGTCCACTAGTTATTAACTTTGTCCATTACAACTGATAGGATTCAATATTGAAGTTGGTCCCTAGCAATATGCATTAAGCAACACATAGTAAAATCTCTTGAAAACAAATATAAACTTAAATAGTAAAATACAGAATTCTTACATAAGCATTAAACGAGGATTCACCATAGCTCTAGCTATGCCGAATTATTTCATAACTAAACTAAAAAAAATAAAAAAAATGAAAGTAAACACATTCATAACACTATAAGAATAAAATAAAGTAAAACAAGAAGAAGGAACCGAATGAATGGTGAAATAAATGAAGTATGGAATTGGCTGCTTCTCCTTACAATTTCTCCCTTCTCTTCTCTTAGAATTCCCGAGCTCAAAGAGTGATATGTGTTCCGTTTCTACTGATTCTTAGATCCTCAATTCGCACCCCCTAGTGCTTCTATATAGGAAGAGAATTATACTCCAATATGGTCTCCTAATCCGAGTAGAATTGTTTTAAATAAGTTGAATCTACTTAGAGCTTTAATTCTTCTCCAATGGACACGTTTTTTCTACTTTAAAACTGTTGTGTTTTAAGTCTTTTAATCCTATATGAGATGTGGTTGAAGTCCCCAAGCAATTAGAAGTTGAATCCAAGCGGAAAAAGAAGACACTTAGCTGAACCTAAAATTCACTCATCGACTGGACGAGAATGAACAGCACTGAAGACAAATTTAAGTTGCTGAGTGGAATGTGTACTCACCTAGTGAACGTAGAAAATCTACACGTCTTGCTTCATTCGAGCATTTGCTCATTGAGTGGAGATTTACTCACTGAGCAGGCGTGTTTTGCTCCATAATACATTCTTCAAGGTCCACTTTAACCAACTAAGGCACTAGGATTTTAATTAACCATAAAAAATGCACAATTAAGACCTATTATGCATAAGAATCATCCAAAAGCCCAAGATTCCAAGAATTAACAAAAATAACCAAATTAATACCGAACATTATGCATGAATGCATGAAAAACAACTACAAAAATTAACTAAAAAATGCTTAAAAAGGCAAGCCAACAATTGCATTAATATGCAATTAGTTCTTGTTAATTCTCATTAAATGGATTAATTCTCTATTAATCCTTATCTGCCAATTAATCTCTGAAACTTCCTATTATAGCCTATATGAAACTAATGTTTTCATTCTGTTTCTGACACTTGCAAAATTCTATAATTATTTTCTCTCCATTTTCGAAATCCATAGGTTGCTAATACTAGGTTCTAGTGATCACTCTACACACATTGTTTATGCATTGTTATATCTTGGGTGACAAATGTTCATAGCGAACAAATCCTATCTTAAGGAGACTATTGATACATGCCTCACCTATCCATCTCTTCTTTTGTTCTTTAATTCAGTGAAGGTTTATTTATATTTATCATGTAATCTGTATTTCTTTGTAGTTCAATTAAATTTGTTCTTTATTTATGTTCTGCTCTTATTTTATATACACTGATTCTAATGAATTATTTGATAATTAAATTGAAAGAAAACATAATGGAAAATAAGTTTGAGTTCGACATCATGTCAAGAATCAGAAAAGAGTGTTGAAAAAGTAATGTAACCAAACAATAAAAACCGATGTAGTCATGTGGTTGAAAACTCCCTTGAATTCAAGGCTAATTATCCCTTCAATTCTCCCGTGATTCGATGTCAACTTTGGACATAAAAACCATAAAAAGATATTTCTAAAGTTGATGATTTCATGCTCCTCAAATTGGCTAGCAATATAACATTCAATTCGACTTCAAATATAAAAGAACTTTTGAAACATAATTCTTAGATGGATTTAGATAATCTTTGCCAAAGAATTTCAATAAAAAATGGATGACTAGTCAACCTTCCAGCACATAAACACATTCCTAAAGATGTACAAAAGTCCCTAAGAAAATTAAAGTCGATCGGAAGTCGATTTATTCTTAAACAAAGTTGATTCGCATTGAAAGACCTGTTGGTTGTAACACGGGGTGAGTTGAATCGTAACATAGGCGAGTTATACCCAAAACAAATTGTTCTCTAATATCCTTTTTCAACTTGGGTGAGTTAAGAATTTTTAATCAACTTTGAGCTCCATTTGCTTCCTTAAATGTTAGGGTTGTTCAAAATCAATTCACCCAATCCAACCCAAGCCAACCTATGTATTCCTTATTTTAATTGTTATTCATGGGGTTGGGTGGATTTGAGCTAGATGAAATTAGAAAAAGTAATTGGGTTGATTAGATTAGGTTGGCTTCATATTAGCCATTATAACATTAATCATTACAACATTAATATGCAATATGTATTACTAATTCATCAATTATATATATGGGATGATTGGGTTAATTTTGGTTTAAAGCTTAATTGCTTACATTAAAATCATTTATTAATTGTTGCCTCTCTTATGATTCAATTAGAGTTCTATTTAGGTTTCTTTTTTTCATCTAAACCATCCTACCATTTTTAGCTATTTTCTACATTACCAATTTAATTTCTATGTATACAACATACAATAATTAAGGAATAAATATACACTAATGGGTGGCTCTTAGAGATTCATAAAAAAGTTTCTAAAAATAACATTGGCATAAAGGAAAAGAAATAGAAAGTAAACAAACAAAAAATAAAATGATTAGGATGTTTTTGCACGTACAAATGGCTCGCTAATTTTTTCAAACAACTACGACCACAAATTCAATAAATTAAAGATAGATATACAAACCACCATATAAAACAAAACAAGAAAATGAAAGTAGAAAGAAAAAACAAAAATTTGAGCAAGGTGAAAAATATGAAAGGAAGAAACTTAAAGCTAGCAGTAGTGGTGATATTTGTGATATTTTGTGCATTGGTTGAGAGAGTAAAAGGTGATGGTTTTTTCGACAATATTCTCGGACTTTCAGCAAATGTAGAAACAAAACCAAACAAGGCTTGTGATAAGAAATGTTATGATCAATGTATGTCTCATAAATTTGTCACCAAAAAGCTATGCGATGAACAATGTAAAAGTCAATGTACTTACCGAGAAGGTTTCTGGACTCAACATGGCAAGATAAAAAAATCAAATCATCTTTAAATTTCTTGAATGGTACTGTCAGAGATAATAAAAGCCATTCATAAAATGTTATTAATCAACTTAAGTTTTTGGATTTAGTGATTTCTTCCCACGGCTGTAGTTTCTGGTTAGCAATAGAAAATCACAAAAAATTCGAAAAAATTCAGAAAAATCCCAAAAGAATCAGAAAAGTTATAAAAGTGCATAAAAATTAGAAAATCATCAAAAACAAACCAAAATAATTTCATCTCATACATTTATGACCATAGATTTCTTTTTCGAGTTCCAAATCTCTAGAAAACCGACCCACTTCACATGCTAAATGTAAATAAACCGGTAAAAGAAACTGTGAAAACGAAATTTTTCGGATCCTTAAAAAAAAAAGAAAAAAAAAACCATGATTACCACGACTGAAATTACAGTCATAGGGATATTGTTATAGTCGTACGACTGTAATTGAAATTACAGTCGTACGACTATACGATCGGATCAGGTTGCAAAGCCCATACCTCTCAATTGAAAAAGTTGGCAAAATTCAGAGCAATTAATGCTCGTTTGACCTCCGCAAGCAAGAGGAAATAAAAGGCAGAAAAGAAGAGAGAGAGAGAGAGAGGACTTTTCCAACAGAAATAATTAAGAGAGAAATTGAGAGAGAAATTGAAGGAAAAGAAGAGAAGAAAACCCAAAAAAACTACCATCTTTCTTCTACTCCTTTCTTTCAAATTTCAATGTGTTAAAGCCTAAAATCTATTAGAAATCGTAGGTTAAACTTGTCACACAAAAACCAAATCAATTTCGGACCTTAAATTCATATAAATCCATGACATTTTGGAGATTTTGAAGCAATTTAGAAGGGATTGAGGTGTTTCCAGCGGTCATTCCTATAGTGGATTAGCGCCACAGAGGTAAACACACTTCAAACCTTATATTTTGTTGCTTTTTCTGGGTGATTTGGTGTGTTTTTTATGCATAAAACTCATTTTCTTTGGCTTGCTGCTTTTGGAGATTAAGAATAGTCGTACGACTGTTCTCGTGAAAAAGAACAGAGGCACGACTGTAATTACAGTTGTGCCACCTAAACAATAGTTATACGACTGTTCTTAGTTTCCCACTTTTTCCCTTTTCATTTAAATAAAGTTTTGGCGATTTTCTGCTATGGAATGAACTGTAATCGCACGACTGTAGTTACAGTCGCACGACTGTAATCCTCGTTCAGTGGCAGAAAATCCAGAATAATCCACAAAAATCCCCAAAAATCATAAAAATTCAGAAAAACCAAAAAATCACCAAAAATGAAGTTTGTTGTGTTCATTCACGACCTTAGATTTAATTTTCAGTGTTATTGCATTTAGAACAATGCCATGACGGAGACCCGATTCTCCCGAAAACCGACCCACCTCATATGCAAAATTAAAATAAACCGGAAAATGTTTTCAAAACCTGTTTTCTCACAAAACCAAAATACAGGGACGTTTCAAAATGTTTTCCAGGTCTAATCAGACCGGCTGCCTAGCCGACCTGGTGATCCCCCTAAATACATGCCCCCGATCTCTAAAATCTCCAATTCTGTCCTACTTGAGTCCAATTTATGGTGTGCCATAAACTGGGCTAACCATCTGTTTTACAGCTTTAATTTCTTTAATTTCTATTTTTAATGTAATTTATAGCTTAACTCGTGTATTCTAGGCGATTGTATTTTTTAGATTCTCGTGTATTCTAGGCGCTTGTAATGTGAGGTCGAAAGTTTTTATTTTTATTCGATCGGGTTGTAATAATTTAATTATTTACCACTTTACTTTTATTTTATGTGTATGTGAGTCGCATGGTTTAATTTAATAAGATTGACTTTAGATATATAAAATGCCTTCAAAGAACATTAGTCGTATTTATTTTGATTAGACACGAAATAGGAGACTTGTCCAGACCTCGATCTCTGGAAAGTGTGGCAGTTCCCGCTTTGGTTCAGCTATACTGTAATTTCCTGGTTGAGCTGAGCTGGGTGGTGACTCCTACACTTTTTATCGAGATTTAGGTCTCGATTCTTTTACGAAATAACTATTTTTCTAAAAATGAATTTCCATTCTAAAAACCCCATGCGAGGGAGGGGTTTGCCTGAAATTAAGGCACCCCTTTCGAAAAGGAGTCCGCGTTCCGTCGAAAACATCGTCAGCTCACAGTGGCAACTCTGCTGGGGATTTCTTACAAAATTTTTTCTTAAAACTTAAAAGAATTTGACAAGCCCTGAAATGTCTAATCAAAATAAGGCGGATGATTCTTGTATGGCATTTTATTTGTATTTTTAGTTAGACATCCTTGCATTAGGTTAAGTATCCAATATTTAGCCCGCTGAATTGTTGAAGTGTCACCTTTGTTCCTCATGGTCTTAGGGGCACGGATACGAAACACCATCCATAGTCTCGTACGAACCCCTTCGTTCGGACCCTTGAGTGGGGAGAAGTGAGGAGTATATTTTGCTATGGGAGCCTTGATTTTAACCCGACTTGGACCAAACTCATATAGGCAACCTTAGTTGGATTCCCTTAGGATACCAAAATAAATTGTATGAAAATTATAAATTGTGCCTTCATCATCCCCGGTTGATGATCAAAGAGAACCCCACCTAGGACTTGGTTAGAATTTTTGAGACCGATCACGTTTGGAGGAATAAGGTTAGAGGAATACGTTCTATATGCAATATGCTACCTGTCTCTTGTTTCTTCATAACACACCCTCATCAACATTTTTTACAAACATGACATACTACACGCAAAGCATTTGTGTGATACTAACTCATATCTTCTGTACAGCCACTTGCATTTTTTACGTGAAAATACATTAATCACCCGTGTGACATTTACACTAACTACATTTTTTGCAGCCATGCATTTCCTCATTGTGTGAAAAATTAATTCATGTGCATCATTTGAATGTCATAAGCACTAACCGATTTCCTCTGTAGCCATATGTAACGCGTGTCATGCATAAAACATTCGTGTGAGCCTTGAACAATCCCATAAGGGTCACACACATCACACCGCCTACCAAGTAGGAAATCATTTAGGTGCTCCACGAGTGCCGAAAAAATTCCATTTCATGCATTAAGTTTTCTAGGTGCTCCACAAACGCCGAAAAATTACATTTCATGCATTAAACCATTTAGGTGCTCCACGAGGGCCGAAAAAATTCCATTTCATGCCTTAAATTTTTTTAGGTGCTCCACGAGCGCAAAAAAATTCCATTACATACACTAAATCATTTAGGTGCTCTACGAGGGCTGGAAATTCCATCTCATATATTAAATCATTTAGGCACTTTACGAGCACCGAAAAATCCCGGCCATGTGCCACGCGCACGTTTGTCTTATGTCACAACATAAAAAATCAAAGTGCTCCTTGAGTACCAGAACTTTGCCCATTCACCAAGAACGCATTCGTTTCATATCACGATTTGGAAGCCAAGATGCTCCCCAAGCATCGAAATTCCATTCGTGCACCAAACACGAGTTCATTTCATATCACAATATTAAAACCCAAGGTGCTCCCCGAACACCAAAATCCCAACCGTGTGCCACAAACACATTCGTCTCATGTCACAACATGAAAACCCAAAGTGCTTCCTTGAGAGCCAAAATCCTGCCCGTTCACCAAGAACGTATTCATCTCATATCATAGTATAAAACCCGAGGTGCTCCCTGAGCGCCGAGGCTTCATCCATGCACCAAGCACACAATTCTTGATTCACAACCTACCCAAGTAGGAATTCATGCACACTTCATCACCCGATTGGTCGATTGTTCAAGGTTCACATTACAAAGCCATTTCATACGACATCCATATATCATTCATCCGACATGCCATGCATACATGCATATCACCTGGAGTTCATAACTCTGTGGGTGGTCATCTTTCACTAACTGTGGTTCAATACGTTTTATAGTTTGGCATAGATCGGGACACAGACTTATGAGAGTAGAACGCTGTGATTCATTATCCAGTGAGTCTGAGGAGTCTGTTCGGTTCAGAGAGGTTGGGACTGAATCCGGGTCAAGTGCTGAATTTTTGCCAGAGCTCGAATTATCACAACAGAGCTTTCAGGAGATTGCCATCACACCAGACACTGCTGCCGCCATGCTGGCCACTACTGCCTTTCGGGAGTTCATGAATTCAGATGAATTCAAAAATCTCATTAAGAGTCAGGTTCAGAGTGCACTAAACGAGTCGTCTACTCAACGACCAGAAAGGACTATCCGAGAAGAGATTAGTGGGGGAAGGCTGAATGATGGGCTGTCAGATGCAGAGGAAGCTCGGGGGGATAATACTGAAAGACCAGTGGAGTCTACCTTGGAGAAGAAAATGAAAGAAATGGAGGAATTCATGGCAGAAATACATGCACTTATGGTCGGAGGAATTGAGATGCTGCTGGTGGGCTTCTAGATGCCTATAATTGCTCCCTATGTTGGGAAGAGTCCTCCTACGGTGCACTTGAATCAATATGTATGAATCATGACAATGGCTGGGCTTACGATAAATCAGTTGGTGGGGTTATTTCCCACTACTTTAGAAGGCGGAGCGATCACCTGGTATAATAAATAGTCGAAAAGTGTGCAAGGGGACTGGGATACATTGTCCGATGCATTTATAAAGTACTTTAGCTTCAACACTCAACTGGAAGTTAAGCTACAAGACTTAAAAGCTGTGAAGCAAAAGCCTAATGAGTCCTTCTCCGCGTACTACCAAAGATGGATGGATAAGATGATTCTTCTTCATCAGAAACCATTGGAGGATGAATTGATCATAAAGCTGATCGATGGTAGTTTGGAAGTTTATCGAAATTTAATGAAATATCACAAGTTCTAGTATTTGGTGGAAGTGCATGAACTGGCCCGAAAGGTGGAAAAGTATGAGATTGATCCTGCCCAAAGCAGTTCCGGAGGGGGTAATCGAAGCCAATCATATTCATTGGGGTACAAGAACAACAGCAATTCTGCAGCCTCTTGCTCAACTAATGTAAAGCTGAGTCAGCCTACTACCCCAGTTAAGCAAGTGGAGGTAGCAGCAGTAGCACAAGGGGTGAACCAACAGGCGACTGGGAAAGGAATCTCTCCATGGGAGGATTCTCTAAGGCGGATCTTCTTAAAATGTAGAAATTTGGGCATTCTCCAGAGCTTGAAACCGTACACACCCCCGGCCGAGGCAGACAAGAACAACTTCTGCTCCTATCATGTAACAAAGGGGCATCAAACCAATGAATGCCATGCCTTGAAGAAGGCAATCCAACAGCTGATCGATGAGAAGAAGATAGAGGAGCCTCGCCCTAAGCCTAATGTCCAGAACAATCCATTACCTCAATTTGAGAGAAGGTCAATGTGGTACAATAAGGATTGACCCCTAACTTTGTCATTGCATAGATTGCCAAAGCAAACCCGGCGATACAGGTAGTGGTGGGTGAAGAAGCTGAGCTGACAGCGGAGGAAAATAAGCTTGTCAATTTGGATGATATTGAGTTAGATGATGACATCGATGAATTTGAACTGATGAGTAGGCCCAAGCCCGAAAGCCAAACAAAGCCTGTTTATCCCGTTTGCATCAAGAGCGGGATGTACATAAGGAAAGAAGATGCCTCTGTGAACAATGTCATGAGGAGTGGAAGAGTATACCAACCCGAGCTACAGTGGCTAGGGGAAGCCAGCAAGAGAGCCGAAGCTCTGCTCTAGGAGTATGTACTATTTAAGGTGGAGGAGAAAGAAGACTTGGTAGTGGAGCAGCTGAAAAAGATGCCTGCACGTGCATCCGTGTGGCATCTACTAATGGAGTCCCAAAGGCACCGAGCTGTAGTGGTTAAGAAACTCATGGAAATGGATGCAAGTCCACTGATGTCCCCCGAGGAGGTGTGTATGGAAATTGGAAGTACAAAGAGTCAGCGATCCAACAGTCCCAAGGAAATCACTTTCACCAATGATGACATGCCACTGAAGGGAGTTAATCATAATCAGGCACTGTACTTAAAAGTCGAGATGATGGATAGAATTTTTCCCTACGTGATGGTTGATGATGGCTCAACATTGAACATCTGTCCCTTGAAAATACTCCCAAGCCTTCACATGAGTGAAGAGGCACTCTCGAAATCCAGCACAGTAATCCACGCCTATGATGATTCAAAGCGCTCTGTGATCGATACCTTTGAAGCAGAAGTGGTGATTGGAGAAGTAAGATCTAATGTGCTGTTTACTGTCATCAATATCCCGATGACGTTTTCTTTGCTCCTGGGATGACCTTGGTTCCATGCACTGGGAGGAGTACCTTCGACTTTGCATCAGAAGGTGAAGATTCTAATAAGGGAGAAAATTGTGACTCTTGAGGCTTATGAATCATCTATGGTGGCAGCACTGAATTCACTCGAGTAACCTCTGACTGGCTTTCAAATGGCAGTCATTTCAAAACAGGAGGGGAAAGACTTGGTGTTCTCTCCATGGATCCATAAATACTTTCAAAAGCAGAATTTCATTCAAGGAGAAGGGCTCGGAGCAAATCAGCAAGGGATCACAAAGTTTGACATCGGTGCGGGCCAATCACACCGCGGGGGACTTGGGTATAAAGGAGCTGATAAGAAAGAAGTGCCCAAGTTAAAGAAAGTCCATCTCCTAGATACATTTGTCCAGGCAAGTGGCAAGCCATATGACGGAAATCCTGAGCCGATGATGGTTGAAGGGGAAACAGTTCCTGGGTTTGAGATATTTGCTGACGTCGTTGATTTCTCTAAGTGTGGAATTGGTTCTCTTGATGAAATGCTTAAGCCTGAAGCAATGACCGAGATCATCATCCCTACAAAGAACCAAGTCGAAGTAGTGGCCCCTGTTGTTTTGGAGGAAAAGCCGAAAGAAGAAGATGCAGATGCACTGGTGGATGCCATTACTAAGGCGTTTTCGGCCCTGCTGAAGAAAGGTTTGAAGGAGTGCCCTGTGAAAAAGGAAGTTGCCTCGGAATAAGCTGATTTGGTGGAAAAAGCCGTAGCTGAGCTCACCTGGATGATGCCAAGGGAAAGGCGAAGAAAGGAGAAGATGTACCATCAGAGGCACAGAAAGAGACTCTGGAAGCTGACCTGAATGACCTGTTTAAGGAAGGATCTGCTAACCTTGAAGACCCTGCTGCTGAAGACCCTCCGCATGTGGAGGAAGAAAATGACTTTTATGTAAACATTTCTTCTGTATTTGATGTGAACAATTCCTTCTATAAGGCGATGAATGCAATGAAATCTAACTTTGCTTATTTATGTGATGTTTTTCCTAATGGCTCTGTGCATACATGCAATCATTCATTCAATGTGCTCAGCATTCATGACACTGCATTACATGAAATTAATTTGGGTACAATTGAAAATCCTAAAATGGTATCTATCTCCAATGACCTCACTCTTGAGGAAAAGAGAGAACTAATAAAAATACTTAAAAAACATGTGGGAGCGTTTGCCTGGTCTTATGACGACATGCCGGGGGTTAACAGAGGGATATCAGAACACAGAATCCCAATAGATCTCAAGTTCAGTACGGTAAAGCAGAAGCTCAGACGTCTATGTCCAGAATGGGCTGAGAAAGTCAAAGAAGAAGTGGCAAAGCAGATTAAGGCTAACTTCCTAGAAGTGGTGGAGTATCCAGAATGGCTAGCCAACATAGTCCCAGTTGCCAAGAAAGATGGGAGAGTCAGAGTTTGTGTGGATTACCGAGATTTGAATAAGGCCTTTCCAAAGGATGATTTTCCACTCCCTCACATTGACGTTCTGATCGACAATGCAGGAAGGGTAGTTATGTACTCATTTATGGATGGCTTCTCAGGATACAATCAGATTTTGATGGATGTCATTAACAAGGTTAAGATAGCCTTTATCAGCGAGTGGGGGGTGTACTGCTACAGGGTGATGCCCTTTGGTTTGAAGAATACTGGGGCAACCTACCAGAGAGCTGTTACAACACTGTTACACGACATGATCCACAAGGAGGTCGAGGTGCATGTTGATGATATGCTGGTCAAGTCCATGACCGGGGAAGAGCACCCTGCTATCCTGGATAGATTCATGACCAGGATTGAAAAGTATAACTTGCGACTCAATCCGAAGAAATGTGTGTTTGGAGTAATGTCGGTCAAACTATTAAGGCACATTGTCAGTCAGAAAGGGATTGAGATAGAGCCGAACAAGATCAAAGCCATTCGAGACATGCTGGTGCCTAAAACAGAAAAGGAAGTCAGATCATTCCTGGGGTCACTTCAATATGTCAGCAGATTCATCGCCAGATTAACAACTATTTGTGAGCCTATTTTCAAGCTACTTTGGAAAGAACAGCTAGTTGTGTGGAACGACCAGTGTCAAGTTGCATTCGATAGGATCAAAGAATACCTAATCAATCCTCCAGTGCTGAAACCCCCAACTCTGGGAAAGCCCTTAATATTGTATTTAGCCATTGAAGAAACCTCCATAGGGGCAATGTTGGTCCAGGAACAAGATGATAAAAGAGAGCACGCTATTTACTACCTTAGTAAGAAGCTGCTGGATTATGAGACCCAGTACACCGTAGTGGAAAAGACTTGCACCGCTATGGTCTGGCTGACCAAGAAATTGAGACACTATTTCCAATCATACAAGATACAAGCAGTGGCAAAGGTTGATCCAATGAAATACTTATGCTCTGCCCCATCTTTAACCAGAAAATTATCCCGATGGTTGCTTTTGCTGTCAGAATTCGACATTGCATATGTGACAAAGAAAGTGATCAAAGGAAGAGCAGTGGCCGAATTCCTAGCAAATCAGCCGCTCAAATATGATTATATGGAGAATCTAGAATTTTCGGATGAGCAGTTGGCCATGGTGGATGTAAAAGTCAAAAAATGGGTTATGCACTTTGATGGAGTTGTGAACAAAAGGGGAGCAGGTCTCGGAGTAATCATTATAACTCCCGAAGGGGAAATAATTCCCTTGTCAAAGCGGCTGGAGTTCCTGGTAACCAACAACGGGGCAGAATAGGAAGCATATTTATTTGGCATTGATGCTCTTATCACACTAGGGGCAAATGATGTGACCATTGTTGGAGACTCACTATTGGTGATCCGCCAAGCCACGGGTGAATAGGAAATCAAAGAAGAATCTCTTCACCCATACTTGGAGACTTTATGGGAGTTGGTGAAGGTATTCGGGCACACTGAGTTTAGACACATAGCCAGAGATGATAATCAGATGGCTGATTCGTTAACAACCTTATAGTCCATGTGGGAATGACCTCAGAAGGCACTAATGCAGCCTTTGATCCTCGAGAACACTAGAACACCATTCCACCGTTCTAGCGATGTCCTGACCCTGATGGCAGAAGATAAACCCTGGTACCAGGACATAGCTAATTTCTTACAAAATGGCCAGTATCCCGAAGAAGTAGATTCATCTGATAAGGCCACACTAAGGAAATTAGTAGCCTAGTTCAGATGGTTTGATGGACAACTCTTCAGAAGGATGGAAGATGGATTGTTGTTGAAGTGTCTGACAGAAGCAGAAGCCAAAAAGGTTATACAAGAGATGCATTTTGGGATCTGTGGCCCACACATGAATGGCCTAGCTCTGGCGAAAAAGATTATGAGACAAGGGTACTTCTGGCTCACCATGCAAACATATTGTGCCGAAGAAGTGAAGAAGTGTCATGAGTGCCAGATCTATGGGGATATCAGCCATCTTCCACCTATGGAGTTACAGAATCTCATGACCCCTTGGCCATTCTTGGTTTGGGGTATAGACATAATCGATGAGATTCGGCCTCCAGCATCAAATGGCCACAGGTTCATTGTAGTGGCGGTGGATTACTTTTCCAAATGGGTTAAAGCCGAGTCTTATGCCAAATTCACAGCTAGGAACATGGCTAAATTTATAAAGAAGCACATCTTCTAGAGATATGGCGTACCACACCACGTGGTAACTGATAACGGAGTGCAGTTCCAAGGAGCCACAGCTGAATTGCTTGAGGAGTATAATGTAGGGCATCGCAAGTCTTCACCTTATAAGCCACAAGCCAACGGAGCAGTGGAGGCAGTGAACAAGTCTATCAAGAAGATCTTATCAAAGACCACTTCGACATACAGAGATTTGGTAGATAGATTGTTGTATGCTTTATGGGGTTACAGAACCAGCGTCAGAACACTGACAGGGGAAACGCCGTATTCACTGGTTTATGGGATGGAAGAAGTCCTTCCCATTGAAGTGGAATTGAAGTCCTTAAGAACCTTCTTGGAAGCTCAATTGCCTGAAACAAAGTGGGTAAAGGCGAGGTTTGAACAGCTAGCTATGGTCGACGAAAAGCGCCTCAAAGCTTTAGATCATCTACAGATGTACCACCAAAGGATGGCTAGGGCCTATAATTGACGGGTTTGTCATCAGAAGCATCCTTTAAAGATGGGAGATCTGGTGTTGAAACAGATGAGACCAACCAATACGGATGCGAGGGGCAAATTCAGACCGAATTGGGAAGGGCCATATGTGGTCAAGAAAGTACTTTCCAAAGGCACGGTGAAGATTATGCACATGGACGGCAATGAGTTCACTAATCCGATCAACCAGGACCATCTCAAATGCTACCATGTGTAAAATAAATAAATAAAAAGAAGAAAAAAATGTCTGTTAAGTTGAAAACCCACAAGGGCGACTTAAGCAAAAATTAAGACAACGAGAGGTAGTTTATCAGCCAGAAAACCTGTACAGGATGGTTGATAACAGGAGTGAGTTCGTTCAAGATATGTACCAATTTTTGGTATTTTTAATTGTTATAATAATTGAATTTCATTAATAAATTGCATATTGCTCAACATATTGCATGAATGTTTGGAGTATGTTACATGATTCATTAATAAAACATCTGGATAAACAAAGTCATTTATACGCCTAGGCATACGAATTGTGAAAATTGCATTAAAAAAAAGGAAAAAAAAAAGAGTAAAAAGAATAAAATATATACATGTAATAATCAAAATCATGTCTCTCTAATGTCTTTCTCTTCTTGACAGGAAGTGATTTTGCAGCCTCAGAAGAAGTCAGCCAATGGGAAGTCGCATGATCACGCGCCTCATGGGTCGGCGGGTCCTTAATCTCGACCAGCCAGTGCTTATACTAGTCATCTGTCTCCGTGGGACCAAGGAAAGCATAGCTTAACGTCACATGGCGAGTATTGTTAGCCCAACGGAACCTAATGTGGTCTAGCCAAGAAGCAGTGTACTCCTCACAGGTGGTGACACAAGAACGCGGAGGGATACTCTGTGGATCACCATACTGCAGACATAGGCGACTCAGAGAATAAAATGTCACCCTGGTCAATCCCAACAACTGGACACCATGTGCCCACATCTCTATAACCACGTTGGTAATCTTCCACCAGGGGCAAACCCATCTGATCCGATCGTCAGTCAGGTGAGCCAACCAAGCAGCCCATTCATCGGCAGATATGTCAGTGTAGGAGTCAATAGAGAAGCCTCTTTCCTTGAAATTAGCTGGGTGGTACTTCTTAAAATTCCCCCTCAGAATCTTAAGAATCGATAGTTTCTCCAAAAGCCAGATCTGCAACATGGTATGAAGCAACAGTTAGAAGCTCATTTAGGTGCCAGAGTGCACACAAGCCAGTAAGAAGAATTACCTGGAGCAGTATAAGATGGAGACCGACATAGAGGGAACCGCTCATCTTGGATGCATGCAGGTTGATAAGGGTCTCGGCAAGTGAAAACAGAGCTGGAGATGCCCCAACAACCATCTGAGGGATAAGGGAGATAGTCCTGAAGGAGGCAACCCCATCACTAGAATCACAGAAGTATCGGCTCACCAGTAAAAGGCTAACCATCTAGCCCAGCCGACATGATCCCTAGGGGCATTGATACACCACTCCAGTATGGATTCCAAGCACAGACCAGGAGAGGAGGGTTTGGCAGAAAGAAGAGCTTCCACCACGGGATTGGGAAGCCCAAACAAACTCACCAATGAATGAATGTTGCTGAAGTTGAATTCGGGAATTGCAATGTCGATCCCTTTATGACACGCGATATTCAGGATGGCACTGAATTCCTCATACAAGAGGCAAAGCTCTTAGTGCGAGAAATGAAAGACATTGTCCACCGAATCCTAATAGCGATAGTAGGCATTCAACAATTCACTGTTCCATGGATGTTTGTAATAGGCTTTAATGTTCCACAACCCGAAAGGCTTCAATTTGAGCCAATCGGAGTCTTGTAACGATTCTAAAAAACTGTAAAAGCTTGGATGAAAGGAAACAAAAATTGAAAAAGAGAAAAGAGTGAATTCCTAAAAATAGGCAAAATGAAAACCCATAATAATATAAATGAAGTTCATGTTGTGTGCAGAAATTCAGTATAAAAAAATGTGTAATACAAAACACCCTATCTAGCTCTCATCCTCTCCCTCCTCAGATGACTTAGACTCACTAGGATGCACTACTGTATAGGTGTCGAAGTTAGCCTACACTCTATTCAAATCAGCCTGCATCTGGCCTAACTGAGCCTGGTAATCAGCCCGCACCTGAGTCAGCTCATGAGTCGCAGCTAGGGCCCGAGCCTCAGAAGTAGCCGCCTGCCTAGCCTGTTCTTGCAGCATCTGCACCCGAGTCTGCAGAATGATAATACAAATAAACATGCATACATGCATACATATTCATTCATGCATTGCATAAATCACATGAAGAAACAGAGATTACAGAATACTTACAACCCAGGCGGCATTGTCCTAAGTCATGAAGTACTCTAAGCCTAAATACTGCTGTGCCATGTCTTGCGCCTGTGCCCGAGGGATTTGTTTAAACTAAAAGGGGGTGAATAAAAAGAGCACAAAAAAAGATAGAAGATTTACATAAGTGGTGTCCTCTGGGGCGAACATGATCTGATGATGGCGATAAGCAGGCAGATCCCTAAAAGCGCATCCGCCATCCAAGCCCATCAAATTGAAGCTCGTCCACAATTCTGTCACCAGCCGAGCCTCTACCACTCCAGCCTGGGAACTGGAAGCTGTAGCACTGCTAGAGTGCACAGGATGGCTCCTGTCATGAATAGGTACGTGTCCTTCGACAGTGGCCGTCTCTGTATCCTCATCTCCTGGGGCAGACTGTCGAGCGGAACTCGACCCCCTACGTCTCTTGGCCTGCAAGTGAAGGGATATTAGACAAAAAAAAACCAAACGATAAAGCAACAATGAATAGAAGATACCTGACAAGGAAGAGCCGCCGGCAAGTTGCCCCGGACGGGTAGTAAGCAATCACGAATAAAAGTCGAGTAGTCACCGTCAACAGAATTGGCTCTGTATCCATCCCCGAAAATGTTGGGGTCCTCAGCAGGATTAGCAAAGTGAGGCCAAAATAATGTACGGGGGAGCGGTGGAGGAACGAACAGGCCAGCAGGGCTGTTTATGTGGTCAGCTAGTCGGAGACGCTTGCCCAGATACCACTGTTGGGACATAGGGCACTCCAGGATGAGCCGACGATCATCATACCGCAAGGAAGCATGCACAACAGGAGGCAGAGCTCCCTGACCTCGCCATGGAAAGTGGTCAAGCTGCAAAAGCACAATCACAGAAACAAAGATTTTAGAACAGGTAAGTAAATACTAAAATTAAATTTTTCTTACTAACGAGAATTAGTTTGCTTACCCTCTCCCAGGAGACCTCTCGAAGACCCTGCCGGATCTCCACCAGATCATGGCCAATGCCATACCATCCCTGCGTCTAGGTATGCAGAATAGTCGGGTGCTCCTCACCCTGTACGTCTCTCAAGTCTGGTGGCTCCAGGATATGGTGCTCAAATAACCAGATCTAAAATTAATAAAAGAGTTAAAAAAAGAGGAAGAAGTGTAATACCAGTAAGCCGAGCCAGAAGCCCAGGATCTCCTGCTGCCTCCCCCTGGCACACAGGTCTAGTCTATAGTACAGCTGCCTAAGCGCAGCTCGAGCCCAATCTAAAGTAGGGAAGGCGGCCAGGTCCACCAAAGTCGGGAGCAGAGTCATGTTGCAGGTACTCTGCCCAGTGGGAAAAAGGGTGCAAGACAATAGGACTAGCACATAAGCCCGAGCATACCTCTCTACGTCCTCCTCCAATGGATCTGGACGAGCAGCCTAATATGCCTCCACCTGGGAGCACAGTACTTTCCCCTTTTTAGGGGAATAGCCAATCAACCGGCTAACGTAGTCATTTGATAGCTGCTGTCGGGTCAGGTAGCAGTTGAACCTGCTCGGGGTCCCGCCAAAGCCAAACCCAGTAATCGCCACAAAGTCCGATGGGGTAACAGTGAGCTCGCCCACGGGAAGATGGAAGGTATGGGTGGTGTAGACCCACCTCTCACACAATGCCGTCATCACGGCATGAGTAGTGTGAGGTGTGGTCTCCGACAATGATAGAACAAATGCCTCTAGGCCCAAGATCCTAATTCGGGCTCTCACAGACTCGGGAAGCTAGCCCTACCAAACCTAGGGCAGGGAGAGGTTCCCACAGCCAGAAATCTCCCTATCCTACGCACCCAGGAAGTACAATGCATACATATTTAACATTATTTAACGCATACATGCATCATCTTAAAAAAAAAACTGCTGGAATGCTAACTACAGTCATACGACTGTAGGAACACTTGTACGAGTGTTCATTCCACACTCGTACGAGTGTTCATCTTTCCCTCGGGCAGAAAATTTCAAGTTCAATTTTTCGTGATTTCTAACTTGTTTTTCCTAGATTCTTGTTCCTATGAACTATAGGGGACCCCTAGCATGCATTATACTCAACCAATTCATCCAAAAGGCAGTAAAACATGTAAATCAATTCGGAAAATACTTAAATAAAAATTTCAAAAAAATTCAAAATTAAGGACGGATTCAGATTCTAACCTGGAGAGAAGATAAGTGGGAACCCATCTCCAGCAAGATGGGGATCTCCGACCTGAAACGGACTCCAAAATGGTTCGTATAGTGCGGGTGGCCGTACCCGTCCATGACGCTCATGAACAGAATATCTTGCACACTACCGGGTCCCTGAATCTAGTTGGGAGTGAGCTTTCTCAACTTCTTATCGAGTTTCTTCAACATCCTTGCAAATTTCAGGTTTTGGAATGGGTTTTTCTTGAGAAAAAATGGAAAAGGGGAGAGTGGAAAATGAAAGGGGTGAAACTCCCCTTTTATTTTTCTTTGCCCGTGAAGTACAGTCGTACTACTGTAGTTGAAATTCAAATACAGTCGTACGACTATAATGAAAAAAGGGGGGGGGGGAATTTTCTTTTTATTTTATTCTATTATCTTTAATTTCTTACTTTATTTTCTAAACCCTATTTTATCTCCAAACATTTAACATTCCCAACGGGAAGATATTTCAGTGATTTTGCAGGGCCAACACGCCCACGACCAATTTTTTCAACTACGGTCCGCCTCGTCTAGGGGCACAAAACCTAAGGAAATCGTGGAAAATCCACTATAAGCATAATCTCATACATTATATCATTCCACAAAATTGCATTCTCGACGTATCCCGTATGCCAAGTCATACAGGATCGTCTCATTTTTCACAAATCACAGTCCACCACGACTTTAAAAGGGAACCCAAAATTCAATCTCGGTATGTCCTGTGTGCCAAGTTGCACGCGAATATCACACACTTCACAAATTCAGTCCTACAAGACTATAAAAGGTAACCAAATTGCATTCACCTCTAGTTATCCTTGATCGAAGGGGTAAAAATTTTTTTTTCAAAATTATCGATCAAGAAATAAATACATTCATCAATTACACATTACAAGCATTATGGCTCTGTATGGTAGGTCATACATGACCATCTGACTCCAAAAGTCATTTCTTCCCCCGGCGTCATCCTTACGTGAAAATCATCATAAGGAACTGCCTGACCCCAAAAGTCATTTCTTCCCCCGCCGTCATGCTTAAATGAAAATCATCGTAAAGGACCGCTTGACTCCAAAAGTCATTCTTCCCCGGCTTCATCCTTACGCGAAGATCATCGTAAGGAACCGCCTGTCTCCAAAAGTCATTTCTTCCCTCGGCGTCATCCTTACACGAAAATCATCGTAAGGAATTGCCTGACTCCAAAAGTCATTTTACCTCGGCGTCATCCTTATGCGAAAATCATCGTAAGGAACCGCCCGACTCCAAAAGTCACATAGGTTTAACACACGAGCCACACACGTGTTTATCATCGTGAAAATTTGTGTTCTTTGTCGTGTACCTAAATCCGCATCGAAAATCGGACTTTAGCTATATGAGGGCCAGCCTGTGAACACGGAATTTTTTGGATCCTTAAAAAAAAAAAGAACCATGATTACCACTACTGTAATTACAGTCGTGGGGGTATTGTTACATTCGTACGACTGTACGATTGGATCAGGTTGCAAAAGCCCATACCTCTCAATTGAAAAAGTTGGCTAAATTCAGAGCAATTAATGCTCGTTTGACCTCCACAACCAAGAGGAAATAAAAGGCAGAAAAGAAGAGAGAGAGAGGACTTTTCCAACAGAAATAATTGAGAGAAAAATTGAGAGAGAAATTGAAGGAAAAGAAGAGAAGAAAACCCAAAAAAACTACCATATTTCTTATACTCTTTTCTTTCAAATTTCAATGTGTCAAAGCCTAAAATCTATTAGAAATCATAGGTTAAACTTGTCACACAAAAACCAAATCAATTTCGGACCTTGAATTCACATAAATCCATGACATTTTGGAGATTTTTGGACCCATTTTGCAACCTTGACTCATAAAGAAAAAGAAGCAATTCGGAAGGGATTGAGGTGTTTCCAGTGGTCATTCCTACGGTGGATCAATGCCACAGAGTTAAACACACTTCAAACCTTCTATTTTGTTGCTTTTCTGGGTGATTTGGTGTGTTTTTATGCATAAAACTCATTTTCTTTGGCTTACTGCTTCTGGAGATTAAGAACAGTCGTACGACTGTTCTCGTAAAAAAGAACAGTCGTGCCACCCAAACAATAGTCGTACGACTATTCTTAGTTTCCCACTTTTGCCCTTTTCATTTAAATAAAGTTTTGGCGATTTTTTTTTAAGGAATGAACTACAGTCGTACGACTGTAGTTACAGTCGCATGACTGTAGTTACAGTTGTACGACTGTAATCCTCGTTTAGTGGTAGAAAATCCAGAATAATCCACAAAAATCCCCAAAAATCATAAAAATTCAGAAAAACCAGAAAATCACCAAAAATGAATTTTGTTGTGTGCATTCATGACCTTACATTTAATTTTCAGTGTTATTGCATCTAGAACAATGCCACGACAGAGACCCGATTCTCCCGAAAACCGATCCACCTCACATGCTAAATTAAAATACACCGAAAAATGTTTTCAAAACGTGTTTTCTCATAAAACCAAATTACAGGGACGTTTTAAAATGTTTTCCAGGTCTAACCAGGCCGGCCGGCCGGCCTGGCTGACCGGGTTATCCCCCTAAATGCATGCCCCCGATCTCTAAAATCCCCAATTCTGTCCTACTTGAATCCAATTCGTGGTGTGCCATAAACTGTGCTAATCATCTGTTTTGCAGCTTTAATTTCTTTAATTTCTATTTTTAATGTAATTTATAGCTTAACTTGTGTATTCTAGGCGATTGTATTTTTTAGATTCTCGTGTATTCTAGGTGCTTGTAATGTGAGGTCGAGAGTTTTTATTTTTATTCGATCGGGTTGTAATAATTTAATTATTATTTTATGTGTATGTGCGCCGTATGGTTTAATTTAATGAGATTGACTTTAGATTTATAAAATGCCTTCAAAGAACATTGGCCGTATTTATTTTGATTAGACACGAAATAGGGGACTTGTCCGGACCTAGATCTCTAAAAATTATGGCAGTTCCCGCTTTGGTTCAGCTACACTGTAATTTCCCAGTTGAGCTGAGCCGGGTGGCAACTTCTACACTTTTTTATCGAGATTTAGGTCTCGATTCTTTTACAAAATAACTAATTTTCTAAAAATGAATTTCCATTCTAAAAACCCCACGCGAGGGAGGGGTTTGCCCGAAATCGAGGCGCCCCTTCCGAAAGGGAGTCCGTGTTCCGTCGAAAACGTTGTCCGCTCACAGAAACTATTTTCAAAAATGTATTTTCTCATGAAACAAAACATAGGAACATTTCAAAACCGTTTTCCACTTCTAGTCAAGCGAATTAGCTAAGTTTACCCGACTACCCCCTAAATGCATGTCCCCAAATCTCTTATTTCCCTATTCTGTCTATTTGAGTCTAACTTGTTGCATATATTTGTATTAACCTTTGTTTTGCAGGAATTTAATTTAGTTTATTTATTTATTCCAATTTTAACTCATTAGATACTCGAGTAAAATAGGCGATTGTACCCCGATCCCTAAATTATACAAATGTATCCCCCAGAATAGTTTTGATGTGATTAAATTGGGTTGTAAATAATTTATTTATTGCTTTTATTCGTATGTACGCTGCATGATTAAAGCAATGGAAATCAACCTTAGAAAAAATGAAATGCTATCAATGAACATTGGCCAAATTTATTTTGATCAGACATGAAATAAGGGACTTGTCCGGACCTAGTGTGAGTGGATGACCTTTTTCAGAACGTGGTGAAGTGAACCAAGGAAAAAAAGAAGTGGAAAAGTTTAGTGTTTGGATTTTGAAAACGGGGTTTAATGATCTTATTGAGGAAAACCATTGAGTTGTTTGGAAATCCCCTTTGTAGAAAACCTTTTCCCATTTTATTACTTAAAGACCTCGAAACTTAAATTTCAAGATCAGTGACAGAGTTGCTAACCGGATCAGCTCATCCGAAAAATTTCGGTATAGCTCCCCACCAATTGTAGACGCAGTACCTGATCCAGAGATTTAGGGTTCTGGCAACTTACCTATTCAACCTCAAGCTTGTATTCATTTATAAGGGCATATGACAATATTTTATTCACTTATTATCTTTCTCTACCCAATTTAATCCTTTACTACTAGCCCATGCTCATTCAGATGACAAGAATAAAGTACATAAAATTAAAGTGTGGAAATATGAACCATACATCAAAACCAAAAGGCAAAGAAATAGAGGCCATATTACAACCTATAAAAAGAAAAAAGCTTTCATGCTTACCATTACAATCGCCTAGATACACGAGAATCTAAAAAGTACAATTGCCTAGAATAAACGATTAATCTATGAAATACATTCAAAATAAAAATAAGGGAAAATAAAAGCTGCAAAACAAGTGGTTAGCACAGATATATCCTAAACACACATAGGACTCATTTTGGACAAAACGGGGAATCTTAGAGATTGGGAACATGCATTTAGGGGATAAGCGAGGAGTCTGGGTGACTTACTCGGTTAGACCTAGAAAACAGTTTTAGAAACGCCCTGTAGGTTTTTGTACTTGAAAATAGTTTTGGAAAAAACAATTTGGCTCAATTACATTCAAATTTCTCTATTTAGTGGGTCGGTTATCCTGGAACTCGGGGTTCCGTTCGTAGGGGTTCCTAATTCAAACATCCATCTAGGGTCTAAAAGTAGTAAACATGCCAAAAACAGGTTTGATTTTGAAGACGGCATCATGCAACGACGTCTATGTGGGTCGTCCCGTGATTTTGCCTTTTGCCCATCACTACAGCCATGCGGCTATATTATAGTCATGCGACTACAAACTACAGTCATATTACTATATTGAATACAGTCGTACGACTCTAGTTATAGTCCCACGACTATAGTGCTATAGTCGCACGGCTGTGATGAACAGTGCCTGGCAATGATTTTTTTCGTTTTCTAAAATTATTTGTTTCAAACGATTTTGATGATTTCTAGGGATTCTGGAAATCCGAGGATCCGTTATCACCTGACCGAGGATCCGATTAAGGATCTAGCAACCACGAACTTAGAGAATTAAAACCAACAAGACCCTAAATCTCACTTCCGTATCAAAGGAAATCTGAAAACCATGATTTTATAGTGTACATATGTGATTTGACCGAATTGAATCATGAAAAATCATTTAAAATGGAAAATCAGCTGTATTTGATCGAATTTGGGCTCTTCGGGCTTCTTCCCAGAAGAATACAGTTGTGTGACTATAATATACAGTCGCATGGCTATGTTCCAGGCGACTATAGTCGTGCGACTGTAATTACAGCAGTGCAACTGTAGTTGCACGGACAGTTTTCCGGCTAAATTTTTAAACACAGAATTACAAACACAAACCAAAACGAATCAAGTTTTAAGGCCTCTTAGAGTTTACCTCTTTTGCGTTCCAGTATGCTTGATGACCAGAGTCGGATGTGGATGTCAGAATCAGCCTAGAATCTTCGAATGACCCAAAATTCTCAAACACACGTCTTGAATTGACCCGACCGAAACCGAGAATGATCTAAGCTAGTGACATGCGACTAGGAGTTCTCACACTATGTGTTTCACCCCCGTATTCTCTCTGTGTTTTTGGTTTTTGTCGATTTTTCTTAGTTTTCTCACCTTTCTCTTTCTAAAACTCTACTTTCTCTCACTAGAATGCTCCCTCTTTTCTCCAGAATTGATCCCTTCTTCTTTTTGCTGTGTTCTGCTTCTTTTTTGTTTCTTTTGGTCAACCTAATTCTGATAAATCACGCCCAAAATCTGAGCCAAAATAGAATTGTATCCTATTTAGGAATCTACTGAGTCAAAACTAGAGCTGCACGGCTCTAACTATAGTCGTGCGACTGTAGCATTACAGTCATGTGACTATAGTTGTTACAATCGTGCAACTGTAAACTATAGTCGTGCGACTTTAGATAAAGCCTGCATGCACACCTAAGCTTCCTAATCTCTCGATGGACTCTTCTCGGGGTTTCGGATTAAGGACTCTTTTGAATTTCAGGCCATTTGAGAACATTCCGGGCATTATTCCACTCATTCTCAAATCCAATTCACGTTCATCTGTCTAACAGGTAACAACAAGTTTTCATCATAGTTGTCGGACAAAAACTCGTGCTCACACCTAGATCTCTAGAAAGTGTAGCGGCCCTCGTTCGGTTAGGTTACGCTGTAATTTCCCGGTTGAGCTGAACTGGGTGGCGACTCTTACATTTTCTTTTAAGATTTAGATCTTGATTGTTTTATGAAATAAATGATGAATTTTGTAACACCAAATTTCTATTAAAACAAAACCCCGAAAAAGCAGCCCGCCTCACGGCACATTCTCTTATAAAAAACTCGTCCATTCACGGTGGCAACTCCGCTGGGGATTGCTTACAAGAAGTTTTCTTAAAAATTAAAAGAATTTGACAAGCCTTGAAAAATGTCTAATCAAAATAAGGTGGATGATTCCTTCATGGCATTTTATCTTGCATTTTAGTTAGACATACTTGCATTAGGTTATGTATCCAATTTTCAGCCCGGTGAATTGTTGAAGTGTCACCTTTGTTTCTCATGGTCTTAGGGGTATGGATATCAACCACCACCCATAGCCTTGTACATACCCCTTCGTTTGGACCCTTGAGTGGGGAGAAATGAGGAGTATATTTTGCTAAAGGGACCTTGATTTTATCCCAGCTTGGACAAACTCATATAGGCAACCTTAGTTGGATTCCCTTAGGATACAAAAAAAATTGCATGAATGATACAATTACGCCTTCATCACCCCGGATTGGTGATCGTAGTGAACCCCTCCTAGGACTCGGTTAGAATTTTCTCAAAAATTGACCATGATTGGAGGAATAAGGTTAGAGGAATACGCTTCACATACTATGAGTGATGCTGGTTTGATTGAAGCAAAGACTTGTGATGAACCAATGATACCAAATGTGAATTTGAAAGCTAAAGACAGTAATTTACTTGAAAATCCTGAAAAGTATAGAAAGGTTGTTGGGAAATTGAACTATCTTACAATCACTCATCCTGACATTGCATTTCCAGTAAGCGTGGTCAGTTAATCCGTGTCATCCCCTAGAACTTCCCACTGGGACGCTTGTAACACCCTTATACTTTTGCTATATACAAGTATTTAACTAACACTTTCCATATAAGAACATCATAATTCTAATCCTTATCAGCTTGTGTCATTTGTCTGAAAAGCAACTATAGACCTAATGAGTTGCTACACATGAAATATAAAATGTTAACAAATTGAAAAATCACAACATAGTGAATATAAACCATTAACTACTTTAACAATTACAAGCAGTCACATGTACACATATCAGCATACAGTCATGCACAAGTAAATGAATGAGCCATTTCTTTTATTTGTTGTGACATAACTAGCCAAACGAATGCCCCAGTGTGAGCGGACGACGTTTTCGACGGAATGCGAACTCCCTTTCGGAAGGGGCGCCTTGATTTCGGGCGGATCCCTCCCTCGCGTGGGGTTTTATAATGGAAATTCACATTTTGAAAAAAAATAGAATTAATTCATAAAAGAACCGAGACCTAAGTCTCGATGAAAATTGTAGGAGTCGCCACCCGGCTTAGCTCAACCGGGAAATTTATAATGTAGCTGAACTGGACGAACGGCCGCTACACTATCCAGAGATCTAGGTCCAGACAAGTCCCTTATTTCGTGTCTAATTAAAATAAATATTGGCCAATGTTCTTTGATGATATTTCAAATTCTAAAGTCAAATTTTATTGCATTAAATTAAACATACAGCGCGCATACATGTAAAGTAAAATAGTAAAAGATTAAATTATTACAACCCGATCGAATCAAAAATAAAAACTCTCGAACTCACTTTGACAACCGCCTAAAATACACGATTTATCTAAAAATTCCAATCACCTAAAATACACGAGTAATTCTATTAAATACATCAAAAATAGAAATAAAAAGCTGTAAAACAGAGGGTTAGCACAATATACGGCATGCCACAAGTTAGACTCAAATAGGATAGAATTGGAAAATTAAAATTTGGGGGCAGGCATTTAGGGGGATAACCGGGTCGGCTCGGCTAGCCGGCCCAATTAGACCTAGAAAACATTTTAAAACGTCCCTATATTTTTAGGTTTTGTGAGAAAATTATTTTGAAAACAATTTTACTGGTTTACATGCATTTTTTACATGTGAGGCGAGTTGATTTTCGGGAGAATCGGGTCTCCGTCGTTGTATTGTTCTAAATGCAATTTTACTGAAAATTGAATCTAGGGTCGTGGATGCACACAACAAAATTCATTTTTGGTGATTTTCTGATTTTCTGAATTTTTATGGATTTTTAGAAATTTTTATGGATTATTCTGAAAATTCTGATTCTGGATTAGCATTACAGTCGTGCGACTGTAACTACGGTCGTACGACTGTAATTACAGTCATGCGACTGTAAACCATTAAAACTCAGTATTTCACCAAAATTATTTGAAATAAAACCGAAAGAAAATAGCTGGAAACCAAGAATACTCGTACGACTGTATTTACAGTCGTACGACTGTTCATCAAACTGAAGAACAGTCGCACGACTGTTCTTGATTTCCAAAAACAGAAAATGCAAAACTTGAATAAAAAAGCACAAAACCACAACTAATCACCCAGAAAACATAAAAAATAGAGGGGAAAAGGAGTGTTTATCTCTTAGGCGCTTTTCCACCGTAGGATTGACCCCTGGTATCGCTCCAATCTACTCAAATTTGCTCTGTTTCTCTTTGAGTCAAGGTTGGGAAGTTTGGTCCAAAATCTCCAAAATATCACGGATTTGAGTGAAGTTAGAGTCCAAAATTGATTCAGTTTAAGTATTAAGTCATTAATCTATGATTCCTATCCGGTTTTAGACATTAACACTCAAGAATCAAAAGAAAAAGAAGAAGGAAAGCTTGAGTTTTTTTTGTGAGTTTCTTTCTTCCTTCTTTTCCTCCCTTTTCTCTCCCAAATTTCTTTCTCCCTGATCTTCCTCCCTTTTTATCTTTCTGATCCCTGATTGCTTCACCAGAATCTGAGGTAATTAATACCCAATCTTTCCCCTCTTCTTTCTTATGTCATGGGTATGGTGTTCTGCACCTCCTCTGATCGTATAGTCGTACGACTGTAATTTTTTATATACAGTTGCACGAACTATAAATTACAGTCGTGTGACACCTGTGGTTTTTTTTTAGGGTGGAAAATTTTGGCGCTTATAGCTGCCCCTCGTGTGATCAAATTCAACACCCGATCTTGGTCTGGAATTGTTCAGGTGATGATTTTGAGAGAGCAAATCAAAGCACCGCAGACACAAGAAATAAAACATACAACTGAGTTGCTGAACCCTCACTGTTGTGGTGACGCATTGAGTTGATTAGATGGAATAAGCTGATACCAGGTCTATGTTACCCGAGGCAGAATTGATGATGAAATAAGCCGATACCGGGTCTAGGTTACCCGAGGCAAGGATTTGAATTGGCTTTAAAGATCTAGGATGTTGCTTGAATTGATCTTTAAGAATCCGAAATCTGACTTAGGCGGTTTTCAAGGATTAAGAATTAGACTTGAAGAGGTTTGTCAAGGATTATGAACCAGGCTTGAAGAAATTCAAGGATTCAAAATCAAGCTTAAGAGTTTTATCAAGGATTATGAATCAGGTTCGAAGGAGTTTCAAGGATCCAAAATCACGCTTAAGGAGATTTGTCAAGGATTATGGACCAGGCTTGAAGGAGTTTCAAGGATCCAAAATCAAGTTTGAGAGAGTTTTGTCAAAGATCATGAATCACGCTTGAAGAGGTTTCAAGGATCCAAAATCACGCTTGAGAGGAGGTTTGGTCAAGGATCATGAATCAGGCATGAAGATGTTTCGAGGATCCAAAATCACGCTTGAGGAGGTTTGGTCAAGGATCATGAATCAGGCTTGAAGAGATTTCAAGGATCCAAAATCACGCTTGAGAGGAGGTTTTGGTCAAGGATTATGAATCACACTTGAAGGGGTTTCAAGGATCCAAAATCACGCTTGAGGAGGTTTGGTCAAGGATTATGAATCAGGCTTGAAGGAGTTCAAGGATCCAAAATCATGTTTGAGGAGGTTTGGTCAAGGATCATGAATCAAGCTTAAAGGAGTTCAAGGACCCAAAATCACGCTTGAGCAGGTTTGGTCAAGGACCATAAATCAGGCTTGAAGGAGTTCAAGGATCCAAAATCACGCTTGAGGAGGGGTTTGTCAAGGATCATGAATTAGGCTTAAAGGAGTTCAAGGATCCAAAATCACGCTTGAGGAGGGATCATGAATCACGCTTGAAGAAATTCAAGGATTCAAAATCACGCTTGAGGAGGTTTGGTCAAGGATCATGAATCAGGCTTGAAGGAGTTCAAGGATCCAAAATCACACTTGAGGAGGTTTGGTCAAGGATCATGAATCAGGCTTGAAGGAGTTCAAGGATCCAAAATCACACTTGAGGAGGTTTGGTCAAGGATCATGAATCAGGCTTGAAGGAGTTCAAGGATCCAAAATCACGCTTGAGGAGATATGGTCAAGGATCATGAATCAGGCTTGAAGATGTTTCAAGGATCCAAAATCATGCTTGAGAGATTTGCAAGGATTAAGAATCTAGCTTGAAGGTGTTCAAGGATTCGAAATCTAGCTTGGATGAAATAAGGGGTTTGATGTAGAACTAAGCTGATACCGGGTCTAGGTTACCCGAGACAAATTTGCTGAAATTTTAAGGATTTGAAATCTTGCTGGAATTGGATGGACTCGAAATAATAAAATAAGAGGTTCAAGGATTTGAAACCTTGCTTGAACGTAATGGAGTTCAAGGGCTCAAAATCTGGCTTGAATGAAGAAAAGTGTTCAAGGATTTGCAACCATGCGTGAATATAATGGAGTTCAAGGGTTCAAAATCTGGCTTGAATGAAATAAGGAGGTATCTTTAGGAATGATAATTTTGATATTGGCTCGAGGATGAGTATTTATCCCTTGATCGATATTTTTGGAAACAAAAAATGTTTGCCCCTTCGTTCAAGGATAAATACGGCTTGATTGTTCTGCCCCTTGGAGACTTGATATGTTGAGATTTGGGTTTGCGCAGATCCTTCTGATATTTTAATGCCCAATAGATGCCCCGACATTGTGCCATCTCTGCTTTGAGAGCAATCCTGGTTCAGAATAGCCCAATGATGGATACCTGTGCTTAGGTTGGTTGTGATATATATATGCATGTATATGTTTCAATGTGTGCATGTGCAAATGAACTTTAGAAAATGCATTTCGTGCCATTTGCTCAATCTTGACATTCCAAGTTCTCACTGGGGAAGATATGTTGTGCGATTGATTGTCCATAGTTGGAGAAGAAAAATTTTGGGTGCAATGTAATTCTTGCGTTCCTGCCAGGGATATATGATAGCTAATGAGGAAGTACAATGACTGTTGGAGAGAAAGTGATGCTATTCTTGGTAACGATGTCGTTGAGAAATAATGCAGAGGATCTTATTGGGTATTAATGAAATGTTCCTGCTGGGGGAACGACGGAGAGGTTTTGCCTTCTCTGCCCCTAGGCTTCATGAATTTGGGAAGTGCTCTAAATTTTTCCTGAGTCCAAAGTGGGTTTTTGACTTAGCAAGCTGCTCTAACTTTTGCCTAAGGCGTCTTTTTGGTTTTCACCTTAGCGAGCTTTTCTTATGCCTAACTTTTGCCTAAACTACCCAATATGGGTTTTCAGTTTAGCGAGCTGCTCTAATTTTTGCCTGAGGTGCCTTTTTGGTTTTCACCTCAGCGAGCTCTTTTTTTTTTAAGATGTCGTGGAATTAGAAGAAGACTTCCAATTCAGTATAGGTCGACGACAACCAGGAATTAATCGAAGCGGTGCCGTGTCCACTTGCTCTGCTGTCCCTCTGATTATGAGATGATTGTGGAAAGTCTTGTAGAACTTGGTTACTCTCTTGCTGTTGCTGAGGCTCACAAGCATGTAGCCATATATGATGCATGATGTGAATTCAATTTCAAGCAAACTTGGGATATTTAAATGAACAGAGTGAGGCATTCATTCATTCATTCATTTGATAATGTTTTAGTATAATGCACATTATACATGAAATGAAATTAAGGACAAGATGAGTATGGTATCCATCTCAACCGAACCCACGATTGCCACCAACTAGTCCCTGCGGATTTTCCTGCCGGTGGTGCTCACCTCACCGTCCTAACTTTTATATAGATTGCTTTTATGATTTTCAATGCATCAGAATTTTTTTTTCTTTTTTTTTTTATGGAAACCTAAGCCTATTCTAATTGAAGGGGTTGACGGCTTGGTCTCTATCTTTCTCGGTAGGACCGCTTTGATCCTGCAAATTGATGGCTACGCTGCTTCCCTAATGTTACTCTTAGTCTTTGTAGATAGCTGTCATATTTGACAACACCTTTTTGATGTGCTGTTAGCTGCTTGTACTATCCTGCTGGCTTATGGGTGGTAAGGAGGCGATGCATGATGCCTCTCTCCTCTATTCTGGAATGATTGCATTGTTGCCTCAGAATTCGTGTTCCATTATCGAGGATGATATGGTGTGAAACATCATATGATATAGATGTATTCTTATTTCGGAACTTGAAACCCCCTTTTTTTTTTACTTCTACGGAACTTCCGCTTGGCTAGACTTGTCTTTCGAATTCTTTGTAATTCTGTATCCTACAATCCTTTGTCAATCTCTAGGTGTGCCATCATAGGACTAGGCGAAGGTCTTCACATGCTTTCAGGTATTTTGCAATTTTTCTTTTCTTTCTCTTATCAGTCGTGAAGTCTTTCAGGATGGATATCATTTTGGATGCTCATCTGTTCCTTAGGTTCATTTCACGTAATGATATGTCATGTATGCTAAAGACATTAAATGAATGTTTGTATGCATGCACAGTGTTCCGTCCATGAAAATATCACATAAATAATTGAAATCAGATAACATTATATTAAACGCCTTGTGGGCTGCATTGTTCACAAAACAGGATAGAAAATAAAAACAGATACATCAAAATAATTAACGTCCTCCACATACGGAGGGTCTTCTTTTGCTACTGCATTATCCACTTCGATTGGACTAGTCAAAGCTGGGCAAAGGATTGTTTTGCACACTGGGCTTCAAAGGTGGCTCCACAATTTTCCCATCAGCGATCAGTTGTCGAATAGCCCTTAGTAGTTGCTTGCAGTCATTCTTGTGGTGCCCCACTGTCACGTGATAGGAACAAAATTTGCCTTTGTCTGTCTCAGCTGGCTTCTCGAACGGCTTCAGAGAACTTAAGAGATTGCCGTTCCTACATTTCGCAAAAATCTTGGTCAAAGAAAGATTCCAAGGGGATAGACCTCGATTTTGCAAATCTCCAGCTTGATCTCCTTGTTGTTGAGACACTACAGCAACTTCAGTTGGTTTATCCTCTGGGGATTGGTCACTCTTATTTGTAAAGCCAAAACCGGATCCACTGCTTGATCCAGTGGCAGTTGTCGATCGATACCTCAGACCGTGCTTGAAGCTTCTGCTACCCTTTTGATTAGACTCTTTTTCTTCCTTGTCCCTCTCAATTTTCAAGGCCATACTGTAGACCTCGCTGAGTTCATTGAAGGCATGGAATTTCATGTTGTCTCTATAGACATCCCTACTGCCCTCAATCAGTTTTTGAATTAGTTTATCTTCATCAGGGCGATTCTTCAACAGGATCATCTTGTTTATCCACCTTTGATAAGAGCTTCTACTTAATCCTTTCCAAGTCATATAGCTTCACCTGGATCTTTGTGTTGAAGCTATAATATTTGATGAAGGCCACTGACAATGTTCCCCAATCTGACTGTATTTCCTCCGTTAGGGAGTTGTACTAGTTCAAAGCTCCTTCTTCTAGTGTTGTTGGGAAGAAGTTGACCAGCTGCTGTTTGGTAGCGCCCGCGGTCAGCATTATACGGGCGTAAAGGTTTATGTGAGCTTCATGTGATCCGACCCCTCTGTAAGAAGGAATTTTGGGGACCTGGAACCCCACAGGGAATGTCCCGATGCCTTTGTTTATCATGGCATCCATATTGACGCCCCGCTTGGAATCCAAATTGATATTGGCTCCCTTTTTCAGCTCAGCTAGCATTTTTTCTAGCTCAGAGTATTTGGCCTTCATTTTCTGTTCCATAGCTGCCTCGATTTCCTGTAGCTTTTCTATACTGGCCGAAGCATCAGCCCCATGTTGAGAGGTCTCCCCTTCTTTTTCTTTCCCAGTTCCACCATTACCAGCTTCACCACTTTCCCTAACAACAGTCCTCAGTTCTTCCTTCAGCATATCCCGGAAGTCTTGGGATCGGAAGAAATCCTTCAGAACACTAGCAATGTTCTGCATTTGATCAGCCATTGCAACTTCTCCCCTAGACTCTGTTGCGCTGCTTGATTCGACTGATCTTTCACGCTCACGTGCTCTTGCAGTATGGGATCTTGTTCTAGGACGCTCCAGCTTATTCTACTTTAATGCACATAAAGAATATTAGGGTTAAAAAGTGCATGGTTGAATGGTATGGATGATAATGCTTGGATGATGCTTCGTGAATGTGGATGATAATGAATGTGGCTTTTTTTTATTCATTTTTTTTATTTTGGACATTCCAAGTGCACCCAATGCTATGCAAAAGAACATGTGTGGGCCATCACAGGAACAGGGGTTCGGTGCTTTTGGAGCGCCTAATGAATTTTGTGATATGGTCGCATGTGTACAGACACACGAACGGAGTTCAACGCTTAGTAGGTCTATGATATGACATGAAGTGGTCTCATGGGACCGCCCCTTGGACAGAGTTTTGATGCTTTTAAGCATATGAAATGAAATGATGTTGTAAGAAAAGTCATGTGCCACAGGAGACACGGACAAAAGTTCAGCATTTGGGGAACACCTTTCATGATTTGGGATGTTATGAAATGCCCCTACATGCATACTAATCTGGCACTCAGGGAGCGCCTTGAATAATGTAGTAATGTCATAAAGTAACCCCATGTGGATCACAGTGTTATATGATATTTATGATGAATGGGTATGATGTCATGAAATGCATCGTATGGATTGTCACACGGAAATATACCTAGGACCATTGTGCTCTCTATTGAATGAAACGATTTGGTGAAATGGCCGAATGCAATCTAGTGCATTGGCAGAATACAGGCATTTTGGGATACCCGATATGTTATGAAATTAGATGATCATGGTGGGCGTCCTTGGAATGCCCCTAATTTAATTTAGGTGATATGTCATGAATGCTTATGACACACAAAATGCAAATGGCTGCACAAAAACGTGGTTAGGATGCATGACACACATAATGATGTTATATATGCTATGTGAAAAAATGCTAATCACACAAATTTAATGTTATGGCTGAAAAAGAAATGGTTAGCATGAATGGCAAACAGATGATTTAATGTTTTCACACGAAAATAAAATGCAAATGGTTGCATACAAATGTGGGTTAGTATCACACAAAAAATGTTTTGTCAATAGTATGTCATGTATATGGAAAATGGTGATTATGGTATGTTATGCACACATAGATAGCGATGGTGATGTGTCACGGGATGGCGAGAAACATGTAGCACACAAAACGAATTCTTCCAACCTTATTCCTCCAAACGTGGTCGGTCTCAAAAATTATAACCGAGTCGTAGGTAGGGTTCACTTCGATCACCAACCTGGGATGATGAAGGCGCGATTTTATTTTATTCATACAATTATTTTGGTATCCCAAGGGAATCCAATTAAGGCTGCCTCGGTCCAAGTCGGGTTAAAATCAAGGTTTCCATTGCAAAATATACTCCTCACTTCCCCCCACTCAAGGGTCCGAACGAAGGGGTTCTTACGAGGCTATGGGTGATGTTTCGTATCCATGCCTCTAAGACCAGGAGGAACAAAGGTAACACTTCAATAAACCACCGGGCTAAAATGGGATACTTAACCTAATGCAAGCATGTCTAACTAAAAATGCAAAATGAAATACTAATCAAGAATCATCCACTTTATTTTAATTAGACACTTTTCAGGGCTTATCAAATCCTTTTAAGTTTTTAAGAAAACTTTTGTAAGAATTCCCCAGTAGAGCCGCCACTGTGAGCGAACGACGTTTTCGATGGAACGTGGACTCCCTTTCGGAAGGGGCGCATCGATTTCGGGTGGATCCCTCCCTCGCATGGGGTTTTTATAATGGAAATTCACGCTTTAAAAAAATAGAATTAATTCATAAAAGAACCGAGACCTAAGTCTCGATGAATATTGTAGGAGTCGCCACCCGACTCAGCCCAATCGGGAAATTTATAATGTAGCTGAACCGGACGAACGGCCGCTACACTATCCTAAGATCTAAGTCCGGACAAGTCCCTTATTTCGCGTCTAATTAAAGTAAATATTGGCCAATGTTCTTTGATGATATTTCAAATTCTAAAGTCAAATTTTATTGCATTAAATTAAACATACAGCGTGCATACAAGTAAAGTAAAATAGTAAATGATTAAATTATTACAACCCGATCGAATCAAAAATAAAAACTCTCGAACTCACTTTTACAACCGCCTAAAGTACACGATTTATCTAAAAATTACAATCGTCTAAAATACACGAGTAATTCTATTAAATACATCAAAAATAGAAATAAAAAGCTACAAAACAGAGGGTTAGCAAAATATACGGCACGCCACAAGTTGGACTCAAATAGGACAGAATTGGGAAATTAGAATTTGGGGGCAGGCATTTAAGGGGATAACCGGGTCGGCTTGGCTAGCCGGCCCGATTAGACCTGGAAAACATTTTGAAACATCCCTGTATTTTTGTGAGAAAATCATTTTGAAAACAATTTTGCTAGTTTACATATATTTTTTACATGTGAGGCGGATTTGTTTTCGGGAAAATCGGGTCTCCGTCGTTGTATTGTTCTAAATGCAATTTTACTGAAAATTGAATCTAGGGTTGTGGATGCACACAACAAAATTCATTTTTGGTGATTTTCTGATTTTCTGAATTTGTATGGATTTTTAGAAAATTTTATGGATTATTCTGGAAATTCTGATTCTGGATGAGTACAGTCGTGCGACTGTAACTACATTCGTGCGACTGTAAACTATTCAAACTCAGTATTTCGCCAAAATTATTTGAAATAAAACCGAAAGAAAATAGCTAGAAACCAAGAACACTCATACGACTGGTCATCAAACTCAAGAACAGTCGCACGACTGTTCTTGATTTCCAGAAAAAGAAAACGCAAAACTTGAATAAAAAAGCACAAAAACACAACCAATCACCCAGAAAAAATGAAAAATAGAGGGCAAAAGGAGTATTTACCTCTTAGGTGCTTTTCCACCGTATGATTGACCCCTGGCGTCGCTCCAATCCACTCAAATTTGCTCGTTTCTCCTTGAGTCAAGGTTGGGAAGTTTGGTCCAAAATCTCCAAAATGTCACGGATTTGAGTGAAGTTAGAGTCCGAAATTGATTGAGTTTAAGTATTAAGTCGTTAATCTATGATTCCTATCTGATTTTAGACATTAACACTCAAGAATCAAAAGAAAAAGAAGAAGGAAAGCTTGAGTTTTTTTAATGAATTTCTTTCTTCCTCCTTTTCCTCCCTTTTCTCTCCCAAATTTCTTTCTCTCTGATCTTCCTCCCTTTTTATCTTTCTGATCCCTGATTGGTTCAGTGGAATCCGGGGCAATTAATGCCCAATCTTTCCCCTCTTCACTCTTATGTCATGGGCATGGTGTTCTGCACCTGCTCCGATCGTACAGTCGTACGACTGTAATTTTTTATTTACAATCGCACGACTATAAATTACAGTCGTGTGACACCTGCGTTTTTTTTTAGGGTGGAAAATTTCGATGCTTACACCCAAGATCATGTAAACATATAACAGATGATTTCGCTGGTTAGCTCATATAACATGTGTTTGACCTTTCGGTTCAGATAACAAGTGGTTGACCTTGCGATCCATGTATCATATAATCTATGTGGGTGACCATATACATCCAGATAGCAGATATTCCATATAATTATAGTGTCCGAACAGGTATGTCACAGCATCCCTTTATGTTTCATATGATCATGTACAATTCCATATATTATATAATCCATGTCATGCATATATCTTATAATCCATGTCAAGTAAATAACATATGTTCATATATATAAATTCTACATATACCATGTATCATATGACATGTAATGTATAAGTGCTTAAATATAATCATATACAATTTCTAATATAACATTTATATAATTCATATACCTTTATCTAAACAAATCACATAGCTCACACCATTGAATAATCACATGTAATTCATACCAATCATATACTTACAAATTAACCTCTGATTTTCTGTGTCCATAACCTATACCATTTTCTAAAATATCCTCAAATAATTCTTTCTTTAACGACTTATCACCAATTCTATTATCAGGTAAACTCATATTAATAAAAACTATCTAATCATATCTATCTATTTGGCTTGGACTTGATATTAACTTAATATCAAGCTTCCTACGTATCTCAGTAAATTCCAATTTGGGAATCAAGGCCATGTAGTTCTCCTAATATTAAAATAACTTAAGATTATTCTCATATAGCGTATTCTATATAATACATTACCCTGTCACTATTAACATATACGATCACTGTTCGTACGAATTACTATTTACAAATACGGTATACCACTATTCACCTAATTTTCAAAAATCACCCTAAACATC
The DNA here is from genome assembly GCA_039660915.1 of Euphorbia tirucalli. Classification (NCBI taxonomy): domain Eukaryota; kingdom Viridiplantae; phylum Streptophyta; class Magnoliopsida; order Malpighiales; family Euphorbiaceae; genus Euphorbia; species Euphorbia tirucalli. Next base: position 48,534,717 of record CM077636.1, read on the forward strand.
ATATATTCCTCCAAATGCATTTCTAATAATTTTTATATTTTTTTCACATATAAATCTCACTTAAAAAAATTTTACACCAAATAATAGAATTAATTTAACTTTAAATACTTCCATAATTCATATAAAATAATATGCTCAAAATCATCAAAAACTCCGAGAATTAATATTGTTCCAAATAATTCATAGATCAATATAAAAATATTAAACTAACAGAGACGCACTGGAAAATATTCCGGTCACTGGACAAATACCCATAATTTGAACGGAGAATACCACTAGATTCACAGCACTGTTAGGAGTCCAAAAATACTAATTTTATTCTCATATCACTTCATATTTAGAATTAATTTACAAAAATACTCTAAAATTTCATTTCTAAATTCACTATCATATCGACCTCAAAATTAAATCTTAACTGTACATATTAAAATTCACTTAGGTTTGAACACTTACATGAAATTTCATCATGATTGGACCACATAATATTTAGTAATGAATCTCATATATATGTATATATATAAACTTGTGCTCGTCCCGAGCCTTCTACACCGCCTCCCCCACTTAAAATTACTTTTTGCCCTTAATATAATATATTTTAAATTTAGAAATTTCTCCATATAACTTTTAATTTTTTTCGATTATATCCTTACTGTGCATATAATTTTCATCCCCAGAACTTTCTATTTTTATATTTCCTCAATATTTTACCCCATAAATATATTCTCAAAACTATATATATTTTACTGCTGAAATTCTATTCCACAAAAATCATCAAATTATAATATCACTTATAAATATTAATACTTATTGAATTTTGGGATATTACAATGCTGTTACTCATATTTTGAGAATCTGAAGGGAGCACCTGGACGTGGTATCTTATATCAAAACCATGGTCGTCATATAGTAGAAGGATTCACAGATGATGATTATGCATGTGATATTACAGATAGACGTTCCACAACTGGTTACTGTGTGTTTGTTGGCGGTAATCTTGTGTCTTGGAAAAGTAAGAAACAGATTGTGGTGTCATGTTTAAGTGCTGCATTGCAATAAAGGGCTATGGCACATACTACACGTGAGCTTCTATGGTTACGTCACTTACTTGAGGAATTGGGTTTGGTTAAACAAAACCAATGACATTATGGTGTGACAATGAAGCAGCTATCTACATTGCCACTAGTCCTGTATTTCATGAAAGGACCAAGCATATAAAAAGTTGACTGTCACTTTGCCTAAGAAAAGCTAGAGGATGGTACAATCTCAACTCAACACGTCAGAACCAGGAGCCAGCTGGCAGATGTATTCACTAAAGCTTTACCGGGAAATCGGGTTAACTACATTTGTACCAAGCTGGGCATGACTAATATCTATGCTCCAGCTTGAGGGGGAGTGTTACAGAATCATAATAACTGTAATTAGCACAGAATCATAATAGTTATGATTAGCAGAATTATAGGAGTAATTTAGGGGAGTAAATGTAGACATTTATTCCCATTCTTGTAACCTATATACTGTATATATATCCCTAGGTATTCATCAATGAAATCATTAGAAATTCCTCTCATTCTCTCTATAATAACACTACGTATAACATTGCCACATTTGCAAGTTTATTTTGAAAACCACCAATTTGACGCCTAACATTAATTTTAGTAAAACTACTAAATAGATATAGAGGTTGCGCATATTAAAAATGTATGTTAAACTCTCTTCTACACGTGCCCAATAAATTGTAATATGCATTCCTAATTTTACTTAATTTGATATGTATATCACTACAAGAAAATGTTAGATTTGGTAGCAAAAAAATTAGCAGTGAAACAAATTTTTCTGTCAAAAAACACATTTAACAACAATATTCAAAAGTTTCTACTAAAAAGTACTTTTAGCAGGAAAATTTTATCAATTTTTTGTTACCTATAGTCACAACTCTATAGTAGCAACATGCAGCAACTACTTTATTGCTGCTAAATATGTTTTTTGGCAGAAACTTTTAGATATTGTTGTTAAATGTAGTTTTTGGCAGCAATAAAGTAGTTAATATATGTTGCTACTATAAATTTGTGATCATAGGTATTTGCAACAATAAATTGATAAAATTTTCTTGCTAAAAGTGTTTTGTGGTAGTAAAATTCATTTTGCTGCTAATTTTTTTTGCTAAATCTAACGTTTCTTGAAGCGCGTTTTGGTAAATTGAAAAATAACACAATCTTTTTGCACTCTCAATTTTTATATTAATTGCAGTTATGTCAATTCAGGACTAGAAGCAGTAGGCCGCGTGATTAATTAGTTTAACTAATTACCTGTAGCATTCGTTTAGCTTGTTAAATTAATCCTAATTATTCAACTTAGTTGCTACTGTTCCTTTATGGCATTATATATATAAACAAGGAATTTGTGAAATTCCAGTATTATTTTGTTAAACAAAATTGTTTTAATATGAGATATGAAGATGATTTTATTTCTAACATTTGCCCTTGGTAAAAGCAAATTTATATGTGATACTCAGTCTGAATATGTTACTATGGAGCATGATGGGGTTACAGTCACGAGTAGGGAGGGAACAAAATGGAGGAAAAATTAATGTAGAGAGTGAAGCAGGCTCATGCTTATAAAACCAACAAATTGAGGACAAATCTGTTGAAAATAAAAATAAAGTTAAATTTCAATTAAACGAATAATTAAACTAAGCCCAAGCTACAATTTGTTGGAAAATAGGCTTTTGACAATGTGATCATTTATCAACTTTAAATGCAATTATTTTATGGATAGATTGCGATTAGAATAACGTGAATTATGCTTTCGTATTTTACATAATGAGATCTTTCCAACGGTATATAATACGTTCAAAATAGATAAACAATGAATGAGAATTTAATGCTCAAAGTGAGTTTGTTGGTAAGGAATTTGTAGAAGAAAGATGGAATTAAAAATCTCATATAAGCTAAAATGCTTTTTAAGATGTTAAGAATTTACTAGCTAAAGAGCTCTCTCATTCGTAGGGGTTAGAAATCCCGACCTAGCGGGTTGGGGTGCACTCGCATGACGTAAGCGATGCAAATGCTGGACCGAAATGAACCACGACAGGCTTGCCCACTTTTGCTTCCACCTGATTTTTTTTTTCTCTAAAGATTAGAGTCTCTAAATTGTTTCAGTAAGGATATGAATAAATTAATTGCTTCTTTGGGTTCTCGTTTTCATGTTTGTGTAACAAATTACTCTAATTACTCAAGGGCTGCTGCAATGTGTAGATTAAAACTCAATTTAAATTAATTAATTAGATTATTTACCTTGTTTTTGGGTGAGATTTCGTCAAGCTCTATTTGCAATGAGTGAATTGAAAAGCTCAATTTGAATCAATTAGGTAATTTAGCCATGTTAATTAACTTGTTTATGGAGAATTTTTTGGTATCCTTTTTAATACTAATTAGGCATTTTCATTATATTTTTAATAACCAAATTAGTGGCCTTTGAGTGAAATTTGTTTATTGACAATATCATATTTAAATTGGGTTGTAGTACGAATCATGCCTCCAAGTTGATTATCTCCACAGTAGTACGAATCATGCCTCCAACATCAAAGAATGGAAGCAAGGGACCTCAAAGCAATCTCATTCATCCCCAATGGCTAAAGGAAAGCAAAAAGATAGGGCTTCAACTCAAAAGAAGCAAATCCTTTTAGAGCAGCCCCACTTGGAGGATGGACAAGCACATGCTGAAAATGCAGATTGGAGGACTGTATTGAATAGATTGGATATTTTGGAGAGGAGCAATACGGAAATCCATGATTAGCTTAATCAGCAAATAGTTTTGCAACAAGAACAAGCTGCACATAATAGGAGAGTTGATCATTTCATGCGGGCATTTGCAGTATCTTATGGCACTTCTATTTACTCTCTGACAAATGATTAAGGGAGCACTTCTTTCCTTTCCTTTTACTTTTATAATTTATACATTTTTTGAAATAAATGTATCTTAAAGTATGAGGAAGGAATTTTAGGTGTAGACAAGGGAAATTTCAATTTCTTAGTTAGGTGCATTTAATTAGAACATGAGAATCATGCATTATTTTTTATGATTATGCACACAATTGATAATTAGGTTGTTTGTCCAATAGTGAAATAGGTTTAAGTTAATTTTGGAATTGGATTGGTTGAGTCTTTGGAAAATTATAATCTTGATCATTTTTGCATCTTTTATGCCAAGTGGACATAAAGGGAATTAGAAACAAAGCTCTTTGGTAGATTTGCTATAAGGATTGAGGTTGAGTTTTGGTGAATAAATTTCACTCTTGATTTGATTTTCATCTTGACAAAGTCTAGTTGTGGTTTTATTTTCAATAAATTTGTTAGTTAATGTGAAGTAAATGAGTCTATTGCCAACTTAGGAAGGATGAGATAACTAGAGTCAAAAGCTTAATTCTATTATTTTGAAACGTTTATGGTTAATTGTGCAGAAAAGTTAAATCTAAACTCAAATAAAAAATTATCTCAAATTACCCTTAAGTCTTGGATTGGACGATGGGACCAATTCACCTTAAGCAAGGGATAAACAACCTTATGTATAGAGAGTGGCTTAAGGGGAGAGCAAACTTCTCGAAAGAGATCTTATTTTTTCCTTGAAAAAACAAGACCTATCGCATTCCAACACCTATGAGCTTTGAGTTGGGGGATAGGGCCTTCTCACCTTAAGCAAAGAAAAAAGTTTCTTTGTGTATGGAGTGTGGTTCATGGGGAAAGTTTGTTAGAAGCAAGATATATAAATGTAGAAATAAGAAAAAAAAAGGAACAGAATCATATTGATAATGTAATAAACTCAAATTACAGAAACAATAAATATACCTTGAACAGAAGAAAAACAAAGAATGGTATGTTGAGGCTTGAATATAATCAGTCTCCTTAAGACAGATTAGTTTGCATTGAACTTCTGTCTCACGGGATACAACAACAACAAAATCAAACCCAACCGTGTGTTAGAAATATTACCAGACTAGAACCTAGCAGTAACCTTGAATTACAAAAATTAGAGAGAAAAAGCTTTTCTGGAATTCTGTAATTCTCATTCTAAAAAAAAAATGAAACTTTTGAATAATGACGCTGTAGGAGGAGAGTTACAGAAAATAAATGGTAATTAAGGAGAATAATTCTCCATAAAGAGAACTAAAATCGAATTAATTGCATTTTATACAATTAATTACCAGAAATATTTCTGTTGAGAAATTCAAAAGATTATTTTGGAGGAAAAAATAAATGGGCCGGAGCAAAAGTAGGCAAGCCCGAAGTGGCCCATTTCGGTCCGGCATTCGCATTGCCTATGTCATACGGGTACTCAATGGGCCTTTGAAGTTTTGGGCTTGAATTTGCACCCCCCTAAATGTGCAAGAGAGAGCCTTTTGGCTAGAAATTCTTACAAATCTAAGGAGGTGTAATTCCTTATAAACCATTCACCTTTCCCAAAAAGAAGGGATGTGGGATTTGAGAATTTCGCAACTTTTCCCACTACAAAATCCTTTCTTTCAAGCTCATTTTAAGCATCAATTTCTCATTTATCCTTAATCCATTTTAGGCATATTATATACCGTTACAAAGATTTCTGTGTAGAATATGATGACATAATTCACGTTATTCGAATCGCAAACTAACCATGCTATAATAAAGCCTAAAGTTGATAAATAATCACTTTGTCACATGCTAATTTTTTCCAACAGAGTTACCCCTTTTTTTAGGCCTTTCTGATACTAGAAAAATTGGAATGTTGACTTTTCATTCTTAAAGTTTAAATTTTAATTAAGTTTGTTAAGTTTAATTATGAATGAAAGCTTAATCAAAATCTCTAGATGTCCTTCTAGGTTAAATGATTCACTTACCTAAAGTTAGTTAGTTAAAAGAGTTGTGATAATTCTAAAATTACTAAATCTTATGAATTTGGGTTAATTGTTTTTTTCATGTCACCTTGCTTGATTTCTAGTTTTTATGGTTAAGTCTATTCGCTTGTGGCGTTTTGATACTTCTTATGGAACCTTGGCATTTTGAAACATCTTATGGAACTTTGGCATTTTGAAACTTCTTACGGAAACTCGGCATCTTTAACTTCTTAGTATGATCGATTATGGATTTACTAGGATTCGACCATATTCAATTCATTGCTCGGGATTAGTCAAGTTTTAGTTTTGCTTGAGGACAAGCAAAGCTCAAAGTGTGAGAAAGTTTTTAGCTTACATTTTTATGTATTTTTCAGTTAATTTTTGTAGTTGTTTTCATGCATTCATGCATAATGTTTGGTATTAATTTGGTTATTTTTGTTAATACTTGGAATGTTAGGCTTTTGGATGGTTCTTATGCTTAATAGTTCTTAATTATGCATTTTTGGATGGTTAATTAAAGTCCTAGTGCTTTAGTTGGTTAAAGCAGACCTTGAAGAATGTATTTTGAAGCAAAACATGCCTGCTTAGCGAGTAAAATCTCCACTCGGCAAGTAAATGTTCAAATGAAGCAAGAAGAGCAGATTTCCTATGCTTACTTGGCGAGTAAGGTTTGTCTCCATTGCTTTTCATTCTCGTCCACTCGGCAAGTGAAACTCAGCACTTTGTAAGTAAATTTCGGGTTCAGCTAAGTGTCTTCTTTTTCCACTTTGATTCACTTCTAATTGCTTGGGGCCTTCAACCACACTTCATATGAGATTAAAAGACTCAAAACACATCAGATTTAGAGTGGAAAAAATGTGTCCATTGGAGAAGAATTAAAATTCTAAGTGGATTCAACTTATTTTAAACAATTCTACTCAAATTAGGAGACCATATTTGAGTATGATTCTCTCCCTATAAAAGGACCACTAGGGGGCACGAATTGAGGATCTTAGAATCAGTAGAAACACAACACATATCACTCTTTGAGCTTAGGAATTCTCTAAGAAGAGAAAAGAGAAATCGTAAAGAGAAGTGGCCAATTCCATACTTCATCTACGTCACCATTCATTCGGTTCCTTCTTCTAGTTTTACTTTCTTTTATTCTTATAATGTCATGAACATGTTTACATTTATTTATTTCATTTGTTTTAGTTTAGTTATGAACTAATTCGCCATAGCTTGCGCTATGGTGAATCCTAGTTTGATGCTTATGTAAGAATCCTTTATTTTGCTATTTAAGTTTATATTTGTTTTCAAGAGATCTTGCTATGTGTTGCTTAATGCATATTGCTAGGAACCAACTTCGATATTGAATTGATGCGTAACAAATATGCACACTATAGAAGCAAGTACACTTCATCGCTCAAGTAATACAGAGTAAGAAGGATGTCAATCCCACAAGGACTAATTATGCTAATCCTAAACACAATCGGGTTTTTATTAACTTAGGAGGAGAGAATAAAATTATTGATTTTGGTTTGTGAATAAAAATTACTGTTGAAAACAATTAAAGTAAAACTAAGAATGAAGCAAAAGTTATATATGAGAAATTAACTAAGGCGTCTGGCTTCACTTAACACTAATTCTAGTAATACTTGAAGTTATGCAACTAATCTGATTAAATTCCAAAATGGCAATTTTCAAAATAATCAATACTGGTTAGGGCTATCAATTCCGATTCTTAACCTAAACACTTAAACCTCTCAGTTCTAAGCGAACAAGCCAAAAAACATTAAGTCTAAGAAATCCTAGCACTAACTAGTGAGCCACTAGAGCAATGGTCATGCAAAAGTCGTGTTATATAATTCCGTTAATCTAGTCCTTTGTGAATAATTGCATTTTTCCTTTACTCTTCTTCCCCGTTTGCAATAATTGAATTTCTTCCTCACACTTTATAACCTCAAAATAATTGATTTGCATCACTTATGAATTTAAAAAAAATAAAAGGAATGAAAGAAGGGAGATAAATTAAAATAATAAAATAAAATAAAATAAAAATTGGGTAGCCTCCCAATAAGCACTAAGTTTATAGTCGATTAGCTCGACATACGTTGATGCTCAATTTGGCTCAGAAAGGTTGAAGGTGGTGATGGAAGGACCAAATTCACCGCCCTCGCAGTGTTTAACCCGTTGCCCATTCACCTTAAATGGTGCCTTTTGAATGCTATAATGCTAGATGGAAAAACATTGGTAATTAAAAAAGGTCCATACCACCAAGATTTCAATTTTCCGGGGAATAATCTCAATCAGGAGTTAAAAAGAAAGCCCTTGTCTCCAATTTGAAAATCTTGGTGGACAATATATAGGTCATGCCATTTCTTTGCACATTCTTTATAGAGTTTAGGATTCTCATACTCCCTTAGACGAAATTCATCCAGTTCATTTAGTTGAAGAAGCCGGTTTTCACCTGTAGCTTTAGCATCAAAGTTAAGAAATTTTAAAGCCCTATATGCTTTATGCTCAGGTTCTACCGGTGACATGCTTTTCCAAATACTAATTTAAATGGTGACATATCTATCAGAGTTTTATATGCGATCCTATATGCCCATAATGCAACTTCTAATTTTGAAGACTAATCCTTTCGAGATGCATTAACAGTCTTTTCTAAGATGCTTTTCAATTCCCTATCAGAGATTTCTACTTATCTGCTTGTTTGGGGATGATAAGGAGTCGCAACCGTACGAGTTACACCATATTTGCCTAAGAGTTGATCAAATTGCTTATTGCAAAAACTTGGTAGTGTATAAAACATACTATGCAAAGAACATGTGCACCATATCGTAATCAAGTAATAAAGTGATACATAGAGTATCGTTCCCATAGAAACTAATAATACAAATACCAAAAATATTAAAATTCTATGCTAGTTAGACAAGTAAATAATTAGATTTGATTGATTAAACTAAACTAATAATTAAAAAATTTAAACAATAAAATGGAACATTGGAAATATGGGTAACAGTCAATAAGATGGAAACTAGAGCATCCAGTTTCACCTAGCCAATATTTACGTAATTATTCTTAACATGCAATTTAAGCCATTTATTTTCTAAGAGATGGTGATTCTCCTCAATCAAACTAATATCTTTGGTCAAGATTATAATTAGCTCTATTCCTTATTCTAATTATCTAAATTTGGTTCATTCAAGCAATTAAATTAAGGAAGCAAAAAGTTCTATGGAAAAACTCTAACTAATCGATAAACCACACTAATCTTGGTCCAATTAGGTTCAGCAATGCAGGTCCACTAGTTATTAACTTGGTCCATTACAACTAATAGGATTCAATATTGAAGTTGGTCCCTAGCAATATGAATTAAGCAACACATGTAAAATCTCTTGAAAACAAATATAAACTTAAATAGTAAAATACAGAATTCTTACATAAGCATTAAACTAGGATTCACCATAGCTCTAGCTATGGCGAATTAGTTCATAACTAAACTAAAAAAATAAAAGAAATGAAAGTAAACATGTTCATAACACTACAAGAATAAAAGAAAGTAAAAGAAGAAGAAGTAACCGAATGAATGGTGAAATAAATGAAGCATGGAATTGGCTGCTTCTCCTTATGATTTCTCCTTTCTCTTCTTGTAGAATTCCCGAGCTCAAAGAGTGATATGTGCTCCGTTTCTACTAATTCTTAGATCCTCAATTTGCGCCCCCTAGTGCTCCTTTATAGGAAGAGAATTATACTCCAATATGGTCTCCTAATCCGAGTAGAATTATTTGAAATAAGTTGAATCTACTTAGAGCTTTAATTCTTCTCCAATGGACATATTTTTTCTACTCTGAAACTATTGTATTTTGAGTCTTTTAATCCTATATGAAGTGTGGTTGAAGTCCCCAATCAATTAGAAGTTAAATCCAAGTGGAAAAAGAAGACACTTAGCTGAACCTGAAATTCACTCGTCGAGTGGACGAGAATGAACAACACTGAAGACAAATCTGAGTTGCCGAGTGGAATGTGTACTCACCTAGTGAACATAGAAAATCTGCACTTCTTGCTTCCTTCGAGCATTTGCTCATTCAGTGGAGATTTTACTCGCTGAGCAGGCATGTTTTTCTCCAAAATACATTCTTCAAGGTCCACTTTAACCAACTAAGGCACTAGGACTTTAATTAACCATAAAAAATGCACAATTAAGACCTATTATACACAAGAATCATCCAAAAGCCCAAGATTCCAACAATTAACAAAAATAACCAAATTAATACCGAACATTATGCATGAATGAATGAAAAAAAACTACAAAAATTAACTAAAAAATGCTTAAAAATGCAAGCTAACAATTGCATTAAAATGCAATTAGTCCTTGTTAATTCTCATTAAATGGATTAATTCTTTATTAATCCTTGTTTGCCAATTAATTTCTGAAACTTCCTATTGTAGCCTATATGAAACTAATATTTTCATTTTGTTTCTGACACTTGTAGAATTCCAAAATTATTTTCTCTCTATTTTTCGTAATCCATAGATTGCTAATACTAGGTTCTGGTGATCACTCTACACACGTTGTTTTTGCGTTGTTATATCTTGGGTGGTAGATGTTCATAGCAAACAAATCCTATCTTAAGGAGACTATTGATACATGCCTCACCTATCCATCTCTTCTTTTGTTCTTCAATTCAGTGAAGTTTTATTTATATTTATCATGTAATCTGTATTTCTTTGTAGTTCAATTAAATTTGTTCTTTATTTTTGTTCTGCTCTTATTTTATATACATTACTTCTAATGAATTAGTTCAAAATTAAATTGAAAGAAAACATAATGGAAAATAAGTTTGAGTTCAACATCATGTCAAGAATGAGAAAAGAGTGTATAAAAAGTTGGGTTACAAAACAATAAAAACCGATGTAGTCATGTGTTTGAAATATCCCTTGAATTCAAGGCTGATTATCCCTGCAGTTCTCCCGTGATTCGATTCAACTTTAGACATAAAAAGCATAAAAATATATTTCTAAAGTTGATGATTTCATGCTCCTTAAATTGGCTAGCAACATAATGTTCAATTCGAGTCCAAATACAAAAGAACTCTTGAAACTTAATTCTTAGATGGATTTAGATAATCTTTGCCAAAGAATTTCAATAAAAAAATGGATGACTCTCTTTATTGTTGCCTCTCTTATGATTCAATTAGAGTTCTATTTAGGTTTCTTTTTTCATCTAAACCATCCTACCATTTTTAGCTATTTTCTACATTACCAATTTAGTTTCTAATAGCATTTAATTGATGGATGTATACAACATACAATTATTAAGGAATAAATATACACTAGTGGGTGGCTCTTAGAGATTCACAAAAAAGTTTCTAAAAATAACATTAGCATAAAGGAAAAGAAATAGAAAGTAAACAAACAAAAAGTAAAATTATTAGGATGTTTTTGCACGTACAAATGGCTGGCTAATTTTTTCAACCAACTACAACCACAAATTCAATAAATTAAAGATAGATATACAAACCATAGTATAAAACAAAACAAGAAAATCAAAGTAGAAAGAAAAAACAAAAGTTTGAACAAGGTGAAAAATAATGAAAGGAATAAACTTAAAGCTAGCAATAGTGGTGATATTTGTGATATTTTGTGCATTGGCTGGGAGAGTAAGAGGTGATGGTTTTTTGAACAATATTCTCGGACTTTCAGGAAATGTGGAAACAAAACCAAACAAGGCTTGTCATAACAAATGTTATGATCAATGTATGTCTCAAAAATCTGTCACCAAAAAGCTATGCGATGAACAATGTAAACGTCAATGTACTCACCGAGAAGGTTTTTGGGCTCAACATGGCAAGATAAAAAAATCAAATCGTCTTTAAATGTCATGAACGGTACTGTCAGAGATAATAAAGCCATTCTAAAATGTTATTAATCAACTTAAGTTTTTGGATTTAGTTATTTCTTCCCACGAATGTATATGTTGTTATTTTTTCTGATTGTATATATCCAAAAGTATATGTAGGGCATTTATCATTGTTGTTTTATTTCTCAAGTTGTGATATATGTAAAGACAACTTTCTAATAGAGTCATCTATGTATTGGTGTATTTATTTGTATATATTTGGGAAGTATAGGACTAATGCTATAATTATCCCTTGTAATCCACATATACTATATATAACAAAGTATCAACCCTCATTTACAATTGATTGAGAGATTTGCAAACCCTAATTATCATTATATGATATTAGTGTTGAGATTCGTCATCGGAAAAATAACATGGCCCAGCAGAAAATACACTATTTAAAATTTCCTAGAATCCACCTATCGTGTCCAATTACCATTGGTTGAAATAAAAACAATTTGAATCAAGATTGAACTCACCAGATTATGTCTCTTCTAGAGACTGCTGCAGAATCGTTTCTTAAAATTTATCTCCACAGTCCGACGAACGATCAACTATCGAATGGGAACCAATGCTAGTCGAAGAACGGAAGAAATTGCACCAAAGAATTCGGCTATTGGGGCTGATATTGTTGCTGGCCGAATTTCCCTTTTACCTTGGGTTAAGAGAGTGATTTTTCCCATAAATGTGCCTTTTATAGTCCTTATGCAATATGGACTCCAATTAGGTTAAGTAAACCCAAACCCATTAGAATTTTAGTTACATATTTAAATCCTTATTCCATAAGATTTATATTATATAATTTAATTCCATATGGCTTGATTTAATTACCCCTGATTAAAATAAAATCACACTTAAGAAAATAATTTAATTAATTGTTTACTTTATGTAATTCAATTAATTAATAAATTAATTAATTACATTATGTAAACTTATTAATTAAATTAAACCAACCCAATGTTAATTAATTACCTCGACACCGAATGTCAACTAATTAATTAACTCATTCCTTCCAATGTACATCACATGCACAATATCTATACGTTTCGGCTTAGTTGATCTATGTGCACGATCCTATGGGTCTGTCTTTATGTTGGTAGTAGGCCCAAGGCCCACAGACTGTAAGTGGGTTCTAGCAAGCCATTACAGCCCCTAATTAAGACAGGGATGTAGTAGTCTTTAGAAGACACTCACCCGGTAGTAATCTCATAGTGTCATTTGCCTAACGATATCGATATGAATAAACAAGAGGCATGGTGTCCGTCATCCTCTTCTGTTGTTTATTAGATTTCTTGATCTTGAGTTGACTGATTAATCAAATAAGCAACCAACTTATTTGGGTATGGCCATACACTTGTCAGTCCCACTCATCAAGTGGCCAGTGATATCATCTCGATGTTACCCGAGATCATCAATATCAATATGTTCACCTGTCCACCCAATCATACCTATATTTAGCATCCTTTTATAGACCTGTTAGGCGTATGTCAAAGTGAACTGGATTCCATATTGATACTATAATGAAATCTAGTCTGAGGACAAAAGAGACCTACTCAAGAAGACCTATGACGCGACAACCATGTGGCTTTCTTGTGCGGATCGATCCAGTCCCATGTCAATGACATGTACTTATATTTATGATTGACTATACAAGTACTATGGCTAGTTAAGAACTACCATACAGTCATCGAATACACAAGTCTGTGGTTCTATTCGTACCCACGATTAGAACAGACCTGGGATGGGTTTTATGATTATCAATCAATGGATACTCTACTCATATTATAGCACAAGATATAAATGAAATAGATTAATTGCCTTTATTAATGTGACACAAATAATGTATTCATACATGACTCTTAATGTATAATACAAAATACAAGAATCCAATGCCCTAAGAACTAGGGCACACCAACAATTAGAGCCCTAAGGGCACAATAGCCAACCTTTACAGCTTCAGCCATGTCGACAGAATCAGTCATCACCGTTGCAGCTACCTCCTCCATCATTGCGTCCTCCTCGTCGAGTTCTGCGGCTAGTTTATAGAGTTACATCATCGTTTTCCCATCAACTTCCATTAAAATTGAATTCCAGTAATTATGTTTTATGAAAAATGCTAATCACTCCAATGCTAGTTGGTTATGATCTTGCTAATCATGTGGACGGAACGGCTCCAATCCCGGTAGAGAAGTTGGCTAATAACAATCCAAATCCGGCGTATCATCAGTGGCATCACTAGGATCAGCAGGTATTGAGTTGGTTACTCAATTCCATCTCTCCTTCTATTCTTCCGTAAGTGATTGGGGTCAAAACAGGTTAAATTGGAAAGTACCTATGTGTCAGGTTCTAGGGCACAGGTTCGTGAATTAAAACAACAATTGCACTCATTAGTAAAGAGTAATACTGAGTCAATTGCTGATTTTATGCAGCGTGCTAAGTTAATTTCTGACCAGTTAGTTTCACTTTTGTGAACATGAAATTTTCTAAAAAAAAAGTCGTGCACCTTTAATTATAGTCGTACGACTGTAATTACAGTCGTGTGATTATAATTTGTTTACCACGGCTGTAGTTTAAATTTTCAATCAAAGTCAAATAAGTAACCAAACTTTACAGTTGTCCGCCGCCAATTACAATCGTACGACTGTAATTACAGTGGTACGACTGTAGATCTATTTTCTGACATTCTACCCAAGCCCACTTGGGAGAGGAATGGGCGGATTTTGGAGGTGTTTTCTTATCTTCTTTTCCCATATTTAAGCAAAAATGATAGCAGGAGAGAGGGGAGAACCAGAATACACAGAAATTTGGATTGAAGAGAGTTCTTAGCATTGAGAGAAGGGAAAAGAAGAGAAGAAAAAGATAGTCACATTGTACTTTCTTCTACTCTTTTCTTTTTGATCTTTGTGTTGTAACGTTAAAATTGGATAGAAATCATAGGTTAAGAACTTGACATACCAAATACATTTGATTCTAGAACTTAAAATCATCTGAATCCTTGGCTTGTTGGAATTTTTGGACATTAACTTTGTACCCTAACATTCTAAGGAGGAGAAGCAATCCGGAGCCCGCTCAAGGTGTTTTCTTCGATCAAATCGACGGTGAATCCGCGCTAAAAGGGTTACTATATGTAAAATTAGTGTTTTACTTCATTTTCTGGGTGTTTTGGTTGATTTTCATGCATAAAATCACCTAAAACCCAAAATGCAAGTTTACTGTTTCAGGGAAGGATGAACAGCCGTACTCTTGTAATTACAGTCGTACAACTGTAATTATAGTCGTGTGACTGTAGTTGTTTTCCATGGCTGTGTATCCTCTTTCATTAAATCATTTCATCAATTATCTGGCCAAAAAATAAATTACATTTGCACGATTGTAAGTATATTTGTATGACTATAATTACAAACATACGAATGTAATCTCAGTCTCACGGTTGTAGTTTCTGGTTAGCAACAAAAAATACAAAAAATTCGAAAAAACTCAGAAAAATCCCAAAAAAATCAGAAAAATTATAAAAGTGCATAAAAATTAGAAAATCATAAAAAACAAACCAAAATAAATTCATCTCATGCATTCACGGCCATAGATTTATTTTTCGAGTTGTTGCAATTATAACAAAACAACAACGGGAATCCAAATCTCCTGAAAACCGACCCATTTTACATGCTAAATGGAAATAAACCGGCAAAAGAAAATATTTTGAAAAATATATTTTCTCATGAAACAAAAAAAAGGAACATTTCAAAACCGTTTTCTAGGTCTAGTCGGGTGAATTATCCAAGTTTACCCGACTACCCCCTAAATGCATGTCCCCAAATCTCCCATTTCCCTGTTCTATCTATTTGAGTCCAACTTGTTGCATATATTTGTATTAACCTTTGTTTTACAGGAATTTAATTTAGTTTATTTTTATTTATTCCAATTTTAACTCATTAGATACTCATGTAAAACAGGCGATTGTACCTTGATCCCCAAACTATACAAATGTATCCCCCAAAACAGTTTTGATGTGATTTGATTAGGTTGTAAGTCATTTATTTATTGCTTTTATTCGCATGTATGCCACATGATTAAAGCAATGGAAATCAACCTTAGAAAAAATGAAATGCTATCAATGAACATTGGCCAAATTTATTTTGATTAGACATGAAATAAGGGACTTGTCCAGACCTAGATCTCTGGAAAGTGTAGCGGCCCTCGTCTGGTTCAGCTACGTTGTAATTTTCTGGTGATCTAAACTGGGTGGCGACTCTTACATTTTCTTTCGAGATGTAGGTCTCAATTCTTTTATGAACTAAATGATGAATTTTCCAAAACCGAATTTCTATTGAAAAAAAACCCCCAAAAAGCGGCCTGCCTCGTGGCACATTCTCTCATAAAAAACGTCATCTGCTCACAGTGGCGACTCCGTTGGGTATTGCTTACAAAAAGTTTTCTTAAAACTTAAAAGAATTTGACAAGCCCTGAAAAATGTCTAATCAAAATAAGGTGGTTAATTCATTCGTGGCATTTTATCTTGCATTTTAGTTTGACATACTTGTATAAGGTTAAGTACCCAATTTTCAGCCCGATGAACTGTTCAAGTGTCGCCTTTGTTCCTCATGGTCTTAGGGGCATGGATATGAAACACCACCTATAGCCCCGTACATACCCCTTCATTTGGACCCTTGAGTGGGGAGAAGTGAGGAGTATATTTTGCTAAGGGGACCTTGATTTTATCCCGGCTTGGACCGAACTTATGTAGGCAACCTTAGTTGGATTCCCTTAGGATACCAAAACAAATTGCATGAATGATACAATTACGCCTTCATCACCCCTGGTTGGTGATCGAAATGAACCCCTCTTAGGACTCGGTTAGAATTTTCTCAAAAATTAACCATGATTGGAGGAATACGCTTCGCATGCTATGTGCTACGTGTTTTTTGTTTCTTCGTATCATACCATCATCAACATTTTCCACGAACATGACATGCAACACGTGAATCATTTGTGTGATATGAACTCACATCTTTTGTACAGCCACTTGCATTTCTCGTGTGTGAAGACATTAATCACCTATGTGACATTCACGCTAACCATTTCTTTTTACAGCCATGCATCCCCTCATTGTGTGAAAAACATTAATTCATGCACATCACTTGAATGTCATAAGCACTAACCAATTTGTTTTGTAGCCATATGGAATTCATATCATGCATAAAACATTCATGTGGACCTTGAACAATCCTATAAGGATCAAACACATCACATCACCTACCAAGTAGGAAACCGTTTAGGTGCTCCATAAGCACCAGAAATATCATTTCATGCATCAAACCATTTAGGTGCTCCACGAGCACTGAAAAACATCATTTCATACATCAAACCGTTTAGGTGCTCCACGAGTACCAAAAACAGCATTTCATGCATCAAACTGTTTAGGTGCTCGAAAACCACATTTCATACATCAAACCGTTTAGGTGCTCTATGAGCACTGAAAACCACATTTCATACATCAAACCGTTTAGGTGCTCCACAGGAACCGAAAACCACATTTCATACATCTAACCATTTAGGTGCTCCACAAGCACCAAAATCATCATTTCATGTATTAAACCGTTTCGGTGCTCTATGAGCACAGAAAACCTACATTTCATACATCAAACCATTTTTGTGCTCCATGAACACCGAAAACTTCGTTTCATACATCCAACTGTTTAGGTGCTCCACAAGCACCTAAAACATCATTTCATGTATCAAATCGTTTAAGTGCTCCATGAGCACCGAAAACCTTCACTTCATACATCCAACCGTTTAGGTGCTCCACGAGCACTAAAAATATTATTTCATGCATCAAACCATTTGGGTGCTCTACGAGCACTGAAAACTTCATTTCATACACCAAGCCGTTTAGGTGCTCCATGAGCGCCAAAAAATTTCATTTTATACATCAAGTCATATAGGCACTCCACGGACGTCGAAAACTCCACTTCATGCATTGATGTTCCACGAACGTTGAAAATTCCATATCATAAGAACCCAAGGTGCTCCCCAAGCACCGGAACTCTACTCGTGTGCCAAGCATGCATTCACTTCATCTTATAAAAACCTAAGGTGCTCCCTAAGCACCGAAACTCTGCTCATGCTCTAAGCACGCATTCATTTCATATCACAACATAAAAACCCAAGGTGTTCCCCGAACACTGAAACTCTACTCGTGTGCTAAGCACGAGTTCATTTCATCTCATATCATGGCATAAAAGCCCAAGATGCTCCCTGAGCACTGAAACTCTACCCGTGTGCCAAGCACGAGTTCATTGCATCTCATATCATGACATAAAAGCCCAAGGTGCTCCCTGAACGCTGAAACTCTGCCTGTGTGCCATACACGTGTACACTTCATAACATATCTACACATAATTTCATTTAGATGCTCCCCGAGTGCCGAAACTTCACCCGTGTGCCAAGCACACACCCATCTCATCTCATATCAAAGCATGAAACCTTTAGGTGCTTCACAAGCACCGAAGTTCTATCCATGTGCCAAGCACACGAATGTCAATGCATCACCTACTCAAGTAGGAACTCATTTAGGTGCTCCACGGGTACCCGAACCCCAAGTCATCACATTTTCATTTAGGTACTCCACGAGTGCTGAAAACACCACCTCATCATGCATTCACCCATTTAGGTGCTCAATGAGTACCGAAGGCTCAATTCCATCATTTCTCATACATGTGCTCCATGAGTACTGAAAATCACATTTCGGTTCATGTACTTAAATACTCTAAGAGTGCAAGAGTATTGTCCACATCTTCATGTACACTTTGCCACCCGATTGGTCAATTGTTCTAGTGTAAGAACATGTTGATTACCTCAAATCCATGCCCAGGAGCAATTGAAATGGAAATCAAAAACCAAAATAAAATAGAGGAAGATTGGATTCTCACCAGAGATACCTCTTCTAGAGATGGCTGCAAAAATCAACACAGACTTCCTCCATGTTCCCGTACACGAACAGCTATCAAACTCAACCCGTGCTAGTGGTTCAATCAACCGAAAAGAGAGAATATGGTGGCTGGAATTTTCTGCTATTTCTTCACATCCCTTGGCCGAAAATCCTAAGGGGTTTTAACCCAAGGTAGCCGAATTCCTAATGGGAATTTTAGGCCAAATTTTCTTTTAATTTTATGTGGGCTTTCTCTCTTTAAAGCCCAAGTCTGATTTAATTCATTTGGTCCAATTTTATTTCAACTTTTATTTCAATTCAACATGTATGTTAATATATTATACCATATAATATATTGCATTCATTTAAATTAAAATTAATTTTACCAATTAATTTAACCATGGAATTAAATTAGACTTTCATAAAATCAAACACATGTAAACCTATACATGTTAAATATTTCCATGCAGAAATAATCTTATAAATTAATTCATTGAATGAATTATAAGAAGGCCAATACAAATATTAATTATATTATTTTGATCAATCCAATTGATTTATATAATATAATTAACAGAATCCTCTCTCTCCAGTGTGTATACTCCAAGTATACAGTTGATCCTTTTAGTTCGAGTTCAGAATTTCAATGTGTAAGATCTTGTGGGCCTGTCTTTATGTTGGCAGTGGGCCTATGGCCCATAAACTACAGGCGGGCTCTAGCAAGCCACTGCAGCCTCTAATTAAGATGGAGATAGCAGTTCAACTGTAATCGTAACCCTGTAGTTTAAACTTGTACATCCCATGTCATTGATATCGGTGTCCAACATAGAGGCATTGATTGATCACCCTCTTTTGTGTCTGAATATGAGTGGACGACCTTTTAAGCGAAACACGGTGAAGCAAACTGGGGAAAAAGAATTAGAAAGTGTTTTTTGGATTGCTTGTTTGTTTGGAAGACAGGGTTTGTATCTTGCTTAGGAAAACCATTGATTTGTTTGGAAATCCTTTTTGTAGAAAACCTTTCCTTTGAATGTGAATTTTTAGAAAACTAGTTTTACAAAGAAATCTTGTTTTATTAACTTAAAGACCTTGAAACCTAAATTTTGAGATCAGTGATAGAGTCGCCACCCGTATCAGCTCTTCCGGGAAATTCCAGTATAGCTCCCTACCGAGCGTAGACTACTGTACCTAATCCAGAGATTTAGGGTTCGGACAACTTAGCTATTCAACCTTAAGCTTGTATTCATTTATAAGTACATATGACAATATTTTACTCACTTAATTCTCTACCCACTTTTTCTTGTATTATTTAGCCCATGCTCATTCAAATGACATAAATAAATTGCATAAAATTAAAGTGCAGAAATATAAACCATACATCCAAACAACCAAAGAAAAATAGAGGCCGCTTATTACAACCCAAAAAGAGAAAAAGCTCTCATCCTCACCAATACAATCGCCTAGATACACGAAAATCTAAAAAAAAAAATTACAATCGCCTAAGGTACACGAGTTGATCTATAAAATACATCTGAAATGATAAAAAAGAAAAATAAAAGCTGCAAAACAAATGGTTAGCATAATTATATTATAAACACAAATAGGACTCACACAGGACAGGATGGGGATTTCAGGAAGTGGGAGCATGCATTTAGGGGATAATCGAGAAGACCGACGACTTGCTTGGTAAGACCTGTAAAACCATTTTTGAAACACCCTATAGGTTTTGTGCTTGAAAACATTTTGGAAAATGATTTGGCTTAATTACATGCAAATTACTTTAGTTTAGTGGGTCAGTTATCCCGGAACTCGAGGTTCCGTTCGTAGGGGTTCCTAATTCCAAACATCCATCTAAGGTCTAAAAACAGTAAACATGCTAAAAAAAGTTTCATTCTAAAGACAACATCATGCGACGACATCTGTGTGGGTCATCCTGTGATTCAGTTAGAGCAGTACAGCTATAAAACTATAGCCGCACGTCTGTAGTATCCAGAACCCAAAATAGGCTTTTTTCATTTTGAAAATTATAGTTTTAAAGAACTTGTGGGTCTACTAAAGCTAGACAGTGGACCCAATTCGGATCGAATAACCCCAGATTTCAAAAATTGAAATCAAAGAAACAGAAAACCTCACATCGCATTCTAGGAAAACCAAAAACCAAAACTCAGAATGTAATGGATATGATTGGGACCGAAGTAGTTCATAACAAAACAAACCAAATGGAATTCTGACTGCTTTCGGCCAATTTAGGGCTTTTTGGTTTTCTACCCAGAAGAATGTAGCCGTGCAGCTCTAGTATTCTAGCCGCTTGGCTTTGTTCTAAGAGATTACAGCCGTTCGACTTTAGTTAGAGCCGTGCGGCTCTGTTCTAAGAGATTACTGCCGCTCGGCTTTAGTTAGAGCCATACATCTATAATCAAACATCTAGTTCTAGAAATTTTGCAGAATACAGAAAAATCACAGCAGAAACCAAACAAGCACAAGTTTAAGGCCTCTCAGAGTTTACCTTGTTGATGTTCCAACATGTTTGACATCCGAAAGTGGATTGAAATGCCAGAATGCACTTAGAATCCCATGAACACCCTGAAATCTTTAAGTATGAATCCTGAATCAGTCCGAACAGAACCCGGGAATAGCCTTGAATGAATGAAGAATGATCAGGAACCTATCACTATATATTTTGAGTGTATTTCTTGACCTTTTGCTCTGGTTTCTTTAAGTTTTCTTTTCTTTCCCCCTGTTTTTTTTTCTGTCTATTCAAATCCCTTTCTTCCTCTGTTGTTCCAAATCCCTCCCCTTTTTCCTTTGTTTTTTCCTCTTTAAGACCTCTCAAACTTCGGCTGAATCAATCCCTCTAATTCAGGGATTTTTTTCTCTGTCAAAGATTAATTTCGGTCATTTGGGAGACAATCTAATCACTCACTAGACCCGCGTGGCTGTAGTATTATAGCCGTGCGGTTATAGTTGTGAAACTATAGCCGTGCATCTCTAATTAGAGCCATGATAGATTCCTTTAAATCCTACATTCACCTTTAAGCCTCTGATCACTCGAAGGATATTTCTCGGGGTTTTGGATTGAGGACCGCTCGGTTTTCAGGACGTTTGAGATATTCTAGGCGACATCTCACTCATTCTCAAGTCAAATTCACGTTCATCTACTTAACAGGTAACATAGGACTCTCATCATAGAGGTCGGGAAAACCCATGCTCATAGGCTGCCCCTTACGAGATCAAAGTCAATTCATGATCAGGCCATTAAGTCTGGATCAAGTTTGGTCTCGCAACTGGGAGCACAGTGAGAAAAGGAAAGAAAACATACCTGATGCCTTGGTTTGTTAGAAAAGTCAGGCACAACATCTAGCTGGGGAGTTGGCTTGGCTCTTCGTGGAGCAATGATTTTGAGGTCAGTTCTAGGAGCTTTGGCTTGAAGTTGGCTCTCAGTGGAGCAACAATAATCTTGAAATTGGCCCAAGGGGCGGTGATGTTGAAGCCGGCCCAAAGGGTCGTTGGTTTTTGAAGTCATTTGACATCGGCCCAGGGGTGATGATTTAGAAGTCGTTGAAAGTCAGCCCAGGGGGTGTTGATTCTGAAGCCAGCCCAAAGGACGTTGATTCTAAAGTCGTTTAAAGTCGGCCCAGGGGGCACTAATTCTGAAGTCGTTTAAAAGTCGGCCTAGGGGGGCTAATTCTGAAGTCGGCCCAAGGAGCATTGATTCTAAAGTAGTTTAAAGTCAGCCCAGGGGGTGCTGATTCTGAAGTCAACCCTACCCCTGGATACCTGAAAAAAGCAAAGAGTACCCTTCTTGGGATTATATCGGCATAAGTGGAAAGAAAAAAAAGAGTTGAGAAAATCTCCTTACCTATTAGTTAGAGCCATGCGGCTTTAATTTGTACGATATAGCCGTGCGACTGTAGATTATAGCTGCGCGGCTATGACTTGCCACGTAGTTAGAGCTGCGTGGCTCTAGCTTGAAATGGGCAGACCCTTGAAATACAACTTTCTTTTACCATCTCTCTTTTTCTCTCAATATTTCCACCCGAATTTCGCCTTCCAAAATGATGAAGAAACTCAGGAAAATGATTCGTCCGGCTGCTCCTTCTCATTCCACCCCTCACATGAGGTATGTTTTGCCTGAGGGACAATTTTTTTTGCCCATTGATTCCACAGTCAACATGTACGGGCTCCAAGACTCGGTTGAGAATTGCGGGGTTAAGAGAAATGATCCCGTACCAGTCACACTTCAGCCGTCTACACATGTATCCCGAAACTGGTCAGTTTTCTCAATTTTTCCCTTGTTTCAATTTTTTTCAATTCCTGTAAATGTAGACGAAATTAGGTGAAATTGATGCATTTTTAGGGTATATTTTGCCCCTAGAAACTTCAATTAGTTATTTGGTAGTGATTAGAACTGATTTAGGGGTGAATTTGCGAAACCTAGGGTTTCTTCGGTGCTATTGAGATTTTCCAGATAGAGCCGTGTGGCTCCAAGTTATAGCCATGTGGCCATGTTCTTAGGCCAGGCTGAGAACACTTGAATAGAGCCGCGCGGCTCTATTTCCTCGTGGCTATAGCTATACTATGTGGCTATAACTATAGTTGTATGGCTGTAATGGCCAGACTAGAAATTTTTCTCATTTTTTCCTTTAACTCCAATGCATTTTATTTGATTTACATGACCTATATGCAATCCAAATAGCTCATAAAAACTCCCTGTTCATTTTTTTACAGGATCGGTCCTATAATGGTGGGGTCGGGGCGCTATCTGACGAGTTGAGGTGGTACCGAAGACTCTCGGATGGCACGAGGGTGATTATAGACGCCAGAGGGATACAGAGGATGGTATGCTCCATATACGAGCATCCTCCTAGGACGAGTCGCGGTCTACTGTCGGCACTAATAGAGCATTGGATAGACTCCATGCACACTTTCCATTTCCCGACTAGGGAGTACATTGTCACGGTCGAGGACTTCGCGGCCATCAGCGGACTACCCTTTGGTGGGTGCATAATTGAGTTTAACCAGACGTTGGAGAGAGGGGGGTACAGTCCTAAGATCATCACCATACTTATTCGTTTAACTCCTCGAGACAAGAGGATCTAGTGTAGTGCCCTCCAGGATTATTGGTTAAGAAGACAGGCTGAGCTTCCCGAGGGCGCTACATTCACCACCAAGGACACGAGCCACTGCGCCAGGGCTTTTCTCCTCCACGCCCTTACTACTTTGGTTTTCCCCATAGGGCAGAGCGACCTAAACTTGGTTGTTCTTCCTTTGCTAATCCAGCTGGATGACGTGAGGGACCTATGTTGGGGACGAGCCGGCTTGGCCCAGTTGTACTATTCCCTCGATCTGTGCACTCGAGGGAAGCAGAAGGAGGTGAAGGGCTCTTGGATCATCCTTCATGTGAGTTCCTCTAAATTTTTTTTACTTTCTAATTATGCACCTTTTGCAGATTTGGGTTTACGAGTACAAATTCATCCCTCAGCTGATGGTGCATGTTCTAGAAACCACTGTGCTTCTTGACTTCCTCAGACTGGGACGATGGCTGGGTTTCAGTTGGGGCGAGGTGGACTGGAGTGTAGACAATTGCCGACTCTTTCTAGCTCAGATGACATTTAAAGGGGTATACATCTCACCCTTTTGTGGATTCTAAATTTTGGTATTTCAAAACCATCTCTCTGATTTTCTAACTCCCGATTTTTCTGATTCCAGGTGGCTAAGGAGCCTTGGAGGGGGACTGTGTTGCCCTAGGAGGTGATGGATGCTTAGAGGCTAACACCTAGGAGATTTGTGATGGAGTGCCCCTTTGATCTGGTGTGGTATCTCGGAGAGCGGGTCTCTTATTGGTGTTTTGGTCCTACAAGGCACAAGATCCCGGCCGCTTTGCCTATGGGACTATTTTAGCCGTATCTTCTATCTGCAGCGGACCATCCTGACCTCTTCGGATCTAGCTACGTGGTAGATGGAGTGGAGGGAGACTACCTCTAGTTTGCCACCACACATCTCCTTCCTCCTACTAAAGCGGTGCAGGCAGGGGTATGCTTCTTTTTCCAATTTTTCTATTTATCTGTACTGAATTACTGTTTACTGACACCCTTCCTTTATTGTTTGTAGCCGTGACGAAGAGGCAAGCGCCCTCACACTTTATCTAGCAGATGCTCCAGCGGTCAGGGGTCCCAGACTACCGGTGGTCGGGGAGATGGGAGCTCCTCCGCATGGACAGCCGAGCATGATGATGATGTGAGAGTGGATGGTGCTCCATCTATTCCTCCGGTGATTCCTCCAGTGGTCCCTTGTACTGGCTTCATTCCTGGACTACTAGAGTTCCCAATAAACCCATACATTCAGCTACTTGATGAATCTGGGCAGTCGTACCGGACTGATCTGTATCTCAGGGACCACACCTACCCTGCTGCTACCTCTTCTGATACCACCCATGTGAGTAGTCATGCTTTCATCTGCTTTTAGATTCTTATTATTACCCATTTGTCTGATTTGTACAACTATTTCCCGTGTAGATTTCGGTATCTCAGGGGATACCCTGTGTCAGGCCGTCTTCACACTCAGGACACTCATGATCCGAGACAACATGACGATGACAGTAATTACCTGCACTTGAGTTAGTGTTGATGCATGTATGCATATGTGTGTGTATGTTGCAAGTGTATCCATTTATGTGACATGATGTTCATATTGTTGATTCTAGTGTAGTCCGCAGTTGGTGTTCATTGCTGCGAGTCCACTCGTATGAGGTTGGAGGTAGACCGGTTACAGAGGTGTGTCACAGATTTGGAGTTCATGAACCAGACCTTTCGCACGCGGGTAGACACATTGGAGGCTCAGCTCGCCAGCCCTGAGGATACTGTGGACTAGAACGAAATGGATGATCAGGATGCCGGGACACCTTAGTCTTCTCTCGCTTTTGTTGATATGACAGCCCACCTTTGGGCTTAGATTTCTTTATTTTAGTTCATCTCTCGCTTTTGTTTATTTGGCTTGATACATTATGACACTTCTTCTGATATCCATGGCTTTTCTTTTCTACCAAGTTTATATTTCTGAATGAATGCTCTTTGACTATGCTTGCCTTTGTTTTCATTTGAATCAATTTAACACTTCCTGGGACTTGATGGATTGCTGCTGATTGGCCTCTTTTTTTATGTCCTTATTTTTTCATAAACTGCCCTGATGGGTTTTTGTTGGGGATTTAATCGCACAAAAACAATACGCAGCGGAAATAAAAGGATTAATCCCCACCAAGGACCCATGTACATTGCATTGAATTGGAAGGAGGGTTAAAGAATTACCTTAATTCTTTGTAGGTTTTGAATCAATTAGGAACCAAAGTAGCTTCCCTCTACGGTTGATCCACACGGAGCAATTCATTCACCGCGTGCTAGCGCCGGGATTGAAGAACGATTTCTTCGAATGAAAAGCCAAAGTTTCGAAAACCTTGGGAGATGGAGAAGGGGAGATTTCGGCTGGCCCCTTGGAGGCTGCAGAAAATCTGCATCTTATGTGTAGGCTAGGGTTAGAGATTTTAGGTTATAAAACTTCCTTTTATATCCATTAAACTTAATTATAATTATAACTTAATACCCTTATTAGTTATAATTATAAATTAACCCACACAACTTAATATTAATTCTCAATTAATATTAAATCAATTCCATTCTCCATCATACACATATGTATATTGATATTATAATTAATTATATCTCTATATAATTAAATTATAATATGTAGCATACTTTATGCAATATTAATCATATTAATATTTATATATACATATATATATATAAATATATATATCATTATATATATATTTATTCTCTTTCTCATTCATAAATTATTATCCAATAATAATTTATACCCGAAAAGATGAACTTCATTTTGCTCTTTGTGTGTGACCCCATAGGTTCATATTAATTGGCAATAAGGAAATTACCATAATGTCCTTATAGGTCACAAGCGGACTCTAGCAAGCCATTACGACTACCCAATTAACATGATTGGAATGATCCAATACCTATTTATAGAATGTCATATTCCCTTTTGTCTCTTTGATATCATGATTAATCATAAGACATGGTACACTTGTCAATCTTATATAATTAATCATATGCTTTCTCGATCTCAAAGTAAACTGTCCAGACAAATCAATTGATACTATTATCAATTTATTTGAGCACGGCCATGCATTTAACAGTCTTACTTATCGAGGGGCCCAGTGATATCGCTCTCTTGTTAGAGAGGGACAAAATCCCATATCTGTCACTCACATCCCAAGGCATGAGTCATATCGTACCCAATCACAGCCTTTATAACTACTCTGTTACGAGCAGCGTTTGACTGCGTCAAAGCACAACATGAGTTCATCCCGGAATCAATGGTGACCTCAGGTCAAAGGAATCAGCTAATGACACTACTATAATCAAGATCAGTTGTGACACATGACCATGAACTTGATCTCATAGTGGGTCTCCAGTAACATGTTCTCTAACATATTACCCGTGAGTATAATCTGTATCTGTATACACTATATTCATCTTATGAATATCCATTATCACTCACACTAGTCTTAGTTTGTTATTATTCCTATAATAACAATCGACTAGGGATATTTAGAATAACACGATTTATTCATGGATACTTATCATAAATGCTAACATACAAACATAAATGATAATATTAATCTACACTAGATTAATCTTAGAAGTCAAATTACATAATCCAATATTGGCCTTAGGGCACAATCTCCAACAGTTTTCAGCCTATCGAACCTTCTTAACTTTTGCCTAAACCACCCTTTTGGTTTTTTTGACTCAACAGACTTTTATTTGTATCCTGACTTTTTCATAGACCACCTTTTGGTTTTCAGTCTATTGGATTTTTTTTTTTTTTTTGAAGTGAAATGCATGCAAACAGGAAATGTATACAGCCATAAATGCATGATACGAATTCAATTTCAAATAGACTTGTGATGTTTAAACGGACAGAATAAAGCATTCATCCACTCATTCATTAATAATGTTTTAGCACAATGTACATCAAAGATGAAATGGAGCTAAGAATAGAATCAGTAATGGTATCTGCCTCGACTGAACCCACGACTGCCATTAACTGGCCTTTGCAGATTTTCCCACTGATGGTGTTCACCTCTCTGTCCTAACTTTTGCATGGACCGCCTTTTCGGTTTTTGATCCATCGGACTATCCTAATTTTTGCATGGACCACTTTTTCTGTTTTTGATCCATCGAACCCTTTTTTTTTCTTTTTTTCTTTTTTTGTTTGACACTGAATAGCACCTGAGCTTGTCCTGATTGATGGCGTTGATGACTTGGTCTACATTTCCACTGGCAGAACCACTTCCACCCTGTAGACCAAAGGGCATGGTGTTTCTCCGGTGAGTACTCTGATGCTAATTATGTGTCCTCATAAGGCAAATGGTAACATGTCGACCCAATCTTTGTAGGCAACTACCATTTTGATGAAATATTCTTTAATAGACTTATTGACCGCTTTGATGCGGAGATGACGTATGATGCTCCATTCCTTTATTCTAGAACAACTGTGCTATTGCCCTTTGAAATTGTGCTCCATCATCGGTCACGACATGATGGGGAATTCCATATCGTGCAGATACATTCTTCTTTCTGAACTTGGACACACTTTTTTTAGGCTATGACATTCGTATTTGACTCCGCTTCTACCCACTTTGAGTAGATATGACCGTGAACTGACATCTGTTCGCTGCAAGTGGCCTTATTTCTTTGACGCTACCGATTCCCATGCTGTGATAACCCCTTTTTTCTAGTTTGAGTCTATAGAGCTTCTGCTTGACTGGTTTCGTCTTAGGATTCTTTGGAATTTGGTGTTCAGTAATTTCTCTGTCAACCCCCGCGTGTCATCGTACAGCTAGGCAAAGTTTTCCATGTGCTTTTGCAGTACTTTTACAATTTCTTTTCTCTCATCAAGCATGAAGTCTTTTGAGATAGATACCATTTTTGGGTCATCATCTGTCCTAGATTCATTCCATGCAATGATGCACCATCTATGTTAAAGGCATTAAATGAATGTTTGCATGTATACATAGTCCCATCCAAAAAAATATCACACAAGTAATTGAAATCAAATTGCATTGTATTAAACGCCTTATAGGCTGAATTGTTCACATAATAAATAATAACAATAAAAAAACAAATACATCAAAATAACTATCATCCTCCACATACAGAGGGTCTTCTGTTGCTACAGCATTATGGTTCTCAATAGCTTGTGCACCCAGGCTAGCCAAAGTTGGGTAGGGGATTGTTCTAAATGCTTGGTTTCAAGGGTGGTTCCACAATCTTCCCCTCAGTGATCAACTGATGAATGGCCTTTATCAACTGAGTGCAATCGTTGGTGCAGTGAGAAAACCCATGCTCATAGGCTGCCCCTTACGAGATCAAAGTCAATTCATGATCAGGCCATTAAGTCTGGATCAAGTTTGGTCTCGCAACTGGGAGTGTAACGCCCCAGATATAAGTTGACTTAGTTATGTTGTGATGTGTGCATATGAGTGAGCATTTTTGCATTTAACCGATGTTTTGTATGCTTATAACAATTCGTAGGCTTTGGCCTAATGGTAGAGAGATGTGTTTAATAACTAGAGGTCTAGAGTTCGAACCCAACTTAGCTTAATTTAGTTATTTTCTTTAGGATTTATATTTTTGGTTTGGGAGACATAAAATCCCATAAAATCCGAAATTTACTATTTTATATATCCCTTTTATTTAGTTTGACCAATTCAAATCAGAAACTACCAACTTAGTGGACCAAATCTCTCCCACTTACCTTTCCTTCATCAAATCAACTTCTATTTCCTATTTAACACTACAAATTTCGAAATTTCCTCTAACCCTAGCTGAAATTTATTCTTTCTCTTCCTCTCTCTTTCACTCAAACCAGCCTTGCATCATTCTTGTGAATTCCGAAATTCCATTGTCTCAGTTGAGGAAATCATTCATCTTTCTGAAGGTAAGGAATCCCAATCGGTTTTATTCCATCTTTTAACTCCTTAGAAACTTGCTAAGAACTTTGCTCTTTTCTGTAATTTTCCGAAGTTTCTTCTCTTTGGGAATCATCGGATTAAGTTCGTGACCTAAATCAAGGAGCACCCTCTCCTAATTTCTGTTTTTACTCTAGTGACCGACCCACTGCAATCGAGGTAACAAACAAACTCTAATATCGATTTAAAGCTTTCATAGATTGCATGATAGGTTCCTATTGATTGCATGGTGAGATAATAATCTTGTATATTGAAATTTAAGCATGTATGTTACTGGTATAAAATGGTGATAATTAGGTTAAGGGTTGAAAGAAATATGTATATGCATGTTAGGAATGGTTTTATGCTGGAACTGCTAAATTTCAGATTGTATAGGTTGTGGTAATTTTAGCTTTATTTTCGTTATATAACTCCGAATGGCATGATTCAACTTTCTGTGTTTTTCTGAGACATAAGTGTACAAGGTTGTTTTATACTATTTTGGCAAATTCTGTGAGTAAAGTGCTCGTATTCCCTGTTGAAACTGCCTTATGTGCACTGTGCCGATTTCCTGGAACTGCTGAATTTCAGTTTGTACAGTTTGCGTTGATTATGGCTTTATTTTCTCTCTGTAGCTCCGTTTGCCATGAAACAAAATTATATGTATTCCTGAAATCCTGATGTTCAATGTTGCTTTATATTATTTTTGCTAAATCAGTGAGTAACACGTCCGTTTTGTCTGTTGAAGTCAGACTATGTGCAGTGAACTGAAGTAAGTTTACAGATTGCATGTTTTTAGTTTTTCCTTAATATCTTTTGCTATAGGACTCCGAATTGCATGATTCAAGCTGGCATGTGTTCCTAAGATGTAAGGCTAAAATTCACCTTTGTATTGCCATGCTGAATTCTGAGTCTAACCTACTGGAATATTATGTGCAAGTTGAGGCATGAACTATGAATTCTGAAATTGTCACCTTAGGCCTGAATTTATTTTTAATGTGTGTAAAGCATAATTTGATTCTAGAAATTTTGTGCTAGAACTCATGACATGAAATATAATAATTACAAATATGATTTGGTAAATTAATACATATTGGAATTATGAAATTGAGTTTGGGGTAAGTCCTATTTTAATGGTACCTTGTGTTTATTGAGGTATTGTGCTATGTTTTGGGAATAAGACCTATTTTAATGGCACCCTTTTGATATTGGTATGATTATAGTAATTAATTTGAGTTGTAGTGATTTATACAGTTGTGTTTTGGTTAGTTTGGCAAAGTGTTTACCATGTTTGATTGGTAGGCACTAGGACAGCACCCCAAATTCCGAGGTAAGCCCTAGGTTCATGGCACTCGGTGATGTAAGACCTATGTTAATGGCATTATGATGTAAGACCTATGTTCATGGCATTCTGAGGTAAATCCTAGGTTCATGGTACTCAATGTGTTAAGGAGGTAAGTCCTAGGTTCATGGCTCTCCGCAGAGGTAAGCCCTAGGTTCATGGCACTCTGCAGCGTCTGCTGCCAAACTCCCTTTAAGCACAAGTGTATAGGTTAATGCAATGAGTTGTGCGCGTATACATAAGTTGATGTTAATCAACGGTTAAGAATGTAATTGCATGTTAATGTTGATTACAATGTGATTTTGATGCTTGGCTGTGATAGTGAGGTTTGTAAGCTATCTTGTGACTTTGGAATTTGTGTATTAGGAAACTAATAATGGTTATTGTGTAAATGAAATAATGTCATGTTCATGATACAATTCCTTGTTCTAAACGGTTGTATGCATCTAGTTTGTATGACTTGACTTGGAATTTTATTCTTTGATTGATGTTTTGCTACTTAAATGATATGATCTATGTGATATGTGTTGGAGCGGCTTGTTAAACGAGGTACGTTCCCTATTACAAGGATTGTGAGCATAAGTATGTACACTTGTATGAATGATGATTGTTGTTTATTACCCTTACGGTGCTTGATTAATTAATATAACATATATTTGTGAACTGTCATCATTTTATGCAAACTTTAAATTGATGTTTGGGATTTGTTAGTTACTCGTCACTAAGTGGCGCTGTTGATATTTTCAGAGTATGCCGGTGATGATTGAATGATGCCTGACGCCCGTCCTTGGGATTGTGTGGAGGGATTGCTTTGAGTAGACATTAAATAGTTGTTATGAACATTTTAGAATTGAGATTTTCAGATTTTCTAAACTTTTAGGTTTTTGTCATTGAAGTATTATTCGTATTGAATTATTATTTATCACTTAGAATTAAATTTGCGAGTACGTATTTTATGAACACGTGTAGTATTAATCAGAGGCATAATTGGAAGTTTCTTTTATAATGATGTCCTAGACTTTATGTAATGTTTTCTGCCATTGCATGCTAAGAAAGTTAGGGATGTCACAGTTGGTATCAGAGCCCGCGTTGGTTCCGAGGCTTTGGTAGCATAAGTCACTTGGAACCAAAACTCAGAATCCTAGGATAGAGATTTGAACATAGTGTGAGGTGCATGGGTAGGTAGAACAGGTTTAATTGCTTTGAATTACTTGTTTTCTATTATTAGCTGTATGTATTATATGCTTAGACCTAGCTAGAACCACAATTTTAGAATGCCTCCGCGTAGAGATCCCGTTCGCGATGACTCTCCTCAGCGATGTATGCGGCTGTTAGAAGATGCCGTGCTCGCTATGGCTCAAAGAAATCCAAATAACCAAACTGTCTTCGATCGCATTGCTCGTCACCGACCCCCAATTTATGAAGGATCTTTCGACCCGGTGGTGCTTGAGGGATGGATCCGAGAGATAGAGAAACTTTTTGATGTGACTGGTTGTCCGGACGCTGAGAAAGTTGCTATTGGAGCCTACTACTTGAAAGGCGAGGCTGATAACTGGTGGGGCATGGTTAAGACTGAGTGCCTGAATTTGGCAGGGTTCGGTTGGGAGCAATTTACTGAGAAGCTTAAGAGTCGTTTCTACCCAAGAGAGTTGAGGTGGCAGAAACGAGAGGAATTTCTATGTTTGACTCAAGGAAGTATGTCTGTTCAGCAGTACACAGACAAATTTTCTGAGCTGTCCAGATTTGCGGGTTCAGTCACCCCCACTGAAGAAGAGAAGGTGCAGTTCTATATCAAGCGGATGAGTCCCAAAGTGAGGACACATGTCCTATGTTCTGGAGCAACAACATTTCAGGGAGCCTATGAAGTGGCTTTAGGAGTCTATGCATCCGTTCAGGATGAAGAAGCGGCTAAGCGAACCATGTTCTTAAAGAGGTCTCAGCCTACCTCATATGTTCAGCCGACTTCCAAGAAGCCCAAATTCGCTCCGGCAAAGGGAGCAGAAATGGTATGCCAAGTTCTCAAAATGTGAGTTTTGGCTAGAAGAAGTGGCATTCCTAGGCCATGTGATTACAAAAGAGGGTGTGAAGGTGGACCTGGCAAAGATCAAGGCCGTCCTTGAATGGTCCAGTCCTACTAATGTGACCGAAGTCCGAAGTTTTCTTGGTCTTGCTGGATACTACAGGAGGTTTGTACACAACTTTTCAACCATCGCTCGACCTTTGACTCAGTTGATGAAAAAGGACTGTAGGTTTCAATGGACTGCAGAATGTGAAGAAGCATTTCAGGTATTGAAAGAGAGACTTACTTCAGCCCCAGTTCT
The DNA here is from genome assembly GCA_039660915.1 of Euphorbia tirucalli. NCBI lineage: Eukaryota > Viridiplantae > Streptophyta > Magnoliopsida > Malpighiales > Euphorbiaceae > Euphorbia > Euphorbia tirucalli. Next base: position 48,568,084 of record CM077636.1, read on the forward strand.
TGCATTGCCGACTGATGGAGTAGAGTATGAAGTGTTCAGTGATGCTTCCAAGTACGGACTTGGGTGTGTACTTATGCAGTTGGGAAAAGTGATTGCCTATGCTTCAAGGCAATTGAGGGTTCATGAAAGGAACTACCCGACTCATGGTTTGGAGTTAGCTGCAGTGGTGTTTGCTCTTAAGATTTGGCGCCATTATTTGTATGGTGTGCCGTGCAAGATATACACCGATCATAAGAGCCTCAAATATATTTTCACCCAGAAAGAACTAAACATGCGACAGAGACGTTGGTTAGAGCTTATCAAGGATTATGACTTGACCTTGGAGTATAAGGTAGGAAAGGCCGACAGAGTCGCAGATGCATTGAGCAGAAAGAGCATCCATTCGGTGAACTTCATGAAAAGACTCCCTATTGATCTTTGCAAGGAGTTTAGCAAGTTGGAAATTGAAGTGGTCCCGAGAGGTGTGGCTCGGGCGAGTTTAAATGCAATCAGAGTGGAACCGGTATTGTTTGTAGAATTGAAAGAAAAGCAGTTGAGTGATCCCGTACTTCAGAAGATTCGTGCAGCGAAGGAGCAGGGTAATGCTGTAGATTTCAAGATTCTTGCAGATGGGAGTATAAAATTTAAAGGCCGATGGTGCGTGCCTAATGATTCAATGCTGAAAGAGCATATCTTAAGTGAAGCTCATTGCACTCCCTACTCTGTGCATCCGGGAGGTGCGAAATTATACAAAGATTTGAAGATGCAGTTTTGGTGGCCTAGAATGAAGAAAGAGGTAGCCGAGTTTGTGGCCCGATGCTTGACTTGTCAAAAGGTGAAAATTGAGCATCAAAGGCCTGGAGGATTATTGCAGCCCTTGGCTATTCCAGCATGGAAGTTTGACTCGGTTGCTATGGACTTTGTGTCAGGTTTACCAAAGGTTGCTAATGGTTTAGACACAGTGTGGGTTATTATAGATCGTTTGACCAAGGTGGCTCGGTTTAATCCTATGAAGAAGACCTGGTCTATGGAGCAGTTAGCTGAGGCATATGCGAGTGAAATTATAAGGCTACATGGTGTGCCTAGGGAGATTGTGTCAGATCGTGACCCACGGTTCTTGTCACATTTTTGGACATCATTTCAAGAAGCTTTGGGCACTAGATTGAAGTTGAGTATAGCTTTTCATGCTGCTACAGATGGAAAGACGGAGAGGACAATTCAAACCTTAGAGGATATGTTGCGGTCATGTGCTCTTGACTTCCATAAATCTTGGGTGAAATGTCTGAGTTTGGTAGAGTTCTCCTATAACAATAGCTATCACGCTAGTATCCGTATGGCCCCGTATGAAGTCCTCTATGGGAGGAAATGTCGTAGTCCGACATGCTGGGACGACATTAGTGACACATTGGTGTTGGGTCCGGAATTGATTCGGGATACAGTTGAGAAGGTGAAGGTGATTCAAGCGAATATGAAGGCTGCCCAGGATCGTCAGAAGTCTTATGCAGATCTCAAGAGAAGACCTCTTACCTTCGAAGTCGGTAGCAAGGTATTGCTGAAAGTATCTCCTATGAAGGGAGTGATGAGGTTCGGCAAGAGAGGCAAGCTCAGTCCCAAGTATATTGGTCCATATGAAGTGCTTGAAAGGATTGGGGAAGTTGCATATCGGTTGGCTCTACCCCCGGAATTGGCAAAAGTTCATAATGTATTCCATGTTTCACAGCTACGAAGATATGTGAGCGACCCTTCTCACGTTATTGCTGTGGATTCGGTGGAGGTGGAACCCAATTTGACATATGAGGAGAAGCCTGTTCAGATCCTCGACCGTCAGGTTCGCAACTCAGGAGAAAAGAGATGCCTTTGGTAAAGGTGCTTTGGCGTAGCCAGAAGTTTGAAGAGGCTACTTGGGAGCTAGAAGAGACCATGAGATCCAAATATCCGGAATTGTTTGCAACTAATCAAGGTTAGAACCTAGCTTACTCTTTTGTCCTTGAGTTTCGAGGGCGAAACTTTTTGTTAGTGGGGAGGATTGTAACGCCCCAGATATAAGTTGACTTAGTTATGTTGTGATGTGTGCATATGAGTGAGCATTTTTGCATTTAACCGATGTTTTGTATGCTTATAACAATTCGTAGGCTTTGGCCTAATGGTAGAGAGATGTGTTTAATAACTAGAGGTCTAGAGTTCGAACCCAACTTAGCTTAATTTAGTTATTTTCTTTAGGATTTATATTTTTGGTTTGGGAGACATAAAATCCCATAAAATCCGAAATTTACTATTTTATATATCCCTTTTATTTAGTTTGACCAATTCAAATCAGAAACTACCAACTTAGTGGACCAAATCTCTCCCACTTACCTTTCCTTCATCAAATCAACTTCTATTTCCTATTTAACACTACAAATTTCGAAATTTCCTCTAACCCTAGCTGAAATTTATTCTTTCTCTTCCTCTCTCTTTCACTCAAACCAGCCTTGCATCATTCTTGTGAATTCCGAAATTCCATTGTCTCAGTTGAGGAAATCATTCATCTTTCTGAAGGTAAGGAATCCCAATCGGTTTTATTCCATCTTTTAACTCCTTAGAAACTTGCTAAGAACTTTGCTCTTTTCTGTAATTTTCCGAAGTTTCTTCTCTTTGGGAATCATCGGATTAAGTTCATGACCTAAATCAAGGAGCACCCTCTCCTAATTTCTGTTTTTACTCTAGTGACCGACCCACTGCAATCGAGGTAACAAACAAACTCTAATATCGATTTAAAGCTTTCATAGATTGCATGATAGGTTCCTATTGATTGCATGGTGAGATAATAATCTTGTATATTGAAATTTAAGCATGTATGTTACTGGTATAAAATGGTGATAATTAGGTTAAGGGTTGAAAGAAATATGTATATGCATGTTAGGAATGGTTTTATGCTGGAACTGCTAAATTTCAGATTGTATAGGTTGTGGTAATTTTAGCTTTATTTTCGTTATATAACTCCGAATGGCATGATTCAACTTTCTGTGTTTTTCTGAGACATAAGTGTACAAGGTTGTTTTATACTATTTTGGCAAATTCTGTGAGTAAAGTGCTCGTATTCCCTGTTGAAACTGCCTTATGTGCACTGTGCCGATTTCCTGGAACTGCTGAATTTCAGTTTGTACAGTTTGCGTTGATTATGGCTTTATTTTCTCTCTGTAGCTCCGTTTGCCATGAAACAAAATTATATGTATTCCTGAAATCCTGATGTTCAATGTTGCTTTATATTATTTTTGCTAAATCAGTGAGTAACACGTCCGTTTTGTCTGTTGAAGTCAGACTATGTGCAGTGAACTGAAGTAAGTTTACAGATTGCATGTTTTTAGTTTTTCCTTAATATCTTTTGCTATAGGACTCCGAATTGCATGATTCAAGCTGGCATGTGTTCCTAAGATGTAAGGCTAAAATTCACCTTTGTATTGCCATGCTGAATTCTGAGTCTAACCTACTGGAATATTATGTGCAAGTTGAGGCATGAACTATGAATTCTGAAATTGTCACCTTAGGCCTGAATTTATTTTTAATGTGTGTAAAGCATAATTTGATTCTAGAAATTTTGTGCTAGAACTCATGACATGAAATATAATAATTACAAATATGATTTGGTAAATTAATACATATTGGAATTATGAAATTGAGTTTGGGGTAAGTCCTATTTTAATGGTACCTTGTGTTTATTGAGGTATTGTGCTATGTTTTGGGAATAAGACCTATTTTAATGGCACCCTTTTGATATTGGCATGATTATAGTAATTAATTTGAGTTGTAGTGATTTATACAGTTGTGTTTTGGTTAGTTTGGCAAAGTGTTTACCATGTTTGATTGGTAGGCACTAGGACAGCACCCCAAATTCCGAGGTAAGCCCTAGGTTCATGGCACTCAGTGATGTAAGACCTATGTTAATGGCATTATGATGTAAGACCTATGTTCATGGCATTCTGAGGTAAATCCTAGGTTCATGGTACTCAATGTGTTAAGGAGGTAAGTCCTAGGTTCATGGCTCTCCGCAGAGGTAAGCCCTAGGTTCATGGCACTCTGCAGCGTCTGCTGCCAAACTCCCTTTAAGCACAAGTGTATAGGTTAATGCAATGAGTTGTGCGCGTATACATAAGTTGATGTTAATCAACGGTTAAGAATGTAATTGCATGTTAATGTTGATTACAATGTGATTTTGATGCTTGGCTGTGATAGTGAGGTTTGTAAGCTATCTTGTGACTTTGGAATTTGTGTATTAGGAAACTAATAATGGTTATTGTGTAAATGAAATAATGTCATGTTCATGATACAATTCCTTGTTCTAAACGGTTGTATGCATCTAGTTTGTATGACTTGACTTGGAATTTTATTCTTTGATTGATGTTTTGCTACTTAAATGATATGATCTATGTGATATGTGTTGGAGCGGCTTGTTAAACGAGGTACGTTCCCTATTACAAGGATTGTGAGCATAAGTATGTACACTTGTATGAATGATGATTGTTGTTTATTACCCTTACGGTGCTTGATTAATTAATATAACATATATTTGTGAACTGTCATCATTTTATGCAAACTTTAAATTGATGTTTGGGATTTGTTAGTTACTCGTCACTAAGTGGCGCTGTTGATATTTTCAGAGTATGCCGGTGATGATTGAATGATGCCTGACGCCCGTCCTTGGGATTGTGTGGAGGGATTGCTTTGAGTAGACATTAAATAGTTGTTATGAACATTTTAGAATTGAGATTTTCAGATTTTCTAAACTTTTAGGTTTTTGTCATTGAAGTATTATTCGTATTGAATTATTATTTATCACTTAGAATTAAATTTGGGAGTACGTATTTTATGAACACGTGTAGTATTAATCAGAGGCATAATTGGAAGTTTCTTTTATAATGATGTCCTAGACTTTATGTAATGTTTTCCGCCATTGCATGCTAAGAAAGTTAGGGATGTCACAGGGAGCACAGTGAGAAAAGGAAAGAAAACATACCTGATGCCTTGGTTTGTTAGAAAAGTCAGGCACAACATCTAGCTGGGGAGTTGGCTTGGCTCTTCGTGGAGCAATGATTTTGAGGTCAGTTCTAGGAGCTTTGGCTTGAAGTTGGCTCTCAGTGGAGCAACAATAATCTTGAAATTGGCCCAAGGGGCGGTGATGTTGAAGCCGGCCCAAAGGGTCGTTGGTTTTTGAAGTCATTTGACATCGGCCCAGGGGTGATGATTTAGAAGTCGTTGAAAGTCAGCCCAGGGGGTGTTGATTCTGAAGCCAGCCCAAAGGACGTTGATTCTAAAGTCGTTTAAAGTCGGCCCAGGGGGCACTAATTCTGAAGTCGTTTAAAAGTCGGCCTAGGGGGGCTAATTCTGAAGTCGGCCCAAGGAGCATTGATTCTAAAGTAGTTTAAAGTCAGCCCAGGGGGTGCTGATTCTGAAGTCAACCCTACCCCTGGATACCTGAAAAAAGCAAAGAGTACCCTTCTTGGGATTATATCGGCATAAGTGGAAAGAAAAAAAAGAGTTGAGAAAATCTCCTTACCTATTAGTTAGAGCCATGCGGCTTTAATTTGTACGATATAGCCGTGCGACTGTAGATTATAGCTGCGCGGCTATGACTTGCCACGTAGTTAGAGCTGCGTGGCTCTAGCTTGAAATGGGCAGACCCTTGAAATACAACTTTCTTTTACCATCTCTCTTTTTCTCTCAATATTTCCACCCGAATTTCGCCTTCCAAAATGATGAAGAAACTCAGGAAAATGATTCGTCCGGCTGCTCCTTCTCATTCCACCCCTCACATGAGGTATGTTTTGCCTGAGGGACAATTTTTTTTGCCCATTGATTCCACAGTCAACATGTACGGGCTCCAAGACTCGGTTGAGAATTGCGGGGTTAAGAGAAATGATCCCGTACCAGTCACACTTCAGCCGTCTACACATGTATCCCGAAACTGGTCAGTTTTCTCAATTTTTCCCTTGTTTCAATTTTTTTCAATTCCTGTAAATGTAGACGAAATTAGGTGAAATTGATGCATTTTTAGGGTATATTTTGCCCCTAGAAACTTCAATTAGTTATTTGGTAGTGATTAGAACTGATTTAGGGGTGAATTTGCGAAACCTAGGGTTTCTTCGGTGCTATTGAGATTTTCCAGATAGAGCCGTGTGGCTCCAAGTTATAGCCATGTGGCCATGTTCTTAGGCCAGGCTGAGAACACTTGAATAGAGCCGCGCGGCTCTATTTCCTCGTGGCTATAGCTATACTATGTGGCTATAACTATAGTTGTATGGCTGTAATGGCCAGACTAGAAATTTTTCTCATTTTTTCCTTTAACTCCAATGCATTTTATTTGATTTACATGACCTATATGCAATCCAAATAGCTCATAAAAACTCCCTGTTCATTTTTTTACAGGATCGGTCCTATAATGGTGGGGTCGGGGCGCTATCTGACGAGTTGAGGTGGTACCGAAGACTCTCGGATGGCACGAGGGTGATTATAGACGCCAGAGGGATACAGAGGATGGTATGCTCCATATACGAGCATCCTCCTAGGACGAGTCGCGGTCTACTGTCGGCACTAATAGAGCATTGGATAGACTCCATGCACACTTTCCATTTCCCGACTAGGGAGTACATTGTCACGGTCGAGGACTTCGCGGCCATCAGCGGACTACCCTTTGGTGGGTGCATAATTGAGTTTAACCAGACGTTGGAGAGAGGGGGGTACAGTCCTAAGATCATCACCATACTTATTCGTTTAACTCCTCGAGACAAGAGGATCTAGTGTAGTGCCCTCCAGGATTATTGGTTAAGAAGACAGGCTGAGCTTCCCGAGGGCGCTACATTCACCACCAAGGACACGAGCCACTGCGCCAGGGCTTTTCTCCTCCACGCCCTTACTACTTTGGTTTTCCCCATAGGGCAGAGCGACCTAAACTTGGTTGTTCTTCCTTCGCTAATCCAGCTGGATGACGTGAGGGACCTATGTTGGGGACGAGCCGGCTTGGCCCAGTTGTACTATTCCCTCGATCTGTGCACTCGAGGGAAGCAGAAGGAGGTGAAGGGCTCTTGGATCATCCTTCATGTGAGTTCCTCTAAATTTTTTTTACTTTCTAATTATGCACCTTTTGCAGATTTGGGTTTACGAGTACAAATTCATCCCTCAGCTGATGGTGCATGTTCTAGAAACCACTGTGCTTCTTGACTTCCTCAGACTGGGACGATGGCTGGGTTTCAGTTGGGGCGAGGTGGACTGGAGTGTAGACAATTGCCGACTCTTTCTAGCTCAGATGACATTTAAAGGGGTATACATCTCACCCTTTTGTGGATTCTAAATTTTGGTATTTCAAAACCATCTCTCTGATTTTCTAACTCCCGATTTTTCTGATTCCAGGTGGCTAAGGAGCCTTGGAGGGGGACTGTGTTGCCCTAGGAGGTGATGGATGCTTAGAGGCTAACACCTAGGAGATTTGTGATGGAGTGCCCCTTTGATCTGGTGTGGTATCTCGGAGAGCGGGTCTCTTATTGGTGTTTTGGTCCTACAAGGCACAAGATCCCGGCCGCTTTGCCTATGGGACTATTTTAGCCGTATCTTCTATCTGCAGCGGACCATCCTGACCTCTTCGGATCTAGCTACGTGGTAGATGGAGTGGAGGGAGACTACCTCTAGTTTGCCACCACACATCTCCTTCCTCCTACTAAAGCGGTGCAGGCAGGGGTATGCTTCTTTTTCCAATTTTTCTATTTATCTGTACTGAATTACTGTTTACTGACACCCTTCCTTTATTGTTTGTAGCCGTGACGAAGAGGCAAGCGCCCTCACACTTTATCTAGCAGATGCTCCAGCGGTCAGGGGTCCCAGACTACCGGTGGTCGGGGAGATGGGAGCTCCTCCGCATGGACAGCCGAGCATGATGATGATGTGAGAGTGGATGGTGCTCCATCTATTCCTCCGGTGATTCCTCCAGTGGTCCCTTGTACTGGCTTCATTCCTGGACTACTAGAGTTCCCAATAAACCCATACATTCAGCTACTTGATGAATCTGGGCAGTCGTACCGGACTGATCTGTATCTCAGGGACCACACCTACCCTGCTGCTACCTCTTCTGATACCACCCATGTGAGTAGTCATGCTTTCATCTGCTTTTAGATTCTTATTATTACCCATTTGTCTGATTTGTACAACTATTTCCCATGTAGATTTCGGTATCTCAGGGGATACCCTGTGTCAGGCCGTCTTCACACTCAGGACACTCATGATCCGAGACAACATGACGATGACAGTAATTACCTGCACTTGAGTTAGTGTTGATGCATGTATGCATATGTGTGTGTATGTTGCAAGTGTATCCATTTATGTGACATGATGTTCATATTGTTGATTCTAGTGTAGTCCGCAGTTGGTGTTCATTGCTGCGAGTCCACTCGTATGAGGTTGGAGGTAGACCGGTTACAGAGGTGTGTCACAGATTTGGAGTTTATGAACCAGACCTTCCGCACGCGGGTAGACACATTGGAGGCTCAGCTCGCCAGCCCTGAGGATACTGTGGACTAGAACGAAATGGATGATCAGGATGCCGGGACACCTTAGTCTTCTCTCGCTTTTGTTGATATGACAGCCCACCTTTGGGCTTAGATTTCTTTATTTTAGTTCATCTCTCGCTTTTGTTTATTTGGCTTGATACATTATGACACTTCTTCTGATATCCATGGCTTTTCTTTTCTACCAAGTTTATATTTCTGAATGAATGCTCTTTGACTATGCTTGCCTTTGTTTTCATTTGAATCAATTTAACACTTCCTGGGACTTGATGGATTGCTGCTGATTGGCCTCTTTTTTTATGTCCTTATTTTTTCATAAACTGCCCTGATGGGTTTTCAGCCTATCGAACCTTCTTAACTTTTGCCTAAACCACCCTTTTGGTTTTTTTGACTCAACAGACTTTTATTTGTATCCTGACTTTTTCATAGACCACCTTTTGGTTTTCAGTCTATTGGATTTTTTTTTTTTTTTGAAGTGAAATGCATGCAAACAGGAAATGTATACAGCCATAAATGCATGATACGAATTCAATTTCAAATAGACTTGTGATGTTTAAACGGACAGAATAAAGCATTCATCCACTCATTCATTAATAATGTTTTAGCACAATGTACATCAAAGATGAAATGGAGCTAAGAATAGAATCAGTAATGGTATCTGCCTCGACTGAACCCACGACTGCCATTAACTGGCCTTTGCAGATTTTCCCACTGATGGTGTTCACCTCTCTGTCCTAACTTTTGCATGGACCGCCTTTTCGGTTTTTGATCCATCGGACTATCCTAATTTTTGCATGGACCACTTTTTCTGTTTTTGATCCATCGAACCCTTTTTTTTTCTTTTTTTCTTTTTTTGTTTGACACTGAATAGCACCTGAGCTTGTCCTGATTGATGGCGTTGATGACTTGGTCTACATTTCCACTGGCAGAACCACTTCCACCCTGTAGACCAAAGGGCATGGTGTTTCTCCGGTGAGTACTCTGATGCTAATTATGTGTCCTCATAAGGCAAATGGTAACATGTCGACCCAATCTTTGTAGGCAACTACCATTTTGATGAAATATTCTTTAATAGACTTATTGACCGCTTTGATGCGGAGATGACGTATGATGCTCCATTCCTTTATTCTAGAACAACTGTGCTATTGCCCTTTGAAATTGTGCTCCATCATCGGTCACGACATGATGGGGAATTCCATATCGTGCAGATACATTCTTCTTTCTGAACTTGGACACACTTTTTTTAGGCTATGACATTCGTATTTGACTCCGCTTCTACCCACTTTGAGTAGATATGACCGTGAACTGACATCTGTTCGCTGCAAGTGGCCTTATTTCTTTGACGCTACCGATTCCCATGCTGTGATAACCCCTTTTTTCTAGTTTGAGTCTATAGAGCTTCTGCTTGACTGGTTTCGTCTTAGGATTCTTTGGAATTTGGTGTTCAGTAATTTCTCTGTCAACCCCCGTGTGTCATCGTACAGCTAGGCAAAGTTTTCCATGTGCTTTTGCAGTACTTTTACAATTTCTTTTCTCTCATCAAGCATGAAGTCTTTTGAGATAGATACCATTTTTGGGTCATCATCTGTCCTAGATTCATTCCATGCAATGATGCACCATCTATGTTAAAGGCATTAAATGAATGTTTGCATGTATACATAGTCCCATCCAAAAAAATATCACACAAGTAATTGAAATCAAATTGCATTGTATTAAACACCTTATAGGCTGAATTGTTCACATAATAAATAATAACAATAAAAAACAAATACATCAAAATAACTATCATCCTCCACATACAGAGGGTCTTCTGTTGCTACAGCATTATGGTTCTCAATAGCTTGTGCACCCAGGCTAGCCAAAGTTGGGTAGGGGATTGTTCTAAATGCTTGGTTTCAAGGGTGGTTCCACAATCTTCCCCTCAGTGATCAACTGATGAATGGCCTTTATCAACTGAGTGCAATCGTTGGTGCAGTGACCTGGCGTCACCTGATATGCACAGAATTTGTCCTTTTCAACTTCAACTGGGGGTGAATAAGTCCTTAAATTTTGCAATAGCCCTGCCTTCCTATTATTGGCGAAGATACGGACTAAAGATTCCACCCACGGATTGGTGATCTTCTGAGGAGCCACCGCCCGCCTGCCCTGATTCACTGCGGCTACATCCACTTTTGTCGCTTGTTCTAATGTTATTGTTTGAGCTGGTTTTGAACTCGACCCAGTAGGTGTATTAGTAGAACTTCCACTCTTGTACCCCTATGAATACCCTCAACTGCCTTGAAAAGTATTTGAGTTCTACTTATCCCTGTGGTTTTCCTGCTCGTACCTTTCAATACGCTTGGCAAACTCGACAACGTCATTGAAGAGTGGAACCTCTTCAGCTTCATTTTCTCTTTGTAAAAGGGAAAGCTGCCATCAACTAGTTTCACTATAAGAGACTCCAATTTTGGGGCCCCGTCCACTAACACCTAGATGTCCATCCACCTCTTGTAATAGGCAGAGAAAGATTTGTTGGGTTTTTGGTGAATCCTACCTAGATCTTCCAAAGTAGTTTCCACCTGGGTATTGTAAGCATATTGCTTCATAAAAGCTTCGGACAATTATTCCCATGTGGAGCTAGTATGGATTGGCATCTTCAAGTACCATTTAGCAGCAGTGCCTTTTAGAGTGGTTGGGAATAGGTTTAGCAGGTCGATTTTCCTGATTCCCACACTAGACATGATCCTCATATAGTTGTCTAAATGAGCCTCTGGTGGGCCCTCTCCAGTGTACGGAGTTAGATAAGGTATCTGGAAGCCAACCGGGAGCAGCTCTCCTCCTTCTGCCATCAAGCTAGCTAGGTCTACACATTTGATGGGATTGTAATGTACCATCTCTTTCAATTTAGGCAGCAAAGCCTCCAGGTCAGAGAATTTTTCTTTGAGACGCTTCTCAGCTGCCATCTCAATTGAGGCCTCCCTTGCCCTCATGAATGCTTCATTTTCCTTAGACTGGCAGTCAATTTCCTGATAGGGAATGGCCGTCCTACTACTCCTGGGAATGCCTCCTCCATCCTCATTTGCTGCTTGGACCATGTTTCCTTCATTTTTGACCGAAGCCAAAATTGGTTGAGTAGTATGACCCCCTTCAGTAGGCATCACAGCTTGCATCTGTTCCCTCAAGGTGGTCTTAAACCGATCCGATCTTAGTAGTGCATCTACAAAAGCATTCATGTCAAAAGCAGGCACTTCCATAGGGCTATCTTGACCCATTTCTATACTATTCACTTCTTCTAACACAAACTGGCTGTTAATTGGTAGAGAAGGTTACCGTCCCCCGAACTCCTATTCTGAATATGAATCTGAACTGGCCCTAACCTTTTCCATGGTTACTAGTTATGGCTGAACTGACTGGGCTAACTGATCAGACTCTGGTTCAACACGTACTAATTGCCTTGAAGTTTGACTCCAAACTACACATTCAACATAGGGTTAGAACAATAGATGGATGTCGTGAGTCTAAACTTGACACACTAAGTGACGTGTATGGTATGATTGTGAGATGACTATGGTTGAATGATGTCTCATGAATGAGCATGATAATGATGATGATATTTGTGTTTTCATTCTCGTTTTACTTTGGACATTCTAAGATTACCCAATTTCATGCGAAAGACAATGCAAAAATGTCGCATCTGAACTATCACATGGACAGAGGTTCAGCGGTTTTGGGGCACCTAGTGAATGTCATGAAATGGTTACGTGTGTGCCGACACACAGATAGAGATTTAACACTTTGTAGATCAATGAGATGATATGAAATGGTCATATGGGGGCCATCCCACAGACAGAGTTTTGATGCCTTTAGGGCATCTTAGATGAAATGATGTTACAAACAAGTCGCATGTGGATAGAGACACGGACAGAGATTAGGCATTCATGGAACACCTTGTATGATTTGGTAATTTCATGAAATGGACTTGCATATGTAATAATCTGGTACTAGTGGAGTACCTCGAATGATTCATTACGTCATGAACAATCCGATATGGATTGTGACACACAAGCAAGACTTTGGTATCACCACGACACCAATGATGAATGGACATGATGTCATGTAATGTCATCATGTGACCCACCACATAGATATAGACCTAAGACTATCATGGTCCTCTAATGAATGACATGGTATAGTGTAATGGCTAAGTGCAACCAGATGCACAGGCATAACTTGGGTAGTTTTAGGACACCCAATATGATATGAGATGAAATGACTGTGATGGGCATCCTTAGAATGTCCTTTCATTACATGGAATGAGATGAGATGATGTCAATGTCTATGTCACACAAAATGCAAGTAGCTGTATGAAAATGTGGTTAGGATGCATGAAATACGGGATGATGTCGTGTATGTTTCATGGAAATGTCAACAAACGAGATGTAAATGCATGTGGCACATAAATAGGACAACATAGTTGCACGAAGACGTGGTTTGCATCAATGTCACACATATGCTCATGTCTTGCAAATGGCTACACAAAGATGTGGTTAGTGTGAGCACGGGTTTTTCCCAACCTCGGTGATGAGAATTACTTAGTTACCTATGATCTTGAATTGGACCTGAAAGCACCCGGAATGTCACCTGGAGAATCTCAAATGTCCTGAAAACCGAGCTATCCAGAATCCAAAATCCTCGAAAAGGTTTCCTGAATCATTTCTAGGGTTTGGTCTGCAGGTCCGACTTTTGAAATTTCGCCCCAATTTTCGGTAGGACCGGGAGGCTCTGGTTTTTGAACCAGAGCCGTACGGCTCTAGTACTAACTAGAGCCGGCCGGCTCTAGTGGTCCAAATAAGTTGCTCTGTAAAGTAGAGCAACTTGTCTTGGCAGACGAAAATTGAGCAGGATTTCAGAGAGCTCAGACGGCTGATTGATGGAACGAAATGAGTGAGAGAGACGGAGGGATATAAAGAGAAAAAAATCAGAAAAGAAAGGCCTTTTTGGCTCTGGTTCTCAAGAAAAGGAGAAAGGAAAAAAAAAGAGAAAAAAAGGAAGCAGAGAAAAATAGAGAGGGGCTAAGTAAGGAGGTAAACAAACACAAGAATTAAAGCTTAAAATCAATCCTCAAATATTAAACACAAATCATTTAACCTTTACACGTTGATTGGGGACCATTTCGGATTTGTTTCGAGTTGTTTCGGACTGTTACGGTTTTCGGCTGATTGAGTTCCCAGGAGGCATTCTAAGCTTTCAATTCGCTCTTTGGATGTTTAAAGCATTCAAACAACACCCAGGTAAACTCTAAGAGGCCTTAAACCTGTTTGTATTGTGTTTTCTGTGCTTTTTCTTATTTCTGTAAAAATCTGGAAATTGGGCTGCCACCATAGCCGTACGGCTGTGTTCTTCGTGAACACAGCTGCCTGGTAGTGCTTGTGATGAACAGAGCTGGCCGGCTCTAATCCTAGAGCTGCCCGCCTCTGTTCTTCAGGGACAGATCCCTGATCTATCCCGTTCGGCCGAAAACAGCCCGTTTCCCATTTTAAGCATTCTGTTGTGATCATTTTCAGCCCAAATCCATCCGTATGTCTTTATATTTTTATTTTTAGATTTCTATACGTACGGATATTAGGGTTTTTGATGTTTCCCAGGTTTATTTCCTGAGTTTCGGGGTTGTTTTATCCAGGTCGGATCCATAGTTCAGCATTAGCGGACCCCTGAATCCTACCAAGTCCCCGAGAAATATTAAAAATATGTAAAGTAGTGTTTTTCTCAAATGTTCTTGGTGTGTTTATTGCATTTTGGACCCTAGATGAATGTTGAGTTTAGGAACCCACACAAAACGGAACCTTGAATTCCGGGATAACAGATCCACAAAAGCGGAAATTCGCATGAAATCGAGCCAAATGGTTTTCCGAAATGGATTTTCCAGCATAAAAATCCACAGGGCGTTTCAAAACCATTTTCCAGGTCTAACCGGTCCGATCGATTGGGTCGACCCAGTTACCCCCTAAATGCATGCTCCCAAATCTCAAATCCCAATTCTGTCCTGATTTGAGTCCTACTTGTCTTTATAATATAAATTGTGTTAACCGATCTGTTTTATAGTATCTATTTTTATTTTTATTGTATTTAATAGATTAATCCGTGTACGTAGGCGGTTGTATTTTTAGATCCTCGTGTACCCTAGGCGATTGTAAATATGAGAACGAGAGCTTTTTCTCCTTTTTATTCAATTTGGTTGTATAAATAAGCGGCCTTTACTATTCTTTTGTATAATTCGTGTGGATGCTTTAATTTCTGCAATTTCTTTTCTACATTCTGCTTTAGCATGGGCTAATAAAATAAACGAAATTGGGTAGAGAAAAGATAATAAATTGAATAAATATGGTCTTATATATAATAAACGAATACAAGTTTGAGGTTAAGTAGGTAAGTTGTCCAAACCCTAAATCTCTGGATTAGGTACAGTAGTCTAAGCTCGGTAAGGAGCTGTACCGGAATTTCCCAGATGAGCTGATCCGGTGGCGACTCTGTCACTGATCTCAGGCTTTAAGTTTCGAGGTCTATAAGTCAAAAACGGAAAAAATGTTTTCTACAAAGGATTTCCAAATTAAATCAATAGTTTTCCCAACTCAAGATAAACAAACCCGCTTTTCCACCAAAACCAAATTCAAACAAATGGAAATAATTTTCGCCAGTTCGCTTCGCCGCGTTCCTTCTTTCATAAAAGGTTGTCCGCTCACAGTGGTGACTCTGCTGGGGATAATTCTATTTCTTAAAAAGTTTTTCATAAAAACTTAAGGAACTTAGGCAACTATTGAAATATACCTCGCTTGTATTCATCTATTAATTTATAAATACCATATTTATTCATACCTTGCATATCATGACATTTTCTTCTTCTCAACCCCTCGAATACATTGATTAGCCCCGGTTTACCCAAGAAGGTGGACTACCTCTACCGCCAGGATTGGAGACACCCGACGGGGTAAACCACTCATAGCCCCGCATGACCTTACATCGTGTTCTACGGTGGGGAAGTGTTTAATCGTTATGGGAGCCTGTACGACCCTTGGCTTGACTTAGACCCACATGTAATGGCTTAGTAATTTCCCCTAGGGTTACCAAAACATCAGTTAACATCGAACATTGAGCGTGCACCTTTGGTATCCCCTGTTGATGCCAAAGAGACCCAACACCTAGGAAGAATGCGTGACCAATCGAAAGGAGAAATAAGGTCAGAAGGGAGAGCATATTTTTACATGTGCTAACATTTTCTCCATGGTGATTTTCTCTTTACTTTTTCACGGAGCATTAAAAACGCATAATCATCTCGTGTGTCATTTTTAACCACATTTTCAAGCAGCCATCTTCCAACATATATGCATGACATGCATCTAGTATATCATATATTAGTATTATATATTTCATATTTCTATTATATTTCTATTATTTTTTTCTATTTTATTTTCTATTATTTTATTAGTATTCTAATTCAAAATTTGAAAGTTAAAGATTCCAAGTGATTAATTTCTTTATCCATATTTTCGTGCAGCCGTTCGCATTTTTATATGACATATGCATCCATGTCATATCATCCCACCTAATAAAGGATGTGTCAAGAGTGCCCTTCATGAGCATTTCGTTCCATGACATGTCGGGCACCCCAAAGCTATTCGATTTCCGCCCGTGCACCGGATTGCACTCGACCATTTCACAAAATATCATATCATTCAATAGTAGACCACGATGGTCCTAGATTTGCTTCTGTATGACGGTTCATACGATGCCATCATATGACGTCACATTCATTCATCATAGGTGTCCCGGTGACGCCAAATCCTGTTTGCGCATTATGTTTCACATAGAACCATTTCATAACATTGTGAAATCATTTGAGGTGCTCTACGAGTACTGAGTTATTCTGTGCATAGGAACATATCATGTCATATCAATTCATTTAAGGAGTTCCATGAAAGCTGAACCTTTGTCTATGTCCCTACACGCGCGTGACCTGGTTGTAGCGTCATTTCATCCTAGATGCCCCAAAAGTATCAGTGTTTTGTCCGAGGAATGGTCTCCACGTGACCATTTCATGCCATCTCATCTTGACCTACAAAGTGTCGATCTCTTTTGCCCGTGTGTCAGTACACACGTAGCCACTTCACGATATCCACTAGGTGCTCCAAAAGCACCGACTTTAATCCGTGTAATGGTCCACGTGACTATTCTCACATTGTTTTCTACATAGCATTGGGCATTCTTGGAACATCCGGAATAAAGGACACACACTTATTTTTGTTTTCATTTGTGAAGCATCACACATAAATGTAATCATCCATATGTCATGTCTTTATGCAATTATTTTCAAGACATCGGCATTAGAATGACATGGGCATTAACTACATCCTTATACAGCCATGATATTTTATTCACGCGTGCCATACATATATTTTGCTAACATTTTCATGAAACAGGCATGACATCATCCCGTATGTCATATATCCTAACCATGTTTTTCTGCAGCCGCTTGCATTTTGTGTGACATGCACATTTATGCCATTTCATTCTATTCCATTTATTTAGGGACGTTTTGAGAATAACCATCATGATCATTTCATTTCATGCTATATCGGGTACCCCAAACTACCCGCAGTCCGCATGAGTGCTAGTTTGCACTTGGCCAATTCGCTAAACCACATCATTCACTAGAAAATCACAAAGATTTTAGGTCTCATTGTGTGGCAAGTCGCACAACAACATAACATCATATCATCTCCACTTCATGTTCATTCATCGAAAGTGTCACAGTGATGTCGAAGCTTTGCTTGTGTATCATAATCCACTTCGAAATTGTTTCATGACATTAATAATTCATTCAAGGTGCTCCACGAATGCCTAAATTATTATTCACATAGGAGCCTATCATAACATTACCAAGTCATACAAGGCGTTCTGCAAACACCGAACCTTCGTCCGTGTCTTTATTTACACGTGACTTGTTTGCAGCATCACTTCATGTTAGATGCCCTAAAAGCATCAGAGCTTTGTCCATGGAACGGCTTCCATATGACCATGTCATGCCATTTCATTTGGACCTACAAAGTGTCGAAACTTTATCCATGTGCTGGTACACATGTGACCATTTCATAACACCCATTAGGTGCCCCGAAAGCACCGAACCCCCATCCATGTGTCGGCTCACACACGACCTTCTTTGCATTCTATTTTGCATGACATTGGGCATTCTTAGAAGGTCCCGAACAAAGAAATCACGTCCATTGTCGTTTTCATTCACTAGGCATCAACACGCGCAGTCATCCGTGTGTCATCATAATCGCATCTTTGTGCACTTATTTTCAAGACATAAATATATTCATGACATTGACACTAACCACATCTTCGTGCAGCTACGACATTTCATCCATGTTTTGTTCACATCTCACGCATGGCATGTTCATGAAGCATGTGTCACTTCATGTGTTATACATCCTAACCATGTCTTTGTGTAGCCACGACACTTTATTTGCATGACATATGCATTCATACTTTGTATGCACGACATTGTCCTGTGTGTCATTCTAACCACATCTTCATGTAGCCATCCACATTTATGTGTGACATGAACATTCATTCACACCATTGCATTCCGCTTTAAATAAGGATGTTCCAAGGATGTCCCATCATGATCATTTCATTTCATAGCGGGTGTCCTAAAGCCACCCGTGTTTTGCTTGTGCCCTGGTTTGCACTTGACCATTCCACTGCACCATAACATTCATTAGGAGACCACAACAGTCCTAGATCTATTTTCGTATGGGGAACATTGCACAACATCTCATTCATCCATTATCGGTGTCACGGGGATATCAAGATCTTACTTGTGTGTTGTGATCCACATTGGATTGCTCATAACATTGTCGAATCATCCAGGGTACTCCATGAATGCCCAGTTATTACACATATAAGGGCATTCCATGACATCACTAAATCATGCGAAGCGTTCCACGAGCACCGAATCTTTGTCCGTGCCTCAGGTCACACGTGACTCACCAACAATATCATTCCATATTAGGTGCCTCAAAAGCATCAGAACTCTGTCCGTGTGCTGGCCATGCATGACCATTTCATGATGTCCACTAGGTGCTCCAAAGGCACCGAACCTATGCTCGTGTACGGGATCACATGTGATCTGCTTGCATTGCCTTCTTACATTGCATAGGGGCATCCACGGAACATCCAAAATGCATAATAAGGTAAATCATCCTCATTCTCATCTCCACCCGTCTGACATCATTCAATCGTATCAACCCATGACTGTGCATCCCGTTCATGCATAAGCATAAGGCACTCCCCGAGCACCAAGAAACTTGGCTCACGTGCCAAACATGTTACTTCATCACATTTCATCACATAAAAGCCCAAGGTGCTCCCCGAGCACCAAAAAGCCATCCGCGTGCCAGGCACTCTGTTCTGTCTCACCTCATATCATGCATCATAATCCAAGGTACTCCCTGAGTGCTAAAGA
Source organism: Euphorbia tirucalli (assembly GCA_039660915.1). Classification (NCBI taxonomy): domain Eukaryota; kingdom Viridiplantae; phylum Streptophyta; class Magnoliopsida; order Malpighiales; family Euphorbiaceae; genus Euphorbia; species Euphorbia tirucalli. The sequence goes on from CM077636.1 coordinate 48,587,098, forward strand.
TTATGTCAGGCCACCATGCACATACAAGTATCCGTAGCACATAATTCCTTTGCAAGCAATGTCTTGCTTCGATCAGTGAACACCCCAGTGTGTCATCCTTCCCAGGGGCATAACTATGCACCCTATCGCAAGTACCACTTGCTTCGACCCGTGAACACTCCTGAGTGTCGCTTTACCCCTATGGTGTATATTTATACACCATCTTTTATTTTAGCATGCATGCATCATTCCCCAACAGCATTCATTGCATCTGCACATTTCCCTTCTCGACTCTGCATACATTTGGTCGGTCCCGAATGGTATAGCATGACATGGCATTACATAACGTCACATGTGCAACTCGCCATCCATGCATGTACATATCACGTCACGCATATTCATGCATACATGGTTCCCAGTTTGGTATCTGCCATGCATACACCATCTGACACTGACAAATGCTCTCATCAGGGGAAAGGATCTTGAGGATTGCCAACCCAAGGAACTTCAACGCTATAACAGATGTTGTGGAAGACTATGTCGCTTCATCTTGATTCCAGAAGGCAGTCAAGGAAGAAGCAGCAACTATGTTGAGAGAAAATGCTAGGGGGTGACCTTGACAGAATAGAGAGGCTGACGGCGAGATGCGCTAAGCTGGAAGCCCGCGTGGCAGAGCTCGAAGGAAAAATAAAGGTCATGGCGAGCATGCACCTTAATGTTGGTATAGATAAAGAGCAGAACGCTAAGATTGCTGACACTCCTTCTCGACACCATGGAAGGCCCTCTCACCAGAACTTGGGCTTATTGGGGTCGACCAATGAAGGGGAACTAAATAGGCCTCTTAAAACTGGTGCCAACATTGACCCTATTTTGCGACATATCCAGAGATCACCTCCCAAAGACAAAGGGGGGATCACTTCCTCTGGGCCTTGTTCAGTGAACAGACTATTCACTATATGCATAAAGATGGACGTGCTACAGAGTGTCAGACCATATGTGGCGCCATCACCTGAACAAAAGGGGAACTTTTATAGCTATCATGTGTTGGCAGGCCACTGAACCAATGAATGTGTCAGTCTGCGAAAGAAGATCCAGGAGCTCATTGATGAAGGAAAATTGAGGGTCCCAACTACCTCTAATAAGCACCCAGTGGCAAATAAAGGGACCACCAAAGAAATTCCTCAAACTACCCGGGGAGGGGAATATGATGAAGAGCAACAAGGTTTGATCTGACGAGGGTGGGGCAATGGTGCTGAAGTCGAGGCACTGACTAGTAAAAAAAAGAAGAGAAAGAGAAAGCGGAGTAATGGTACTAAAGCCGAGGCAGTGACTAGTTGGGGAACGATCAGATGCTAGGAAATCAATACCCTTAGAGGCTTCCTTTTTGTAGGGGACTCATTTTGTTTGAACAGTGTATTGATATCATTTTAAATGCAATGCATTTTGTTATTTTCCTACTTATGTGGTGATTGCATGTACATGGCATTATGCATGCATTGGAGCATCTAAAATGACATATCAAACACGTATAATATCAAAATGCATGGTATCAACCTGAATACTATAGGGAACCTAAAAGTGAATCTGGCCCTGACCGAACTCTCTGAGCTTGTGAGATAAATAAGTGATATGATGGCACTATTTCAGCCGAGGCATTTGCTAATCCAAATCAACAATCCTTGCAAGATGCTATTGGCCCTGCCCCATAGTTTCAATTTGGATGGCATACATCATACCCAAACCATTCCTTAAAAAAAAAAAACCTATTGTTGAAACTCAAAACCCTACTTTAAGATGAAGACCCAAGCTTAATCCCATGTCCGAGGGGACGTCCCAAGCTAAAACCCCAAAGCTAAAAATTCCCAAACTCACCAAAACCTCTAACCTGTCAGAAATTCAAATGGCTTTCATCATCCACATCACCCATCATGTGGTAAAATGTCGAATCAATCTTGGTTGTAGTGCATACATCATCTTGTTCGTGTGACATTCATATGTACATGACATTTCGCATGCATTGTTCATCCAAAAAGCATATTAAGAACGCATGAGATGCATGGATCTGAATGCAGCAGGAAAACCAACAGGTGGCGATGGCTTGGGCTTAATCTTTTTTTAAAAAAAAAAGATTGGTGCAAACAGGAGTCTTTCTCCCTCTCATGCATGGCCACCATAGCTTACACTGGAGTGTCTCATAGCATTAAAGGGTAATCTTTAGCTCTCGATGTTGTCAGATCCTTCTCTCCTATCTGTGAAAGATTTGGACTTTCCTGTCTTCAAAACCAAAGCTCTTCCTCTTTCCTTTTCCAACTTCTTCCACACCTCCAGCACCCTTTGTCTTCCGTTTACCACCCAACCACCAACACCCATCTGACAAAACCCTTTTTTATCCTTCCCCTGAACTGATTCTGTGAAGCCTCATTTTCCACCATCTATGGCTTCTAACAAGAAATTGAACCCCAATGCTATTCCATATTACATTATCCCATCACTAGATAGGCGATGGGGCAAATGGTTACAGCACTGCCTCAATCAATATCTGTTTATCATCAACCTGTACCAGATTGGGGACTCTTTTTCTACCCCATGCCACTTCTCTTCAACCTAAACCCCCAGACCAAATATTTTGTAACCTCAGATTGATAGGAAAGACTTTGATTTCATGACAGAGAGAGGATTTCAATATAAGCCTGCTTCAATTGAGCTGGAGTTTGCCACTGCTCAAGCAACTATTGATGGAACTCCTAAGTGACCACTATTCTTGTCTAGCAAAGTCCACACTATACCCTGTGCTGGACTTCAGCAAAAAAGGTAGCTAGTGGGACATTTTGTGAAAGGGACGATTATCCACCAACAACACTCAACCCAGCAAGGGATGGTTCTGCTGAGCAAAATGTGCTACGGAAAGGAGAGGACTGATGCTCACCCCTATGAACTTCACCAATAGTGTTGGAGCAACCAGGTCTTACAAAGCTTTCAACAATCATGAATGGGATGTTCCCATCAACAGAAAGACTCACAAAGCCTGCTGTGCTAATATTCAGGGGAAAGTTGCATTTACCAACCATTTCAAGAACTCAGTCTTCAGCTGCAATAGAAGTGACTACTTACCAGTTGTTCTTTCATTTCCTAGCCATGGTGTGCCTTGCTCTAGGGTTATTGTGGTTCGTAGACAAAGGAAAACCACAATTAACTCAAGTCATTCTGAATCAGGCTATACCTTGAAGGACTAAAAGCTGTGTCCATCTTTGGCAACTGTGTGTGAATTGGAATCTGGGGTGAATTAAAGGCATGAATACAGTCTCCTACCTTAGGAGAATCCAGTGGTTAATTGTCCTCATCTCAGATTATCCACTCACAATGGCGACTCTGCTTCGGTTCCATAGTCCGATCAAACTGGACCTATGGTTGGAGTTTCCTAATGCATTCACATTCATCATATCATAAATTTTTTATATGTTGTTTTGATGTTCAATATGCATGTGTCATGCCACTACATGTAAATTTCCATATACAGGTTGCCACATGCAGCAAACTAGATCTGATGCAGTGTTTTACAATCAGACATCTAAACACAAGCCTCTAACATCAGGGGCAAGCAAAGCTTAAACCATGAAGCATCATCAAGGACAATCCTACCATGATCCTCGGCGGACTTGTCGAAGCGTATTTCCCAATCCTAAGACAAGCCAGCGCGAAGGGATCCACTCAGCTGGCATTCTTTTGCAGACTTAGTCATCATTTCAAAAAAAAAAAAAAATATCCCCATCGAGAGCTTCTGACGCAGAAAACCGAAAGGATGTGTTGGTAATAAGAAGAGAGTGACGTTCAGAGTCAGAGTCGCTTTTGACTTTCCTGTCGCATTCATTCTGATGTCATCATAATGATATTAGGCATGTTTAAATGTCTGCTTAGATGTTCATATAGTATGCACCATGCCATTGCATGTAAACATCCATCAGTAGGCCATTGCCGTTGCATCCAAACCCATGACAGCTTCAATGAAATTGTTACTACAGATGGCAACTACCAGCCCAATTGTACCAACCCCAGCAAAATTATCCCCAGCAGAGTGGTCACTAGCAGGATCATCCCCACAGAGCCTCCATCAAAATCCCTAACAGAGTCCCCAGCTAAGTCAATCCCCATTAAAGCAGGGTCCCCTGCAAGATTCCCAGTAGGAGTGAAAAAGTTATGAGTTTCCCCAGTGGAGTCACCAGTTAAGACATACCCCACTGAATCAGAATCTCCACCAAAACCCCAGTAGGATTAAATGGATCAGGATACTCCCCAACGGGGTCCTCAGCTAAAACAATCCCCCACTGAATCAACATCCCTGGAAAAGTCATCCGATGGAAATAGTCCCCACGGGAGATCATCGGAAGTCACAAGTTCAGTTTCCAGCATAGCGTAGATACCAAGCATAGTATCATGTCGCATACATATCTATCCTTGAGTCATGCACGCATTCTCGCATACAAGCATCATAAACAACTCAGCAGTATTTATTCTTGATCAATGGGGTAAAAATTTTTTGTCTCCAAAATTATCGATCAAGGAATAAATACGCGCTCTTGCATCGAAATTCGTCTAGGTAAGAAAGATCTAATCCAGGGGCACCCTCAGAGTCATAGCATCCAAATCAAAGCTCTGCAATTCATAACCTAAGGTATGGAAAATTTCTACAATTACCTGAATTTTTGTTCACACCAATATCACCCTGAGAAGGGTACTTCTCACCTTTAACAGGAATCTGGGGGGCAAAGAACATCTCGTCACATAAGCAGGAAAGAAGTGTTTGTTGAGAAATTCTTGCAAAACCAAATCTAAAGCCCTCCTAGAGGCAAAACCAAATCTAAAGCCCTCATTGAGGTAACCAAACTATATAAAGCCCTCCTTGAGGCAAAATCAAACCAAAAAAGCCCTCCTTGAGGTAACCAAACTGAAAAAAATCCCTCCTTGAGGCAACCAAATTGAATAAAGCCCTCCTTCAGGCACTTAAACTGAATAAAGCCCTCCTTGAGGCACCTAAACTGAAAAAATCCTCCTTGAGGCAAAATCAAACCAAAAAAGCCCTCCTTGAGGCAACCAAACTGAATAAAGCCCTCCTTAAGGCACCTAAACTAAAAAAGCCCTCATTGAGGCAAAATCAAACCAAAAAAGCCCTCGTTGAGGCATCTGAACCGAAAAATGCCCTTCTTGAGGCAATCAAACCAAAAAAGGCCTCCTTGAGGCAACCAAACTGAAAAAGCCCTCCTTGAGGCAACCAAACTGAATAAAGCCTTCCTTGAGGCACCCAAACTGAAAATGCCCTCCTAGAGGCAAAACCAAATCTAAAGCCCTCCTTGAGGCAATCAAACTAAAAAGCCCTCCTTGAGGCAGTTAAATCCAAGAAGTCCTCCCAGAGGCAATCCAGATAGCTCGGGGAAGACCGCTATTCCACACTTCGATAGGAGCAAGTCCCCAATGCCGTAGAGGCCAACACAAGCGAAACCCTCAGGTATGCTTCATTTTTCCTTTACTCACTGCGCTTCCAATTGCGAGACCAAACTCGAATCAGACATAAGCTACCGATCTAGTCGACATTGATCTCGCGAGGGGTAGCCTGTGAGCATGGGTTTTTCCCGCCCTCAGTGATGAGAATTACTTAGTTACTTGCGGTCTTGAATCGGACTTGTAAGCACCCGGAATGTCACATAGAGAATCTCAAACATCCTGAAAATCGAGCTATCCGCGATCCGAAATCCCCGAAAAGGTCTCCCAAATCATTTCTAGGGCTTGGTCTGCGCGTCCGACTTTTGAAATTTTGCCCCAATTTCGGTAGGACCAGGCGGCTCTAGTGGTCTAAATAAGTTACTCTGTAAAGCAGAGCAACTTGTCTTGGCAGACAAAAATTGGGCAGGATTTCAGAGTGCTCAGACGGCTGATTAACGGAACGAAATGAGTGAGAGAGAGGGAGGGATATAAAGAGAAAAAAATCAGAAAAGAAAGGTCTTTTTGGCTCTAGTTCTTAAGAAAAGGAGAAAGGAAAAAAAAAGAGAAAAAAAGGAAGCAGAGAAAAAAAGAGAAAGGCTAAGTAAGGAGGTAAACCAAACACAGGAATTAAAGCTTAAAATCAATCCTTAACCATTAAACACAAATCATTTAACCTTTACACATTGATTGGGGACCACTTCGGATTTGTTTCGTGTTGTTTTGGATTATTACAGTTTTCGGCCGATTGAGTTCCCAAGAGACATTCCAAACTTTCAATCCGTTCTTTGGATGTTTAAAGCATTCAAACAACACCCAGGTAAACTCTGAGAGGCCTTAAACCTGTTTGCATTGTGTTTTTTGTGCGTTTTCTTCATTTCTGCAAAAATCCGGATATTGGGCTGCCCACCATAGCCGTACATCTGTGTTCTTCAAGAACACAGCCGCCTGGCTGTGTTTGTGATGAACAGAGCTGGTCGGCTCTGACCCTAGAGCTGCCCAGCTCTGTTCTTCAGGAACAGATCCCTGATCTATCCTGTTCGGCCGAAAACAGCCCGTTTCCCATTTTAAGCGTTATGTTGTGATCATTTTCAGCCCAAATCCATCCGTATGTCATTATATTTTGATTTTTAGATTTCTATATGTACAGATATTAGGGTTTTTGATGTTTCCCAAAGTTTTGGGGTTGTTTTATCCAGGTCGGATCCACAGTTCAGCATTAGCGGACCCCTGAATCCTATCAAGTCCCCGGAAAATATTAAAAACATGTAAAGTAGTATTTTTCTCAAATGTTTTTGGTGTGTTTATTGTATTTTGGATGAATATTGAGCTTAGGAACCCACACGAACGGAATTGAATTCTGGGATAACCGACCCACAAAAGCGGAAATTTGCATGGAATCGAGCCAAATGGTTTTCCAAAATGGATTTTCCAGCATAAAATTCCATAGGGCGTTTCAAAACCGTTTTCCAGGTCTAACCGGTCATATCGGTCAGGTCAACCCGGTTACCCCCTAAATGCATGCTCCCAATTCTCAAATCCTAATTCTGTCCTGATTTGAGTCCTACTTGTCTTTATAATATAAATTGTGTTAACCGATCTGTTTTGCAGCATTTATTTTTATTTTTATTATATTTAATAGATTAATCCGTTTACTTCGGCAGTTGTATTTTTAGATCCTTGTGTACTATAAGCGATTGTAAATGTAAGGACGAGAGCTTTTTATCCTTTTTATTCAATTTGGTTGTATAAGTGGCCTTTACTATTCTTTTGTATAATTCGTGTGGATGCTTTAATTTCTGCAATTTATTTTCTACATTCTGCTTTAGCATGGGTTGATAAAATAAACGAAATTAGGTAGAGAAAAGATAATAAATTGAATAAATATGGTCTTATAAATAATAAATGAATACGAGCTTGAGGTTAAGTAGGTAAGTTGCTCAAATCCTAAATCTCTAGATTAGGTACAATAGTCTGCGCTCGGTAGGGAGCTGTACCGGAATTTCCCAGATGAACTGATCTGGGTGGCGGCTCTGTCACTGATCTCGGGATTTAAGTTTCGAGGTCTATTAGTTAAAAATGGGAAAATGTTTTCTACAAAGGAGTTTCCAAATTAAATCAATAGTTTTCCCAACTGAAGATAAACAAACCCGTTTTTCCACCAAAACCAAATTCAAATGAACGGAAATAATTTTCGCCGGTTCGCTTCGCCACGTTCCTTCTTTCGTAAAAGGTTGTCCGCTCACAGTTAGAATGGCACACAAATGATTATGCGTGTTTGATGCCTCATGTAAAGGTCAAAATAAAACCATCATGGAAAAAACATTAGCACACGCAACAATATGCTCACCCTTACAACCTTATTCCTCCTATCGATTGGTCTGCATTCTTCCAAGGTGTTGGGTCTCTTTGGCATCAACAAGGGATAGTAAAGGCATACTCTTAATTTCCAATTTCATTTTTATGTTTTGGTAACCCTAAGGGAAAGTTACTAGGTCATTATATGTGGGCCAAATTCAAACCAAGGGTCGTGCAGGTCCTCATAGTGAAAATACACTCCTCCACATAGAACATGAGAGGTTCATGTGATGCTATGAGTGGTTTACCCCTTTGAGTGCCTCCAATCCTGGCGAAAGAGGTAGGTTACCTTCCAGAATAAACGGGGATGATCAGTGAGTTTGAGGGGTTAAGAAGAAGAAAATGTCATGATATGCAAGGGTTAGTAAAATATAGTATTATGAACTAGTAAATGACTACAAGCGAGGTTATATTTCAGTAATTGCCTAAGTTCCTTAAGTTTTTTATAAAAACATTTTAAGAAACCTTTTATCCCCAGTAGAGTCGCCACTATGAGAAGACGACCTTTTAAGTGGAATGCGACAAAGCAAACTGGGAAAAAAGAATTAGAAAGTGTTTTTTGGATTGTTTATTTGTTTGGAAGACGGGGTTTGTATCTTGCTTTGGAACTCCGATGATTTGTTTGGAAATCATTTTTGTAGAAAACCTTTCCTTTGATTGTGAATTTTTAGAAAAATGGTTTTGCATTTTAGGAAATCTCATTTTATTAACTTAAAGACCTCAAAACCTAAATTTCTAGATCAGTGACAGAGTCGCCACCCGGATCAGCTCATTCGGGAAATTCCAATACTGCTCCCTACCTAGCGTAGAGTACTATACCTAATCTAGAGATTTAGGGTTCGGTCAACTTACTTATTCAACCTCAAGCTTGCATTTATTTATAAGTACATATGACAATATTTGACTCACTTAATTCTCTACCTATTTTGTCTTGTATTATTTAGCCCATGCTCATTCAAACGACATAAATAAATTGCATAAAATTAAAGTGCAAAAATATAAACCATACATCTAAACAACCAAAGAAAAATAGAGGCCACTTATTACAATCCAAAAAGAGAAAAAGCTTTCATTCTTACGATCGCCTAGATACACGAAAATCTAAAAAAAAAATTACGATCGCCTAGGATAGATGAGTTGATCTATAAAATACATCTGAAATGATAAAAAAGAAAAATAAAAGCTACAAAACAAATGGTTAGCACAATTATATTATATACACAAATAGGACTTATATAGGATGGAATAGGGATTTTAGGAAGCGGGAGCATGCATTTAGGGGATAATCGAGAAGTCTGGGCGACTTGCTCGATAAGACCTGGAAAACCATTTTTGAAATGCCCTATAGGTTTTGTTCTTAAAAACATTTTGGAAAATGATTTGGATCAATTACATGCAAATTACTTCGGTTTAATGGGTCGGTTATCCCTGAACTCGGGGTTCCGTTCCTGCGGGTTCCTAATTCCAAACATACATCTAAGGTCTAAAAATAGTAAACATGCCAAAAACAGTTTCATTCTGAAGACAGCATCACGTGACAATGTCCGTGTGGGTCATCCTGTGATTCTGCCTACTTCTGGAAACTACACCCGTGCAGCTTAGTTAGAGTCGTGCGGCTATAAAACTACAACCATGTGTTTGTAGTATCCAGAACCTGAAATTGGTTTTCTTCGTTTTGAAAATCGTTGTTTTGATCATTTTTGATGATTTTTAAGGACTTTGAAGAACCTAGGGGTTTGCTAAAGATAGACAGCGGACCCGATTTGATCGAACAACCCCAGATTTCAAAAATCGAAATCAAAGAAACAGAAAACCTCACATCGCGTTCTAGAAAAACCAAAAACCAAAACTTAGAATGTAACGGATGTGATTGGGACCGAAATAGTTCGTAACAGAACAAACTAAATGGATCTCTGATTGTTTTCGGTTAATTTAAGGCTTTTCAGGTTTCTGCCCAGAAGAATATAGCCGTGCGGCTCTAGTATTACAGCCGCTCGGCTCTGTTCTAAGAGATTACAGCCGCACGGCTCTAGTTAGAGCCGTGTGGCTCTGTTCTAAGAGATTATAGCCACTCGGCTCCAGTTAGAGCCGCATGGCTGTAATCAAATAGCGAGTTCTGGAAATTTTGCAGAATACAGAAAAATCACAGCAGAAACCAAACAAGCATGAGTTTAAGGTCTCTCAAAGTTTACCTTGTTGATGTTCCAGCATGTTTAACATTTGGAAGTGGATTGAAACACTGAAATGTTCTTAGAATCTCGTGAACACCCCGAAATCTTCAAGTATGCATCCCGAATCGATCCGAACAAAACCCGAGAATAGCCTCTAATGAATGAAGAACGATCAGGAACCTATCACTCTATGTTTTTAGTGTATTTCTTGACCTTTTGCTCTGGTTTCTTTATGTTTTCTTTTCTCTCCCTCTGTTTTTTTTTTGTTTCTCTCTCTCTGTTCAAATCTCTTTCTTCCTCTATTGTTCCAAATCCCCCCCTTTTTCCTTTGTTTTTTCCTCTTTAAGAACTCTCAAACTTTGGCCGAATCAATCCCTCTAATTCAGGGATTTTTTGCTCTGTCAAAGATTAATTCTGGTTATTTGGGAGACAATCTAACTGCTCACTAGAGTCACGTGACTATAGTATCACAGCCGTGCGGCTCTGAAATTACTGCCACACGGCTGTAGTTATGAAACTACAGCCATATGTCTCTAATCAGAGCCATGACAGATTCCTTTAAATCCCACATTCACCTCTAAGCCCTCTGATCACTCGAAGGATCTTTCTCGGGGTTTTGGATCAAGGACCGCTTGGTTTTCGGGGTGTTTGAGACATTCCAGGTGACATCCTGCTTATTCGCAAGTCCAATTCATATTTATCTGCTTAATAGGTAACATAATAATCTCATCACAGAGGTCGGGAAAACCCGTGCTCACTTGATCCCAAATGAACTAATGCTCACAAACAAGTTCCAACTTGTTTGGATGTTGCCACACTCTTATCAGTTGCATTCAACAAGAGGCCGGTGATATCTTCTCAGTGGACTACTGAGTGACATTCCCTTCTGCATATCCATAGCATTGCCTATTCACTGACATACCAGAACGTACCTATACTTGGCACCCTGTTACAGGCGCTTTAGGCGTACACCAAAGTATGCCACTTCATATGCAGTACCATCATATGGTCAGGTCAAAGGATTCATTCAAGTACTACATGAGAATCACTTGTGATACTATACCATGTGGATATCTTATTTAGTAGATCTATTAAGTACCATGCCCCTTTTGCATGTACATATTAAATTGGTTGATATCCCATGTCCGAAGGCTGGTAAGACACCGCCATCCAACCAAGCTAATGATAGTCTCTACTTCCATCATTCTCATGACTGGAATAGACTACGGATGACTTTATGGTCATATCGTTTTCCCTATCCATGGTCTTACTACCAAGTGCTTGACACTTGTCAACATGGATATGGATATGTCTATTGGATTCTCTATTTAAAACATAGCACAAGATATATATAATAAATAGATTAATGCCTTTATTTAATGACACAAATTATATGATACATTAAATCCAATAACATGGTACAAATGTATAATACAAATACAAGGACCAATGCCTCGGGACTAGGGCATATCCAAAAATTTCTCCCACTTGCACTAGTTCCAACTAGGCATGGGCCTGATCCCTATAGATCTAGTATGACCCTAGTGCTTGGGTTGAGCCAGCGCCTTGGTCAAAGGATCTGTGACATTATCCTCGGTGTCCACTCTATGTAATGAAATGTCACCCCTCTTGGCGATTTCTCATATGAGATGAAAATTCTTAAGCACATGCTTCGTGTTCTTATGTGACCAAGGCTCCTTAGCTTATACAACAGCCGCATTGTTGTCACAGAAGATATCAACTGGATCCTGGATAGTTGGTACTACTCCCAATTCAGGGATAAACTTCTTTATCCATACAGCTTCCTTAGCTGCATCATACGCTGCAATGTACTCAGCTTCTGTAGTAGAGTCCGCAATGGTCGGCTGCTTAGAGCTCTTCCAGCTAACAGTAAGAATACATACCCAGACTGTGACTGGTACTCATCCTGATCTGTCTGAAAGGTCACATCAGTGTACCTAGTAACTGACATCTCTTCCTAACCTCCATACACTAAGAAGCTATCCTTGGTCTGGTTAAGGTACTTCAGGATTACTTTGACAGCCTTCTAGTGATCCTTGATGGGATCCTGCTAGTATCAACTGGTCATACTCAGTGCAAAGATGACATCAGGTCTTGTACATAGCATGGAGTACATTATTGATCCTATAGCTGATGCATATAGGACCAACTTCATGTTCTCCCTATCCTGCCTTATCTTAGGATAGTTCTTGTTACTAAGTTTCAGCCCATCACTTATTGGCAAGAAACCTTTCTGGCCTGATCCATACTGAATCTTTTCAGAACTTTGTCTATATACGTGGCCTGACTTAGGCCCAGAAGTCAATTGGATCTATCCCTGCAGATCCTGATCCCTAGGATCGTCTCAGCCTCGCCTAAGTCCTTCATTGATAAGCACTTAGACAACCACTACTTTACTCCTTGCAGTGTTGTGTATGTTGCTTCAAATCAGAAGGATGTCATCCACATATAATACCAACAAAGTGACAATGCTCCCACTAATCTTCTTATACACATAAGGCTCATCTTGATTCTGTATGAAGCCATATTCCTTTGTGGCTTCATTGAATCTAAGATTCCAACTTCGGGATGCTTGCTTCAATCCATAGATGGACCTTTGAAGCTTGCATACCCTTCCAAGATACTTTGGATCGATAAAACCCTCAGGCCGTGTCATGTACATATCCTCAAGTAGCTTTCCGTTAAGGAAAGTGGTTTTGACATCCATCTGCCAGACCTCATAGTTGTATTAAGTGGCTATGGCCAGCAGGATCCTTATGGATTTGAGCATAGTGACTGGTGAGAAAGTTTCATCATAGTATATTCCATGGACTTGTCTGAGACCTTTCGCTACCAGCCACCCCTTGAAGGTATTGTCGGCCTTTAGCTTGTAACACCACTTGCAACCTATCACCTTAGCACCTGGAGGTGGATCAACCAGGTTCCAAACCTGATTATAGTACATGGATTGCATCTCCGCCTCCATGGCCTTACGCCAGTTAGCAGACTGTGGGCTAGCTATAGCCTTCTGATAGGTTTTAGGCTCCTCCCCATCGAAGACGAGAAGAGTGCGATCATAAGTGATGAGAAACCCATCCCTACTAGACCTTCTAGGTCCTTGTGTGACTTGGGCTGGTGCTTCCTCCTGTGGAAGCTCCACCCTGGCCTCTGAGTTATCCTCTCCAGGAATTTGTGGGCTTTTAACTTCCCTGAGTTCAATATTGCTCCCACTATCTTTCTTGGAAATAAAATCCTTTTCAAGAAAGACCCCCTTTCGTGCCACGAACACCTTGTTCTCGGTGGGATTGTAGAAGTAATACCATTTGGTTTCCTTAGGGTAGCCCACAAACAGGCATTTGTCGGTTTTGGGTTCTAGTTTGCACCCAGTCAATTTCTTGACATATGCATCATAGCCCCAAATCTGCAGGAAAGACACATTAGGTGCCCTGCCCATCCATATTTCATATGGCATCTTTTCCACTGCCTTAGTGGGAGTATTGTTCAAAATGAGAGCTGCTGTCTCTAAAGCGTATCCCCAAAAGCTTATTGGGAGAGAGGCATAACTCATCATTAAGTAGACCATGTCCAATGAGGTCCTGTTCCTCCGTTCGGACACCCTATTCCATTGTGGTGTTCCTGGAGGAGTGAACTGTGGAATGATTCCATGCTCTCTCAAATATGAGTCAAACTCTAGGCTCATATACTCACCTCCTCGGTCTGATCAAAGGGCTTTGATATTTCTACCTAGCTAGTTCTGTACTTCATTCCTAAATTCCTTGAACTCATCAAAGGTCTCAGACTTATGTTTCATCAGATAGACATAGCCATATCTATTGAAATCATCCGTGAACGTGACGAAGTACAGATGTCCACCTCTGGTAGCTGCGTTCATAGGCCCACATAAGTCTGAATGTATTAGGTCCAATAAGCCAGTAGCCCTTTCAGCTTTCTTCCTAAAAGGCACTTCAGTCATTTTTCCTCGTAAACAAGACTCGCATATATCAAGTGACTCCAAGTCAAATGATCCTAGGATTCCATCTTTGTGAAGCCTAGCTATGCGCTTCTCGTTTATGTGGTCTAAATGACAATGCCAAAGGTAGACTAGATTAAGTTCGTTAGGCTTAACCCTTTTAGTATTTATATTATAGACATGATTGGTTTCATTCAAATCCAGGATATATAGGCCATTATTTAATAGAGTTTCTCCATAAAATAATCCCTCTCTAGATAAATCAATTCCACCATTACCAACAGTAAAATTAAATCCAGAAATATCCAAAACTGAAATAGAAATAATATTCCTGCACATTGCATGTACAAAATAACATTGTTCCAGTATTAAAACCAATCCACTAGGCATTATAAAATGGTACTCGTGATAGGAGATAGATAGGAGTGTATTATAATTGTAATTATATTTGTATTTGTATTTGTATTTGAGTAGGAATCCATGTATAATTACAGCTGTGTATTGGGGTATAAATACCCACCAATTAATTAATAAAATTAGGGTTTCCACAAATCTTACATGGTGTCAGAGCAGGTCGGTTTTCTTCCCTAACCTTAGCCGTCCCTCCTCTTCTTTTTCTTCCTTTTTTCTGGCTTCCTCACCTCTGCTCAGCCGCTGCTCATTATGTCCACCGTTCCAACCCTTTCTTCCAGTGTCCTCACCGTGGTCGACTCCTTGGCAAGCCCAGCCATGCAGCTGCTGCCTTCTCTTGCCACCCAAACGCCGGCCAAACTCAACAGCTCCAACTTCTTGCTGTGGAAAATGCAGATGCTACCAATGATTCGTGGCAGCGGCCTTGAAAGACACTTGGATGGATCAGAGGCAGCCACGACAGAATTTCTTGATGATGGAACTTGAAACCCAGCATTCTTGGTTGGGTTAAGGAGAGACCAGCAGGTATTATCTTGGTTATTAAACTCAATTTCAGAATCTTTATTACCTCAGTTTGTGGGTGTTACGTCTCCTAAAGTTGCTTGGGATAAGCTGAATACTTCGCATGCTTTTGGGTCTAGATCACAGATTAGAGAATTATGTAGTAGGTTACATAATCTGAAACAAGGTAACGATGACATAGCTGTGTATTTAATTTGGGCAAAATCTATTTTTGATTCTTTATTGGCTTTGGGTTATTCGGTTAAAGAAGATGATTTAGTGGAAGTGGTTATTGATGGTTTGCATGAGAACTTTGATGCTTTTGTTAGAACTTTTGAGGTACGAATGGATGATGTGACATTTGGTGACTTATATGGCATGTTATTAACAGAGGAGAGGAAAATTAATCGACGTGTGAGTCGAGAACAATCAGTCCCGTCCGCACATGTGATGGTGAGGCAGCATTCCAATGTGCCAGGGTATGGTTCTAGTGTGAATTCTGGTTCGTATAGCGCCGGTAGGGGGCGAGGTAATGGCTGTGGAGGCAGAGGTCGAGGAAGGTAGTAGTTTCATCAGACAGGATGAGGTAGTAATTCCTACCAAAATAATTCTTTCTAGCAAGGTAACTCAACTATGGCAGTAGGTTTTGATGTAACTTTAGTAGTGTGTCACAACTGTCAAGGATCGGGTCACTATGTGTGTCAATGCCCATCCCCAAAACTTAACCCTCAATACCAATGTAATCCTAAATCCAACCATACAACATTATCAACCCAACCTTCCCAACCGTGGATCATGGACACCGGTGCAACCCACCATTTGACTTCTGATATAGGAAATCTTGCACTTCATTCAGACTATACTGGGCCGGAAGAAGTTGTTTAGGTAACGGTTCCAAACTCTCTATCTCTCATACTGGTCATTCCTTATTTTTGGTTACTGGTGGGTCTCTAAATTTGTCAAATATTCTTCATGTTCCTGGATCTAATTCCAGTTTAATTTCTGTTTTTGCACTCACTAACCATAATGATGTTTCTGTGGAATTTTTTAATGATTGTTTTGTTATGAAGGACCTGAAATCCAGGAAAGTTCTCTACCAAGGTCCGAATAGAGGGGGTCTTTATACAGTACCGAGCATCTCAGCCTCTCTAGTTCGGGTTCATGTTACATCTCTTTCAAAGTGGCATGAACATTTGGGTCATCCGTCGCTTCCAGTTGTTCGCAAGATAATTAGTCAGCATAATCTTTTAGTTTCCAATACAATTAAGTCTGTTTGTTGTCCGAGTTGTGCTATGAGCAAAAGCCACAAACTTCCATTTGTTATATCCAATTATAAGGCCTCTCGGCCCTTGGAACTTGTTTGATCAGACTTATAGGGCCCTGCTCCTGTGCAATCTTGCGACAATTTTTCATATTATGTGCTATTTTATGATCCTTACAGCAAATTTTCTTGGATCTATTTTTTGAAATATAAATCTGATGCCTTACCTACTTTCATTAAATTTTGAATCCTGGTGGAAAAATAATTTGACTGTTCTATTAAATTTTTCGAATCTGACTAGGGGGGAGAATACCAATCTATTTCCTCATATTTATCTCAGCATGGCATCCAACACCAGGTTTCCTGTCCGTACACTCCTGAACAAAACGGGTGTGCAGAAAGGAAACACCGCCACATTGTAGAAACAGGTTTGGCATTACTGGCTCACTCTAAACTCAATAAATCTTTCTGGACTCAAGCTTTTGACACTGCTGTATATTTAATCAATCGAATGCCTACCAAGTTACTTGATTATTCCTCTCCACATGAGACCTTGTTACATTCTCCACCTGATTATAATTTTCTTCGTGCATTTGGTTGCTTGTGTTATCCGTGGCTTTGCCCGTACTCTGAGTCGAAACTTGATTTTCGTTCCCGTCCTTGTATTTTTGTTGGTTATAGTCACTTACACAAAGGTTATCGTTGCTTTGATATTTCTTCTGGCAAAGTATTTGTCTCACGCTATGTTATTTTTGATGAGCAGGTTTTTCCATATCCAGAGTTGTCTTGATCCCGTGATCCACATGCAGCTTCATCTACCACCAATCCTGTCATCCATTTTCCCATCCCTCTACCACCGCCCACCGGGCCTGAACCACCCATAACCACCTTCCTCCCCTCATCACCTAACCGAACCGAAACAGCTAGAACCGACCCCATCAGCCCCACCTGCCATTCTTGCTCGTCACCTCCCCAAACCGAACCCGTCAGCCCCACCACCATCCAGCCCAGCCCTTCCACGTCCTCACCCGCATCAACCAGCCCCTCCACCAATCTGCCTCCATCACCGGTTCAACCCCAGACCTCTCCAGGCCTTTCTCTTATTATGGATCTCCCCGAGTTTTCCCCTCCACAGTCCAACACTCCCCACTCATCTACCCAAGCTCCACGCTGCATGGTGATCCATTCTCAAACAGGTTCTTTGACTCCGAAAGCCTTTCATACATCGGTAATTGTGGCTGACCCAGTTACATATTCAGAAGCTATCAGATCATCTCATTGGCGTCTGGCTATGGCAGAGGAATATAATGCGTTGGTTGTAAATGGCACTTGGGAATCGGTGCCTCCTCCACCAAATGCCAATATTATCAGGTGTAAGTGGGTTTTCAAAACTAAAAGAAAGGCCGATGGTTCAGTTGATAGATACAAAGCCAGACTAGTGGCAAAGGGATATCACCAAAGGCTCGGGATGGAGTTCACGGAAACCTTTAGTCCGGTTGTTAAGCCTATCACCATTCGGGGTTTTGCTTGCGTTAGCTGTTTCATTGAAGTTGCAGGTTTTGCACTTGGATGTGTCTAATGCATTCCTTCATGGCGATCTTGAGGAGCGGGTGTACATGCAACAACCTACAGGTTTTGTTGATCCTATTCATTCCTCCTATATATGTGCTCTTAAAAAGTCATTATATGGTCTTAAACAATCACCTCATATGTGGCATAAACGACTCACAACTGCTCTCCTTGGGTTTGGTTTTTCTTATTCAAAGGCAAATATCTCCTTGTAATGGTTTCGTTCTGGCTCTGTGATTATTTTCTGTCTTATTTATGTTGATGACCTTCTGCTATTGGGCAATGATTCAGCTAAACTACAATCTTTGGTTCATTACTTACAACGGCAATTTGCTATTAAAAACTTGGGTCGTGCTGAGTATTTTTTGGGTTTAGAGCTGAAATGGTTGAACAACTTTTTGTATGTTAGTCAACACAAGTATATTCAGGATTTGCTTGATAAGTCAGACATATCTTGATGTAAACCACTAAACACCCCAGCTTGTGTCTCCACCAAATTATCGGCCTCAGGGGGTGAGTTGTTAGCGGATGGGACAATGTATCAGAGTATAGTCGGGGGTCTTCAGTATTTGACTATTACTTGGCCGGACATTGCATTTGCTATCCATAGGGTTGCTCAGTTTATGCATGCACCCACTGATGCCCATTGGCTCACTGTCAAACGCATTATGCATTACCTCTAGGCATCTTCCTCTCATGGTTTGGTGTTTCGGCCTAGTTCCTGTTCTCACTTGCACGGGTATTCTGATTCTGATTGGGGTGGAGATTCGGATCATCGTCGGTCCACCACGGGGTTTGCTATATTTCTTAGATCCAATCTGATTTCTTGGGTGTCTAGGAAGCAGCGTACAGTTTCCCGTTCATCTACGGAGGCCGAGTATCGTGCCTTGGCCACCACAACATCTGAACTTTCTTGGATTACTATGCTTCTCCATGACATTGGGTTTCTGTTCCTTGTGGCCCCTACTCTTTTGTGTGATAACTTAAGTGCAATATACTTGACTGCGAACCCTATTTTTCACTCTTGTACGAAGCATCTGGAGATTGATTTTCACTTTGTTTGCTAAAAGGTAGCAGCCAAGTCCCTTTTTGTTCGTTATTTGCCCACCGATTGCCAGATTGCTGATTCTCTTACCAAGGCTCTTCCCAAGGCTCGATTCCTTCTTCTACGAGACAAGTTGAGTGTTTGTTCCCCCCCCCCTCGGTCAACTTGAGGGGGTGTGATAGGACATAGATAGAAGTGTATTATAATTGTAATTATATTTGCATTTGTATTTGAGTAGGAATCCATGTATAATTACAGCTGTGTATTGGGGTATAAATACCCACCCTTTAATTAATAAAATTAAGGTTTCCACAAATCTTACAAATCGCCGATCTCTATGGTAGTACCCTTGCACCATTTCCGACCCACAAGTCCACCTCCCCAGATCCCAGTGATCTCCTGTTCTTAAGTCCCTACACATTTCAACAAATGTGAGAACTACATCTAGTATCCAATACCCAGGATGTTGAAACAGTGAGGTTAAATGTCTATGACATATGTACCTGATGAAGATGCGCCCTGGGTCTTCCTCTACTCTCCTAAC
Source organism: Euphorbia tirucalli (assembly GCA_039660915.1). Classification (NCBI taxonomy): domain Eukaryota; kingdom Viridiplantae; phylum Streptophyta; class Magnoliopsida; order Malpighiales; family Euphorbiaceae; genus Euphorbia; species Euphorbia tirucalli. The sequence goes on from CM077636.1 coordinate 48,606,379, forward strand.
AGCTTGGGACACGATCTCTTCCAATGCCCTGCCTCCTTACACCCAAAGCAGACATCCTCGGGACCGGCCTTGGGCTGGGCTTAGCCTTTTTAGCCTTGGCCTTTGCCTTTGCCTTGGCCTTGGCCTTGCAAGAGGAGGGTTCCCCTTGTTGACCAGCAGTACCAGCGGAGTCTTCTTGATCGACTGCCCAGTAAGCTTGAGCATCCCATGCAGCTCACTAACAGTACATTTCATCCCTTGCATATTATAGTTCAGGATGAACTAATCATAAGAATCCGGCAAGGAAGCCAGGATCATGTCAACCGCTAGCTCCTGTGATATAGGCAATCCGAGATAGGCAAAAGTATCTAGATAGCCCTTCATCTTAGGCACATGTGCACTTACAAATGTCCCAGCCCCCATCTTACAGTGGAATGCCTTGTTGGTCAGGTACCTTTCCTGACGAGCTTGCTCTTCAAACATCTCGTTAAGAGTTGTTATCATAGCAAAGGCCTGATGGTCTATGAACTACTTTTGTAGCTCAGGGACCATACACCCCAATATAAGGCATGTCATGTCCCGGTTATCCTTAACGTGCACCTCATATTCCTCCAGTTGGGCAGCCGGTGGATTACGCCCCGTTGGTGCAGCCGGTACAGGCCTTTCCAGCACATATTCTTTGGACTCCTGTCTTAGAACTATCCTTAAGTTCATAGACTAGTCCAAGTAGGGGTGAGCAAAACCGAACCAAGAACCACAAACCAAACCGAACCGAGACTGAAAAACCGAACCAAACAGAACCAAACTCTATTTGGTTTGGTTTTGGTTTTATAAAATATAATAGTTTGGTTTTTGGTTCGGTTTTTGGTTTTTCTTAAAAAAACCGAAACTGAACCGAACCGAACCGTAATAGGAAAAAATATTTTTTTAAAATATATATATGTATATAAATAAATTTTATTTGGCATATTATATATTTATATTATTATATAATTTGTATTTTTGAGACTTTAGTAATATACATGTAATATAAATTATTTTTAAGTAATATTTTACATGTAATTTATAAAAAAATGATAATATAAATTAAAAAATTAAAATTTTTATTGATTCGGTTTGAACCGAACCAAACTGATTCGGTTCGGTTTGACCCGAACCATATGAACTTTGGTTTGGCTTTGGTTTTTATTTTTCTTCTACTTTGATTTTTGGTTCGGTTCGGTTTTTGAACCGAACCGCGTTTTGCTCACCCCTAAGTCCAAGAAGTTTGGGACAGAAAGCTTGTCCCCTTCTAGGATAGATCGTAGTGAAAGTGAATTATTCGTTGCCATTTCGTTACTACACAGAAAAATTATAAGAGTGTTAATAAATGACTTACTTTGTTTTTCCCATATTTAATAAATAATGAATAATGTTATTAATTAACTCAAGTTGTTGGGCTAATGGGTCGAGATCCATATTTCATTAAGATATAGCCAAACGAGGGCCTGGAAAAACTATACCCTAATTATTTAGGTAGGAACGCCATCCAATCCCAACCTAGGGACTCTTGGTTTGATGGGCTTGTTGGCACTTACCCATTTGTGCTTAGGGCCAGGAGAATCCTACTACCCATGCTAAGTCCAAACCTTCATCCAAATGTTAGAGTAACCAATATTCCAACCCAATACAAAATGATGATACTCCAGTGTATCCAGTGAGGGCATGGTCTACAACTGGCCTATCCCTATTTCGAGTTGGTTTTCACTGAGGGAAGCACTTTTAAACAACTTAGTAATTTCCTTTTGGTTGTTAGATTCATTTTAATAAAGGCTTAGATGCATAGGCGAGTGAGAATGAGATTGAATTATACATTCATACATGTAAATAAATAAAGCATAATTAAATAAATAATGGACTGCTCTGAGGCTATATTACAACCTAATATAATTCTAGTAAACCTATACTAGAAAATACACCAGGTGGGCCTCCTCTTCTTCCTTCTGGGCTCGCCTCTCCAATGGGCTCCTTCTTTACATTATTTTATAATAAATAAATAAAATAAAATTACATAAAAAAAAGGAAACGGCATGTAGGCCGTATTTACCCAAAAAGAAAAATACAACCCAACTTGAATAAGGCCTAATAGTATCCATACATACATTTAATCATACAAGCATGTAAACCAATACATCAATTTATAAACATGTTAAAAATACATGAAATTAATCCCATTTCAATTATATCCTTAGCCATTATTTTGAAATTGCCAATTTTGGCCCATCATGGTTCTAGCCCTTAATGGGCTTTGGGCCTCCAACCCATGCAGAACACTGCTCCCACTGGAATTGGAAAACCATGAATCCAAATCAGCCGTTCGGGTGGTAATTGTGCCAAAAACACCCGAACCAATTTCAGTTATACCATATTAATTTCCAAAATTAATATCTCGTGAATAAAATTAAAAGTTCATTCAAGAAACCACGTGCATTTAAATTACAGAAAATTTAAACACACAAATTTTAAAAAACCCATTAAAATTTTAAAACAGGGCCTCGGGCCCAAAACCTGCCAAATCCAAAATTGGGCCCGGTGTAAGGGGCAGCGGCCCTACTGCTGCCCAGCAGCGGCAAGCTGCTGCCGCTATGGCAGCAGTATCCTTGAAAACAGCCCTTGATTTTTACAAGAAAAAAATTCAGCAATAAAATCAAATCACCAATTGTAAACACATAACAGAAAATTAAATCAAACATAAACCAATATGCATATTAATTTTCCAATTGCAAAATCTAATGGGGAAAATCACAAAGCCCTAATCCAAAGAATCCCAATCAAAATCACCAATTTCAAAACAAGGGATTCAATCTTGTTATTGATTTCCACGGATCAAAAGCCCACTTTGATGCTACTGTTGGGATTTTTCACCAGAAATCAACAGATAAGCGGAAGAACGCGTTGATTTCCTCAAATCCGTACCCAGGAGTAATTGAAGTGGAAATCAAAAACCAAAATAAAATAGAGGAAGATTGGATTCTCATCAGAGATATCTCGTCTAGAGATGGCTGCAGAAATCAACACAAACTTCCTCCACGTTCTTGTACACGAACAGCTATCGAACTCAACCTGTGCTAGCGATTCAATCAACTGAAAAGAGAGAATATGGTGGCTGGAATTTTCTACTATTTCTTCACATCCCTTGGCCGAAAATCCTAAGGGGTTTTTAACCTAAGGTGGCCAAATTCCCCATGGGAATTTTCGGCCTAATTTTCTTTTAATTTTATGTGGGCTTTCTCTCCTTTAAGCCTAAGTCTGATTTAATTCATTTAGTCCATTTTAATTTCAAATTTAATTTCAATTCAACATGTACATTAATATATTATACCATATAATATATTGCATTCATTTAATTTAAAATTAATTTGACCAACTAATTTAACCATAGAATTAAATTAGATTTTCATAAAATCAAACACATGAAAACCTATACATGTTAAATATTTCCACCCAGGAAATAATCTCATAAATTAATTCATTGAATTAATTATAAGAAGACTAATACAAATATTAATTATATTAATTGATCTATATAATATAATTAACAGAATCCTCTCTTTCCATCATGTATACTCCAATTAGATAGTTGATCCTTTTAGTTCGAGGTCAGACGTTCAATGTGTACGATCCTGTGGGCTCGTCTTTATGTTGGTAGTGGGCCTATGGCCTATAGACTATAGCCAGGCTCTAGTAAGCCACCGCAGTCTCAATTAAGATGGAGATAGCAGTCCAACTGTAATCATAACTCTGTAGTTTAAACTTGTACATACTATGTCATTGATATTGGTGTCCAACACAGAGGCATGGATTGATCATCCTCTTTTATGTCTAGGCATTTAGTTGATCCTGAATGAACTGAGCATATAAACAAGTTCCAACTTGTTTGGGTGTGGCCACACTCTTATCAGTTGCATTCATCAAGAGGTTGTTGAAATCTTCTCAGTGGACTACTGAGTGACATTCCCTTATGCATATCCATAGCATTGCCCATGTTCACTGATATACCTGAACGTACCCATACTTGGCACCCTATTACAGGCACTTTAGGCGTACACCAAAGTATGCCACTTCACATGCAGCACCATCATATAGTCAGGTCAAAGGATCCATACAATTACTACACAAGAATCACTTGTGATACTATACCATGTGGATATCTCATTTATTGGATCTATCCAGTACCATGCCCCTTTTGCATGTACCCATTAACTTGATTGACATCACATGTCCAATGGCTGGTAAGACACCGCCATCCAACCAAGGTAATGATAGTCTCTAGTTCCATTCATTCCTATGACTGGAACAGACTACGGATGACTTTATGGTCATATTGTTTTCCCTAGCCATGGTCTTACTGCCAAGTACATGACACTTGTCAACATAGATATGGATATGTCCATTGGACACTCTATTTAAAACATAGCACAAGCTATATAATAAATAGATTAATGCCTTTATTTAATGACACAAATTGTATGATACATTAAATCTAATAACATGGCACAAATGTATAATACAAATACAAGGACCAACGCCTTGGGACTAAGGCGTATCCAATAGTTCAAGGTTTGCATTATGAGGACATTTCATGTGACATCCATGTACCTTTCATCCGACAAGCCATGGATACATGCATTTCACCTATTGTTCATAACTCTTTGGGTGAACATCTTTCACTAACTCTGGTTTGATGTGTTTTGTAGTTCGGCATAAGCTGGAAGGCAGACTTGAAAGAGTAGAACACACGGATTCAACATCTAGTGAGTCTAAAGAGTTTGTCCAGTCAAAGGAGGTTGAGATAGTACCCGAGACAAACTCGAAATCTGAACTTTTGCCAGAAGCCAAACAACTCGAACAACACTTTCAAGAAATGGCGACCTCACCTGATGCCATTGCTGCTATGTTGGCCACCACTAAAATTCGGGAATTCATGAACTTGGATGAGTTCAAAAACCTCATCAAGGGTCAAGTCCAAATTACCATAGATGAGTCATCTTCTCATTGGGCAGAGAGAGTTACCCGAGAATTGGGAAATGGAGGGAGATTGAATGATGGGCTGTCTGACGTAGGGGAAGCTTAAATGAATAGTGCTGAAAGACCCACTGAGTCTGCCATGGAGAAGAAGTGGAAAAAGATGGAAGAATTCATGGCCGAAATGCATGGGAGCTCTAAAGCTCGTACTTCCAAATGCATTGATCCGACTACACTTATAGCTGGAGGTATTGAAATGCTGCCAGTGGGCTTCCAGATGCCCAAGATTGCTCTTTATGTTGGGAAGAGTCCTCCTACTGCACACTTGAACTAGTACGAGTGAATCATGATGATAGCAGGACTCATGATGAACCAGTTCCATTACTCTAGAAGGTGGAATAATCACCTGCTACAATAAACAGCCGAAAAGTGTATAAGGAGACTGGGATGCATTATCTGATGCATTTGTGAAATACTTCAGTTTCAACACTCAGTTGGAGGTTAAGCTACAAGACTTAGAAGTTGTAAGACAAAAGTCTAATGAGACCTTCTCAGAATATTACCAAAGGTGGATGGAGAAGATGATCCTCCTTCATCAAAAGCCATTAGAGGATGAATTGATTGTAAGGCTGATTGATGGCAGTTTAGAGGTGTATCGAAATGTAATGAAATATCATAAACTCCATTCTTTGGTAGAAGTGCATGAACTGGCCTGAAAAGTAGAGAAGTACGAGATTGATCCAACTCTAAACAGTTCAGGAGGAGGGTATCAGAGCCGGACATATTCGGGATATAAGGGAAACAATAATCCCGCAGCCTCTTCCTTGACGAATGTTAATCCAAGTCAGTCTTCTGCTTTGGTTAGACAAGCAGATGTAGTGGCTGTAGTGCAAGGGATGAACCAACAAGTAATTGACAGAGGGATCTCCCCGTGGGAGGATTCTTTGGGATAGATTTTCCTAAAGTGCAGAAATCTGGGTTTCCTCCAAAGCCTGAAACCACACACCCCTCCTGCTGAGGCAGACAAAAACAACTTTTGCTCCTACCATGTGTCAAAGGGGCATCGTACCAATGATTGCCATAGTTTGAAGAAGGCTATCCAGTAGTTGATTGATAAAAAGAAGATAGAAGAGCCCCGTCCGAAGCCCAATGTTCAAAATAACCCTTTGCTTCAGTTTGAAGGGAGAATCAATATGGTGCTATCGGGATTGCCTAATAATTTCATGCTTGCTTAAATCACAAAGGCAAATCTATTGATACAGGTGGTGACAGGTGAAGAAGCCGAGCTGATTGCAAAGGAGAATAAGCTCGTCAATCTAGATGACATTAAACTAGATGATGATGCGGACGAATTCGAGATGATGAGCTTGTAAGCTAAACAAAGCTCATGTATCCCGTTTGCACCAAAAAAGGATGTACTTGAGAAAGGAAAATGCCCCTGTGAATCATGTCACAAGAAGCGGGAGAGTGTACCAACCTATGCCACAATGGTAGGAGGAGCCCAGTCATAGAGCCGAAGCCGTGACCCAAGAATATGCACCGATCCCAATCGATGAAAAAAATGACTTGGTGGTTAAGCAGTTGAAAAAGATGCCTGCACAAGCATATGTATGGCATTTACTTATGGAGTCCCAAAAACATAGGGCAGCGGTGGTCAAAAAGCTTATGGAGATAGACACAACTCTATTGACGTCCCCCGAGGATGTATATGCGATGATTGGAAGTACCGAAGGTCAGCGAGCCAACAACACCAAAGTCATTACTTTCACTGATGATGACCTACCACCCAAGGGTATCAATTATAATCGGGCATTATATCTAAAGGTTGAGATTATGGACAGGGTGCTTCCCTGTGTATTGGTAGATGATGGATCAGCATCAAACATTTGTCCTCTAAAGGTGCTCCCGAGTCTCAACTTGAGTCAAGAAGCCCTCTTGAGGTCCAACACAGTGATCCGTGCTTATGATGACTCAAAGCACACGGTAATCTGCACCTTTGAAGTGGAAGGGGTGATCAGAGAGATAAGATCCAGAGTGTTATTCACTGTCATTGATAGCATGGTAACATTTTCTTTGCTATTGGGATGACCATGGTCCACGCATTACGAAGGGTTCCCTGAACCCTACATCAAAAGGTGAAGATCCTAGTGGGGGAAAGAGTAATGACCCTTGAAGCTGAAGAATCATCAATTGTGGCAGCATTAGATTCCTACGAGCAACTAATCACGGGTTTTCATGTGGCGGTCATCTCGAAGCAAGAGGCAAAGGAGCTTGTGTTTTCTCCTTGGATCCATAAGTACTTTCAGAAACAAAAGTTCATTTCGGGCAAGGGGCTCGGAGCTCATCAATAAGGGATCATAAAATTTGACATCGAAGCGGGCTAGTCACACCGTGGGGGTCTCAGTTACAAAGGAACGGCTAAAAGGGAGGGGCCTGGACTGAAGAAAATCTACCTTGTGGACACATCTGTCCATAAAAGCAATGGGCCATATGATGGAAAACCCGAACCAGTGATGATCGAGGGAGAAACAATTCCCGGGTTTGAAATATTTTCTGATATAGTTGACTTCTCAAAGTATGGAGTTGGCTCTATCAAGGAAATGCTCAAGCATGAAATGAAGGCTGAGATCATCTCTCTAGTGATCCATAAGAAGACTCTAATCAAGCAAGCTGAGATGGTTGCTCCTATCCTCCAGCATTAGAAGCCAAAAGAAGAGGAGGTGGATGCACTGGTGGATGCCATCACCAAGGCATTTTCAGCTCTGTTGAAGAAAGGCCTGAAGGATTACCCTATGAAGAAAGAAACTATCCAGTATCAAGCTGAACTAGTGGAGAAGGTTTTAGCCGAACTGACTCGGATGGTGGTCAAAGGAAAAGCAAAGAAGGAAGAAGCTGCTCTATCAGCGGCATAGAAAGAGAGTTTGGAGGCAGACTTGAATGACCTGTTTGAAGAGGGAGCTGCCGACCCTGAGGATGCTGCTGCTGAAGACCCTCTACATGTGGAGGAAGAAACTAATTTTTATGTAAAAATTTCCTCTATTTTTGTTGTGAACAATTCCACCTATAAGGCAATGAATGCAATAAAGTACAACTTTGCTTACTTATGTGATGTTTTTCCCGACAGGTCTGTGCATACATGCAAACATTCATTTAATGTGTTTAGCATTCATGACACTGCATTACATGAAATTAATTTGGGTACTGTTGAAAATCCTAAAATGGTATCTATCTCTAATGAACTCACTCCTATGGAAAAGAGAGAATTAATATAAGTACTTAAAAAGCATGTCAGAGCATTTGCCTGGTCTTACGATGACATACCAGGGGTTGAGAGAGGAATAGTAAAACACAAAATCCCAATGGATCCCAAGTTTAGCACAGTAAAGTAGAAGCTAAGACATCTATGCCCAGAATAGGCGGAGAAGGTCAAAGAAGAAGTAGTAAAGCAGATTAAGGCCAACTTCCTGGAAGTGGTAGAATACCCAAAATGGCTATCCAATATAGTCCCAGTTGCCAAGAAAGATGGAAGGGCTAGAGTTTGTATGGATTACTGGGATTTGAATACAGCCTCTCCAAAGGATGATTTTCCACTCCTTCATATTGACGTCCTAATCGACAGTGCAGCAAGGGCAGTCATGTACTCATTTATGGATGGCTTCTCCTGATACAATCAGATTTTGATAGATATCATTGACAAAGTCAAAAGGACTTTCATTACTGAGTGGGGAGTGTACTGCTATAGGGTGATGCCTTTCGGATTGAAGAATACTGGGGCAACCTACCAAAGGGATGTCACAACACTGCTACATGACATGATCCACAAGGAGGTTGAAGTATATGTTGATGATATGTTGGTCAAATCCATGACCTAGGAAGAGCACCCTACTATCCTAGATAGATTCATGACCAGGATTGAAAAGTATAACTTGTGCCTCAACCCTAAGAAATGTGTATTCGGAGTTATATTGGGTAAATTGTTAGGGCCTATTGTTAGCCAGAAAGGGATTGAGATGGACCCAGATAAGATCAAAGCTATTCGGGATATGCCAGTGCTGAAAACGAAAAAGGAAGTCAGATCATTCCTGGGGTCTCTTCAATATGTTAGCAGATTCATTGCTAGATTAACTACTGTATGTGAATATATTTTTAAGTACTTTGAAAAGAACAACCAATGAAGTGGAATGACTAATGTCAAGTTGCATTCGATAAGATCAAAGAGTACTTGACCCATCCTCCAGTGTTGAGACCTCCGACTCCGAGAAAACCTTTGATATTGTACCTAAAGAAGGAGCATGATATTTACTACCTTAGTAAGAAGCTGCTAGATTATGATACATGGTACATTATGTTGGAAAAGACTTACACTGCCATGGTCTGGTTGAAGAAGAAGTTGAGACACTATTTGCAATCATACAAGATACAAAAGGTGGCAAAGGTTGATCCAATAAAATACCTCTGTCTGCTCCATCTCTAGTAGGAAAACTGTCCTGGTGGCTAGTTTTGCTGTCAGAATTTGATATCGAATATGTGACAAAGAAGGTGATTAAAGGAAGAGCAGTGGCAAAGTTCCTAACGAATCAGCCGCTTGAATCTGACTATATGGAGCATCTAGAATTTCCAGATGAGCAATTAGCCATGGTGGATGTGGAAACCAGGAAGTGGATCATGCACTTTGATGGGGCTATGAACAAAAAAGGTGCAGGTCTCGGAGTAATCATTGTAACTTTAGAGGGGAAAATAATTCCTTTATCAAAATGGTTGGAATTCCTGGTAACCAACAATAGTGCTGAATACGAAGCCTGTTTATTTGGCATTGATGCTCTTATCACACTAGGAGCAGATGAAGTGACAGTTATTGGAGATTCATTATTGGTGATCCACCAAGCCATGGGAGAATGGGAAATCAAAGAAGAATCTCTTCGCCCATACCTAGAGGCTTTATGGGGGCTGGTGAAGATATTCGAGCACATTGAATTCAAACATGTCACTAGAGATGAATAATCAGATGGCTGATTCATTAGCAACCCTATCATCCATATGGGATGGACCTCAGAAGGCACCAATGCAGCCTTTGATCCTCGAAACTGCTAGAACACCATTCTATCGCTCTGGCGATGTCTTGACTCTGAAAATGGATGATAAACCCTGGTACCAAGACATAGCTAATTTCCTATGGAACTTTCAGTATCGTAAAGAAGTAGACTCAATGGATAAGAACACACTTAGGAAACTAGCAGTTCAATTCAGATGGTTTGACAGATAACTCTTCAGAAGGACCGCCGACAGATTGTTATTGAGGTGTCTGACAGAGATGGAAGCCAAGAGGGTTATGCAAGAGATGCATTCTAGAATCTACAGTCCACACACGAATGGTCTAGCTTTGGCGAAAAAGATTATGAGACAAGGGTACTTCTGGCTCACCATGCAGACAGATTGTACCGAAGAAGTGAAGAAGTGTCACGAGTGCCAAATCTATGGGGATATCAGCCATCTTCCACCCATGGAATTACAGAATCTCATGACCCCTTGGCCATTCTCAGCATGGGGGATAGACATAATCGGTGAGATTCAGCCTTCAGCATTAAATGGTCATAAGTTCATTGTAGTGGCGGTGGATTACTTTTCCAAGTGGGTTGAAGCTGAGTCTTACGCCAAAGTCACGGCTAAGAACATGGATAAATTCATAAAGGGACACATCTTCACAAGGTATGGCATACCAAACCATGTGGTGACTGACAACGGAGTGCAGTTTCAAGGAACAACAGCCAAACTACTTGAAGAACACAATCACAAGCCAACGGGACAGTGGAAGCGGTGAACAAGTCTATTAAAAAGATCTTGTCAAAGGCCACCTCATCCTATAGAGACTAGGCGGATAGGGCACCATATGCCTTATGGGGTTACAGAACCAGTGTCAGAACACCGATAGGGGAAACGTCGTATTCGCTAGTTTATGGGATGGAGGTAGTCCTTCCCATTGAAGTGGAACTAAAATCCTTAAGGATCATCTTGGAAGCTTAATTGCCCAAGATAGAATAGGTAAAGGCAAGATACAAACAACTACCTATGGTTGATGAAAAATGTCTCAAAGCTTTAGATCATCTACAAATGTATCATCAAAGGATGGCTAGAGCCTATAATCAACGAGTTCGTTATCAGAAACATCCTCTAAAGACAGGGGATTTGGTGTTGAAATAGATGAGACCATCCAACAAGGACGTGAGGGGTAAATTCAAACCCAATTCGGAAGGGCCATATGTCATTAAGAAGGTCCTTTCCAAAGGTGCAGTAAAGATTATGGACATGGACGACAATGAGTTCACCAATCCGATCAACCAGGATCATCTCAAACGCTACCATGTGTAAAAAAAAGTCTATTAAGTTGAAAACCTGTAAGGGTAGCTTAAGCAAAAATTAAGGCAATGAGAGGTAGTTTATCATCCAGAAAATCTGTACGGGATGGTTGATAACAGGAATGATTTCGTTCAAGATATGCACTGATTTTGGCATTTTTAATTGTTACAATAATTGAATTTCATTAAAGAAGTGCATATTGCTCAACATGTTGCATTAATGTTTGGAGTATGTACATGACTCATTAGTTTAAACATCCAGAGGAACAAAGTCATTCATACGCCTAGGCATACGAACAGCGAACATCATTAAACAAAATCAAAAATATTTTTTAAAAAATGGCAATAGGAATCATGTTTATTTCACATTTTTCTCTTCTTGACAAGAAGCAGTTTTGCAACCTTGGAAGAACGCAGCCAATGGCGAGTCATACATTCATGTGCCTTACAGGTTGGTAGATCCTTAATCTCAGCCAATCAATGTTTATACCATTCATCCGTCTCTATAGAAGCAAGGGAAGCATGGTTCAACATCACATGGTGAGTATTGTTAGTCCAACAAAACCTAATATGATCTGGCCAAGAGGCAGTGTATTCCGCACACGTGGTGATACATGAAAGCTGAGGAATGTTTTACGATTGGCCGTACTGGTGACGAAGGTGACTTGGAGAATAAAAAGTTACTTTAGTCAATCCTAACAATCGGACACCATGAGCCCACATCTCTAAAACCACATGGGTAATCTTCCACCAGGGGCATACCCATCTAATCTAATCATTAGTTATGCAAGCTAACCAAGTGGCCCATTCACTAGTGGACATGTCAACGTAAGAGTCTACGAAGAAGCCTCTTTCCTTGAAGTTGGTTGGGTGATACTTCTTAAAACTTCCCCTTGGAATTTTAAGAATTGACAACTTCTCCAACAGCAAATCTGCAACATAGTTTAAAGCAGTGGTCAGAAACTCATTCAGACACCAGAATGTACACAAGCCGATGAAAGGAATTACCTGGAGCAACATAAGATGGGGGCCAACTCGGAGGGAACCTTTTGTCTTGGAAGGATGCAGATTAATTAGGGTCTCGGCGAGTGCAAACAGAGCTGGAGATGCTCTAGTAGCCATTTGTAGAATAAGAGAAACAATCCTGAAGGAGGCAACCCCATTGCTAGTATCATAGAAGTATCAGCTCACCAGCAATAGGCTAACCATGCTAGCCTAGCCAACATGGTCTCTAGGGGCATTAATACACCACTCTAATACAGATTCCAAGTCAAGGCCAAGAGAAGAAGTTTCAGTGGAAAGTAGAGCTTCCACTTCAGGATTGAGAAGCCCGAACAATCTCGCCAACGAAGGAGTATTGCTGAAGGTGAACTCAGCAATTGCAATGTTGATCCTTTTGTGGCACGGGATGTTCATGATGGCACTGAATTCTTCATACAAAGGGCAGAGTTCTTGGTGTGAAAAGTAGAAAACATTGTCAATTGGGTCCCAATAGCAACAGAAAGCACTCAACAATCCATTGTTTAATGGGTGTCTGTAATATTCCTTAATTTTCTACAGCTTGAAAGGCTTTAATTTGAGCCAAATTAGAGTCTTGTAACGATTTTAGGAAATTGTAGAAGCCTAAATGAAAAGAAGCAAAGTTGAAAAAGGAGTGAATCATTAAAATGAGCAAAATGAAAGGCCACAATAATGAATATGATCTAATGGTCCTAATAAGGGGGCAGCTTGATAAGGTCGGTTTTTGACCTTATCTTTTAGGCAATTTCGTGGTTTGAACGGCAATTTTGAGCGTCTTTTGCGTGAATGTTTGTGTGGTTTTTGAATATTTTGTGATTTTTATGTTTTGGATAGTTTTTATAACTTTTAGTATTTTTCGTGTTTTTTAGGGTTGTTTTTGTAATTTTTATTTATTTGTCGTTTTTATGGTCCGTGGCGTTGGTGCTGTTATGTTCTTTGTGCTTGTTTTGGACAGGTATTATGACCCGGACCGGAAGTTGGTGCATCAGTGGCGAAGAAGAGTTCAAAGTGCTGAAAATCAAGGTGGCACGGCGTGCCAATCCGGCGTGCCATTCAGGAGCAGTCCAGTGGAGTGGCAAGAAAACGTGCCACTCAGATCAGCGTGGCGTGCCAACTCCAGTAGCACGGCGTGCCGAGCCCCGAAACCTGCTGTTGCCCTACTTTCATCTCTTCTTTTTGCTGGTTTTAACCTAGCCGTATAAATAGGTTATTTTCTATGTTTCAAGGGATCTTTTTCTAGTCTTTTTGAGTGATAGCAAAAACTTGTAGTGAGGTTTTGAGCTTGAACTATTTGTTTTCTTTGAGTTTGAACCATCGTTTGGTTGTAGTTTTACTTAGAATCTTCCCCTTTTGCGATGTTCCTAGTTCCGACTCGAGTTCGTCTATAGAGGTACACCCCAAGCATCTTCACACCGTCGGAATCCGGTTAATCGAACTAAAAGGGCATAAGTTTTTCTTCTTCTCTTTTGTAATTTGATTAAGCTAGTTTTGATTCCACAATTTGATTGTGTTTGGTTGTAAACATTGAACTCAGTTCATCTTTCTTGATTAATACAATCGTTTGCAAGTTAATTTCAATTTTTATTCCTTTTCTTTATGCAATTCCTTTAATGAATGTCTAGTCTCATAAGATTTTAATTTATTAAAGTTCATATTTGTGGCATTACCTAGATTGACACCTAGGAAACCATTAGTATTGACGACACTGTGGAACTTACGTGCCCCTATTTTCTGAGCTTTAGAATTAGACCGCCTCTAAACAAGGAAAACCGGCTAAGGACCTAAAAGATCTAGATACGCTAGGTTGTATTATCGAAAGAGCATAATCAAGGATTAATTGTTGAGTTAAATTCATCTTTTGTAATTAATTGATAAAGCCATCCCCATTAGTATTCATAGGTCGGTAAACCGCCAATTGATAACACAAAACTCAAGTGCAAAGTAAGCTGGAATAGATCAACTAGGAGTAGGATAGTTTAGCCGTTAATATAATCAACCCAAACTACGTTCCGCCTAGGACACGCAAGGAACCCGAGCAGTTTAGTGTTTGCAGATTATTCTTTTCTCTGTGGGATCGATACTTGGACCAACCAGAATTATTACTTGTCAACGATAGGTACACTGCCTTAGTTGTGCGCTTCTAGGTTTAGTTTTACTACTACGCCTAGGACCCATCAAGTTTTTGGCGCCGTTGCCGGGGAAATTTATATTTCTGCATCATTTAGCAAAAGGTCTATTTGCTAATCTAGGCAACATTTCTATGCATATAGTTAAATAATTTTTCTTTTTTGTGAATATTTATTACAATTTAGTTTTCTTCAATTTCTGTGTGTGTGTGTTTTCTAGCTTATGCGAACTCGCTCTCAGCATCCTGAGCTTTTACCTTATAACCCTGAAATTGAATGTTTGTGTAGCAGGAACCGTAGAGTACGCCAAGAGCAGATTGTTCAAATGGAGCATCAGCAGCTTGATGACGAGGAGAGACAACTCCGGGAAAGAGTTGAGTAAGAGCAACTCCGGCGAGAGCGGGAGGAGTTTGACAGAAGGAGGGGTGGTGATAGAGATAATATAGTCATGACAGACCTAATGGCTCCACATCGGCCCCGGAACAGATCTAGAGTGGTTATCCCAACCATCACTGCCAATCAATTCGAGCTGAAGTCCAGTATGATCCATTTGATCCAAGGGAACGGACTATTCAGTGGCGGAATAAGTGACAACCCCAATGATCACTTAGACCGGTTCCTCATGGTGGCCGATACAGTCCGAATCGGTAGGGTGCCCCAAGATGCTGTGCGATTGAAGCTGTTCCCCTTTTCACTATGCGGGGGAGCAATGGAATGGTACAAATCCTTGAGGCCCGGATCAATGACATCATGGGACCAATTGGAGGAGCAATTCTTAGCATATTACTTCCCACCATCAAAGACGGTTCAGCTAAGGAACGAGATCATGGGATTCTGGCAATTTGGGACGGAGACTCTTAATGAAGCATGACAGAGATTTCAACGGTTGTTGTGGAACTGCCCCCACCATGACATGCCGCGTTTCACTCAGGTAAGCATGTTTTATCATGGTTTAACACCAGCTAACCATGCTATTATTGATTCTTCTGCAGGTGGGGACATTTTTAAGAAGACTGCTACACAAGCCGAGGAGTTGATTACGGAGCTGGCTAGAAAGAGTACCTTGTGGCAGTCGGACACGCCAACAAGGAATGAGGTTCGAGCTGCAGATTTGGGACGCCAAGATGCAGCTATGGACCATGTAAACAAGAAGTTGGACCTGTTGATGTCCCGCCTGAACTTAAATGGACCACAATACCAACCGGTGTTGTGTGTATCATGCGGAGCGGAGCATCCCGGGCAAGAGTGTGAATTGGGCGACCCATTCGCCCAATCCTCCGAAAACGTAAGTTTTGTGGGAGGAAACCAAAGGTACAATAACTCTAACTCTTATTCACAAAACTTCAATAATAATAACAATTACGGAAGAAGGTATCAACACCCGAATATGTCCTATAGTAACAACCAAAATGTGTTGAGACCTCCTTCCGGATTCCATTATGAGCACCGTGAGCAGGGGTTAGGTAAGGCCCCATTTATTCCTAATGATCAATCTCCACAGTAGCCTCAACAGTCTAAGCAAGATGAGACGGTTTTGTCATTGCTAAAAGACATCTCGTCTCGGCTTGCTGATAATGAAGCGTACTGTAAGGATCTTGGTAAGCAGGTGGCTCAATTGAGTAGGGAGAGGCAGGAAAGACCTCACGGAGCACATCCGAGTAGAACTGAACAAAACCCTAAGGGTAATCAAAGGGAGACAGCTCAGGTTATAACCCTACGAAGCGGTAGGCAAGTGGAGGACCGGGTGCACAACGCTGATATCCCATCTCAACCTACCGAGGTAAGTGAAGAGTCGGGAGAGGTAAGCAACCCTGATTCGATTTCTAAACCCCGAACCTAGCATAAACGAAAAAGGGAAAATTCCTGAACCAGTGAGAGCCTATGTGCCTAAACTTCCTTATCCTCAAAGGGAGAAGAAAGATAAACTGGAGCAGAAATATTCCAAATTCCTTGAGATTTTTAAGAAATTAGAGTTTAACATGCCGTTAATTGAGGCTCTCCAAGAGATGCCCTCTTATGCTAAATTTTTTAAAGAACTTCTTGCAGGGAAAAGAAAGCTAGGCGAGGATGAAGTGGTGGCTTTGACAGAGGAATGTTCAGCAATTATAACTAACAAACTCCCACCTAAGCTCAAAGATAGGGGCAGTTTCACTATTCCATGCCGGATAGGAAACTTGGAGATTGCCAATGCCCTGTGTGACTTAGGTGCGAGTATAAATTTGATGCCTTTGTCGTTTTTCAGGAGACTCGGATTGGGAAACCCAAAGCCAACCAATATGACCCTCCAATTGGCGGATAGATCCCTCACGAGACCAAAGGGGGTGGTCGAAGATGTGTTAGTAAAGGTGGACAAGTTTATCTTCCCTGCGGATTTTGTGGTAATGGATATGGAGGAAGATAGCTCGGTGCCCCTTCTACTTGGGAGACCTTTTCTCGCGACCGGTAGGACTTTGATAAATGTCCAGGAAGGTAAGATCATTCTTAGGTTGCATAACGAGGAGGTAAGTTTCAATGTCTATAATTCAATGAAATATCCGTTAGACGTTGAAAATTGTAACTTTGTGGACTCCTTTTGTCCTATTGATGCTTGTGTGGTTGAGAGTTTGTGCAGTGAACTAGATTGCATCATAAGAGAAGGTCTAGGTGAAAGTGAGGCAAATGCAGTGATTAGTGAGGAATGCTCATGGGTGAAGGGACGGTTTGATAAGCTGGAGCGTGAAGTCAAACCAGCACCTAAATCCTCATTGGAGGAACCTCCATCATTGGAGCTCAAAACCCTTCCCCCTAACCTTAAATATGTTTTTCTGCATCCTCCAAAGGACTTACCCATTGTAATCTCTTCTTTGTTAACAGGAGAGGAGGAAGACAAGCTGCTAGAGGTGCTAAGGAAGCACAAGGGAGCATTCGGGTGGACAATCCATGACATCAAGGGAATAAGTCCGACGTTTTGCACACATAGAATTTTTCTGGAAGATGAGGTAAAACCGTGTGCACAGCCTCAGCGTCGGTTGAACCCCAACATGAAGGAAGTGGTAAGAACCGAGGTGATAAAACTCCTCGACGCAGGTATCATCTTCCCTATTTCTGATAGTCAATGGGTGAGTCCAGTCCAATGTGTGCCTAAGAAAGGAGGCACGACGGTAGTGAAAAATGATAAAGGGGAACTAATCCCTACTAGAGCTGTCACGGGTTGGCGTATGTGTATTGATTATAGGAAGTTGAATGACGCCACCCGGAAAGATCATTTTCCATTACCGTTCATTGATCAAATGTTAGAAAGGATGGCTGGGCACGAATATTTTTGTACTTTAGATGGGCTATCCGGTTATATGCAAATTCCAATGGACCCTCTCGATCAAGAGAAAACCACGTTTACGTGTCCATACGGGACATTTGCATATAGGCGGATGCCTTTTGGATTGTGTAATGCCCCGGCTACTTTTCAAAGATGCATGCTAGCCATTTTTGCTGATATGATTGAGGATTTTATGGAAGTCTTTATGGATGATTTTTCTGTTGTTGGTCATACGTTTGAGTCATGTTTGGGGAATTTGGACTGGGTGCTTCAGAGATGTGAAGACACCAATTTGGCACTTAGTTGGGAGAAGTGTCAATTTATGGTTCGGGATTGTATTGTCTTAGGGCATAAAGTGTCGAGAAAGGGAATCGAGGTCGAACCGGCCAAGATTGAGGTGATTGAGAAACTGCCTCCCCCAAATTCGGTTAAGTTAGTTAGGAGTTTCTTGGGACATGCGGGCTTTTATAGGCGCTTTGTGAAAAATTTTTCTAAAATTGCTAAGCCGTTGACTGAGTTACTCTTAAAGGATGCCCCATTTAATTTCAATGATGAATGTATGTATGCTTTTAATTTGCTTAAACGGAAATTGATTGAGGCACCGGTTATGGTGAGTTCGAATTGGGAAATTCCTTTTGAACTTATGTGCGATGCTAGTGACAATGCTGTTGGGGCATGTTTAGTTCAGAGGGTGAACAAAATATTTCACCCAAATTATTATGCTAGTAAAACATTAAATGGTGCTCAAATGAATTATACTGTGACTGAGAAAGAATTACTGGCTGTTGTGTTTGCTTTTGATAAGTTTAGGTCTTACTTGGTCTTATCAAAAGTTATTGTGTATACTGACCATGCTGCCCTTAAGTATTTGTTGGCTAAACAGGATGCAAAGCCCAGATTGATTCGATGGATTCTACTCCTCCAGGAGTTTGATTTGGAGATTAAGGATAAGAAAGGAGTAGAGAACGTAGTGGCCGACCATCTATCAAGACTACCAAGTGAAGGATCCGTATCCTCTCCGGAAGCGAACATTCGTGGCACATTCCCCGATGAACAGTTGTGTGGGGTAACTTCTATACCATGGTTTGCGGACATCGCAAACTTCAAAGTCGGTAACATTCTTCCACCTAACCTTTCATATGCACAGAGGCGTAAATTCTTTCATGACGCTAAGGATTATTTTTGGGATGACCCTTATCTTTTTAGATTATGTGTTGATAGTGTGATTAGGCGGTGTGTTGCTTATGAGGAGGTTCCCTCCATTATTGAAATGTGTCATGATAGAGAAGCGGGTGGCCATTTTGGACCCAATAGAACTGTAGGAAAAATCTTATCTAGTGGGTTTTATTGGCCAACCATGAAACAGGATGTCATTAGTTATATTCGAGCCTGTGATGCGTGTCAAAGGACGGGAAATATCTCCCAAAAGAATGAAATGCTCCAACAGGGTATCTTGGTGTGTGAACTTTTTGATGTTTGGGGCATAGATTTCATGGGACCCTTCCCAATATCTCACAACAACCAATACATTCTTGTGGCGGTTGAGTATGTGTCTAAATGGGTAGAAGCTGTCGCTTTACCAACCAACGATGCAAGGGTAGTTGTCAGGTTTCTAAAGAAAAACATTCTCACTAGGTTCGGAACCCCAAGAGCTATCATCAGTGACGGGGGTTCCCATTTTTGTAATAGGCAATTTGACAATCTTTTGCACAAATATGGGGTTAAGCATAAGGTAGCGACTCCTTACCATCCTCAGACGAGTGGGCAAGTTGAGGTTTCGAATAGGGAACTAAAGCACATCTTAGAAAAAACGGTAAGTGCATCTAGGAAAGACTGGAGTTTAAGGTTAGACGATGCACTATGGGCATATAGGACTGCTTTTAAGACACCTATAGGGATGTCCCCCTACCGTCTGGTCTTCGGTAAATCTTGTCATCTACCTGTAGAATTAGAACATAAGGCATATTGGGCTTTAAAATTTCTTAACTTTGGTATGCAAGCTGCAGGTGAGCTTCGATTAAGGCAACTCATGGAGCTGGATGAGCTTCGGTTGAGCTCGTATGAGAATGCCAAGATTTACAAGGAGAGGACCAAGAAATGGCACGACCAGCATGTAATAAAGAAAGGTTTCAACCAAGGAGAGTTGGTACTCTTGTATAACTCCCCGTTGAAACTCTTTCCGGGCAAACTGCGGAGTCGATGGACGGGGCCATTTACCGTGCATAAGGTTTACCCCTCCGGGATGGTGGAAATTGAAACCCCGGAGCGAATTCAACAAGTGAATGGGCACCGGTTGAAGGCCTGTGTCAGCGGAGGAATAAAGGAGGAGAAGCAAGTCTTGCTCCTTCGTGATGTGTAATGCTAAACCGCGGGCGTAGAAGTCGAGCTATTCCGACTATAAACATAGCACTGAGGTACGTATACCTCCCGTGTACATTAGTTTTTATGTTAATTTGTTTTTGTGTGTTTTTGTGTGTAGGATTAGGTACTTAAGCAAGTTAATCGGAAATCGTGTTCAAAATGTGAAAAAAAAGCAATAGTTGGCAGAATTCATGGTGGCACGCCGGGTCACTACACAGCACGCCGTGCCAAGGTGCAGTTGGGTGTGGCACGTGGCGTGCCAAGGTGGCACGAAATCGTGCCAGGCTGCTGTTCCGGAAGAAAAGTGCGCACAAGACATCAGCACGCCGTGCCACATTTAGCACGCCGTGCCAAAGTAATGGTATACAGGGTGGCACGGCGTGTCACTTCAGCACGCCCGCGTGCCGCTGTTCTGTCCCGCGCGAGATTTGTGAGAAAAAGGACCAGCACGCCGTGTCAAAAATCTGCACGCCGTGCCTATCAATGTTCTGAAGAACAGCACGCCGTGCCAAGTTGGCACGCCAACGTGCCGGCTTTCTGTTCCAAAAAGGGAGTTACGCGAAAAAGGATCAGCACGCAGTGTCAAGACTTCAGCACGCCGTGCCATATGTTTAAATTTCAAGGCAGCACGCCGTGCCAAGGCAGCACGCCGGCGTGCCACCATTCTGTTTCCAGGTACGTACATTTAACCCGCTCAGCACGCCGTGCTAAATATTTGGCACGGCGTACCGAGCGTTCAAATTTTGAATTCAAGGGAATTCCACCGCCTATTTAATGTTCTTTCCCCTTCCCCCTTCTCATAACCGCCCACTTCTCCTTCTTCTCCTTCCTCTCTCTCACTTTCTCTCACCTTCTCACTTTCTCTCTCCCCTTTTCACTCTCTCTCTCTAAAACCCATCCTTCTCCTTCTCCATTCTTCTTCTTCTTCCTCCCTTTCTCCCCTTCTCCCTATCTTCTCTTACTTTCTTCTTCTTCTTCATCTTCTTTTTCTTTTTCTTCTTCTTCTCCATCTCATCCTTTTTTTCCCCCATTCTTTTGCCCTAGGTTTTTATTTTTGTTTCAATTTCCTTGAATCAGGTATGAATTCTTGCTTTATTCTCTCTTTTATTCATTATTCTTATTATTGTTGTTCTTTTTCTCATTTTGGCTTGATGGATTGACTGCTTAATAGGGTTTTATTTTACTTTTTTTTCTTCTTTGGGGTTTTGTATCTTTGACAGTAGTTGTTCTTTGGTTTTGTGTTCTTGTGTTTTTTATTCTTGTTTTATTTTTAGGTTTGTGCAATTGTAGGATGAAGAGAAAAACCGTCGCCGATCGGAGACACGGTTCGTCTTGCCAACCCCTGGAACCGTCACTGGAGCCGGTGACGGGTGACGCGCCGCCCACCGACCCATTGATGGCCCCACTGACAAATCTCTCCCGGAAATACAAATGTCACTTTCCCTTACTTTCGGACGATGAAGGTAAGAAGTACAAAACTCTATTTCCTTTAGAAAGCACTCCATTTCGTACTTTCGATTGGCAATTTCTTTTTGTGCAAGATAGGTCGGAGGGCGTGAAAGCTAAGTTGACTAGTCTAGGGTGGTACAAATTTGTGAAATCTAACCCTCCGGTCTTTAGGGAACTAAACCTAGAATTTTACTCTACCTTGAATTTTAAAACCAACCCGGACACGGGCCTTAGAAGCATGACCTTCCGCCTCTTTGGCGTCGAGCGAACTTTGGATATTGATGGCCTTAGGGCTTGTATAGGGATTGACGGGAATGGTTACAAGTGGCCCGAAAATCTGGATGCCAAGAAATTTTGGCTATTGATAGGGCAAGGGGTTTACCAACCCCGGTTTGCCAAGACCTCCCAAATCCAAGACCCTGTGTTGCAATTAGTTCATAAATTTGTATGCTTTAATTTTTCGGGAAAGACTGAAAGCAACCGGGTTAATGCATTTGAATTGTTGATCTTGTGGCATGTGCATAGTGACATTAAGGTGCATTTGGGCTTCTTTGTCATGGAAGCTTTATACAATCATCACAACCAAGCCAAGTCCGAACTAGGACTAGGGCATATTGTGACTTGTATTGCATGTTTTTTTCACAGTAATACTTGTTATAGGAACCTCGAAAGCATTCTTCCCAAGAAGCTTTCGAAGGGAATCTTGTCTTGTTCCTATGTTGGTGCAGCTGCAGGTCCTTCAAGTGCAGGAGGTTCAAGTCGGGGAAAGGCCCCCATGGAAGTAGATGAGGAGGAGGAGAGTGAAGCAGGAGAAGACGGCGGGGAGGACGCGGAGAATGTATCGGTGGTGGTAGATTTTATGGGGCGGATTGAAGGACGGTTGGATGGCATTATTGAGCAATTGGAAGGCTTAACCGTCCATCAGGTTCTGCTGGAGCAGCGGCTGAACGCGCGCCTTGATCGGCAAGCGGCTCAGCTCGCCAACGTCGAGGCATTCGCCTCCCGCTACTGTGCCGCCCAAGGGTGGCCGTACCCGCCGCCACCACCACCAGCTCCCGATATGTGAGGTAACCCTTCTCCTTCCCCGTTTAGTTTGTTTCTTCTTCCATTGCACTTTTGGAAGTAAGTGCAATCTAAGTGTGGGGTGGGTAAAGGGACTTCTCCCTTTCTTTTTCTTTTTCTTATATTACACTTTTAGATTGTTTGTTTAGCATGTTTGTTGGTGTTTGTTGATGTTTTTGCATGATTGGATGTTTTGTGTTGGTTTTTGGTTAGATTTAGGATTTACTTTTCAATGCATGTGAAGTTGGTTTTGGTTGTTTTGGTTTGTTAGTATTTTTAGGTTGCTTATGTATCAATTGCCGTTTGAATAACATTGCTTAATCCACCCTCGAACCTAAGTCTCTGTGCTTGGATTGATAGCAATTGGCTAGGGATATTAGGAGTTGTTTGCAAGTCATTAGCTTGTTTGTGCGTGGTTTGTGATTCTTGATGGTAACCATTGGTTAGATTTGTCATTTAGGTTGCATTAGGGAATTAGTCCTCTACCCCGACTTGCATGATTGAGCTAGGATTACACCTTGGAACATTGGTTGAGTCACACGACCTAGCATACAAACCCTAATACACTTGTGCGAATTTGAGCCTTTAGAACCATTTCACATCGGTTCTATTTCTTTGGGAGGGTAAAAACAATCGTGGCACACTAGATCGTAGAACCCGGTGTTGTTTTGCACTTGGCATCGAGAGCTTAATATGTGGAGACCCTTAGGATTAACCCATTGACTTAAATAACCCTAACCCTAACTACTAATTCATCCCTTAGATCACCCATAGACACTAAATTAACCTTTTTGACTTAAAAAACCTTCACCATGCCAACTCTATAATCCTAACTTTTTCCCATTTCACTTTGATTTTCCTTTCTCACCCTCCTCTCCTAAATCAAGTAATTGGCTAAGTTGTTCATTCATTTTGGGGTCAATCACCATTTGCATTTCAACTCTTTCATATCTAGTCCTATGGAAAAATTGTGTTAAAAAAAAAAAGAAAATAAATAAAATAATAATAATAAATAAAAAAAATAAAATAAAATAAAATAAAAAACAAAAAAAAATTCCAAATAGAGTCAATGTGTTTGTTCGGTTTCTTTTTGTAAAACTCGGAGTTTGTAAACGCCTGTCTTGGTTATCCGGTTTGCATCTTTAAGCCGGTATTGGTGTTCCATGTTTTGTAATTTTTCATTGGTTGAATAAAGGATTAGGGCGATCATCTAATTGCCTTGATCCATGTCTTGTAATTTTTGTTTTCGTTTTCTCATTAAGTTGTGTTTCGGCCATTAGGTGTGGATAAGGCCTTCTTTTTGTCAAGTTAATTTCAAAAAAAAAAAAAAAAAAAAAAGCAAACACTCTTAGGACTAGTTCTGAGTTGAAAGTTGCATGACCCTTCTTTAGTACTTAGTCAATTTGTATGTTTTACTTGATTCGTAGGAGTTGTACACCTAAAATTTCCCTTATCAAACCTACCCTAAGCCGTAACATTACAAGCCCCAGGTTCTCTGATTTTCCTCCTTGACCAATGACTTCACCGGGATTGCCATTAGTTCGCTATGTGATGTGTGCCATTGTTTGTTTTTGTGTGCTCATCCGCCTTGCCTTGAACTTGAGTGTTGGAGTGACATCTTGTGAGGTGCTTTGTGGTCGTATAAACTCTGTTTGTTCCTCGCCCTTTGACTAGCTAAATTGTGTTGGGTTTGGGTATTGAGTGGTTTTGAACCTTGTGCACCTCATGTCATTTCAAAGCTGATGCTTTACTTTCTTGAGTTTATGAATCTCGTACGGTTAAACCCTTAGTTGGATTTGCAAGTGAAAGCGAGCAAGTTTACTCCTTTATCTTTAGTTGATTCGCTTGAGGACAAGCAAGACTTTAAGTGTGGGGTGGTTGATAAGGTCGGTTTTTGACCTTATCTTTTAGGCAATTTCGTGGTTTGAACGGCAATTTTGAGCGTCTTTTGCGTGAATGTTTGTGTGGTTTTTGAATATTTTGTGATTTTTATGTTTTGGATAGTTTTTATAACTTTTAGTATTTTTCATGTTTTCTAGGGTTGTTTTTGTAATTTTTGTTTATTTGTTGTTTTTATGGTCCGTGGCGTTGGTGCCGTTATGTTCTTTGTGCTTGTTTTGGACAGGTATTATGACCCGGACCGGAAGTTGGTGCATCAGTGGCGAAGAAGAGTTCAAAGTGCTGAAAATCAAGGTGGCACGGCGTGCCAATCCGGCGTGCCATTCAGGAGCAGTCCAGTGGAGTGGCACGAAAACGTGCCACTCAGATCAGCGTGGCGTGCCAACCCTAAAGTCACACGGCACGGCGTGCCAACTCCAGCAGCACAGCGTGCCGAGCCCCGAAACCTGCTGTTGCCCTACTTTCATCTCTTCTTTTTGCTGGTTTTAACTTAGCCGTATAAATAGGTTATTTTCTATGTTTCAAGGGATCTTTTTCCAGTCTTTTTGAGTGATAGCAAAAACTTGTAGTGAGGTTTTGAGCTTGAACTATTTGTTTTCTTTGAGTTTGAACCATCGTTTGGTTGTAGTTTTACTTAGAATCTTCCCCTTTTGCGATGTTCCTAGTTCCGACTCGAGTTCGTCTATAGAGGTACACCCCAAGCATCTTCACACCGTCGGAATCCGGTTAATCGAACCAAAAGGGCATAAGTTTTTCTTCTTCTCTTTTGTAATTTGATTAAGCTAGTTTTGATTCCACAATTTGATTGTGTTTGGTTGTAAACATTGAACTCAGTTCATCTTTCTTGATTAATACAATTGTTTGCAAGTTAATTTCAATTTTTATTCCTTTTCTTTATGCAATTCCTTTAATGAATGTCTAGTCTCATAAGATTTTAATTTATTAAAGTTCATATTTGTGGCATTACCTAGATTGACACCTAGGAAACCATTAGTATTGACGACACTGTGGAACTTACGTGCCCCTATTTTCTGAGCTTTAGAATTAGACCGCCTCTAAACAAGGAAAACCAGCTAAGGACCTAAAAGATCTAGATAGGCTAGGTTGTATTATCGAAAGAGCATAATCAAGGATTAATTGTTGAGTTAAATTCATCTTTTGTAATTAATTGATAAAGCCATCGCCATTAGTATTCATAGGTCGGTAAACCGCCAATTGATAACACAAAACTCAAGTGCAAAGTAAGCTGGAATAGATCAACTAGGAGTAGGATAGTTTAGCCGTTAATATAATCAACCCAAACTATGTTCCGCCTAGGACACGCAAGGAACCCGAGCAGTTTAGTGTTTGCAGATTATTCTTTTCTCTGTGGGATCGATACCTGGACCAACCAGAATTATTACTTGTCAACGATAGGTACACTGCCTTAGTTGTGCGCTTCTAGGTTTAGTTTTACTACTACGCCTAGGACCCATCACAGCTCCCTAGTAGCATATCTACCATCTAGTCCCATCAGACTAAAGCTCATCCTCAGTTGTGTCACCAATTGACCCTCTACTACCCAAGTAACTTAGGAAGTGGACGCTGCAGCACTGCCGGAATGTACGGGGTGTCTCCTACTGTGAGTAGGAGCATACCTTACAGTAGTAGTGGCCTCAGTGTCCTTATCTTCTGGAGCAGATTGCCGAACAGAACTCGACTCCCTCCGCCTCTTGACCTGTAATAAAAATGAAGATTAGACACTGAAAATCAAATTCGAACAATAAAGGAAAAATGGATAGAATATACATGATGGGAAGGGGCCACCAAAGCATTGAGCCAGACTGGCAATAGGGACTCTCGGATGAAAGCTAGATAGTCTCACTCGACAGAGTTGACAATGTATCCATCCCCATAGATATTTAGGTGCTTAGCAGGCTCCGATAAGTGGGGCCAAAATAGGGTGCACAGGAGCGGTGGAGGAACTGCCCAGCCAGTAGGGCCATCCACATGGTCTGTCACCCAAGTACAACTCTTGGGACATGGGACACTCCATGACAAACCGATAGTCATCAAACCACAAGGACGCCTACACAACAGGAGGCTAAACTCCCTGACTAAACCATAGGGACTGATCAAGCTGCAAAAACACAACCAAAGAAGCAAACATTCAATCACAAGTAAGTAAATGCTGAATTAAAATTTGTTGACTAACAAAATTAGTTTGTTTACCCTCTTCCAGGAAACTCCTTGAACACCCTGTCGGATCTCCACCACATTACGACTGATGCCCTACCATCCTTGCGTCCAAGCATGTAAAACAGTGGGATGCTCCTTGCCTTGCACATCCTTTAAAGCAGGCAGCTCCAGAATGCTGCGCTCAAACACCCAAATCTGCAATCAATAAAACAGAGTCAAAAATAAAAAAAAAAAGGAAAAGGAGAAGGGTAATACCAAGCCTGAGCCAGAAGCCCAGGATCTCCTGCTGCCTCCCCCTGGTGCACAGATCCAACCCATAATACAACTAACCAAGCACAACTCGAGCCCAATCCAAGGTCATGAAGATGAATAAATCAGCCAAAGACGACAACAGAGTTAGGTTGCACGTACTCTGCCCAGTAGGAAAAAAATGTGAAAGACGGTAGGACAAGCACGTAGGCCCGAATGTATCGCTCCACGTCCTCCACGGACGAATTTGGGCGAGCTGCCCAATATGCCTCCACCTGAGAACAATGTACTTTCCACTTTTGGGGGCTATAGCCAATCAGCCGACTGATGTAGTTATCTACCAACTGCTGTTGGGTTAGATAACAGTTAAACAGGATCGGTGTCCCACCAAGACCAAATCCGGTGATCCCGGCAAAGTCTGAAGGAGTAACCATGAACTCGCCAATGGGTAGATGGAAGGTGTGGGTGGTGCAAACCCATCTCTCGCACAAGGCCGTCATCACGGCATGAGTATTATGAGGCCTGTTCTCTGGCAGAGAAAGGATGAATGCCTCTAGATCAAGACCTCTCACACGGGCTTTCACAGCGTCAAGGAGATGTCCCCACCAGACTCTAGGCAAGGAAAGATTCTCGCAACCGGATATCTCTCTATCATGCACATCCAGTAAAGTAAAAATCAACATTTATTTAATTTTTACATAAATTTATTAATAAAAAAAATTCTACAGTCGTACGAGTGTTCAAGCTATACTCGTAAGAGCGTTCATCCTTAAATCGACAAATTTGTTCCTGGTTCGATTTTCCATGTTTTCTAACTCGATTTTCCTAGATTCTTGCTCCTATGAACTACAGAGGACCCCTGGCATGCGTTCTACTCAACAAAATCATCCAGAAAGAAATAAAAGCACACAAGTTAAACCGAGAATTCAAAATAAAAAATTTCAAAAAGTCCAAAATCAAAGCTTGGATTCAGGTTCTAACCTGGAGAGAGGCAAGATGTGAGTTCATCGCTAGTAAAATGGGGATGTCCGAGCCAAAACGGACCCCAAAATGGTCCGTATACCAAGGGTGTTCATACCCATCTGAAATACCCACAAATGCAATATCTTGTACATTGTCCATACTCCGAATCTAAGCAAGAGTAAGCTTCCTCAACTTCTTGCCCGATTTCTTCAACATTTTTGCAGATCTATGGTTTAGAATCAAATTTTTCAAAGAAAATAGGAGAAAAATGGCGAATCACCCTTTTAATTTTTTTCTCCCCGCGAAATACATTCGTACGACTATATTTCAATTACAGTCACACGACTGTAATTACAGTCGTATGGGTGTAATACAGTCCCATGACTGTAGTGCAAAAATTCTCATCATTTTAATTTCCTCATTTATTTTCTAAACTCTATTTTATCACAGAATATGTAATTTTTCCCATAGGAAAGTATTTTAGTAATTTCACAGGACCAATGCATCGGCATCTAATTTTTTCAACAACAGTCCGCCTCGTCTAAGGGCACGATACCCGAGGAAATCATAAAAAAATTCACTGTAAGCACAATCTTATACACCATTTCACTCCACAAAATTCATTTTCGACGTATCTCAAGTGCCAAGTCATACGAGATCATCTCACACTCACAAGTCATAAGTCACAGTCCACCACGACTTTAAAAAGGAAATCCAAAATTTATTTTCGACGTAGCTCGAGTGCCAAGTCACACGAGATCGTCTCACTGCTCACAAATCACAGTCCACCATGATTTAAAAGGGAATCCAAAATTCATTTTCATCGTATCCCGAATGCCAATTCATATGAGATCGGCTCACTACTCACAAATCACAGTCCACCACGACTTTAAAAGGGAATCCAAAATCCATTTTCAATGTATCTCAAGTGCCAAGTCATATAAGATTGGCTCACTTTTTCGCAAATCATGGTCTTCCATGACCTTAAACCGGGGAATTTAGATTACACTTTCAACGTGTCTTGTATGCCAAGTCATACGCGACCGTCACACACTTCACAAATTCAGTCCCACATGACTATAAAAGGTAACCAAAACACATTTACGCATATTTATTCTTGATTGAAGGGGCAAAAATTTTTGTTTCAAAACTATCTATCAAGGAATAAATGTGTTCACCAATTGCACACTATGAACATTATGGCTCTATATGGTAGGTCATACACTGCCATTTGATCCCAAAAGTCTCGCAACTTCTTGCCTTTGGCTTTTCCTTATCCGAAAATCATTATAAGAAACCGCCTGACTCCAAAAGTCATGTTTCCTTGGCGTCATCCTTATGCAAAAATCATCATGAGAAACCGCCCGACTCCAAAAGTCATGTTTCCTTGGCATCATCCTTATGCAAAAATCATCATAAGAAACCGCCTAACTCTAAAAGTCATGTTTCCTTGACGTCATCCTTATGCAAAAATTATCATAAGAAACTGCCTGACTCCAAAAGTCATGTTTCCCAGGCATCATCCATATGCAAAAATCATCATAAGAAACCATCTAACTCCAAAAGTCATGTTTCCCTGGCGTCATCCTTATGCGAAAATCATCATAAGAAACCGCTTGACTCCAAAAGTCATATTTCCCTAGCATCATCCTAAAATCTTCATAAGAAACCGCCTAACTCCAAAAGTCATGTTTCCCTAGAGTCATCCTTATGCGAAAATCATCATAAGAAACCGCCTGACTCCAAAAGTCATGTTTCCCTGGCGCCATGCTCATGCGAAAATCATCATATGTGACCGCTTGACTACCAAAAGTCTCAAAGAATAAATACACAAGCCACACACGTGCACACCACCATCGACCCCGTGTTCTTTATCATGTACCTAAATCCGTACCCAGAATCAGACTTTAGTTACACAAGGGGCAGCCTATGAACACAGAATTTTCTTTAAAAAAAAAAGGTCATGCACCTCTAATTATAGTCTACAGTTGTACGATTATAATTTGTTTACCACGGCTATAGTTTAAATTTTCAGTCAAAGTCAAATAATTAACCAAACTTTATAGTCATCCACCACCAATTACAATCGTACGACTATAGATCTATTTTCTGACATTCCAGCCAAGCCCACTTGGGAGAGGAATGGATGGATTTTGGAGGTGTTTTCTTGTCTTCTTATCCCATATTTAAGCAAAAATGATTGCAGGAGAGAGGGGAGAACAAGAATACACAGAAATTTGGATTGAAGAGAGTTCTTAGCATTGAGTGAAGGAAAAAGAAGAGAAGGAAAAGATATTCACATAGTACTTTCTTCTACTCTCTTCTTTTTTATCTTTGTGTTGTAAGGTTTAAAATTGGATAGAAATCATAGGTTAAGAACTTGACATACCAAATATAATTGATTCCAGAACTTAAAATCATCTGAATCCTTGGCTTATTGGAATTTTTGGACATTATTTTTATACCCTAACATTCTAAAGAGGAGAAGCAATTTCGAGCCCACTCAAGGTGTTTTCTTCAGTCAAATCTATGGTGGATCCGTGCTACAAGGATAACTATATCTAAAATTAGTGTTTTGCTTCATTTTCTGGGTGTCTTAGTTCATTTTCATGCATAAAATCACCTAAAACCTAAAATGCAAGTCTGCTGTTTCATGGCAAGATGAACAGCCATACTTTTGTAATTACAGTCGTACAATTGTAATTACAGTCATGCGACTATAATTGTTTTCCATGGCTGTGTATCCTCTTTCATTAAATCATTTCAGCAATTATCTGGCCAAAAAATAAATTACAATTGCACGATTGTAATTATAGTCGTATAACTATAACTACAAACGTATGAATGTAATCTCAGTCTCATGGCTGTAGTTTCTAGTCAGCAATAGAAAATAAAAAAAAGTTCGAAAAAATTCAGAAAAATCCCAAAAAAAAAAAAGAAAAATTATAAAAATTCATAAAAATTAGAAAATCACCAAAAACAAACCAAAATAAATTCATCTCATGTATTCATGACCATAGATTTACTTTTCGAGTTGTTACAATTAAAACAAAACAAGGGGGATCCAAATCTCCCGAAAACCAACCCATTTTATGTGCTAAATGGAAATAAACCAGTAAAAAAAATATTTTCAAAAATGTTTTTTCTCATGAGACAAAACACAGGAACATTTCAAAACCGTTTTCCAGGTCTTGTCAAGTGAACTAGCCGAGTTTACCCGACTACCCCCTAAATGCATGTCCCCAAATCTCTCATTTCCCTGTTCTGTCTATTTGAGTCCAACTTGTTGCATATATTTGTATTAACCTTTGTTTTGCAAGAATTTAATTTAGTTTATTTTTATTTATTCCAATTTTAACTCATTAGATACTCATGTAAAATAGGCGATTGTACCCTGATCCCCAAATTATACAAATGTTTCCCCGATGATAGTTTTAATGTGATTCGATTGGGTTATAAATAATTTATTTATCACTTTTATTCATATGTACACTGCATGATTAAAGAAATGGAAATCAACCTTAGAAAAAAATGAAATGCTATCAATGAACATTGGCCAAATTTACTTTGATCAGACATGAAATAAGGGACTTGTTCGGACCTAGATCTCTAGAAAGTGTAGCGGCCCTCATCTGGTTCGACTATGCTGTAATTTCCCGATTGAGCTGAACTGGGTGGCGACTCTTATATTTTCTTTCGAGATTTAGGTCTCAATTCTTTTAAGAAATAAATGATGAATTTCCAAAATCGAATTTCTATTAAAACAAAACCCCGAATAAGCAACCTGCCTTACGACGCATTCTCTCATAAAAAACAGCTTTCACTGATAACTGTAAATATCCGTTCTTAGATGAAGATTTAGTGGATGCCATTTTTGATGGCCTTCGGTGTCCATTTCGTGATTTTTGCAGAAGTTTGGGACTAAAAACAGTCACTTACGATGATCTTTACAATATGCTATTGATGGAGGAATGTCACATTAAACGTCCCATGGCATATTTTACAGCAAAACAACCTGCTATCGGCAGTAGAGGCAGACGACGTGGGTGGTTTCAGGGACAACAAACGTAGTCCCACTTTGGTCGGCGATGACAACCTGCTTATGGTTACTCTCAATCGCCGGGTCCATCTAGCTCTCACCGACAGCAAGGACAATTTACTCAATCTGCTCCAGTTGATGTCATGATAGTTACATGCCATAATTGTCGTGGTTTAGGACATTATGCAAGGCAATGTCCATCGCCAAAATTGGACAATCAGAGAGCTCCACACTACCTAGCGTCGAACTATATAACCATTAATCCTTTGGACTCATCTTGGATCATGGATAATGGGGCTACAAACCATCTTACCTTAGATTTGGGCCATCTCAATTTGCACTCTGAGTACTCTAGACCAGAAGAGGTTCACCCAGGTAATGGCTCTCATCTTTCTGTTAAAAATATTGGTTCTTTATGTATTCCTGTTAGTCACAATAATGCACTTCAATTATCTCAAATATTACATGTTCCTGAATGTAATTCCAATTTGATTTCTATAAGTGCATTAACTTGTTCTTTCGATGTTTCTGTAGAATTCTTTGACAAATTTTTTGTTATAAAGGACCTGAATTCTAAGTAGGTGATACTTCGAGGCCCGAATAGGAATAGGTTTTATGCTATGCCCCCATTAATGAAAGCTCCTGTCAAGTGACATCTCACCTCCTTGTCCACCTGCCATGAGATGCTTGGTCATCCAGCTTCACCAATAGTCAGTCGAATTTTAAAGGATAATAAGATTCAATTTTTGAATAAAACTGATCGCCACATTTGTTCTAGTTGTGTGGTCAGTGAGAGTCACCATTTACCGTTTGAACTCTCTGAGTTTGTTGTTGATGGACCATTAGATTTAATTTGTTTGGATGTTTGGGGCCCGCCCCTGTTGATTCTAATGATGGTTTTTCATATTATTTGTTGTTTTGTGACCATTATAGCAAGTATTGTTAGATTTACTTTCTGAAATTTAAATCTGAAGTGCATAGTACATTTATTAAATTTCATTCTGTGGTTGAAAATTTTTTTGGTAAGGCTACCAAGGTTTTCCAATCAGATAGAGGAGGGGAATTTGTTGTTATAAAAAAATTACTTATCTCAGCATGGGATGCAACATAGAATGTCGTGTCCGTATACCCTGGAACAAAATGGGGCAGTGGATCGCAAACACCATCATGTCATTGAAATAGGTCTTGCATTGCTTAATTGTGCAAAATTGCCAATGTCTTATTGGTCCAATTCTTTTGAAACAGCTGTCTACTTTATTAATCAAATGCCATCTCATGTTCTTAATCATTTTTCTCCATATTTTTTTTTATTTGGGAATCAACCTGATTATTTGTCACTACATATCTTTGGTTGTTTGTGTTATCCCAGGTTGTGTCCGTATAACTCTCATAAATTACATTATCGTTCTAAAGAATGTGTGTTTCTGTGGTATATTAAAATTCATAAGGGCTATCGTTGTCTTGATCCAGTGTCTGGAAAATTTTATGTCTCACATCATGTTATCTTTGATGAGTATGTGTTCCCTTATCCGGAGCTGTGCAATTCCACTATCTCTGATCTGAGTTTGGTCTCTCCATCTTTACCAACCATTCAAGTAACACTAACTCCCATATACACTACCAATGGCTCTGACCAGCCCTCCTTACCGAAACCTATTGTCCAATTACACACCCAAACCAAGCCTCAAACTGAACAGCTCACTTAAAAAATGCACAACCCGTCATTCTTGTAGAATCGAACCAGCTGTCCACCATTAATTCCTACCTGTTACAACCCAATTCCCCACCTGGTACTCCAGTGTTGTCTGGACCCACACCTGCTCCCACCTCCTCTCCACCATAAACTGATTCCCCTAGACTCTCTTTGGTTATTGACTTGCAAAATTATCCCACTGATGGATAGGTTGCACATGGTGTTCCTAAGGGCTAAAAAGGGGCAGCAACACTAGCCCTAGATAGACGAATGATTACTCGACAGATGACGAGTAAATTGCCATCGAAGTCATTTTTTATGTCCACTATTCCCCTGGATCCAACATGTTATAGTGAAGCTGTAAAAAGCCAACATTGGTGACAAGCAATGGTAGAGGAGTTTTGTACCCTACTTTCCAATGGCACTTGGGAGCTTGTGCCATCTTCAAGTGCTCAAAATATTATTAGATGCAAGTGGGTGTTTAAGATGAAGTCAGATGGTTCGATTAAGAGCTATAAAGTTTGCCTTGTCAACAAGGGCTTTCATCGGCGATCGAGTATGGACTTTCATGATACCTTTAGCCTAGTGGTAAAACCTACAACTATCAGCTTGCTCTTATGTCTTACTATTTCATTTAATTGTTGTAAGCACCGGAATTTTACTCCCTAAAAAAATCACAGGGGTCACACGACTATAACATACAGTCGTGGGACTGTCGTTACAGTTATACGACTGTACGATCAGAGCAGGTGCAGAACACCATACCCATGACATAAGAAAAGAGAGGGAAAAGATGGGGCAATTAATGCCCGGTTTTTTGTGAAGAAAGAGAAGAAAATAAAAGAGGAGAGAAGAGAGAAGCCAGGGGAATTGACATTTTGATTTCTGGTGAAAAGAGAGAGAATTTAGAGAGAGAAAAGAGAGAAAAAGGGAAGGAAAAGTTCATCATAAATACAAGCTCTTTTCCTCTTCTTTTTCTTTTAATTCTCGAATATTAGGATTAAAATCTATTAGAAATCAATAGGTTAACAATCTAACTCCCTAAACAAATTAAAATTCGGACTAAAAACTCTAAAAATCCCAGGCATTTTGGAGAATTTGGACATGACTTCACAACCTTGACTCAAGAGGAAAAAGTGCAAATTTGAGTGGATTGGTACGACGCCAGGGGTCAATCCTACGGTGGATAAGCGCCAAAAAGGTGAACACTCTTCATTCCCTCTATTTCTCATGCTTTCTGGGTGAATTGGTGTATTTTTATGCATTTTTATTTATTTCCTGCGTTTTCTGTTTCTGGAAATCAAGAACAGCCGTATGACTGTTCTTGAGTTGATAAATAGTCGTACGACTGTAAATACAGTCGTATGAGTGTTCTTGGTTTCCAAATTGTTTTCTTTCAGTTTTTTTTTGGAATAATTTTGGCGAAATTCTGAACTTGGATTGATTTACAGTCGCACGACTGTAATGCTCGTCCAATGGCAGAACTTCCAGAATAATCCCTAAAAATTTCTAAAAATCCCTAAAATTTAGAAAATCAGAAAATCACTAAAAATGAATTTTTTTGTGTGCATTCACTACCTTAGATTTAATTTTCAATGCATTTGCATTTAGAAAAATGCCACGACGGAGACACAATTCTCCCGAAAACCGACCCACCTCACAGGCTAAAATTAATTAAACCGGATAATAAATTGTTTTCAAAAATAATTTTCTCACAAAACCAAAATACAGAGACGTTTCAAAATGTTTTCCAGGCCTAATCGGGCCGGCTAGCCGAGCAGACCCGGTTATCCCCCAAATGCATGCCCCCAAATCCTAATTTCCTAATTCTGTTATGTTTAAGTCCTATTTGTGGTGTGCCATAAACTGTGCTAACCCTTTTTTTTTGCAGCTCTTTATTTTTTATTTTATATGTATTTGATAGAATTTACTCGTGTATTTTAGGCAATTGTAAAAGTGAGGATGAGAGTTTTTCCTTTTTTTTTATTCGATTGGGTTGTAAGCCACTTAAATATTTACTGTTTTACTTTTATTCTTATTTTCTATGTATGTGCGCTGTATGAATTATTTCAATAAAATTGGCTTTAGAATTATGAAATACCGTCTATGAACATTGCCCGTTTTTATTTTAATTAGACACAAAATAAGGGATTTGTCCAGACCTAAATCTCTGGATAGTATAGCGGCCGTTTGTCCGGTTCAGCTACGTTATAAATTTCCTGGTTGAGCTGAGCCGGGTGGCGACTCCTACAATATTCATCGAGACTAAGGTCTCGGTTCTTTTAGGAAATAATTCTATGTTTTCCAAAACGTTATTTTTCCTATAATAAAAGCCCCACGTGAGGGAGGGGTCCGCCCGAAATCGAGGCGCCCCTTCCCAAAGGGAGTCCACGTTCCGTCGAAAACGTCGTCCGCTCACAGTGGCGACTCGACTAGGGATTTCTTAAAAAAGTTTTCTTAAAAACTTAAAAGAATTTGACAAGCCCTGAAAAGTGTCTAATCAAAATAAGGTGGATGATTCTTGTATGGTATTTTATTTTGCATTCTTTAGTTAGACATTTTTGCATTAGGTTAAGTATCCCTTTTTAGCCTGGTGAGTTGTTGAAGTGTTGCCTTTGTTCCTCATGGTCTTAGGGGCACGGATACGAAATACCACCCATAGCCTCGTACGAACCCCTTCCTTCAGACCTTTGAGTGGGGAGAAGTGAGGAGTATATTTTGTTATGGGAGCCTTGGTTTTAACCCGAATTGGACCGAACTCATATAGGTAATCTTAGTTGGATTCCCCTAGGACACCAAAATAAATTATGTGAATAAAATAAAATCGCGCCTTTATCATCCCCGGTTGATGACCGAAGAGAACCCCACCTAAGACTCGGTTAGAATTTTTTGAGACTGACCACGCTTGGAGGAATAAGGTTGGAAGAATTCGTTTTATGTGCTACGCGTTTCTCGCCATCCCGTGATGCATCACCATCACTATCTACACATGTATGACATACCATAATTGACATTTTCTATACATATGACATACCATACACTAAACATTTGCGTGATAATTAACCCACATTTTTATGCAGCCACGTGTATTTTATTTTCGTGTGTGAAAACATTAAATCATCCGTTTGCCATTCATACTAATCATTTCTTTTTCAGCCATAACTTTATATTTGTGTGGTTGACATTTTATTTTCACATAGCATACATAACATCATTATGTATGTCATGCATCCTAACCCACGTCTTTGTGCAGCCATTTGCATTTTGCATGTCATAAGCATTCATGACATATTATTTAAATTTAAATTAAATTAAGGTTAATCCAAAGGACACCCATCACGATCACTTGATGTCATAACATATCGGGTATCCCAAAATACCCGTGTTTTGCCAATGCGTCGGATTGCATTCGGCCATTTCACCAAATCATTTCATTCAAAAGAGACCACAATAGTCCTAGGTATATTTCCGTGTGACAATCCACACGATGCATTTCATGACATCATGCCCATTCATCACAAATATCATATAACATCATGATCCACATCGGGTTATTTCATGACATTAATACATTATTCAAGGTGCTCCCCGAGTGCCGGATTAGTACGCATGTAGGGGCATTTCATAACATTACCAAATCATAAAAGGTGTTCCCCGAATACCGAACCTCTGTCTGTGTCCTTGTTACATGTGACTTCCTTATAACATCATTTCATACCATATGCTTAAAAGCATCAGAACTCTGTCCAAGGGGCGGTCCCATGTGACCATTTCATATCATCTTATAGACCTTTAAACCATCAAAACTCTATCTGTGTGTCAATACACACGCGACCATTTCACTAATTCACTTGGTGCCCCAAAAGCACCGAACCTCTGTCCGTGTGGTGGTCCACACGTGACATTTTTGCATAAGCATGGGGTGTTCTTGGAATGTCCCAAGAAGAAGAAAAAGAATAAAAAGAGACCATTCATACCATTATTTCACTCATAACCTCACTTCATTCGTTCATTACAAGCACTCTTAATGCCTTACTCTTCATATCACACCATACCAATCATTCATGTCCCTAATACCTCCCGTATGATGCCTAGCAGAACACACTGGAGCGACCTTGGATGAGATCTCAGGCTTTAAGGGCAGTTGGGGAACAAAGAGTAGTCGAAAGGGACAGTGATTCAGAATCTAGGGAAGAAGTGGAAATGGCAAACCCGACACCAAGCCTAGCTTATGCTCTAAAGGATTTCTTCAGATCATAAGATTTTCGTGATATGTTGAAGGAAGAAATGCAAGCAGTAGTAAGAGAAGCTAGTGAGATCGGTGGTAGTGGAGCCGGAAAAGAAAAGGAAGCCGAGTCATCCCAGCAGGGTGGTGACACTTCAGCCAGTCTTGAGAAGTTGCAAGAAATAGAGGCGGCCATGGAGTAGAGAATGAAGGCAAAATGTTCTGAGCTGGATGAGGTAGTGGCCTAGTTAAGGAAAGGGGTCAATGTCAGTGCAAAATCCAAGAAAAGGGTAAACGTTAATGCCATGATCAGTAGGGGCATCAAGATCGGCTTCCAAGTGCCGAAAGTTCCCTCTTATAAAGGAATGGGCTCGCTAGAGGCCCATGTGAACCTGTATGCCAGAGTCATGCTGACAGCGAGCGCCACAAAGCAGCAATTGATTAATCTTTTCACCACCACACTAGAGGGAGGAGCACTAAGCTGGTACAATTCTTTGACAAAGGAGGAATAGTCATATTGGGAGATTTTGTTAGTAGCTTTCATTAAGTATTACAGCTGCAACACCAAAATTCAGGTGAAGTTGTACGACTTAGAGCGGATCATTCCTGGGGTCTCTTCAATATGTTAGTAGATTCATTGCCAGATTAACTACTGTATGTGAATATATTTTTAAGTACTTTGAAAAGAACAACCAATGAAGTGGAATGACTAATGTCAAGTTGCATTCGATAAGATCAAAGAGTACTTGACCCATCCTCCAGTGTTGAGACCTCCGACTCCGAGAAAACCTTTGATATTGTACCTAAAGAAGGAGCATGATATTTACTACCTTAGTAAGAAGCTGCTAGATTATGATACATGGTACATTATGTTGGAAAAGACTTACACTGCCATGGTCTGGTTGAAGAAGAAGTTGAGACACTATTTGCAATCATACAAGATACAAAAGGTGGCAAAGGTTGATCCAATAAAATACCTCTGTCTGCTCCATCTCTAGTAGGAAAACTGTCCTGGTGGCTAGTTTTGCTGTCAGAATTTGATATCGAATATGTGACAAAGAAGGTGATTAAAGGAAGAGCAGTGGCAAAGTTCCTAACGAATCAGCCGCTTGAATCTGACTATATGGAGCATCTAGAATTTCCAGATGAGCAATTAGCCATGGTGGATGTGGAAACCAGGAAGTGGATCATGCACTTTGATGGGGCTATGAACAAAAAAGGTGCAGGTCTCGGAGTAATCATTGTAACTTTAGAGGGGAAAATAATTCCTTTATCAAAATGGTTGGAATTCCTGGTAACCAACAATAGTGCTGAATACGAAGCCTGTTTATTTGGCATTGATGCTCTTATCACACTAGGAGCAGATGAAGTGACAGTTATTGGAGATTCATTATTGGTGATCCACCAAGCCATGGGAGAATGGGAAATCAAAGAAGAATCTCTTCGCCCATACCTAGAGGCTTTATGGGGGCTGGTGAAGATATTCGAGCACATTGAATTCAAACATGTCGCTAGAGATGAATAATCAGATGGCTGATTCATTAGCAACCCTATCATCCATATGGGATGGACCTCAGAAGGCACCAATGCAGCCTTTGATCCTCGAAACTGCTAGAACACCATTCTATCGCTCTGGCGATGTCTTGACTCTGAAAATGGATGATAAACCCTGGTACCAAGACATAGCTAATTTCCTATGGAACTTTCAGTATCCTAAAGAAGTAGACTCAATGGATAAGAACACACTTAGGAAACTAGCAGTTCAATTCAGATGGTTTGACAGATAACTCTTCGCCGACAGATTGTTATTGAGGTGTCTGACAGAGATGGAAGCCAAGAGGGTTATGCAAGAGATGCATTCTAGAATCTACAGTCCACACACGAATGGTCTAGCTTTGGCGAAAAAGATTATGAGACAAGGGTACTTCTGGCTCACCATGCAGACAGATTGTACCGAAGAAGTGAAGAAGTGTCACGAGTGCCAAATCTATGGGGATATCAGCCATCTTCCACCCATGGAATTACAGAATCTCATGACCCCTTGGCCATTCTCAGCATGGGGGATAGACATAATCGGTGAGATTCAGCCTTCAGCATTAAATGGTCATAAGTTCATTGTAGTGGCGGTGGATTACTTTTCCAAGTGGGTTGAAGCTGAGTCTTACGCCAAAGTCACGGCTAAGAACATGGATAAATTCATAAAGGGACACATCTTCACAAGGTATGGCATACCAAACCATGTGGTGACTGACAACGGAGTGCAGTTTCAAGGAACAACAGCCAAACTACTTGAAGAACACAATCACAAGCCAACGGGACAGTGGAAGCGGTGAACAAGTCTATTAAAAAGATCTTGTCAAAGGCCACCTCATCCTATAGAGACTAGGCGGATAGGGCACCATATGCCTTATGGGGTTACAGAACCAGTGTCAGAACACCGATAGGGGAAACGTCGTATTCGCTAGTTTATGGGATGGAGGTAGTCCTTCCCATTGAAGTGGAACTAAAATCCTTAAGGATCATCTTGGAAGCTTAATTGCCCAAGATAGAATAGGTAAAGGCAAGATACAAACAACTACCTATGGTTGATGAAAAATGTCTCAAAGCTTTAGATCATCTACAAATGTATCATCAAAGGATGGCTAGAGCCTATAATCAACGAGTTCGTTATCAGAAACATCCTCTAAAGACAGGGGATTTGGTGTTGAAATAGATGAGACCATCCAACAAGGACGTGAGGGGTAAATTCAAACCCAATTCGGAAGGGCCATATGTCATTAAGAAGGTCCTTTCCAAAGGTGCAGTAAAGATTATGGACATGGATGACAATGAGTTCACCAATCCGATCAACCAGGATCATCTCAAACGCTACCATGTGTAAAAAAAAGTCTATTAAGTTGAAAACCTGTAAGGGTAGCTTAAGCAAAAATTAAGGCAATGAGAGGTAGTTTATCATCCAGAAAATCTGTACGGGATGGTTGATAACAGGAATGATTTCGTTCAAGATATGCACTGATTTTGGCATTTTTAATTGTTACAATAATTGAATTTCATTAAAGAAGTGCATATTGCTCAACATGTTGCATTAATGTTTGGAGTATGTACATGACTCATTAGTTTAAACATCCAGAGGAACAAAGTCATTCATATGCCTAGGCATACGAACAGCGAACATCATTAAACAAAATCAAAAATATTTTTTAAAAAATGGCAATAGGAATCATGTTTATTTCACATTTTTCTCTTCTTGACAAGAAGCAGTTTTGCAACCTTGGAAGAACGCAGCCAATGGCGAGTCATACATTCATGTGCCTTACAGGTTGGTAGATCCTTAATCTCAGCCAATCAATGTTTATACCATTCATCCGTCTCTATAGAAGCAACGGAAGCATGGTTCAACATCACATGGTGAGTATTGTTAGTCCAACAAAACCTAATATGATCTGGCCAAGAGGCAGTGTATTCCGCACACGTGGTGATACATGAAAGCTGAGGAATGTTTTACGATTGGCCGTACTGGTGACGAAGGTGACTTGGAGAATAAAAAGTTACTTTAGTCAATCCTAACAATCGGACACCATGAGCCCACATCTCTAAAACCACATGGGTAATCTTCCACCAGGGGCATACCCATCTAATCTAATCATTAGTTATGCAAGCTAACCAAGTGGCCCATTCACTAGTGGACATGTCAACGTAAGAGTCTACGAAGAAGCCTCTTTCCTTGAAGTTGGTTGGGTGATACTTCTTAAAACTTCCCCTTGGAATTTTAAGAATTGACAACTTCTCCAACAGCAAATCTGCAACATAGTTTAAAGCAGTGGTCAGAAACTCATTCGGACACTAGAATGTACACAAGCCGATGAAAGGAATTACCTGGAGCAACATAAGATGGGGGCCAACTCGGAGGGAACCTTTTGTCTTGGAAGGATGCAGATTAATTAGGGTCTCGGCGAGTGCAAACAGAGCTGGAGATGCTCTAGTAGCCATTTGTAGAATAAGAGAAACAATCCTGAAGGAGGTAACCCCATTGCTAGTATCATAGAAGTATCAGCTCACCAGCAATAGGCTAACCATGCTAGCCTAGCCAACATGGTCTCTAGGGGCATTAATACACCACTCTAATACAGATTCCAAGTCAAGGCCAAGAGAAGAAGTTTCAGTGGAAAGTAGAGCTTCCACTTCAGGATTGGGAAGCCCGAACAATCTCGCCAACGAAGGAGTATTGCTGAAGGTGAACTCAGGAATTGCAATGTTGATCCTTTTGTGGCACGGGATGTTCATGATGGCACTGAATTCTTCATACAAAGGGCAGAGTTCTTGGTGTGAAAAGTAGAAAACATTGTCAATTGGGTCCCAATAGCAACAGAAAGCACTCAACAATCCATTGTTTAATGGGTGTCTGTAATATTCCTTAATTTTCTACAGCTTGAAAGGCTTTAATTTGAGCCAAATTAGAGTCTTGTAACGATTTTAGGAAATTGTAGAAGCCTAAATGAAAAGAAGCAAAGTTGAAAAAGGAGTGAATCATTAAAATGAGCAAAATGAAAGGCCACAATAATTAATATGATCTAATGGTCCTAATAAGGGGGCAGCTTGATAAGGTCGGTTTTTGACCTTATCTTTTAGGCAATTTCGTGGTTTGAACGGCAATTTTGAGCGTCTTTTGCGTGAATGTTTGTGTGGTTTTTGAATATTTTGTGATTTTTATGTTTTGGATAGTTTTTATAACTTTTAGTATTTTTCGTGTTTTTTAGGGTTGTTTTTGTAATTTTTGTTTATTTGTCGTTTTTAT
Source organism: Euphorbia tirucalli (assembly GCA_039660915.1). NCBI lineage: Eukaryota > Viridiplantae > Streptophyta > Magnoliopsida > Malpighiales > Euphorbiaceae > Euphorbia > Euphorbia tirucalli. The sequence goes on from CM077636.1 coordinate 48,649,069, forward strand.
GGTCCGTGGCGTTGGTGCCGTTATGTTCTTTGTGCTTGTTTTGGACAGGTATTATGACCCGGACCGGAAGTTGGTGCATCAGTGGCGAAGAAGAGTTCAAAGTGCTGAAAATCAAGGTGGCACGGCGTGCCACAATTAGGGCACGGCGTGCCAATCCGGCGTGCCATTCAGGAGCAGTCCAGTGGAGTGGCACGAAAACGTGCCACTCAGATCAGCGTGGCGTGCCAACTCCAGCAGCACGGCGTGCCGAGCCCCGAAACCTGCTGTTGCCCTACTTTCATCTCTTCTTTTTGCTGGTTTTAACCTAGCCGTATAAATAGGTTATTTTCTATGTTTCAAGGGATCTTTTTCTAGTCTTTTTGAGTGATAGCAAAAACTTGTAGTGAGGTTTTGAGCTTGAACTATTTGTTTTCTTTGAGTTTGAACCATCGTTTGGTTGTAGTTTTACTTAGAATCTTCCCCTTTTGCGATGTTCCTAGTTCCGACTCGAGTTCGTCTATAGAGGTACACCCCAAGCATCTTCACACCGTCGGAATCTGGTTAATCGAACTAAAAGGGCATAAGTTTTTCTTCTTCTCTTTTGTAATTTGATTAAGCTAGTTTTGATTCCACAATTTGATTGTGTTTGGTTGTAAACATTGAACTCAGTTCATCTTTCTTGATTAATACAATCGTTTGCAAGTTAATTTCAATTTTTATTCCTTTTCTTTATGCAATTCCTTTAATGAATGTCTAGTCTCATAAGATTTTAATTTATTAAAGTTCATATTTGTGGCATTACCTAGATTGACACCTAGGAAACCATTAGTATTGACGACACTGTGGAACTTACGTGCCCCTATTTTCTGAGCTTTAGAATTAGACCGCCTCTAAACAAGGAAAACCGGCTAAGGACCTAAAAGATCTAGATACGCTAGGTTGTATTATCGAAAGAGCATAATCAAGGATTAATTGTTGAGTTAAATTCATCTTTTGTAATTAATTGATAAAGCCATCCCCATTAGTATTCATAGGTCGGTAAACAGCCAATTGATAACACAAAACTCAAGTGCAAAGTAAGCTGGAATAGATCAACTAGGAGTAGGATAGTTTAGCCGTTAATATAATCAACCCAAACTACGTTCCGCCTAGGACACGCAAGGAACCCGAGCAGTTTAGTGTTTGCAGATTATTCTTTTCTCTGTGGGATCGATACTTGGACCAACCAGAATTATTACTTGTCAACGATAGGTACACTGCCTTAGTTGTGCGCTTCTAGGTTTAGTTTTACTACTACGCCTAGGACCCATCAAGTTTTTGGCGCCGTTGCCGGGGAAATTTATATTTCTGCATCATTTAGCAAAAGGTCTATTTGCTAATCTAGGCAACATTTCTGTGCATATAGTTAAATAATTTTTCTTTTCTGTGAATATTTATTACAATTTAGTTTTCTTCAATTTCTGTGTGTGTGTGTTTTCTAGCTTATGCGAACTCGCTCTCAGCATCCTGAGCTTTTACCTTATAACCCTGAAATTGAATGTTTGTGTAGCAGGAACCGTAGAGTACGCCAAGAGCAGATTGTTCAAATGGAGCATCAGCAGCTTGATGACGAGGAGAGACAACTCCGGGAAAGAGTTGAGTAAGAGCAACTCCGGCGAGAGCGGGAGGAGTTTGACAGAAGGAGGGGTGGTGATAGAGATAATATGGTCATGACAGACCTAATGGCTCCACATCGGCCCCGGAACAGATCTAGAGTGGTTATCCCAACCATCACTGCCAATCAATTCGAGCTGAAGTCCTGTATGATCCATTTGATCCAAGGGAACGGACTATTCAGTGGCGGAATAAGTGACAACCCCAATGATCACTTAGACCGGTTCCTCATGGTGGCCGATACAGTCCGAATCGGTGGGGTGCCCCAAGATGCTGTGCGATTGAAGCTGTTCCCCTTTTCACTATGCGGGGGAGCAATGGAATGGTACAAATCCTTGAGGCCCGGATCAATGACATCATGGGACCAATTGGAGGAGCAATTCTTAGCATATTACTTCCCACCATCAAAGACGGTTCAGCTAAGGAACAAGATCATGGGATTCTGGCAATTTGGGACGGAGACTCTTAATGAAGCATGACAGAGATTTCAACGGTTGTTGCAGAACTGCCCCCACCATGACATGCCGCGTTTCACTCAGGTAAGCATGTTTTATCATGGTTTAACACCAGCTAACCATGCTATTATTGATTCTTCTGCAGGTGGGGACATTTTTAAGAAGACTGCTACACAAGCCGAGGAGTTGATTGCGGAGCTGGCTAGAAAGAGTACCTTGTGGCAGTCGGACACGCCAACAAGGAATGAGGTTCGAGCTGCAGATTTGGGACGCCAAGATGCAGCTATGGACCATGTAAACAAGAAGTTGGACCTGTTGATGTCCCGCCTGAACTTAAATGGACCACAATACCAACCGGTGTTGTGTGTATCATGCGGAGCGGAGCATCCCGGGCAAGAGTGTGAATTGGGCGACCCATTCGCCCAATCCTCCGAAAACGTAAGTTTTGTGGGAGGAAACCAAAGGTACAATAACTCTAACTCTTATTCACAAAACTTCAATAATAATAACAATTACGGAAGAAGGTATCAACACCCGAATATGTCCTATAGTAACAACCAAAATGTGTTGAGACCTCCTTCCGGATTCCATTATGAGCACCGTGAGCAGGGGTTAGGTAAGGCCCCATTTATTCCTAATGATCAATCTCCACAGTAGCCTCAACAGTCTAAGCAAGATGAGACGGTTTTGTCATTACTAAAAGACATCTCATCTCGGCTTGCTGATAATGAAGCGTACTGTAAGGATCTTGGTAAGCAGGTGGCTCAATTGAGTAGGGAGAGGCAGGAAAGACCTCACGGAGCACTTCCGAGTAGAACTGAACAAAACCCTAAGGGTAATCAAAGGGAGACAGCTCAGGTTATAACCCTACGAAGCGGTAGGCAAGTGGAGGACCGGGTGCACAACGCTGATATCCCATCTCAACCTACCGAGGTAAGTGAAGAGTCGGGAGAGGTAAGCAACCCTGATTCGATTTCTAAACCCGAACCTAGCATAAACGAAAAAGGGAAAATTCCTGAACCAGTGAGAGCCTATGTGCCTAAACTTCCTTATCCTCAAAGGGAGAAGAAAGATAAACTGGAGCAGAAATATTCCAAATTCCTTGAGATTTTTAAGAAATTAGAGTTTAACATGCCGTTAATTGAGGCTCTCCAAGAGATGCCCTCTTATGCTAAATTTTTTAAAGAACTTCTTGCAGGGAAAAGAAAGCTAGGCGAGGATGAAGTGGTGGCTTTGACAGAGGAATGTTCAGCAATTATAACTAACAAACTCCCATCTAAGCTCAAAGATAGGGGCAGTTTCACTATTCCATGCCGGATAGGAAACTTGGAGATTGCCAATGCCCTGTGTGACTTAGGTGCGAGTATAAATTTGATGCCTTTGTCGTTTTTCAGGAGACTCGGATTGGGAAACCCAAAGCCAACCAATATGACCCTCCAATTGGCGGATAGATCCCTCACGAGACCAAAGGGGGTGGTCGAAGATGTGTTAGTAAAGGTGGACAAGTTTATCTTCCCTGCGGATTTTGTGGTAATGGATATGGAGGAAGATAGCTCGGTGCCCCTTCTACTTGGGAGACCTTTTCTCGCGATCGGTAGGACTTTGATAAATGTCCAGGAAGGTAAGATCATTCTTAGGTTGCATAACGAGGAGGTAAGTTTCAATGTCTATAATTCAATGAAATATCCGTTAGACGTTGAAAATTGTAACTTTGTGGACTCCTTTTGTCCTATTGATGCTTGTGTGGTTGAGAGTTTGTGCAGTGAACTAGATTGCATCATAAGAGAAGGTCTAGGTGAAAGTGAGGCAAATGCAGTGATTAGTGAGGAATGCTCATGGGTGAAGGGACGGTTTGATAAGCTGGAGCGTGAAGTCAAACCAGCACCTAAATCCTCATTGGAGGAACCTCCATCATTGGAGCTCAAAACCCTTCCCCCTAACCTTAAATATGTTTTTCTGCATCCTCCAAAGGACTTACCCGTTGTAATCTCTTCTTTGTTAACAGGAGAGGAGGAAGACAAGCTGCTAGAGGTGCTAAGGAAGCACAAGGGAGCATTCGGGTGGACAATCCATGACATCAAGGGAATAAGTCCGACGTTTTGCACACATAGAATTTTTCTGGAAGATGAGGTAAAACCGTGTGCACAGCCTCAGCGTCGGTTGAACCCCAACATGAAGGAAGTGGTAAGAACCGAGGTGATAAAACTCCTCGACGCAGGTATCATCTTCCCTATTTCTGATAGTCAATGGGTGAGTCCAGTCCAATGTGTGCCTAAGAAAGGAGGCACGACGGTAGTGAAAAATGATAAAGGGGAACTAATCCCTACTAGAGCTGTCACGGGTTGGCGTATGTGTATTGATTATAGGAAGTTGAATGACGCCACCCGGAAAGATCATTTTCCATTACCGTTCATTGATCAAATGTTAGAAAGGATGGCCGGGCACAAATATTTTTGTACTTTAGATGGGCTATCCGGTTATATGCAAATTCCAATGGACCCTCTCGATCAAGAGAAAACCACGTTTACGTGTCCATACGGGACATTTGCATATAGGCGGATGCCTTTTGGATTGTGTAATGCCCCGGCTACTTTTCAAAGATGCATGCTAGCCATTTTTGCTGATATGATTGAGGATTTTATGGAAGTCTTTATGGATGATTTTTCTGTTGTTGGTCATACGTTTGAGTCATGTTTGGGGAATTTGGACCGGGTGCTTCAGAGATGTGAAGACACCAATTTGGCACTTAGTTGGGAGAAGTGTCAATTTATGGTTCGGGATTGTATTGTCTTAGGGCATAAAGTGTCGGGAAAGGGAATCGAGGTCGAACCGGCCAAGATTGAGGTGATTGAGAAACTGCCTCCCCCAAATTCGGTTAAGTTAGTTAGGAGTTTCTTGGGACATGCGGGCTTTTATAGGCGCTTTGTGAAAAATTTTTCTAAAATTGCTAAGCCGTTGACTGAGTTACTCTTAAAGGATGCCCCATTTAATTTCAATGATGAATGTATGTATGCTTTTAATTTGCTTAAACGGAAATTGATTGAGGCACCGGTTATGGTGAGTTCGAATTGGGAAATTCCTTTTGAACTTATGTGCGATGCTAGTGACAATGCTGTTGGGGCATGTTTAGTTCAGAGGGTGAACAAAATATTTCACCTAAATTATTATGCTAGTAAAACATTAAATGGTGCTCAAATGAATTATACTGTGACTGAGAAAGAATTACTGGCTGTTGTGTTTGCTTTTGATAAGTTTAGGTCTTACTTGGTCTTATCAAAAGTTATTGTGTATACTGACCATGCTGCCCTTAAGTATTTGTTGGCTAAACAGGATGCAAAGCCCAGATTGATTCGATGGATTCTACTCCTCCAGGAGTTTGATTTGGAGATTAAGGATAAGAAAGGAGTAGAGAACGTAGTGGCCGACCATCTGTCAAGACTACCAAGTGAAGGATCCGTATCCTCTCCGGAAGCGAACATTCGTGACACATTCCCCGATGAACAGTTGTGTGGGGTAACTTCTATACCATGGTTTGCGGACATCGCAAACTTCAAAGTCGGTAACATTCTTCCACCTAACCTTTCATATGCACAGAGGCGTAAATTCTTTCATGACGCTAAGGATTATTTTTGGGATGACCCTTATCTTTTTAGATTATGTGTTGATAGTGTGATTAGGCGGTGTGTTGCTTATGAGGAGGTTCCCTCCATTATTGAAATGTGTCATGATAGAGAAGCGGGTGGCCATTTTGGACCCAATAGAACTGTAGGAAAAATCTTATCTAGTGGGTTTTATTGGCCAACCATGAAACAGGATGTCATTAGTTATATTCGAGCCTGTGATGCGTGTCAAAGGACGGGAAATATCTCCCAAAAGAATGAAATGCTCCAACAGGGTATCTTGGTGTGTGAACTTTTTGATGTTTGGGGCATAGATTTCATGGGACCCTTCCCAATATCTCATAACAACCAATACATTCTTGTGGCGGTTGAGTATGTGTCTAAATGGGTAGAAGCTGTCGCTTTACCAACCAACGATGCAAGGGTAGTTGTCAGGTTTCTAAAGAAAAACATTCTCACTAGGTTCGGAACCCCAAGAGCTATCATCAGTGACGGGGGTTCCCATTTTTGTAATAGGCAATTTGACAATCTTTTGCACAAATATGGGGTTAAGCATAAGGTAGCGACTCCTTACCATCCTCAGACGAGTGGGCAAGTTGAGGTTTCGAATAGGGAACTAAAGCACATCTTAGAAAAAACGGTAAGTGCATCTAGGAAAGACTGGAGTTTAAGGTTAGACGATGCACTATGGGCATATAGGACTGCTTTTAAGACACCTATAGGGATGTCCCCCTACCGTCTGGTCTTCGGTAAATCTTGTCATCTACCTGTAGAATTAGAACATAAGGCATATTGGGCTTTAAAATTTCTTAACTTTGATATGCAAGCTGCAGGTGAGCTTCGATTAAGGCAACTCATGGAGCTGGATGAGCTTCGGTTGAGCTCGTATGAGAATGCCAAGATTTACAAGGAGAGGACCAAGAAATGGCACGACCAGCATGTAATAAAGAAAGGTTTCAACCAAAGAGAGTTGGTACTCTTGTATAACTCCCCGTTGAAACTCTTTCCGGGCAAACTGCGGAGTCGATGGACGGGGCCATTTACCGTGCATAAGGTTTACCCCTCCGGGATGGTGGAAATTGAAACCCCGGAGGGAATTCAACAAGTGAATGGGCACCGGTTGAAGGCCTGTGTCAGCGGACGAATAAAGGAGGAGAAGCAAGTCTTGCTCCTTCGTGATGTGTAATGCTAAACCGCGGGCGTAGAAGTCGAGCTATTCCGACTATAAACATAGCACTGAGGTACGTATACCTCCCGTGTACATTAGTTTTTATGTTAATTTGTTTTTGTGTGTTTTTGTGTGTAGGATTAGGTACTTAAGCAAGTTAATCGGAAATCGTGTTTAAAATGTGAAAAAAAAAGCAATAGTTGGCAGAATTCATGGTGGCACGCCGGGTCACTACACAGCACGCCGTGCCAAGGTGCAGTTGGGTGTGGCACGTGGCGTGCCAAGGTGGCACGAAATCGTGCCAGGCTGCTGTTCCGGAAGAAAAGTGCGCACAAGACATCAGCACGCCGTGCCACATTTAGCACGCCGTGCCAAAGTAATGGTATGCAGGGTGGCACGGCGTGTCACTTCAGCACGCCCGCGTGCCGCTGTTCTGTCCCGCGCGAGATTTGTGAGAAAAAGGACCAGCACGCCGTGTCAAAAATCTGCACGCCGTGCCTATCAATGTTCTGAAGAACAGCACGCCGTGCCAAGTTGGCACGCCAACGTGCCGGCTTTCTGTTCCAAAAAGGGAGTTACGCGAAAAAGGATCAGCACGCAGTGTCAAGACTTCAGCACGCCGTGCCATATGTTTAAATTTCAAGGCAGCACGCCGTGCCAAGGCAGCACGCCGGCGTGCCACCATTCTGTTTCCAGGTACGTACATTTAACCCGCTCAGCACGCCGTGCTAAATATTTGGCACGGCGTACCGAGCGTTCAAATTTTGAATTCAAGGGAATTCCACCGCCTATTTAATGTTCTTTCCCCTTCCCCCTTCTCATAACCGCCCACTTCTCCTTCTTCTCCTTCCTCTCTCTCACTTTCTCTCACCTTCTCACTTTCTCTCTCCCCTTTTCACTCTCTCTCTCTAAAACCCATCCTTCTCCTTCTCCATTCTTCTTCTTCTTCCTCCCTTTCTCCCCTTCTCCCTATCTTCTCTTACTTTCTTCTTCTTCTTCATCTTCTTTTTCTTTTTCTTCTTCTTCTCCATCTCATCCTTTTTTTCCCCCATTCTTTTGCCCTAGGTTTTTATTTTTGTTTCAATTTCCTTGAATCAGGTATGAATTCTTGCTTTATTCTCTCTTTTATTCATTATTCTTATTATTGTTGTTCTTTTTCTCATTTTGGCTTGATGGATTGACTGCTTAATAGGGTTTTATTTTACTTTTTTTTTCTTCTTTGGGGTTTTGTATCTTTGACAGTAGTTGTTCTTTGGTTTTGTGTTCTTGTGTTTTTTATTCTTGTTTTATTTTTAGGTTTGTGCAATTGTAGGATGAAGAGAAAAACCGTCGCCGATCGGAGACACGGTTCGTCTCGCCAACCCCTGGAACCGTCACCGGAGCCGGTGACGGGTGACGCGCCGCCCACCGACCCATTGATGGCCCCACTGACAAATCTCTCCCGGAAATACAAATGTCACTTTCCCTTACTTTCGGACGATGAAGGTAAGAAGTACAAAACTCTATTTCCTTTAGAAAGCACTCCATTTCGTACTTTCGATTGGCAATTTCTTTTTGTGCAAGATAGGTCGGAGGGCGTGAAAGCTAAGTTGACTAGTCTAGGGTGGTACGAATTTGTGAAATCTAACCCTCCGGTCTTTAGGGAACTAAACCTAGAATTTTACTCTACCTTGAGTTTTAAAACCAACCCGGACACAGGCCTTAGAAGCATGACCTTCCGCCTCTTTGGCGTCGAGAGAACTTTGGATATTGATGGCCTTAGGGCTTGTATAGGGATTGACGGGAATGGTTACAAGTGGCCCGAAAATCTGGATGCCAAGAAATTTTGGCTATTGATAGGGCAAGGGGTTTACCAACCCCGGTTTGCCAAGACCTCCCAAATCCAAGACCCTGTGTTGCAATTAGTTCATAAATTTGTATGCTTTAATTTTTCGGGAAAGACTGAAAGCAACCGGGTTAATGCATTTGAATTGTTGATCTTGTGGCATGTGCATAGTGACATTAAGGTGCATTTGGGCTTCTTTGTCATGGAAGCTTTATACAATCATCACAACCGAGCCAAGTCCGAACTAGGACTAGGGCATATTGTGACTTGTATTGCATGTTTTTTTCACAGTAATACTTGTTATAGGAACCTCGAAAGCATTCTTCCCAAGAAGCTTTCGAAGGGAATCTTGTCTTGTTCCTATGTTGGTGCAGCTGTAGGTCCTTCAAGTGCAGGAGGTTCAAGTCGGGGAAAGGCCCCCATGGAAGTAGATGAGGAGGAGGAGAGTGAAGCAGGAGAAGACGGCGGGGAGGACGCGGAGAATGTATCGGTGGGGGTAGATTTTATGGGGCGGATTGAAGGACGGTTGGATGGCATTATTGAGCAATTGGAAGGCTTAACCGTCCATCAGGTTCTGCTGGAGCAGCGGCTGAACGCGCGCCTTGATCGGCAAGCGACTCAGCTCGCCAACGTCGAGGCATTCGCCTCCCGCTACTGTGCCGCCCAAGGGTGGCCGTACCCGCCGCCACCACCACCAGCTCCCGATATGTGAGGTAACCCTTCTCCTTCCCCGTTTAGTTTGTTTCTTCTTCCATTGCACTTTTGGAAGTAAGTGCAATCTAAGTGTGGGGTGGGTAAAGGGACTTCTCCCTTTCTTTTTCTTTTTCTTATATTGCACTTTTAGATTGTTTGTTTAGCATGTTTGTTGGTGTTTGTTGATGTTTTTGCATGATTGGATGTTTTGTGTTGGTTTTTGGTTAGATTTAGGATTTACTTTTCAATGCATGTGAAGTTGGTTTTGGTTGTTTTGGTTTGTTAGTATTTTTAGGTTGCTTATGTATCAATTTCCGTTTGAATAACATTGCTTAATCCACCCTCGAACCTAAGTCTTTGTGCTTGGATTGATAGCAATTGGCTAGGGATATTAGGAGTTGTTTGCAAGTCATTAGCTTGTTTGTGCGTGGTTTGTGATTCTTGATGGTAACCATTGGTTAGATTTGTCATTTAGGTTGCATTAGGGAATTAGTCCTCTACCCCGACTTGCATGATTGAGCTAGGATTACACCTTGGAACATTGGTTGAGTCACACGACCTAGCATACAAACCCTAATACACTTGTGCGAATTTGAGCCTTTAGAACCATTTCACATCGGTTCTATTTCTTTGTGAGGGTAAAAACAATCGTGGCACACTAGATCGTAGAACCCGGTGTTGTTTTGCACTTGGCATCGAGAGCTTAATATGTGGAGACCCTTAGGATTAACCCATTGACTTAAATAACCCTAACCCTAACTACTAATTCATCCCTTAGATCACCCATAGACACTAAATTAACCTTTTTGACTTAAAAAACCTTCACCATGCCAACTCTATAATCCTAACTTTTTCCCATTTCACTTTGATTTTCCTTTCTCACCCTCCTCTCCTAAATCAAGTAATTGGCTAAGTTGTTCATTCATTTTGGGGTCAATCACCATTTGCATTTCAACTCTTTCATATCTAGTCCTATGGAAAAATTGTGTTAAAAAAAAAAAGAAAATAAATAAAAAAATAATAATAAATAAAAAAAATAAAATAAAATAAAATAAAACAAAAAAAAAATCCAAATAGAGTCAATGTGTTTGTTCGGTTTCTTTTTGTAAAACTCGGAGTTTGTAAACGCCTGTCTTGGTTATCCGGTTTGCATCTTTAAGCCGGTATTGGTGTTCCATGTTTTGTAATTTTTCATTGGTTGAATAAAGGATTAGGGCGATCATCTAATTGCCTTGATCCATGTCTTGTAATTTTTGTTTTCGTTTTCTCATTAAGTTGTGTTTTGGCCATTAGGTGTGGATAAGGCCTTCTTTTTGTCAAGTTAATTTCAAAAAAAAAAAAAAAAAAAAAGCAAACACTCTTAGGACTAGTTCTGAGTTGAAAGTTGCATGACCCTTCTTTAGTACTTAGTCAATTTGTATGTTTTACTTGATTCGTAGGAGTTGTACACCTAAAATTTCCCTTATCAAACCTACCCTAAGCCGTAACATTACAAGCCCCAGGTTCTCTGATTTTGCTCCTTGACCAATGACTTCACCGGGATTGCCATTAGTTCGCTATGTGATGTGTGCCATTGTTTGTTTTTGTGTGTTCATCCGCCTTGCCTTGAACTTGAGTGTTGGAGTGACATCTTGTGAGGTGCTTTGTGGTCGTATAAACTCTGTTTGTTCCTCGCCCTTTGACTAGCTAAATTGTGTTGGGTTTGGGTATTGAGTGGTTTTGAACCTTGTGCACCTAATGTCATTTCAAAGCTGATGCTTTACTTTCTTGAGTTTATGAATCTCGTACGGTTAAACCCTTAGTTGGATTTGCAAGTGAAAGCGAGCAAGTTTACTCCTTTATCTTTAGTTGATTCGCTTGAGGACAAGCAAGACTTTAAGTGTGGGGTGGTTGATAAGGTTGGTTTTTGACCTTATCTTTTAGGCAATTTCGTGGTTTGAACGGCAATTTTGAGCGTCTTTTGCGTGAATGTTTGTGTGGTTTTTGAATATTTTGTGATTTTTATGTTTTGGATAGTTTTTATAACTTTTAGTATTTTTCGTGTTTTCTAGGGTTGTTTTTGTAATTTTTGTTTATTTGTTGTTTTTATGGTCCGTGGCATTGGTGCCGTTATGTTCTTTGTGCTTGTTTTGGACAGGTATTATGACCCGGACCGGAAGTTGGTGCATCAGTGGCGAAGAAGAGTTCAAAGTGCTGAAAATCAAGGTGGCACGGCGTGCCAATCCGGCGTGCCATTCAGGAGCAGTCCAGTGGAGTGGCACGAAAACATGCCACTCAGATCAGCGTGGCGTGCCAACCCTAAAGTCACACGGCACGGCGTGCCAACTCCAGCAGCACAGCGTGCCGAGCCCCGAAACCTGCTGTTGCCCTACTTTCATCTCTTCTTTTTGCTGGTTTTAACTTAGCCGTATAAATAGGTTATTTTCTATGTTTCAAGGGATCTTTTTCCAGTCTTTTTGAGTGATAGCAAAAACTTGTAGTGAGGTTTTGAGCTTGAACTATTTGTTTTCTTTGAGTTTGAACCATCGTTTGGTTGTAGTTTTACTTAGAATCTTCCCCTTTTGCGATGTTCCTAGTTCCGACTCGAGTTCGTCTATAGAGGTACACCCCAAGCATCTTCACACCGTCGGAATCCGGTTAATCGAACCAAAAGGGCATAAGTTTTTCTTCTTCTCTTTTGTAATTTGATTAAGCTAGTTTTGATTCCACAATTTGATTGTGTTTGGTTGTAAACATTGAACTCAGTTCATCTTTCTTGATTAATACAATTGTTTGCAAGTTAATTTCAATTTTTATTCCTTTTCTTTATGCAATTCCTTTAATGAATGTCTAGTCTCATAAGATTTTAATTTATTAAAGTTCATATTTGTGGCATTACCTAGATTGACACCTAGGAAACCATTAGTATTGACGACACTGTGGAACTTACGTGCCCCTATTTTCTGAGCTTTAGAATTAGACCGCCTCTAAACAAGGAAAACCAGCTAAGGACCTAAAAGATCTAGATACGCTAGGTTGTATTATCGAAAGAGCATAATCAAGGATTAATTGTTGAGTTAAATTCATCTTTTGTAATTAATTGATAAAGCCATCGCCATTAGTATTCATAGGTCGGTAAACCGCCAATTGATAACACAAAACTCAAGTGCAAAGTAAGCTGGAATAGATCAACTAGGAGTAGGATAGTTTAGCCGTTAATATAATCAACCCAAACTATGTTCCGCCTAGGACACGCAAGGAACCCCAGCAGTTTAGTGTTTGCAGATTATTCTTTTCTCTGTGGGATCGATACCTGGACCAACCAGAATTATTACTTGTCAACGATAGGTACACTGCCTTAGTTGTGCGCTTCTAGGTTTAGTTTTACTACTACGCCTAGGACCCATCACAGCTCCCTAGTAGCATATCTACCATCTAGTCCCATCAGACTAAAGCTCATCCTCAGTTGTGTCACCAATTGACCCTCTACTACCCAAGTAACTTAGGAAGTGGACGCTGCAGCACTGCCGGAATGTACGGGGTGTCTCCTACTGTGAGTAGGAGCATACCTTACAGTAGTAGTGGCCTCAGTGTCCTTATCTTCTGGAGCAGATTGCCGAACAGAACTCGACTCCCTCCGCCTCTTGACCTGTAATAAAAATGAAGATTAGACACTGAAAATCAAATTCGAACAATAAAGGAAAAATGGATAGAATATACATGATGGGAAGGGGCCACCAAAGCATTGAGCCAGACTGGCAATAGGGACTCTCGGATGAAAGCTAGATAGTCTCACTCGACAGAGTTGACAATGTATCCATCCCCATAGATATTTAGGTGCTTAGCAGGCTCCGATAAGTGGGGCCAAAATAGGGTGCACAGGAGCGGTGGAGGAACTGCCCAGCCAGTAGGGCCATCCACATGGTCTGTCACCCAAGTACAACTCTTGGGACATGGGACACTCCATGACAAACCGATAGTCATCAAACCACAAGGACGCCTACACAACAGGAGGCTAAACTCCCTGACTAAACCATAGGGACTGATCAAGCTGCAAAAACACAACCAAAGAAGCAAACATTCAATCACAAGTAAGTAAATGCTGAATTAAAATTTGTTGACTAACAAAATTAGTTTGTTTACCCTCTTCCAGGAAACTCCTTGAACACCCTGTCGGATCTCCACCACATTACGACTGATGCCCTACCATCCTTGCGTCCAAGCATGTAAAACAGTGGGATGCTCCTTGCCTTGCACATCCTTTAAAGCAGGCAGCTCCAGAATGCTGCGCTCAAACACCCAAATCTGCAATCAATAAAACAGAGTCAAAAATAAAAAAAAAAAGGAAAAGGAGAAGGGTAATACCAAGCCTGAGCCAGAAGCCCAGGATCTCCTGCTGCCTCCCCCTGGTGCACAGATCCAACCCATAATACAACTAACCAAGCACAACTCGAGCCCAATCCAAGGTCATGAAGATGAATAAATCAGCCAAAGACGACAACAGAGTTAGGTTGCACGTACTCTGCCCAGTAGGAAAAAAATGTGAAAGACGGTAGGACAAGCACGTAGGCCCGAATGTATCGCTCCACGTCCTCCACGGACGAATTTGGGCGAGCTGCCCAATATGCCTCCACCTGAGAACAATGTACTTTCCACTTTTGGGGGCTATAGCCAATCAGCCGACTGATGTAGTTATCTACCAACTGCTGTTGGGTTAGATAACAGTTAAACAGGATCGGTGTCCCACCAAGACCAAATCCGGTGATCCCGGCAAAGTCTGAAGGAGTAACCATGAACTCGCCAATGGGTAGATGGAAGGTGTGGGTGGTGCAAACCCATCTCTCGCACAAGGCCGTCATCACGGCATGAGTATTATGAGGCCTGTTCTCTGGCAGAGAAAGGATGAATGCCTCTAGATCAAGACCTCTCACACGGGCTTTCACAGCGTCAAGGAGATGTCCCCACCAGACTCTAGGCAAGGAAAGATTCTCGCAACCGGATATCTCTCTATCATGCACATCCAGTAAAGTAAAAATCAACATTTATTTAATTTTTACATAAATTTATTAATAAAAAAAATTCTACAGTCGTACGAGTGTTCAAGCTATACTCGTAAGAGCGTTCATCCTTAAATCGACAAATTTGTTCCTGGTTCGATTTTCCATGTTTTCTAACTCGATTTTCCTAGATTCTTGCTCCTATGAACTACAGAGGACCCCTGGCATGCGTTCTACTCAACAAAATCATCCAGAAAGAAATAAAAGCACACAAGTTAAACCGAGAATTCAAAATAAAAAATTTCAAAAAGTCCAAAATCAAAGCTTGGATTCAGGTTCTAACCTGGAGAGAGGCAAGATGTGAGTTCATCGCTAGTAAAATGGGGATGTCCGAGCCAAAACGGACCCCAAAATGGTCCGTATACCAAGGGTGTTCATACCCATCTGAAATACCCACAAATGCAATATCTTGTACATTGTCCATACTCCGAATCTAAGCAAGAGTAAGCTTCCTCAACTTCTTGCCCGATTTCTTCAACATTTTTGCAGATCTATGGTTTAGAATCAAATTTTTCAAAGAAAATAGGAGAAAAATGGCGAATCACCCTTTTAATTTTTTTCTCCCCGCGAAATACATTCGTACGACTATATTTCAATTACAGTCACACGACTGTAATTACAGTCGTATGGGTGTAATACAGTCCCATGACTGTAGTGCAAAAATTCTCATCATTTTAATTTCCTCATTTATTTTCTAAACTCTATTTTATCACAGAATATGTAATTTTTCCCATAGGAAAGTATTTTAGTAATTTCACAGGACCAATGCATCGGCATCTAATTTTTTCAACAACAGTCCGCCTCGTCTAAGGGCACGATACCCGAGGAAATCATAAAAAAATTCACTGTAAGCACAATCTTATACACCATTTCACTCCACAAAATTCATTTTCGACGTATCTCAAGTGCCAAGTCATACGAGATCATCTCACACTCACAAGTCATAAGTCACAGTCCACCACGACTTTAAAAAGGAAATCCAAAATTTATTTTCGACGTAGCTCGAGTGCCAAGTCACACGAGATCGTCTCACTGCTCACAAATCACAGTCCACCATGATTTAAAAGGGAATCCAAAATTCATTTTCATCGTATCCCGAATGCCAATTCATATGAGATCGGCTCACTACTCACAAATCACAGTCCACCACGACTTTAAAAGGGAATCCAAAATCCATTTTCAATGTATCTCAAGTGCCAAGTCATATAAGATTGGCTCACTTTTTCGCAAATCATGGTCTTCCATGACCTTAAACCGGGGAATTTAGATTACACTTTCAACGTGTCTTGTATGCCAAGTCATACGCGACCGTCACACACTTCACAAATTCAGTCCCACATGACTATAAAAGGTAACCAAAACACATTTACGCATATTTATTCTTGATTGAAGGGGCAAAAATTTTTGTTTCAAAACTATCTATCAAGGAATAAATGTGTTCACCAATTGCACACTATGAACATTATGGCTCTATATGGTAGGTCATACACTGCCATTTGATCCCAAAAGTCTCGCAACTTCTTGCCTTTGGCTTTTCCTTATCCGAAAATCATTATAAGAAACCGCCTGACTCCAAAAGTCATGTTTCCTTGGCGTCATCCTTATGCAAAAATCATCATGAGAAACCGCCCGACTCCAAAAGTCATGTTTCCTTGGCATCATCCTTATGCAAAAATCATCATAAGAAACCGCCTAACTCTAAAAGTCATGTTTCCTTGACGTCATCCTTATGCAAAAATTATCATAAGAAACTGCCTGACTCCAAAAGTCATGTTTCCCAGGCATCATCCATATGCAAAAATCATCATAAGAAACCATCTAACTCCAAAAGTCATGTTTCCCTGGCGTCATCCTTATGCGAAAATCATCATAAGAAACCGCTTGACTCCAAAAGTCATATTTCCCTAGCATCATCCTAAAATCTTCATAAGAAACCGCCTAACTCCAAAAGTCATGTTTCCCTAGAGTCATCCTTATGCGAAAATCATCATAAGAAACCGCCTGACTCCAAAAGTCATGTTTCCCTGGTGCCATGCTCATGCGAAAATCATCATATGTGACCGCTTGACTACCAAAAGTCTCAAAGAATAAATACACAAGCCACACACGTGCACACCACCATCGACCCCGTGTTCTTTATCATGTACCTAAATCCGTACCCAGAATCAGACTTTAGTTACACAAGGGGCAGCCTATGAACACAGAATTTTCTTTAAAAAAAAAAGGTCATGCACCTCTAATTATAGTCTACAGTCGTACGATTATAATTTGTTTACCACGGCTATAGTTTAAATTTTCAGTCAAAGTCAAATAATTAACCAAACTTTATAGTCATCCACCACCAATTACAATCGTACAACTATAGATCTATTTTCTGACATTCCAGCCAAGCCCACTTGGGAGAGGAATGGATGGATTTTGGAGGTGTTTTCTTGTCTTCTTATCCCATATTTAAGCAAAAATGATTGCAGGAGAGAGGGGAGAACAAGAATACACAGAAATTTGGATTGAAGAGAGTTCTTAGCATTGAGTGAAGGAAAAAGAAGAGAAGGAAAAGATATTCACATAGTACTTTCTTCTACTCTCTTCTTTTTTATCTTTGTGTTGTAAGGTTTAAAATTGGATAGAAATCATAGGTTAAGAACTTGACATACCAAATATAATTGATTCCAGAACTTAAAATCATCTGAATCCTTGGCTTATTGGAATTTTTGGACATTATTTTTATACCCTAACATTCTAAAGAGGAGAAGCAATTTCGAGCCCACTCAAGGTGTTTTCTTCAGTCAAATCTATGGTGGATCCGTGCTACAAGGATAACTATATCTAAAATTAGTGTTTTGCTTCATTTTCTGGGTGTCTTAGTTCATTTTCATGCATAAAATCACCTAAAACCTAAAATGCAAGTCTGCTGTTTCATGGCAAGATGAACAACCATACTTTTGTAATTACAGTCGTACAATTGTAATTACAGTCATGCGACTATAATTGTTTTCCATGGCTGTGTATCCTCTTTCATTAAATCATTTCAGCAATTATCTGGCCAAAAAATAAATTACAATTGCACGATTGTAATTATAGTCGTATAACTATAACTACAAACGTATGAATGTAATCTCAGTCTCATGGCTGTAGTTTCTAGTCAGCAATAGAAAATAAAAAAAAGTTCGAAAAAATTCAGAAAAATCCCAAAAAAAAAAAAGAAAAATTATAAAAATTCATAAAAATTAGAAAATCACCAAAAACAAACCAAAATAAATTCATCTCATGTATTCATGACCATAGATTTACTTTTCGAGTTGTTACAATTAAAACAAAACAAGGGGGATCCAAATCTCCCGAAAAAAAAACCCATTTTATGTGCTAAATGGAAATAAACCAGTAAAAAAAATATTTTCAAAAATGTTTTTTCTCATGAGACAAAACACAGGAACATTTCAAAACCGTTTTCCAGGTCTTGTCAAGTGAACTAGCCGAGTTTACCCGACTACCCCCTAAATGCATGTCCCCAAATCTCTCATTTCCCTGTTCTGTCTATTTGAGTCCAACTTGTTGCATATCTTTGTATTAACCTTTGTTTTGCAAGAATTTAATTTAGTTTATTTTTATTTATTCCAATTTTAACTCATTAGATACTCATGTAAAATAGGCGATTGTACCCTGATCCCCAAATTATACAAATGTTTCCCCGATGATAGTTTTAATGTGATTCGATTGGGTTATAAATAATTTATTTATCACTTTTATTCATATGTACACTGCATGATTAAAGAAATGGAAATCAACCTTAGAAAAAAATGAAATGCTATCAATGAACATTGGCCAAATTTACTTTGATCAGACATGAAATAAGGGACTTGTTCGGACCTAGATCTCTAGAAAGTGTAGCGGCCCTCATCTAGTTCGACTATGCTGTAATTTCCCGATTGAGCTGAACTGGGTGGCGACTCTTATATTTTCTTTCGAGATTTAGGTCTCAATTCTTTTAAGAAATAAATGATGAATTTTCCAAAATCGAATTTCTATTAAAACAAAACCCCGAATAAGCAACCTGCCTTACGACGCATTCTCTCATAAAAAACAGCGTTCACTGATAACTGTAAATATCCGTTCTTAGATGAAGATTTAGTGGATGCCATTTTTGATGGCCTTCGGTGTCCATTTCGTGATTTTTGCAGAAGTTTGGGACTAAAAACAGTCACTTACGATGATCTTTACAATATGCTATTGATGGAGGAATGTCACATTAAACGTCCCATGGCATATTTTACAGCAAAACAACCTGCTATCGGCAGTAGAGGCAGACGACGTGGGTGGTTTCAGGGACAACAAACGTAGTCCCACTTTGGTCGGCGATGACAACCTGCTTATGGTTACTCTCAATCGCCGGGTCCATCTAGCTCTCACCGACAGCAAGGACAATTTACTCAATCTGCTCCAGTTGATGTCACGATAGTTACATGCCATAATTGTCGTGGTTTAGGACATTATGCAAGGCAATGTCCATCGCCAAAATTGGACAATCAGAGAGCTCCACACTACCTAGCGTCGAACTATATAACCATTAATCCTTTGGACTCATCTTGGATCATGGATAATGGGGCTACAAACCATCTTACCTTAGATTTGGGCCATCTCAATTTGCACTCTGAGTACTCTAGACCAGAAGAGGTTCACCCAGGTAATGGCTCTCATCTTTCTGTTAAAAATATTGGTTCTTTATGTATTCCTGTTAGTCACAATAATGCACTTCAATTATCTCAAATATTACATGTTCCTGAATGTAATTCCAATTTGATTTCTATAAGTGCATTAACTTGTTCTTTCGATGTTTCTGTAGAATTCTTTGACAAATTTTTTGTTATAAAGGACCTGAATTCTAAGTAGGTGATACTTCGAGGCCCGAATAGGAATAGGTTTTATGCTATGCCCCCATTAATGAAAGCTCCTATCAAGTGACATCTCACCTCCTTGTCCACCTGCCATGAGATGCTTGGTCATCCAGCTTCACCAATAGTCAGTCGAATTTTAAAGGATAATAAGATTCAATTTTTGAATAAAACTAATCGCCACATTTGTTCTAGTTGTGTGGTCAGTGAGAGTCACCATTTACCGTTTGAACTCTCTGAGTTTGTTGTTGATGGACCATTAGATTTAATTTGTTTGGATGTTTGGGGCCCGCCCCTGTTGATTCTAATGATGGTTTTTCATATTATTTGTTGTTTTGTGACCATTATAGCAAGTATTGTTAGATTTACTTTCTGAAATTTAAATCTGAAGTGCATAGTACATTTATTAAATTTCATTCTATGGTTGAAAATTTTTTTGGTAAGGCTACCAAGGTTTTCCAATCAGATAGAGGAGGGGAATTTGTTGTTATAAAAAAATTACTTATCTCAGCATGGGATGCAACATAGAATGTCGTGTCCGTATACCCTGGAACAAAATGGGGCAGTGGAGCACAAACACCATCATGTCATTGAAATAGGTCTTGCATTGCTTAATTGTGCAAAATTGCCAATGTCTTATTGGTCCAATTCTTTTGAAACAGCTGTCTACTTTATTAATCAAATGCCATCTCATGTTCTTAATCATTTTTCTCCATATTTTTGTTTATTTGGGAATCAACCTGATTATTTGTCACTACATATCTTTGGTTGTTTGTGTTATCCCAGGTTGCGTCCGTATAACTCTCATAAATTACATTATCGTTCTAAAGAATGTGTGTTTCTGTGGTATATTAAAATTCATAAGGGCTATCGTTGTCTTGATCCAGTGTCTGGAAAATTTTATGTCTCACATCATGTTATCTTTGATGAGTATGTGTTCCCTTATCCGGAGCTGTGCAATTCCACTATCTCTGATCTGAGTTTGGTCTCTCCATCTTTACCAACCATTCAAGTAACACTAACTCCCATATACACTACCAATGGCTCTGACCAGCCCTCCCTACCGAAACCTATTGTCCAATTACACACCCAAACCAAGCCTCAAACTGAACAGCTCACTTAAAAAATGCACAACCAGTCATTCTTGTAGAATCGAACCAGCTGTCCACCATTAATTCCTACCTGTTACAACCCAATTCCCCACCTGGTACTCTAGTGTTGTCTGGACCCACACCTGCTCCCACCTCCTCTCCACCATAAACTGATTCCCCTAGACTCTCTTTGGTTGTTGACTTGCAAAATTATCCCACTGATGGATAGGTTGCACATGGTGTTCCTAAGGGCTAAAAAGGGGCAGCAACACTAGCCCTGGATAGACGAATGATTACTCGACAGATGACGAGTAAATTGCCATCGAAGTCATTTTTTATGTCCACTATTCCCCTGGATCCAACATGTTATAGTGAAGCTGTAAAAAGCCAACATTGGTGACAAGCAATGGTAGAGGAGTTTTGTACCCTACTTTCCAATGGCACTTGGGAGCTTGTGCCATCTTCAAGTGCTCAAAATATTATTAGATGCAAGTGGGTGTTTAAGATGAAGTCAGATGGTTCGATTAAGAGCTATAAAGTTTGCCTTGTCAACAAGGGCTTTCATCGGCGATCGAGTATGGACTTTCATGATACCTTTAGCCTAGTGGTAAAACCTACAACTATCAGCTTGCTCTTATGTCTTACTATTTCATTTAATTGTTGTAAGCACCGGAATTTTACTCCCTAAAAAAATCACAGGGGTCACACGACTGTAACATACAGTCGTGGGACTGTCGTTACAGTCATACGACTGTACGATCAGAGCAGGTGCAGAACACCATACCCATGACATAAGAAAAGAGAGGGAAAAGATGGGGCAATTAATGCCCGGTTTTTTGTGAAGAAAGAGAAGAAAATAAAAGAGGAGAGAAGAGAGAAGCCAGGGGAATTGACATTTTGATTTCTGGTGAAAAGAGAGAGAATTTAGAGAGAGAAAAGAGAGAAAAAGGGAAGGAAAAGTTCATCACAAATACAAGCTCTTTTCCTCTTCTTTTTCTTTTAATTCTCGAATATTAGGATTAAAATCTATTAGAAATCAATAGGTTAACAATCTAACTCCCTAAACAAATTAAAATTCGGACTAAAAACTCTAAAAATCCCAGGCATTTTGGAGAATTTGGACATGACTTCACAACCTTGACTCAAGAGGAAAAAGTGCAAATTTGAGTGGATTGGTACGACGCCAGGGGTCAATCCTACGGTGGATAAGCGCCAAAAAGGTGAACACTCTTCATTCCCTCTATTTCTCATGCTTTCTGGGTGAATTGGTGTATTTTTATGCATTTTTATTTATTTCCTGCGTTTTCTGTTTCTGGAAATCAAGAACAGCCGTATGACTGTTCTTGAGTTGATGAATAGTCGTACGACTGTAAATACAGTCGTATGAGTGTTCTTGGTTTCCAAATTGTTTTCTTTCAGTTTTTTTTTGGAATAATTTTGGCGAAATTCTGAAGTTGGATTGATTTATAGTCGCACGACTGTAATGCTCGTCCAATGGCAGAACTTCCAGAATAATCCCTAAAAATTTCTAAAAATCCCTAAAATTTAGAAAATCAGAAAATCACTAAAAATGAATTTTTTTATGTGCATTCACTACCTTAGATTTAATTTTCAATGCATTTGCATTTAGAAAAATGCCACGACGGAGACACAATTCTCCCGAAAACCGACCCACCTCACAGGCTAAAATTAATTAAACCGGATAATAAATTGTTTTCAAAAATAATTTTCTCACAAAACCAAAATACAGAGACGTTTCAAAATGTTTTCCAGGCCTAATCGGGCCGGCTAGCCGAGCAGACCCGGTTATCCCCCAAATGCATGCCCCCGAATCCTAATTTCCTAATTCTGTTATGTTTAAGTCCTATTTGTGGTGTGCCATAAACTGTGCTAACCCTTTTTTTTTGCAGCTCTTTATTTTTTATTTTATATGTATTTGATAGAATTTACTCGTGTATTTTAGGCAATTGTAAAAGTGAGGATGAGAGTTTTTCTTTTTTTTTTATTCGATTGGGTTGTAAGCCACTTAAATATTTACTGTTTTACTTTTATTCTTATTTTCTATGTATGTGCGCTGTATGAATTATTTCAATAAAATTGACTTTAGAATTATGAAATACCGTCTATGAACATTGCCCGTTTTTATTTTAATTAGACACAAAATAAAGGATTTGTCCAGACCTAAATCTCTGGATAGTATAGCGGCCGTTTGTCCGGTTCAGCTACGTTATAAATTTCCTGGTTGAGCTGAGCCGGGTGGCGACTCCTACAATATTCATCGAGACTAAGGTCTCGGTTCTTTTAGGAAATAATTCTATGTTTTCCAAAACGTTATTTTTCCTATAATAAAAGCCCCACGTGAGGGAGGGGTCCGCCCGAAATCGAGGCGCCCCTTCCCAAAGGGAGTCCACGTTCCGTCGAAAACGTCGTCCGCTCACAGTGGCGACTCGAGTAGGGATTTCTTAAAAAAGTTTTCTTAAAAACTTAAAAGAATTTGACAAGCCCTGAAAAGTGTCTAATCAAAATAAGGTGGATGATTCTTGTATGGTATTTTATTTTGCATTCTTTAGTTAGACATTTTTGCATTAGGTTAAGTATCCCTTTTTAGCCTGGTGAGTTGTTGAAGTGTTGCCTTTGTTCCTCATGGTCTTAGGGGCACGGATACGAAATACCACCCATAGCCTCGTACGAACCCCTTCCTTCAGACCTTTGAGTGGGGAGAAGTGAGGAGTATATTTTGTTATGGGAGCCTTGGTTTTAACCCGAATTGGACCGAACTCATATAGGTAATCTTAGTTGGATTCCCCTAGGACACCAAAATAAATTATGTGAATAAAATAAAATCGCGCCTTTATCATCCCCGGTTGATGATCGAAGAGAACCCCACCTAAGACTCGGTTAGAATTTTTTGAGACTGACCACGCTTGGAGGAATAAGGTTGGAAGAATTCGTTTTATGTGCTACGCGTTTCTCGCCATCCCGTGATGCATCACCATCACTATCTACACGTGTATGACATACCATAATTGACATTTTCTATACATATGACATACCATACACTAAACATTTGCGTGATAATTAACCCACATTTTTATGCAGCCACGTGTATTTTATTTTCGTGTGTGAAAACATTAAATCATTCGTTTGCCATTCATACTAATCATTTCTTTTTCAGCCATAACTTTATATTTGTGTGGTTGACATTTTATTTTCACATAGCATACATAACATCATTATGTATGTCATGCATCCTAACCCACGTCTTTGTGCAGCCATTTGCATTTTGCATGTCATAAGCATTCATGACATATTATTTAAATTTAAATTAAATTAAGGTCAATCCAAAGGACACCCATCACGATCACTTGATGTCATAACATATCGGGTATCCCAAAATACCCGTGTTTTGCCAATGCGTCGGATTGCATTCGGCCATTTCACCAAATCATTTCATTCAAAAGAGACCACAATAGTCCTAGGTATATTTCCGTGTGACAATCCATACGATGCATTTCATGACATCATGCCCATTCATCACAAATATCATATAACATCATGATCCACATCGGGTTATTTCATGACATTACTACATTATTCAAGGTGCTCCCCGAGTGCCGGATTAGTACGCATGTAGGGGCATTTCATAACATTACCAAATCATAAAAGGTGTTCCCCGAATACCGAACCTCTGTCTGTGTCCTTGTTACATGTGACTTCCTTATAACATCATTTCATACCATATGCTTAAAAGCATCAGAACTCTGTCCAAGGGGCGGTCCCATGTGACCATTTCATATCATCTTATAGACCTTTAAACCATCAAAACTCTATCTGTGTGTCAATACACACGCGACCATTTCACTAATTCACTTGGTGCCCCAAAAGCACCGAACCTCTGTCCGTGTGGTGGTCCACACGTGACATTTTTGCATAAGCATGGGGTGTTCTTGGAATGTCCCAAGAAGAAGAAAAAGAATAAAAAGAGACCATTCATACCATTATTTCACTCATAACCTCACTTCATTCGTTCATTACAAGCACTCTTAATGCCTTACTCTTCATATCACACCATACCAATCATTCATGTCCCTAATACCTCCCCGTATGATGCCTAGCAGAACACACTGGAGCGACCTTGGATGAGATCTCAGGCTTTAAGGGCAGTTGGGGAACAAAGAGTAGTCGAAAGGGACAGTGATTCAGAATCTAGGGAAGAAGTGGAAATGGCAAACCCGACACCAAGCCTAGCTTATGCTCTAAAGGATTTCTTCAGATCATAAGATTTTCGTGATATGTTGAAGGAAGAAATGCAAGCAGTAGTAAGAGAAGCTAGTGAGATCGGTGGTAGTGGAGCCGGAAAAGAAAAGGAAGCCGAGTCATCCCAGCAGGGTGGTGACACTTCAGCCAGTCTTGAGAAGTTGCAAGAAATAGAGGCGGCCATGGAGCAGAGAATGAAGGCAAAATGTTCTGAGCTGGATGAGGTAGTGGCCTAGTTAAGGAAAGGGGTCAATGTCAGTGCAAAATCCAAGAAAAGGGTAAACGTTAATGCCAAGATCAGTAGGGGCATCAAGACTTTTCCATCGGCTTCCAAGTGCCGAAAGTTCCCTCTTATAAAGGAATGGGCTCGCTAGAGGCCCATGTGAACCTGTATGCCAGAGTCATGCTGACAGCGAGCGCCACAAAGCAGCAATTGATTAATCTTTTCACCACCACACTAGAGGGAGGAGCACTAAGCTGGTACAATTCTTTGACAAAGGAGGAATAGTCATATTGGGAGATTTTGTTAGTAGCTTTCATTAAGTATTACAGCTTCAACACCAAAATTCAGGTGAAGTTGTACGACTTAGAGCGGATCAAGCAGAAACCCAACGTGCCCTTCAATGAGTACTACCAGCGGTGGATGAATAAAATGATCCTTTTGAAGAACCGACCAGATGAAGATGAGCTTACACAAAAGATGATAGATGGCAGCAAGGACATCTTCAAAAATAGTATGAAATTTCATCCCTTTAACAAGCTCAGTGAAGTCTATAGTATGGCAATGAAAATTGAGTGGGATGAAGAAGATAAGGCTACCAGTCATAAGGGCGGTAGAAGCTCGGGTACAGTTCTGGATATAGATCAACTGCTGCAGCTGGGTCTAGCAGTGGTTCTGGCTCAAGTTCTAGTGGCAAAGGGGGGCAGACCTCAGAAGTGAAGCCATTAGAAGTTGCTACAGTGACCTAGCAACAAGGCAATCAGGGTAGGAATCTAGAAGGTCAGGGCATATCACCTTGGACTCTTCCATTGGTGAAGATATTTGCCAAATGCAGAAACGGTGGGTTGCTACAATCGCTGAGACTATTTGAAAAGCCTTCTGAAGCAAATAAAGACAATTTCTACATATATCATGTTGTTGCTGGCCATCGAACTAATAATTATTACAAGCTGAGAGATGCCATTCAGAAGTTGATAGATGAAGGGAAGCTGCAAGATCCAGCCAAGCCCATCATGAAGACCAACTCGCTACCAACATTTGAGAAGCGGGTCAACATGGTACATTCAGGATTGCCAGCTAATTTTATCTTTGCCCAAGTCCTTCAAGCAAACCCCATGATTCAGGCTGTGGCAGTAGGGGAAGCCGAAGTAGAACCAGAATGTGAGAAGAATGAGGAACGGAAGGAGATCAAGCCAATAAGCTTGAATGATCTTGATTCAGAAGATGAGTATGAAGAGTTTGGCGAAGAGGAGACAGTTAAACTCCCAGCCATTGAGAAGCTGAAGGTTCAAGAGGTACAGCATATGACCCGAAGTGGCAGAGTGTATCAGCCGGCAGACCAAGTAAAGGACAAAGCCCCGATGATTGGATCGGGGTAGTACATCAGCACTGGAGGGGGTTGAGAAAGAGGACCTAGTCATTTCCCAATTAAAGAAGACTCCTACACAAGCCAGCCTATGGCATTTGCTTCTGACTTCTAAGGAGCATAAGGCTACCTTAGTGAAGAAACTGTCAAAGATTGAAGTCTCCCCTATAGCTTCGCCAGAGGCTATGTGCTGTTTGTTGGATAAAGTTCATTCTGGGGCCCCTGATATCATTTACTCAGAGAAAGACCTGCCTGATGAAGGAAAGGCTCACAACAAAGCTCTTTACATTAGAGCCTATGTGGTAGATAAGGTGATGCCATGTTTTATGATGGACGACGGCTCGGCACTGAATATATGTCCACTGAAAATGCTAATATTTCTGGGTCTGAATGAAGATGTGCTGAAGAAGTCCTCAACAGTAATCCGGGCATACGACGACTCCAAGAGAACAGTGATAGGGACCTTTGATACTGAAGTAGAGGTTGGGCCCATCAAATCTGTGGTTGTTTTTACAGTGATAGATATTCTGATCACCTTCTCTCTACTGCTAGAAGGCCATGGTTCCAGCCTCTAGGACATGTCCCTTCCACATTGCATCAGAAAATCAAGTTCTCGATAAAAGGCGAGATAGTGACTATTGAAGCAGATGCCCAATCCATGATTGCTATAGTGAATGAAGGAGTGGTCCCTTTTGGCGGTTTCCAAGTCGTTGTGATCAGGGAAGAAGAAACCATGGACGCTCCCATGGTCCTTTATGAAAATTATATGCCGGAGTGGCTATCCCGGTACTTGTACAAACAGAATTTCGTCTCCGGCATGGGACTTGGGATCAACTTGCAAGGGGTATCAGAGTTTAAGATCGACTCGGGGAAGTCGAAACAGTTCAGCCTTGGCTATACAGAGGAGACAGCTGAGCAGAAGAACCTGAAGAGGGGTAAGAATGGCAAGGTTATGATGAAGCCATTCTTGAAAGCGAGAGAAGGGCTATATAAGGGCCAGGCTGAACTAATAAACGTTGGAAATGTTGAATACCCTAGCTTTGAAATTTTTACTGATGTTATTGATTTCGAGAAAAGCCAGAAGGAACCAGTCGCCCCAATGGTGATAGAAAAGGCAGCTGTTGAATCTGATGTTCTGCAAGGCGAGCCGTCCAAAGAGATAGTGGAAGCAGTAGAGGTGGCTGAGGAGAAACATGAAGAAAAAGCCTGTAATGAAGCTGCAGAGGTAATCTCAAGTGGATTGACTGCTACCTTAAGCTAGGCATTTGGGAAGTCCAAAGAAAGGTTTGGCGAAGAGCTGATGGCCAAGGTGAACCTGGACTCTGTGGTTGCCGAGATAGCCAAGATTATGGAAAAAGCTAAGGTGCAGGTGACTGAGAAAGAAACCGAAGAAGCTGCGGTCCCGGATAGTGCTCTGAAGATGAAGATGGAAGCTGAAGAAGAATAAAGCCCTCTGCCTGTGGAGGATGAAAATGATTTTGTTGTATCTATTTCTTCCATTTTCAGTGTAAATGATGTACTGTATGACAAGTTTAATGCAATGAAATCTCAGTTTGCTTACTTATGTGATGTTTATCCTTATAAATCTGTGTATGCATTTAAATCACCATCAAGCATATTTAGCATACATGACACTGCATTGCATGACATCAACATAAGTGCAGATGAAAATCCTAAAATGGTATTCATTTCACGCGAGCTAAAATCCGAGGAAGAGAAAGAATTAATAAGAATACTTCAAAAACATGTTAAAGCTTTCGTTTGGTCATATGAAGACATGCCGGGTGTAGACACAGAGATAGCAGTGCACAAGATCTTGATGGACTCTAAGTTCAGGCCAATAAAGCAGAAGCTGAGAAGACTGAGGCCAGAGTGGGCTACATTAGTGAAAGAGGAAGTGGCAAAGCAGATAGACGCCAAGTTTCTTGAAGTTGTAGAATACACAGAATGGCTAGCTAATATTGTTCCAGTACCCAAGAAGGATGGAAGGGTCAGAGTATGTGTTGACTACCTGGATTTGAATAAGGCATACCTAAAGGATAGTTTCCCACTGCCTCACATTGATGTCCTGGTTGATAGTGCAATGAAAGCAGCAATGTATTCCTTCACGGATGGCTTTTCAGGGTACAACCAGATCCTGATGGATGTGATTGACAAGGTGAAGACATCATTCATCACAAAGTGGGGTACCTTCTGCTACAGAGTGATGCCCTTCGGATTGAAGAATGCTGGAGCCACTTATTAAAGGGCTGTCACAACTCTGTTGCACGATATGATCCATAAAGAAGTCGAAGTGTATGTTGATGATATGCTTGTTAAATCAGCAACCGGGAGGAACATCCTGTTATCCTGGATAGATTTCTTACACGTATTGGAGAGTACAACTTGCAACTTAACCCCAAGAAGTGCGTATTTGGGGTCACATGAGGGAAACTATTGGGCCATGTAGTCGGCCAAAGGGGAATAGAAATGGACCCAGACAAAATCAAAGCCATCCAAGATATGCCAGCCCCAAAAACGGAAAAAGAAGTCCGATCATTCCTGGGTTCCTTGCAATATGTTAGTCGCTTCATTACACGGTTGACTTCCACTTATGAGCCAATTTTCAAGCTACTGAAGAAAGATCAGCCGATTGTGTGGGATGACAGGTGTCAGTTGGCATTTCGAGAAAATCAAAGCTTATCTGGTAAATCCACTAGTGCTAAGTCCACCAATTCCAAGAAAGCCCCTGATCCTGTATTTAGCTGTTGAAGATTCCTCTATGGGGGCAATGCTGGCACAGGAGCAAGACGGCAGGAAGGAATACCCTATCTATTACCTTAGCAAGAAATTGCTGGAGTATGAAACAAGTACACACTTGTGGAAAAGACATGTGTGGCAATGATCTGGCTGACCAAGAAGCTGCGCCATTACTTCCAGTCGTACAAGATACAAGCCGTGGCTAAGGTGGATCCAATGAAGTATCTATATGAAGCACCAATGCTAGTCAAAAAGTTATCTAGGTGGCTGTTACTCTTATCTGAATTTGACATTGAGTATATCACCAAGAAGACCATCAAAGGGCGAGCCGTAGCGGAGTTTCTAGCAAATCAACCTCTGGAATCAGATTACACTGAAAATTTGGAGTTCCCAGATGAACAGTTAGCCATGGTTGAAGTAAAAAGATGGGTTATGTGCTTCAATGGTGCAGTGAACAGAAAGGTTGCTGGAATCAGGGTGCTGATAGCAACGCCGGACGATGAAATCATTCCTTTATCAAAGAGGTTGAATTTTCCCATAACCAA
Organism: Euphorbia tirucalli; assembly: GCA_039660915.1. NCBI lineage: Eukaryota > Viridiplantae > Streptophyta > Magnoliopsida > Malpighiales > Euphorbiaceae > Euphorbia > Euphorbia tirucalli. The sequence goes on from CM077636.1 coordinate 48,678,605, forward strand.
TAATGGGGTAGAATATGAAGCATGCATATTTGGGATGGAAGCTCTATTGGCATTAGGGGAAAATGATGTCTTGATTGTTGGAGATTCACTTCTAGTGACCAAGCAAGCTTAGGGCAAATGGGAGCTGAAAGAAGAAGCCTTACGGCCTTACTTGGAGCTGCTACAGTACAGAAAAGAGTTATTTGGCTAGTGTGAATTCAGACATGTCCCCCAGGATGAAAACAAGATGGCTGATGCACTAGTGACTCTGTCTTCTATGTGTGAAAACCCAGAAGAAACTCAAGCCCAGCCACTGGTCATAGCAATTTCCAAACACCCTTGTTTCGAAGTACAAGAAGTGATGGAGTTGACAGCTGAAGAAAAGCCATGGTTCTTTGACATCTACCGGTATGTTAAAGAAGAGAAGTATCTAGAGGAAGCCAGTGCTGCTGATAAACTGTCATTAAGAAAACTGGCTAGTTAGTTTAGAATCTTCGAAGGCCAGTTGTATAAAAGAACAGCACACGGAGTTCTTTTAAGGTGCCTGACAGAACAAGAAGCAGAAGAAGTGATGCAGAAGGTACACGCAGGGTCCTGCGGGTCGCATATGAATGGACTAGCTATGGCTAGGAAAATAATGAGGCAAGGATACTTCTAGATGACCATGCAGGCAGATTACATAAGAAAAGTGAAGAGATGTCATGAATGTCAGATATATGCAGACATCAATAATCTTTCACCACTTGAACTATAGAATTTGGCGTCTCTTTGGCCATTCTCAGCATAGGGGATAGACATGATTGGTGAAATTCATCCAGCTACATCTAATGGACATAGATTCATAATCATGGCAGTTGATTACTTCTCAAAATGGGTGGAGGCAGAATCCTTCACTAATGTAGTAGCCAAGCAGATGGTCAAGTTCATAGAGAAGAACATCTTTACCAGATATGGGATTCCCCATCACATAGTGACAGACAATGGAGTGCAATTCCAAGGGACAACAGCTGAGCTACATACGGAACATGGCATTGAGCATCATAAATCTTCTCCATACAGACCGCAAGCTAATGGTGCGGTTGAAGTAGCTAATAAGGCGATAAAGAAGATCTTGTCAAAGATGGTAACCACCTACAAAGATTAGGCTAATAAGCTACCATATGCTCTTTGGGGTTACAGAACCAGTGTCCGAACACCAGCAGGAGAAACTCCTTATGCCTTGGTATATGGTATGGAAGCAGTGTTGCCAATAGAAATAGAGCTCAGGTCACTCAGAGTTGCCCTGGAAGCTCAGTTACCAGAGACTGAAGGGGTTCAAGCTGGATACGAATAGTTAGCGACACTAGATGAAAAGCGACTAAAAGCACTGGATCATTTACAGATGTACCAGTGTAGAATGGCCAGAGCTTATAACCGAAATGTGAAGTACTCCAAATGGCAGTTGAAAGTAGGGGACTTAGTTCTAAAACAGTTAAGGCTCTCAAATGTTGATGTCAAAGGCAAGTTCAGACCCAACTAGGAAGGGCCTTATGTGGTGAAAAAGGTGCTATCAAAAGGTGGTGTCAGCATCATGGACATGGATGGAAATGAATTCACCAACCCTATCAACCAAGACCGGCTGAAGCTTTATCATATGTAAAAAAAAAATCTGCCAGGCTGAAAACTCGAAAAGAGCGATCTAGGCAAAAATTAAGACACGAGAGAAAATGATCAGGTGGAAAATCTGAAAATGATGACTGGTGACGAATTCTGGCTCGGTGTGGAATATGTATCATTTGGGAACCAATCATTTCAAATGTACTCATTTTGATTTCATCAATAAAATGAAATGTTTGTCTAAATATATTTGCATGGTTATGACAAATGCATAAACAAAGTTATCTTGCCTAAACATACATTTAAAGAAAGCACTTTGCATTCAACTAGTTAAATTCATCTCGTTATTTAAATGAAAATGCACTAAATACATGCAATTTGAAATCTTTTATTGTCCTCCAAAGTCCAATTTAGCTTCCTAAAAGAGCAACAGGGATTATCCAAGAACTTAACTGTCGAGAAGATCAACCTTATATAAAACCATCTCTCCTACTGTCAATGGCTTTTAACAAGAAATGGGAACACACTGTCACTCCAAGTAGCACATCAGCACCAGAAATATGGTGGGACAAGCGGTCACGGTGCCATTTTAATCGATTCTTCTTAAAAAAAAAAGAAAATAGAAAATAGAGCTCGCTGAGGTGAAAACCAAAAAGGTGCCTCAGGCAAAAGTTAGAGCAGCTCGCTGGGCTGAAAACCCACATTGGGAAACCCAAGAAAAATTTAAAGCACCTACAGGTTCATAAACTCCCTAGGGGCAGGAAGTTAGAATTTCCCAGCAATTCCCCGCAGGAGTCCTTACATTATTCTCCATCAGAATTCTCCACACTACTCCCCAGCGGAATCTCTATAAAGAATATTATAATCATTTCCCCAGCAGTGTCATACATCCCCAATGGTTATCTCACTACTCCAACAATCATTATACAATGCTCTCAAAGAAAACAGAGTCAGCCAGGGGCACAACATGCCTCTCCCCAGCAGAAAGAGAGAACATCAAATAGCAAAAAGTGCATACATGTACATATACATCATTATGCATACATACATGGCATACATAAACCACTCATCCCCGGTTAGTCTTCATTCTTGATCGAAGGGGCAAAAATTTTTGTTCAAAATCTCTCGATCAAGGAATGAAGACTTGCCATTTCAAATGCAGGAACTCATCATCCACAGCTTCATATCCCCAGCAAACTTCGCCTTGGGTAATGTAAACCCAGTATCGGTCCAGATCGGTTTCAATCTCAAGTTCTCTAGCAGATCCACCTCGGGTAATATAAACTCGGTATCGACCCAGATCGACTCCATCTTCAAATCCCCAGCAAACTTTGCCTCGGGTAACATAGACCCGGTATCGGCTTATTTCACCTTCCTTTGCCTTGGGTAACCTAGACCCGGTATCGACCAATCCACAATCCATCTTCCTTTGCTTTGGGTAACCTAGACCCGGTATCAGCCAAACCGCAATCCACCTTCCTTGGCCTCGGGTAACCTAGACCCGGTATCGGCTAATCCGCAATCCATTTTCCTTTGCCTCAGGTAACCTAGACCCGGTATCAGCCAATCCATAATCCATCCTTCACCTTCCTTCGCCTTAGGTAACCTAGACCCGGTATCAGCCAACCCATAATCCATCCTTCACCTTCCTTCACCTCGGGTCACCTAGACTTGGTATCGGCCAAACCGTAATCCACCTTCCTTCGCCTCGGGTAACCTAGACCCGGTATCAGCTTATTTTAGCAGTGGGTTCTTTCTTGTGTTTACGGCACTTTGATTCGCGCTTTCAAATTCATCATCTCATCTGGGTGTCGAATTTGATCATGCGAGGGGCAGCTGTAAGAGCCGAAATTTTACTCCCTCAAAAAAAATTGCAGGGGTCACATGACTGTAACATACAGTCGTGCGACTGTCGTTACAGTCGTACGACAATACGATCGGAGCAGGTGCAGAACACCATACCCATGATATAAGAAAAGAGAAGGGAAAAGATGGGGCAATTAATGCCCGGTTTTTAGTGAAGAAAGAGCAAAAAATAAGAGAGGAGAGAAGAGAGAAGCAAGGGGACTTCACATTTTGATTTCTGGTGAAAAAGAGAGAGAATTTAGAGAGAGAAAAGAGAGAAAAAGGGAAGGAAAAGTTCATCACAAACAAAAGCTCTCTTCCTCTTCTTTTTCTTTTAATTCTCGAATATTAGGATTAAAATCTATTAGAAATCAATAGGTTAACAATCTAACTCCCTAAACAAATTAAAATTCGGACTAGAAACTCGAAAAATCCCAGGCATTTTGGAGAATTTGGACATGACTTCACAACCTTGACTCAAGAGGAAAAAGTGCAAATTTGAGTGGATTGGTGCGATGCCAAGGGTCAATCCTATGGTGGATAAGCACTAAAAAGGTGAACACTCTTCATTCCCTCTATTTCTCATGCTTTCTGGGTGAATTGGTGTGTTTTTGTGCATTTTTATTTATTTCCTGCGTTTTCTGTTTCTAGAAATCAATAACAGTTGTACGACTATTCTTGAGTTGATGAACAGTCGTACGAGTGTTCTTGGTTTCCAGATTATTTTCTTTCAGTTTTATTTTGAATAATTTTGGCGAAATTCTGAAGTTGGATTGATTTACAGTCGCACGACTGTAATTACAGTAGTAAGACTGTAGTTATCATCGCACGACTGTAATGCTCGTCTAACGGCAGAACTTCTAGAACAATCCATAAAAATTTCTAAAAATCCCTGAACATTCAGAAAATCAGAAAATCACCAAAAATGAATTTTGTTGTGTGCATTCACTATCTTAGATTTAATTTTCAATGCATTTGCATTTAGAACAATGCCACGACGGAGACACAATTCTCCCGAAAACCGACCCACCTCACATGCTAAAATTAATTAAACCATAAAATAAATTGTTTTCAAAAATGATTTTCTCACAAAACAAAAATACAGGGACGTTTCAAAATTTTTTCCAGGTCTAATCGGGCCAGCTAGCCGAGCCGACCCAGTTATCCCCCAAATGCATGCCCCTGAATCCTAATTTCCCAATTCTGTCATGTTTGAGTCCTATTTGTGGTGTGCCATAAACTGTGCTAACCCCTTTTGTTTTGTAGCTCTTTATTTTTTATTTTATATGTATTTGATAGAATTTACTCGTGTATTTTAGGCGATTGTAAAAGTGAGGATGAGAGTTTTTCCTTTTTTTTTATTCGATTGGGTTGTAAGCCACTTAAATATTTGTTGTTTTACTTTTATTCTTATTTTCTGTGTATGTGCACTATATGAATTATTTCAATAAAATTGACTTTAGAATTATGAAATACCGTCTATGAACATTGGCCATTTTTATTTTAATTAGACACGAAATAAGGGATTTGTTCGGACCTAGATCTCTGGATAGTGTAGCGGCCGTTTGTCCGGTTCAGCTATGTTATAAATTTCCCGGTTGAGCTAAGCCGGGTGTCGACTCCTACAATATTCATCACGACTTAGGTCTCGGTTCTTTTAAGAAATAATTCTATGTTTTCCAAAACATGATTTTTCCAGTAATAAAAACCCTACGCGAGGGAGGGGTTTGCTCGAAATCGAGGCACCCCTTCCGAAAGGGAGTTCGCGTTCCGTCGAAAACGTCGTCCGCTCACAATTGGTTTATTACCCACTTGGATGTTTCAAATGGATTATTACATGGTGATTTGGATGAACCTATTTTTATGACTTAACCTATTGGCTTTGTTGATAAGATCTATCCCCAATATATATGTCAGCTTTGAAAGTCTTTATATGGCTTGAAACAGTCCCCTAGAATATGGGATAGGCATCTTACACAAGCTCTGGTAGCCTTTGGATTTCAATGTTCACATGCTGATGTCTCTCTTTATTTCTTGCATAAGGGCTCTATTATGTTGTTCTGTTTAATTTATGTGGATGATTTGTTGGTTTTGGGCAATGATTCAGTCCATGCTGCTACTCTGATTCGACACTTACAATCTCAATTTGTTATTAAAAAACTGGGTCCTGCCAAATACTTTCTTGGTGTTCAAATTATTCGTCAGAAGAATTGTATGTATTTGATGCAGCAGAAGTATATATCTGAGTTACTTGCTCGGTCTAACATGCTTGAATCCAAGATTGTTGCTACTTTGGCTAGTTTAAATGGCAAATTATCTATGAAGGGTGGTTTTTTATTCAATGATGCTTCTTATTACTGGAGTTTAGTTGGGGGGTTGCAATATCTTACTATTACCTGCCCTGATATTGCGTTTATTGTTCATAAGGTGGCTTAGTTTGTGCAAAATCCCACTACTCTATATCGGCAGGCCTTGAAATGCATCTAGAGATACTTAAAAGATACGGCCTCCTTTGGCTTGAGATTTCAGCCTTAACGTTTTGTTGCTTTGCATGCGTTTTCTGATTCAGATTAGAGGAGCGATGTTGATGATAGACGATCAACCTCGGGGTTTGGTGTTTTCATGGCACTAATTTAATTTCTTAGGCATCCCATAAGCAACGGACTGTATCCCATTCTTCGACTAAAGTAGAGTACCGAGCACTTACAACTACTATGTCAAAACTGTCTTGGCTTAGGATGCTTTTACTTGAGATTGGTTTTCCTTTAATTGAGGCTCCTACTTTGTGGTGTGATAATCTATGTGCTATGTACCTTACTGCTAATCCAATTTTTCATACTCGAACCAAGCACTTAGAATTGGATTTCCATTTTGTACAGGAACGAGTTGCTTTTAAGCATTTGCATGTTACATATATTTCTACTGATGACTAGGCTGCTGATATCCTTATGAAACCCTTGCCCAAAACACGATTTTAGTTATTACAAGATAAGTTGGTTGTGGTCTCCACCCCAGCTAACTTGAGGGGGAGTGATAGAGTCATCTATGTATTGGTGTATTTATTGGTACATATTTGGGAAGTATAGGACTAATGCTATAATTATCCTTTGTAATCCACGTATACTGTATATAACAAAGAATCAACTCTCATTTACAATTGATTGAGAGATTTGCAAACCCTAATTATCATTATACTTTCGACTACTAAAACAATGAAAAATATGACTTTCAAGAGAAGAAAAGGCAAATTGTTAACAAATTAGTCTTGTTATGTTCTTCTTCTTCTCCTTCTTCTTGTTTTTTGCTACTTGTAATTCATTCCAAAATAAAGAGTAACAATGCGATTGTACAGAGGAATAAATTGATATATTATATTAATGTTAATTATCATAATTGTAAAAACTAAATATTCATTTACTTTTATATTTTTTTATGGCACATAATTCATAAGGTTTTTATAAAGTTTACATATATAAATGGGACAAGACAGGGATAAGATGGGTATCCCCTAATTCACCGGAACGGGGATGGAGGAACCACTCCCCAACCCTATCTCCACCCCGTTTACATCCCTAATTAAGTCACACAATGAGTACGTTTGAATTATTAATTAGCTAGTTGTGAAAATTGTTGGAGATCTCACATCGGATATAAATAAGAATAAAAAGTAGTATATAAATGGAGTAGATTGGGCATTAACACAAGCCAATTAGTTTTGTGTTATATAGGTCCAACTCCACATATTTGCTCACTCATTTAGTCAGGCCTAGCACTCTCAAGACCCACAGAGTTTTTTTAAAAATAATTTACATTAATAACAAGGGTGTGTATATAATACAAGAAAGATATATTAATTAGAATACCAGTAATTTCTTTTAGTACAAGTACAACATTAAAATGTAGTTCTAATAGGATTTTTATTTCCCTTTATGTATCTTATCCTTATTACTCTCCCTCAAGGAAAGAATGTGATGAATTTGTTACTTGCCTATTAGAAGTAGAAACCATGTTTTCTGCAAATGTTTCGTAAGAATTTGTCATGGAGAATAATAATAGCTATAATTTGGCCTCACTTATGAACTTAAACTTTTGGGTTAAATGGTTCCATGACACGGTATTAGAGCCGCTTAGACCTAAAGGTCAAAGGTTCAAATCATGTCAGCTCTATTTGTTGATTAAAGTTCAACAAAAGGCATGGTGCACCTGTGTTGTTCCAAGGGGCTTGGGCAATTTCTTTCAATAACATCATCAACCAACATACTTTCATGGGTGAAAAAGGTCATTACCTACTATTTGGACATAGTAAAGGACCGAGAAATAATGCATTGTTTTAGTGATGCATGAGAAATTATATTAGAAGATACACTGTTTTTATCATCTAGACAACCTCCTCAATCAATTTCTAAATAACAATGTAATAAGAATAAATTGAATTTCAAAGTCCAAAGTACATCTATGATAACCAATGGATATGTTTCAAGGAGTTCAAGAACCTAATTCCTTTCCAAAAGTATAAGCTAACAAAATTGACATAGTGGAAGAATTGAGTTTTGCTAGCAACCTGTTGATTCAGTTGAATACCATAATGCTAGGGTTCTATAAGCTTGTTATTTTACAAATACCAAGAACATAGGAAGAAACTGAGAATAAGTTCTCTTCGATTTGTTATATAATCTCAAAATATGGCAAAAGTTTCCAAAGACGTTTAAACCTTTATTTATAGCTAGGGTAACAAATGAAAAAAGTAAAAGACAAAAATTAGCCTAACTGATGGTAAATTGTAATTAAATTGATCTTCAAATAGGGGTGACCAAAACCAAACTGCAATCCAAAAACCAAACCAAACCAAAGTTACTTTGGTTTGGTTTTGGTTTTTATAAGTATGCTAATTTAGTTTTCGGTTCGGTTTTTAGTTTTTATTCAGAAAAAAGAAATAAAACCGAACCGTACCAAATTCGAGAAAAAATATTTAAAAAGTTATATATATATATATATATATATATATAAAATCCATTTTATTTAATATATTATAATTTTATATTATTATATGATTTATATTTATGAAAATTTAGTAATACATATATAATATAAACCCTTTTTTAGTAATAATTTACATATTAATAATAATAATATAATGATGATGATGATGATGATGATGATGATGATGATGATGATGATGATGATAACAAATTAAAATTGAAATTTTTTTCTCATTTAGTTTTTAACCGAACCCAAACCGAATGTACATTTGTTTGGTTTTGGTTTTAATAATTCTTACTGTTTGGTTTTCATTATGGTTTTTGAATCGAACCGTATTTTGCTTACCCCTTTTCCAAAAGAGTAAAAAATGCAGAAAATAAAAAAATGAGCAAAATACTCTCTTCAGTAAGACACGCTGTGAGCACGGATTTTTGTCTGACCTTTATGATGAAGCTTTTTGATTATCCTTTATCTGGAGTTGTCTAGAGCATCGGCCCAAGAATCAAAGAATGGATTCTAACTCTTGCCAAAACGAACCGAAAACCACCGGAATCAAAAAAGGAGGTTTTTATTTTGAATGATGGTCATACGACCTAAGTCAAAGGGAGGCACGGCTCGACTAAATTGGGTTAAGCTATGGAAGAGAGCTACTTAAAGTGGATATAGCTGCATTTCAAGAAAAGCCGAACGGCTCAACAATAAGGCCGTATGGGTTGTATGGCCCATCTTTGAAGTTAGAAACTACAGGGCAAGTTAACCCACTTGAGGCAGAATAAAGACTTAATATCTCAACAGCAAAAACGAGGAAGTAAAACGATTATTGGTAGGGGGAATTCATTACAAAAAAAAATTAACGAATAGAAAAACCAATTTCTCTCTACACCACTCAACAACACCCACGACCTAACTCTCCACCTCCACTATTGTTGGATGTGCCCTAGTCCCGAGGCATTGGACCTTGTATTTGTATTATACATTTATTGGATTTATGTATTATACACATTTTGTGTCATTAATAAAGGCATTAATTCATTTATTATATATATTTTATGCAATATCTTAAATGAAGTATCCAATGGACATATCCATATCCATGATGACAAGTGTCATACACTTGGCAGTAAGACCATGGATAGGGAAAACGATATGACCATAAAGAGATCCGTAGTCTGTTCTAGTCATGGGAATGAATGGAACTAGAGACTATCAGTAACCTGGTTGTATGGCAGTGTCTTACCGGTCATTGGACATGGGATGTCAACCAAGTTAATGGGTACATGCAAAAGGGGCATGGTACTGGATAGATCCACTAAACGAGAAATCCACATGGTATAGTATCACAAGTGATTCTCGTGTAGTACTTGTATAGATCCTTTGACCTGACCATATGATGGTGTTGCATGTGAGGTCGCATACTTAGGGGTATGCCTAAAGGGCCTGTAATAGGGTGCCAAGTATGGGTACTTTTGGGTATGTCACTTAGCATGGCAATGCTATGGATATGCAAAAGGGATTTGTCACTCAGTAGTCCACTGAGAAGATATCATTGGCCTCTTGATGAATGTGACTGATAAGAGTGTGGCCACACCCAAACAAGTTAGAACTTTTTTGTGAGCATCAGTACATTCGGGATCAAGTAAATGTCCGGACACAAAAGAGGGTAATCAATACGTGCCTCTGTGTTGGACACCGATATCAATGACATGGGATATACAAGTTCAAACTACAGGTTTATGATTACAGTTGGACTGCCATCTCCATCTTAATTGGGGGTTGCAGTGGCTTGCTAGAGCCCGCCTGCAGTCTGTGGGCCATAGACCCACTGCCAACATAAAGATAGGCCCACGAGATCGTACACATTGAGCGACTGAACACGAACTTAATGAATCACCGGTATACTTGGAGTATACGCACTGGAAAGAGAGGATTTTATTAATTATATTATAAAGATCAATTAGATTTATCATAATAATAAAATTAATATTAGTGTTGGCATTCTCATAATTAATTCAATGAATTAATTCATGAGATTATTTCCTAGGTGGAAATATTTCATATGTATAGGTTTACATATGAATTCATTTTGTGAAGATCTAATTTTAATTTCATGGATTAAATTAATTGATCAAATTAATTTTGATTAAATGTAAATAATATGTTACATGGTGTAATATATTATATACATGTTAAAATTAAAATTGGGTTTGAAATTAATTTAGACGAAGTGAATTAGAATGGATTTTTCGGCCAAGGTGTGTAAGGGAAGCCATAGCCGAAATCCCCTTCTCCCTCTCTCAAAAGTTTTTGATTTCCGACGCTAGCACAGGCCCTGTTCCAAAGGCGCTCGTGTACGTGAACGATGAGGGAATCTACTTTGATTTCTGTAGCCATCTCTAGAAGAGATACTCCTGGTAAGAGTTTAATCTCTTCTATTTAATTTTAAGTTTTTGCAATTTTCATCTCAATTGCTCCTGGGCACGGATTTGAGGAAATCACCGCGTTCTTCTACATTCAATCGGGTGATTTTCGGTGAAAAATCCCAACAACTATCTTCATCATCTTCAACTTCTCTTTCAATTTCCAAAAGCAAACCACTCCAAAAAAAAAACGAAAAAACAAAACAAAAAACTTAAGCCAAAACTTTATCAATCATATAAACCCTGTTTCGACATGTAAGAGCACAACAGTTCAAGGTTATATACGACTGCAATATCGACTTCTGGAAAGTCTCGATTTGTTCTCACGAGTTAGAATCGATTTAAAGCTTCGAGGAACAGATTCAAATGATTCTATCAAAATCTGAATCAACTATGTCAAACTAGATTGGAATGGTCTTCGAAATATTAAATGCATTACTATTACAAAAGCTCTGCATTGGGATTAATGTTAATCCTTTTTAATAAAGCGATGTGCATCTCTCCTATATTCTTGAGTTCAAGATATTCCATCCACATAATTAGGACTCCTTTAAACAGCAAATCCAAGAAAGCTTACCACTTAGGAGCCTATCATTGATAAATTCATAACTAAGCTCTTTAGATGAAAAGGTAAATTACTCTTTTTCGGGGGAAGGCCCAGAATTATTAAAGATTGCCTTTCAAATCTCCTTTTGTATTAGTTGTCTTTATCTAAAATTCCAGATGGAGTTTTATCCTCTTTGAATGCTATCATGCAAAAAAAAAAAAATTCAGATTGGTTGTGAAGAAAGAAGGAAAATACATTGGGTTAAATGGGAGGTGATTGAAAAGGCAAAAGAAACCCGGTGGACTTGGCATATTCTCTGGAGGCAATGAAAATGAAAGTCTTCTCTTTAAATGGTTGTGGCATCTTCAGTTGATAACTCGTTATCGCAGTTGACAATTAGGGGAAAATACTATTTTGATGGGACTTCAAATCTCAGTTCAACCTCACACTCTTCTTCATCCTCTAATATTTGGAAGGACGTTGAAAATCTAAGTTTAGTCCACCTTTATCTTATGGCATCAGATTTGCAATGGTTAAGCGAGATCTCTGCTTGTTTTGGTATGATGTCTAGATTGGAAATACTTCCTTAAAATCTAGATTTCATTGTCTCTTTCTGATTTTGGCAAATCAAGGTTTTAAGATTATAGAATGAGGAAAATGGGATGAAGGTAAATAGGAGTGGACCTTAACTTAGAGTACAATATTGCATTATTGGGAGGTATCTAATGCAATTGAAAAAAAGGCTTTGATGTATTTGGAGAAACGGCAAACCCGTAAATAGTTTCAAGTTTGAGTTGTCGATTTTTCGCGATTTCGGACCCTAATTTTATTGGAAATGGGCCAACAATAAAAAAAATCCCTACTTTGTTGTGTGGTCCATCGCTTTTTGGCCAAAAAAGGTCGTTTAGGGCCTCAAAATTGTGATTTACTATTTTTCGAGGCCTTTTTGTAATTTTTCTATTTTGTTTTCCTTTTTCGTTTTGGATTCTAATTAGGTTTTTTCTATTTAAGTGATGTTATGACTGTGAGGAGGCAGTTTATCTTTTATCAATAATATTTACGGATTTAATCCAATTCCCTGCTTTTGTGAATTTTGCAAAAATTCAAATAGTAGAAGGTTAATTTCCGGTATCATGTGCGATCAACGGACTTTCGTGTTTTGTTCGAAATTTCTGCTGCATCAGTATCCATCCTTAATGAGTTGTTATACCTCATTGCCACCTTTTCTATATCTACTTCAATAGGTGGTAGCTTGATTTGGGTTCATGATCCAATAAGGCTTCATTTAGTAAAATCATCAAGTGCTACCATTTAGTCTCTTCAACAATCTAACCAAAATTTAGATTTTATTGTACCTTATATTTAGACTGGGTTATCCCCTCCAAAATTCAAAATCTTTGTTGGATGTCACTTTAGGATAGGGTAAGCACTAAAATTAACTTGCTACGGCAAGGTGTGTTGAATTTTAGTTGTGTCTCTTCTCCACTATGTCTTCAAGGATCTGAAAATATTAATCATTTAATGATTCATTTCCCTATTAGCAATTTTATTAGGAGAAGCATTGCAAATTGGTGGGGTTTATGTGTTGTTCTTCCTAATCTTTCTATGGCATGTTTTGTAAATGAAGTAATCTAATTTTTAGTAGAATTTAGTGCAAAGTGTAGAACTTGATCTTCATGTTAGTTGTTTGGTCTATACAGTAGGAACGAAATGCAAAAATTTTCAATCAAAAAGCGGTGGACAAATTTGAAATTTTAAATCTCTCCTTAGTTAGAGCTTAGTTTTGAATTAAGGCTACAAATGCTTTCAATTTTGACATTCGAAGGTATCATATTGGCCTCAAATGCAATAAAAAAAATCTTCTCCGCAAAAAAAAAGGAAAAAATAGAGCTATTGTAGTTTGGACTTCGCTAAGAATTGGGTCTTTCAAATGGAATACAAATGAATCTTCATTGGGAAAGCCAGAACGTGATGGAGTCGAGGGAGTGTCAAGGAATCATAAGGCAAGTTTTGTGTCTCTTCTCTTGTTTTATGGATGTATACAATTCAAATTATGCTGAAGTTCTTATTGTCTTTAAAGCATTACATTTCTCAATCACTTTTCTGCTGGTACTGAATCACGAAGTGGTATTTTAACTTGATTCCTTAAACACTGTAAATTGGTTGAACAATCCGACTAAACCCGTCCTTGGGAATTCACATCTCTATTCAATGAGATTGATAACTATCTCTCAAGAATTTGCAATTTCTCCTTCATTTTCAAACCAAGAGAATGTCACTCATTTGCAAATCATTTAGCCAAAGAGGGAGTTAATAAGGGTGTTGATTCCATAGCTTGGTTAGGTGATGGTGATGTTCTTTTACCATTGCTTCTTTATGAGCTATTTATGTTGTATTTTTTTCATCTACAGATCCCTTGGCTTATATAAGCAATGACAATCTGCAATTTCTCATTATGATCTAGAGAAAAATTCTTTGTTGCTATATGATATATCTTTTTCCATTAAGTGCTTTGGCTTTGATTGAGAATTTTGGTTAAATGTAAATTTTTTAGACTTCATAGGAGACCTTCCTAATGTGAGTGGACAAAGTTTGACGCGATGAAGCCAACCGGAGCCTTTTTAGACGTTTGGTCATATAATTATAATAGGAAACTCATTTTAGGAAAGTATAATGTTTGTAAAAGATTCGAGATTAAGATCTCAAAAACAAGTTATAAGAGTTGCCACCCATATTAGCTCAATCGGGAAATTTAGGTATAGTCGAAATCGAGTGAGAACCACTATATCTTCTAGAGATATAGGTTCGAATGGGTCACTTACTTATTATCCAATTAAAATAACAGCTTCAACAATTGATTATAACATTTTTATAGAACTAGATTGATTTTAATTTTATAGCATAGGACATTTATGAAAGGTACATAGAATAAGAAATAAATTACAATCCATATCAAGTAAGTTATCCTAGGGGGATACACATGAATCAAAAGGGAAATCGAGGTACAACCACCTAAAATACATGAATTCAACTAATACAAAGATAAAATGACAAAAGCAAATCTGAACCTGCATTCAGATGTTAGTAGCACGACAAATATTTATGCACATGAGATAAGAATGAGGGATGGAAAATGGTTTTGAGACATTCTTGTGTTGATTTTTGAGAAAACGGTTTTACTAGTTGACGTTTAACATGTTAAATAAGTTGATTTTCAAAAGATCGGGTCTCTGTCATTGATTTGGTCTAACATCAATTTTGGAAATTAGATCTAAAATTCATTATGCAAAGAAAAGCTCGGAAAACAACTTTTAGTTCATTCTGCCCAGAAATAACATCCGCACAGATATAGGTTAAAGTCATATGGCTGTAATGATAACTGTACGAACATCATTTCTGAGCGGGAAGCAGATGCAAACTTTCAGTGATTTGTTTAAGGACTTTTGGATTTTAATTTCCGTGAGAATAATACCGTGCAGATGGAATTATAACCATATGGTTGTATAGATGGCCGAGTGGATATTATTTTTGTGCAGAAACCAGAAATGAACAAAAAGAGAGCAAGTTGAAAAGTGTATGAAATGATTCCCAAATGATAGAAATGTGCAAAACAAATTATTGGTTTCTCAAAAATATACCCTTGACATGTGAATCCACTGCTTTACAGGTTCAAAAACACTTCAAAGGATCTCCGAATTGTTGAAATTCGATTAAGGCTCCATAACTACAAAAATTAGCAAAAGTTATGGGTTTGTGATTCTTTTTAGTCTCTGAACCTATTATTAATCTTAGTGAAATGTTCACCTATGATTTCTAACAAATTTTAAAGCCTAATATCATAGAATTGAGTAAGAAAATGAAGAAAAAGGCTTTGAGTTCTTCCTTTCTCTTTTCTCTCTAACTCTTCAAAAGTCTAATTCTGGATTCTAGCCTTACAAATGACCATCCTTTTCTCTCTCCTTATCACTTTCTTTTTATACCCTCTTCAAACCAGAGATTTAGATCCAATCTAAATGCAAGTGGGGGTGGATTATTAAATATCCATATGAATATACACTACATCCGTGCGGTTGTGGAAACTATATCCGTGCAATCACTAATCTATATACATATGGCTGTGATTCGTTAACTAGAAACCCTAATTCAATTGATTCAACAATCTAGAACTTCGACTTTGAGTTGACTTTGACTCGTGTGGCTGCAAAAACATGTCAAATAAAACTTTGTTTTCATCATTGAAAGTGGGGATTAAAATCTCATGCTTCTTATTAGAACCTGTCCTAATGACAAATGAAACGAAGGCAGAACTAGTCGTCTGCCACTAAGGTTCATGTCCAGGATACATGCTCAAATTATGCAATCAAAAACATAAAACAAAAGGGATTAAAGCCTCACCGTAGTCGTCCCTGCACTCAAAAGTTTTTCGAGCCGTAAACTGATCCGAATAGTTGGACCACTTCTGATTCTCAGAATCTAATCGTCACCATCCACAATTGACCCACGGATGTCAGAAACCTCCAGTTAAAATTTCATAATGATCTAATGGTGGAATCTCTTGGAAAACACAAACCACTGATTACTGTTCAAGAATTGACGAGAGCTTCAAATGTCCCTCCTCTACGCTCACACACAGGAAGCTGTTTCAGGGAGATCAAGTGCTAGCTCCAAACTGATTTGTGCACACCTCTCTTGCTCTTAGTCTGGCCATTCCAACCCTAAACCCTATGCAAATCATGTTTTTACTTAGAGAGAAAAAAGAGAGAAGAGAGTTATATCTAGGTTAAAACTCTGTTAATTCTTTTCCCACTTCGAAAAGTATTTAATGAATTCATTTAATATTTTTTTCAAGTCTGATTTAAAAGACATTAAATACAATAATAAATCTCATTTAATCTATTTTAATTGATATGGGATTGGTTATTTTACTTAGACCTTAACCATTTAAGCCCAACAAAATAAGCAACCAGATAAGTGCACCAATAACTAATATGTATATTCAATACACATATATGTCCGACATAAATCTATCCAGACTTCAATGCGTGCAATCCTGCTGGTTCATCCATATGTTGGTAGTGGGACAAAAATACTATTTTTCCCATAAATTGCAAGTGCGCTCTAGCAAGCCATGGTAACCCCCAATTAAGATGAAGATGTCAAAGTTCAACCAACATACACCTGTAGTATTCTTATATGATCCCTTGCACTTTAGATATTGGTGTCCTACACAAGGCATGGCTCTATCATCCTTTTATGTGCTAGGACTGTACTTGACATTCAAGTAGACTGAAGAATTCAAATAAATTATTATCCAAATAATCATTCTATTAGGGTACTGTCGTACACTGCTTAGTCTCACTCATCAAGAGGCTAGTGATATCATCTCACAGATGTGAGTGGCAATTCCCTCATATTACCCCTAGTCTTGGCATGATCCCTGGCATACCAATGTACCTATACTTGACACCCAGTTACGTAACCGTTAGGTGCACATCAAAGTATGTGAGTTCACATCTGAGAGTATGGTAATATCAGGTCTAAGGATCCAATATAAGCAATACATGAGAAGCACTTATGACATTGGACCATGTAGTTTCTCACAAGCGAGTTGATCTAGTACACTGTTCACTAACATGTACCTATGTCCTTGATTGACTTTCCAAGTCCTATGGTTATAAGACACCACTCATCTCATAAGGAATATACTAGTCTTTGGTTATAATCATTCACATGATTATAATAGACTAGGGATATCTTCTAAACTATGTTCTCTAAACTAATGGTCTTACTTGTCCAATATACGCTCTTGGTAAACATGAGTGAACATCAATTTATGAATTCTCTATATTTATTAATTGCACAAGTAATTCAATAAATATGATTATGCCTTTTTGTTAATATTTAGGATATATATACAAATATACAATACACCAAGTACAACATCTAGGGACTAGGGCATACACCAACACTTGCACCTGGTACTACTACTTAATTTGTAAGCTCATGTACTTTGCTTTGCTTCTCTTTTTATGGATTCAATAGTTTTTGGGCTTATTCCTTATGTAATTGTGGGTGTGCTACTTGTGCAGGCCTTATTTTGTACTTCATAATTATTCAATAACAATTTAATGGCTTATAAAAAAAGTAACAACCCTACATGACAACTTTTATCAGAATATATGGTCATATTAGTTAGAGGGTCTTTAAGTAATTATGTTGCATATTATGGTTAGAGAAAACCCTAATTCACGAATGTATATATTCTTCAAAGTTGGTATTAGAGTTTGACCAAACACTATATCTACTGAACCTCCAACAACGACAACCACCACTGCCCTTACCTTTCCTTTGCTATTGCCACTGTCGGTCACCATTGCTTCTATAAATTCTCAGCCTTCGTTGATTCCTTCATAAGCCATTTTTCAACAAATTTCATAACCTATCATCACAGATTGTATAATTAATCATCCAGGGATGAAAGTTCATTATAGGAAGCTCGTCACTCAAGCCTTGGATGAATTAGATCGATTTATCGAATCAGATTCTGAAAATTTATTACCTCGAAAAGCGATGGAAAAAATAGCAACACAAGCCTTTAATAAATTGGTTAGGGCTTACTCATCAGGTTCCCGATTGCAAGTTAGGAATTTGCAAACCAACTTAATAATTTAAGTTGGGAGAACGATAATATCTTAATGTATAAGAGTATTTATGATCAGCCTTCATCCCTTTGTCATATGGTTCTTGGAGATGACCTGGTAGATGTAGTTATGCTTGGATTGGCTATTGACTATCGTCCTTTTGTTAGAACAATTGAAGCTCAAATAGAGCCAATGAAACTTTGATGATCTGTATGGTTTGCTCTTTAGTGAGGAAAGACAAAATAAACAAAAAAAAAAAGAAGCAACATAAGCAACTAGTAAGCTGCCATCCCCTATTAGTGCTCAAAAACTAACACCTAGAGGAGGTCGAGGCTAGAGGTATCAACCAAGCTGAGGGGGCCAAAGCTTAGGTAATCAGGGTTACCATGGAGGTATAAATTTTTTAAAATATACAACTGCTAAAAGTGGATAAAAGAACAACTGTAATTTGTTACAATAGTAAAGGAATGGCACATCCTGCCAGAAATTATTCCTTTTCCAAATTGAACTGCAATGCAGATCATGTACCACCATGTTAGTACCTGGCAACCAGTTAAACCAACACCTAGTTATGGTTTCTCAATTCTGGTGCAACGCACCATTTGACTTCAGACGTAGGTAACCTTAACATCCATTCCAGGTATCAAGGTCCTAATGAAGTTACCATCAGTAATGGCTCTAAAATTCCTATATCTCAAATTGGTAATTCATTGTTTCAAATTGGGTCTCATTCTTATTATTTCCATGAAATTTTGCATGCACCAAAATCTTCCAACATTTTATTATTTGTTTATGAGTTTAATAACGCTAATCTTGTCTCCGTTGAATTTTTCTATCATTCTTTTATGATTAAGGATTTGGCAACAAGGAAGATTTGGTTAAAAGGCTTCAATAACAATGGATTGTAATATCTTTGCTTAGTTCTACAATTTAACTTCTTTGTCTATTTGGCATGATTGTTTGGGATAGCTTCATTTCTCATTGTTAAACAATCTCTTCGACCGAATAAAACTTTTATCTCTATTAATAAGCATTTTCTATGTTCTTCTTATTGTGTATCTAAGAGTCATAAATTGTCCTTGGCTTTGTCTGAGTTTGTTACTATAGGTCTTCTTAACTTAATTAGTGTTTATGTCAAAGGACCTACTCTAAGTAAATCTATTAATGGGAATTTGATACGTAATAGATACACACACTAATAGAAGCAAGTGCACTTTGTCGCTCAAGTAATATATATTAAGTAGAGTATCGATCCCACGAGGACATAAACACAGTCGGATTTCTATTAATCTAGGCGAAGAGAATAATATATCTTTGATTTTGTTTTATATCTAAGATTAAAACTACGGAAAGTAATTAATTAAATGAGGGAAAATTGAACAGATAAATTCGATAGGAAGGCTAACTAAGGCAGCTGGCTTCACTTAACACTAATTCTAGTAATATTTTAATTTATGCAACTAATCCGATTAAATTCCAAGATGGTAATTTCCAAAAGCAATTAACACAAGTTAGGGATATCAACTCTAATTCTTAACCCAAACACTTAAACCTCTCAGTTCTAAGCGATCAAGCAAGAAAGCATTAAGTATAAGAAATCCTAGCACTAGCTAGTGAGCCACAAGAGCAATGGTCATGCAAATGTTGTGTTGTATGATTCCTTTAATCTAGTCCTTTGGTCAATTATAAATTAACTATGAACATTGAAATTAATGGTCACGCATTCAAAGCATTAAACATACACAACACAATCATTGGAAAATAATACAAATTAAATTGCATTAAACTATAAAATAATTACATGGAAAAATTGGTAAGATCCACCACAGCCTTAGCTATGGTGGAATTCGTTCATAACTAAATTAATAACACATAAGAAAATCAAGGAAAACGTGGTAAAGAAAAAGTTTAGAGAAACTAATGTCGAGATGGATGACGGAAAGATGTATGAATCGTTGATGCGGAAGGATGAAGTGCTCTTCTAAACCTAGCTCTAAACACGTTCTCCCAATAGCCAAAATAGAAAAAGACTAAAAACTGATTGATCAACTAAAGCTGAAAATTCACCTTTTAAACTCTTCCAAAACTAAAAAGGAAAAAGAGTTATGATAAGAGTATAATACAACTCTTAAAAAAGGAAACTACTAAAACAGACACTCCCACTAGGAATAGGAGTTAATAAAAAAAGCAAAATATCCCAGCAAAAGACTTTAACTTCTCTCCTATGAGTCAAACCCGCAACCCCTCTTTAGCCCATCACAAATGCAGGCCCAAACCACCAATTCAGCCCCAAAACTCCAAAATCAGCACCTCCTAAGGCATGTTCATGCCTTAGGACTGTTCCTGGAATGCTTTAAGCTAGATTCTTTCCTTTTTCATGCACTTTTAGCTCCAGTTTCCTCTTTAAGATCCTATCAAAGAAAATAGCACAAAGGAAAGTAAAATATGCCTTACATGAATAAAAACAACTCAATTAAAGCGCAAAACCAAGGCAAAATATGTATACACTTATCAAAATTACAGTAAATACTCTTGGGTCTATTTTCTTTAGCACTACAATGTTATACTATGGTACAATTTTTAAGTCAACAAGGATGGTAGAGGAAAGTCCTCTAGAAAATATGGCCGACAGGTATTGTCAACCTTCCTCCCCCTCCCTCAGTTTTACCCCTGACAACACCATATTGAAATACAATTCATAAATGGAATTGTTAGAATCTAAAACCTTACGTACTTAATAAACAAAACTCTTATACCATATCAAGAAACCATTCATTAATCTAAAACTTTTATTTGATTGGTAAGATCCAAAAAGTATATATATATATATATATATATCAACATATATATAATTATGTTGATGACATATATCATATACGCAAGATATGCAAATATTGTTTTTCACAAAAATATATCTTGTATTCATAGTTATTTCCATTGATCAACAAGGGATTACATTATTAAAAATTTAATAGAAAAACACATAAACAACAAAATAATTCCAAATGGTAAACAATTTCCTTCTCTAATAGAATGAAAAGAGAGTCTTCCTCCTTTACGTATAAAGAGAGGTGGAAGACTATGTCTTATGTAGAAAAATGTAATCTCCAATCCAGGGGCAAGAAAAATTTTAAGGTGATAGAAGAAGTCAGTTACAACAATAAACAAAATTTCAAGATTGACTTATCAAAAACCGAATTTTCAAGATTGAGCAGGAGGAGGCTTAACAACTGACTTGTCGTTTTCAAATTGATGGGAAGCTTTACATTGTGTGTTGCATTGCTTAGTACATCTGGTGGATGTGGCTCCTCGCAGAGTCATACATTGTCCATAACAATTGTTATAACAAGTTTTGTCTATAGCTGATCCACTAGGTGGTTCAAATATGCTCCAACCACTTACAATTTCAACCGATGCAATAAACATCATAATTAACATTGCTAATCTCACCTTTCTTGCTTCCATTTTCTTTAATTAATTTACTTTCCTTTTTCTTTTTCTTTTCGTAATGTCTTCATCCCACCTTCAAAGATTCCTACCTTTTATAATGAAATTATCAGCTATTTATAGAAAAAAGTGCATTTTTCTATATGAAGAACTTTTCTCTATTTACTTTTTATTTAGTCAAAATTATTTATAAGAAATCTTTATCCTTTATATCCAAATATAGCAGCATATATATTTTTGGCAAAAACATATAAAACTAATTCTTCTTTCATCTACAAGTAATGGAAGTGGTTTATGGAGACATTCAAATTTAAAAAATAGTAATAACTAAATAAATAAACAAAAACAAAATAGAAAATCCTTGGGCCGTAGGCACAAATTATATATGATTTTGTGACCATAAAAACATCACATTTTGCTCTCTATAACTTATATGCGATTCGCATAAAGAAATAATTTATAACCAAATTAGCTCATTCAAACATTGAATATATATATATATATATATATATATATATATATATATATATATATATATATATATATATATATATCAATAACACCAACTTTACATCAAAAACTTTTTTATTGCTTCCAAAAGCTAAGGCAATGATTTTTATATTTTTGGAAGCAAATTTTTTTATTACCACATCTAATATTTCTTGTAGCGAGGTGAAGACAGATTAATGTTTATTTAGTGTCTTTTTTATCGTATAAGAAATATTTCATCAAGATTCATCACAAAGTCTTCCAACAATCCTTCTTGAGATATTTATGAAAAAAATCTTCAATTCTTTGTAATATTTTATTCAACTATCACTTCAAAGGATTTATAAACACAAAATGGTGGTTGTATGTAAGAGTTTGTTATTTTACCTTGTAAATGTAACATTGTAAAAGTTTGATATTTGTGCTTAGAAAAAGTATCATTTTAAAAGTTTTTCACTTAACTTTGAAATTGAAGTTAGAGCTTTGATTCTTATCCTTCAGAAGAATTAATGTGAGGTTATTACTCATGTGAAAAAATTTACTAAAAACACGTTATTTTTGTTCCAGAGAGTGATTTTATTAAAGTAAAGCACGTTATTTTTTTCAGGTTTTACAAAATCCTTATTTTCCATATTCTTTGTAAAATTGAATTTTAGTGGGTACTTTTGTTTCAAACTAAATATCCCTTTTCAGAGAGTATTTTTACCTCGAAAAGAGTTTTATTTTGTTATATATCATATTCATCCCCTCTAAAATGTTATTCTACCCATTTTAGGACCTACAATTGGTATTAAAGCTTAACTCTTCTCCAAAGATTTATCCACTTTAGATTGATTTTTAAATGGATTGTACGTTTGGAACTATCCTAAATGTTTTAGTCCCTCAAGGCCATCACAAAAACCTCTCTCATTTTATGGCACCAGCTATATGTTTTGGAAAGCAATGATAAAAATTTCCATTTAGTTTATGGATATTTAGGCCTGAAGAGTAGTTAATGGTGGACCTAGAATTAGTTCAAAACTGTTGATGGAAAAACTATTCCAAAATCAAATGATGAATATGATAGCATTTGCATAGAATAAAATTTTTTTAAATGCAAAAACTATTTACATTTTGTAATGTGCCCTTGATGCTAATAATATAATCGTGTTTCAGGGTGTGCTACTGTTGAAGAAATTTAGGACAAACTTTAAAACAACCTATGAAGGAATATATAAAGTGAAGGATGTCGTGATCAATTTCTACACAGGAGAGCTTGAGCTATTCAAGATGCATCAAATGATTCATACTCGAGATTAATACAAGGTTCACTACCATTGTGAACAAGTCAAAGAATCTTGACAAATCTTATGACAATGAAGAATTTACTAAGAAGCTTAATTATCAAAGTTATGGTAGTTTTTTAGTATCCTAAGATTACTATTATTGAAGAAGCAAAATACTTATCATCTTATTCATATGATGAATTTATCGAGTCATTACTTACATATGAAATAAAGATAAAGTGTACAAATGAAAGGCAACATGGAGAAAAGAAGAACAAATCTATGGTTCTTAAAGTTGATTCAAGTGATGACGAATCCAATAACAAGTCCGACAATAAAGAAGCCCTCTTGGAAAGTAGATTCATAAAATCTTTAGTTCTGAATTGAGAGACAAATTTAAGAAGTTTTTTATGTAGAAATCTAAAGGCAATGAAAAGTAAAAGAAAGATGAATCATGAGGTGTTTTTTCTTATAAACCAATACCAATTGTATTAAAGGGAAATCAAAAGACAAAAAAAAACACAGTTTTTGACGATACACGAGATGTTTTATGCTATAAATGCAGCAAGGTAAGGCCATATTAAACCTAGATTGTTCGAAGCTAAAGAAAAAGAAAAAGGACAAGCATGTTATATGGTAGCTACATGTAGTGACAATGATGATGATGATGATGATGATGATGAGAAAGAAGAAAACAGAAAAGTTGCATAAATATGCTTTAAGGAGAATGTAAAACAAGAAAATATCATCAAATGAGGAAGAAGATGAAGATGAAAAACAATAAGGTAATCTTAAACTCTATACCCTATAAGGAAATTATTAACGGATATCATGAATTTCATAGTCTATCTCTAGATAAAAAATTTTTCAAATATAAGTAATACAAAGAAAAGTATCTTGAGATGAAGAAAGAGAATCTTGAAGTCAAGAACAAAGTGAAATTTTTTGAAGAAGTAAATCACGAGCTAACCAACAAGATAGACAGTCTTAAACTAGTAGGGTATGCAAGATCAAGCTTATTGCAAGCTTGTTAGGATACATAGCTTTTATGATTTGACGAATTATAAAAATATGTTGAATTCTTTGCTAGAATCTTTAAATAAAGACGCGGCAGAGAAATTGTTCCATCAACATGAGAATAAAGACAATAACCTTTGTATCACTGATAGAAACAATATGCATATACGAATTGGGACTTATACGATATAGGAAATCATAATGAGAACATTTCCCAATTAAAAAAAATGGTCAGTTATCCTTATGATTTAACAAGTCGTACTAATAGTTATAATTAATCATTTTAACTAATTAATAAGTTGGAAAAAATTTTCATAAAAGACAATACATAACATATAAAAGAAAAATAGAAACATATATATAATTTCCCTTCAATCATAAGTGATATCCAAGAAATATAAAATCAAGTACATCTCTTTTTGTGTTTTTATTTGTTAATAATTACCACATGATTAAGTTTGATCACCACATGCAATTCTGTCGGCAATTCTTTGTACAGTCATGAGCAGAATGTTTAATTCGAAATTTAGATGACATGAGAATAGGAAATTCAGATGACATGCAAGAATTATAGCAACCGCTATAGCAATCTTGATCCAAATTTGGTTTATATGTATCCCATGGCCATTCCCATGCTTCTCCAACTTTAAATGAACCAAACATCACAAAAATGCATATTACTATAATTACTACGCTCACTTTTTTGCTCATTTTATCAGGCCTAGATCCTTAATGAATTAATTTGATGGTTTTTTATTTTATGGGTTTTTAAGCCATTTATATATAAGGTTTAAATAGGCAACAATTAATTTTCTTTGTTCACTGTTTAGAGATAAAATAGGATAGTTATATTAATTTGTTATCATCCAGATCATCCATTCATTGCCAACGAATGACAATTATATTAATTTTATAGTTACTTAATATGTTATCTTTGTTAACAGTTAATTAACTTTCAGATGGCCTTCTGTTAAGCTTTCAGTTTTTTTTAACTATTTTTTCTCTCGGTCAAAAAAATAAAACGAAGAAAAAACAAATTTCTCCCCAATTTTTCTTTGTTCATCACTTTATTTATAGATTTTTCTTTTATATATTTATAATTAGATATATATTTAGGTAGGAAGAGTATAAGTTGTTTGTCGCCTTTCGTAACGCTAGCAAGTGCACTAGATCGATTGTAATATGAATGGCGAGTCTAAGTATCATTTTCCTTAGGGATCAGAGCAAACAATCTTAATTTTGAAGTAAACAGGCTGATCTGATATCTTTAATAAAAATAACAATTTCAAAGCAAATTAACTAAGCAAACTACTGAGTAACCTAAACATACCAAATATCAATAGAGTCAAGATTGCACAGAATAAAAACATAGATGACAATAATAATAAAAAAGGCAACAAACTCAAAGCAACCAGATTTAGCATTTTTAGTGACATTTCTCTCCTTAAACATCATGAGCGGAGTTACAAAACATAGATCTAAGGTCTCTTACTTTCAAATCACCTCATTAGAACCTCAGGACATGTGGATTCTACAACAAGTAGCCTAATCGAATTTCTTCAGTAAAAGACTATTTAATCATGCATTAAGCCCCTGTAAGCATTTTATCTAAAAATAAAAACCCTAGCATGCAGTCTACTCGAATTTCTTCAATAATAAACATATATGTGTTTCATGGCATTTCCATAGTTACGAATCTCCTCTTAGTCTTATCACAACTACCAATATATTAGGTGATCAGTCTCATTTAAAGCGAAGCACACCACAAAACAATTATCAAACAAATATATGCTCATGATATAGAAGGAGGAAAAGAACATACTACTACTAGCCAAGTGATAAGGGGAAAATATCTTAATATTTTACCACCAAAAGATCTAATTTAAATTAAAATATAAGCTATTTTAGGCTCCAATTTACTTTAATTAGGAGTAATCATGGCTTATTACTTGCTTTTCCATCTTTGTGGTCTTTTCTAGAAATTATGGGAGTAATATGCTCAAATTTGGCTGCCCAAGATGCCTTAAGCAATGGAGCAGTCCAGTCATGTTGACGTAGAAGCTGCTTTTACCAGAAATGGAATGGAATAGCTTACTACTTCTGGAAAGTCTTTCTTTTGAAGTAAAGTCATTCATTTCTCTTTGGCTAGAGCTGGAGAAAGATTATAAAGTACCTTTTTACCCTTTTTTGTAATTTTGAACTCTTGAATCTGGTTGTCTTTAAGGGACATGTGTAGGCCTTTGATTTATTCTTGTTTTAGTTGCCCTGGTTTACTTTGAGCTGTATAAATGCTATTCTCTTCATTTATGGGTGTGGGTTCTAGACACCATCTTCTCTCTTATTTACTTCTTTCTACAGTAGTGTTTAGTTAGATCTTTCTTTTATGCCTTCCATGGCAGATCCTGTTCTGACTGTGGAAGAGTAGACTATTGGTGTAAGCCAACAGTGGCTGTAATTATGCAAGTACATTTACGTCAATCTAAGTTGTGTTTCAAATTAAGATGTATGTCTACCTTGTGGTTGTCTTGCTAAATGAGTTTGATCAACTCATGCACAATATATTAAGTATAATGTTTATTTGCTTTGCATATGGAAAATACAAAATTAGATATATATGTTGACTTAGTAATGGCTCTGCTTTATGTGATTAAGGTTCATGTTGGGAATGACCACATTGATGCTTCTTGTTCTTCATGTATGTTTTTAAGTGTTAATTACGGAGAATGCTCCGATTAATTATTTGAAGACATAGTTTTTATATGAATTAATTACAGAGAATGCTCTGGTTAAACTGACTGTAATAGTTATCATGGAAGAGACTCTTTTGTATGCTAGACTGAAATTACTTAGGTTACATAAAAGTACAAGTCATTTCCATGCCCTGTTATTGCTTACTCCGCCTGTTATCATTATTAATTTAGATTTGTACTCAAGTTGACTTCTTTACATGATATTTGTTAGATCTAGTAAATTTTAGTAGATTTAGATTTAAAACACGAAACTGATAAATTGACCATATTTCTGCCACAAGTTGTTTCAATTTGAGAACCATTCTTGTTTTGCTTACAAACCATTCAGTTTAAGAACTATTCTGTGGAATATGATATCTGGACTTACCATCTATATTGCTTACTGACCTAGTATGCTTGCTAGGATATTTTGCATGTTAGTCTAACCTTCAACAAGTTTTTTATGCCGTTACCGGGGATCTGTGTTGTCTTTAGTGCTTTGTTATAACATTTATGGGTTTAATCTATTTGCTGGTTTGTGAAGCTCTTTTTAGAGTATATCTTTCAGTTTTATGTGAATATTTGGTTCTCCCCCTATACAAGTCGATCCTGAGATAGAAAGAACCTGTAGAAGGAGGAGTCGTACTGCTAGGAGAGCAAGGAGGAGCAGAGCTGCAGAGTTAGCTTAACAAGTTGTCGAACAACTTCCTAGACCTGAAAGAGAACCAAAAAACAGGATGGCCCATCTTAATGGAAATGCGCATGCATCAATACTAAAAGACCTAGTCTTGACTCATACAAAAAGCCAAATCTTGAAGGATTAGCGTCCAATGTAGTGATTCCAGACAAAAGAGAAAACATGTTTCAAATTAAGGCTTCTATGATCCAAATGTTGCAAGCTGCTATTCAATTTGGTGGACTTCCCAGTGAAGATCCTAATGGCCATATTCACGATTTTATGAATATATGCAACATATTCATAACTAATAAAGGCATATCCAACGAAGTTATCAGATTGAAGCTGTTTCCTTTTTCAGTCCGAGACAAGGCTAAGATGTGGCTAAAGAACTTACAGTCAAGCTCCATCACAACCTGGGAACAACTTTTCCAAGCCTTTTTACTTAAATTTTTCCCACCAAAACAACTTATAAAGCTGTGCCATGAAGTTTCTTAATTTAAACAAGGAGAGGGTGAGTCACTCTCAGAGGCATGGGAGAGATTTAAAGACTTGCCAAGAAGAGTTCCAAACCATGGGATTCCTCTATGGATGCAAATGCAAACCTTTTTTAATGGGTTGAAAAATGCCTTTAAGCTTCAAATTGAATCAGTCACAAATGCAGACCCAAGATCTATGGATGCAGAAAGTCTCTATGAGACCATTGAGAAATTGGTGAATCAAAGCTACAAGTGGTATGCTGATAGAAGCTAGATGAAGAGTAGTTGTTGATCTTAAAGTAGTTTCAAGATTATCCAAGTGTGAGCGAATGACATTTTACATACACGAAAAGCGGTGAAGCGAACCGATGAATTTTTTATAAAGTATGTACTGGTTTTTTCTGGTAATAATTATAGTATGAAATTTGTTTTAGAAAATAGTATTTTCATAAAACATTCGAGACTGAAATCCTGAAGAAAATATAAGAGTCGCCACCCGGCTCAGCTCAACCAGGAAATTTAGATATAGCTTATACCAGGTGACGGCTGTTATACCTTCTAGAGATCTGGGTCTGGACGAGTCATTTACTTGTTACCTAATTAAAATAAAAGCTTCAACAACTGAATTACGGCATTTTATGAAACTAAATCCATTTTTATTTAATGCATACAGTGTTCATGCAAGATACAGAAAGCAATAAATAAATTAATTATACAGACCAAATCAAATAAGCTACCCTAGGGGATACATATGAATCAAATGGGGAATCAGGGTATAATCGCCTAAAATGCCCGAATTCATCTAATGCGATAATATTCAGACTTAAACATACATCTAATCCTGCAAAATGGATGTTAGTACACAAATAATTGCATGTAGGACTTAATTAAGATGGAATAGGATAATAAAAGAGTCGCGATCATGCATTTAGAGGGGATAGCTTAAGAGACTTGAAAAATCTCACCAACTAGACTTGGAAAATGTTTTGAAATGCCCCTGTGTTGATTTTTGAGAAAATAATTTGGAAAAAGGTTTTACCGGTTGATTATTTAGCATAGTAAGTGAGTCAGGTTTCACGCAAATAGGTTTCTATCATTGTTCTATTCCAACCCATACTTTTAGAATATAAATCTAAGGTTCAATTGTCATGAAATGTACAAAAATCAGTTTTTCGGTGATTCTGTCCCAAGCTTATACCAGCACAAGTATTGAGACAACAGACGTGCAACTGTATGTTTATACCCGTACGGATGTCACTTCAAGATCAGTAAAGGATTTCAAAATCTGGAGTTTCGGGGTTCTGTTTTTGGGAACCACACCCGTGCAGCTATTGCGATGGCTGCACAGGTCTGGTTCCTAGACTAGAACCTAGAAAATAGAGCTACTTAAAAAAATGATGCAAATGATGCCAAAATAAAGCAAAAACAGGTCAAATGCTTTAGTTTCTCAAATATTTACCCTTGTAGTGTGGATCCATAGCTTTAAGAGGTGAAAATCCTTCAATAAAAGCTTTGATTTTGAACCCAAACTTTAAGCTCCGAAAATGGTTCCAAGCCTTGAAAGTTAAGGTTTTAGTGTTCAGATTAGTCTCTAAACCTATTAGAATTCTTAGTCAAGTGTTTTCCTAAGATTTCTAACCAATTTTAAGCCTAAGAACAGAGATTGAAGATGAAAATTGAAGAAAAAGCTTAATTTTTCTAGAATAGCGATTGAAGATGAAAATTGAAGAAAAAGCTTAATTTTTCTTTTTTCCTTTTCTTCTTTTTCTTCTCCTTTCTCTCTAAATTAAAGTTGTTAACCCTTTATTTCTAATTCTTGTGGTGTTTTTATAGGCAAAAAACTGGTTCTACATTGTTAAATCTGCCAAAACATCCAAAAAATCATTTCCAAGAAGAAAAGTCACGATTTTTTTAGGCATCAAGACCCGTGTGGGTATTGATGGTACAGCTATACGGTTGTTGTTCCTAGAAATCCTCATCTTTCTCCCAGGAAATGTTTTGAGGCTTGAAGTTTGATCATTTGGAGCTTTGATCTTGAATTGAATTTGACTCTTGCGACTATAGAAAGCTATAGAAGCACATAAACAACTTATTCCTCATTGAAACAGGGGATGAATATCCCGCGCTCATGCCAAGGGGCCAAGCACTATTACTGCCATGATGAATACTCCCCCAAGATGTCATTTTTGTGGTGATAAGCATATACCAGTTGATTGCCAAGCCAACCACCCATCCAAATTAGAACAACTTAACTTCATTGGAAACCAACCTAGAAACCACAACAAACCCTATTCCAATACATACAACCTTGGATGGAGATGTTGGATATGCCCTAGTCCCGAGGCATTGGTCTTTGTATTTGTATTATACATTTATTGGATTTATGTATTATACTCATTTGTGTTATTAATAAAGGCATTAATTCGTTTATTATATTTATCTTGTGCAATATATTAAATGAAGTATCCAATGGACATATCCATATCCACGATGACAAGTGTCATACACTTGGCAGTAAGACCATGGATAGGGTAAACGATATGACCATAAATAGATCTGTAGTCTGTTCCAATCATGGGAATGATTGGAACAAGAGACTATCATTAACCTGGTTGTATGACGATGTCTTACTGATCATTAGACATGGGATGTCAACCAAGTTAATGGGTACATGCAAAAAGGGCATGGTACTGGATAGATCCAAATAAACGAGAAATCCACATGGTATAGTATCACAAGTAATTCTCATGTAGTACTTGTATGGATCCTTTGACCTGACCATATGCTGGTGTTGCATGTGAGGTCGCATACTTAGGGGTACGCCTAAAGGGCCTGTAATAAGGTGCCAAGTATGGGTACTTTCGGGTATGTCACTTAGCATGGTAATGCTATGGATATGCAGAAGGGATTTATCACTCAGTAGTCCACTGGGAAGATATCACCAGCCTCTTGATGAATGTAACTGATAAGAGTGTGGCCACAACCAAACGAGTTGGAACTTATTTGTGAGCTTCAGTGCATTCGGGATCAAGTTAATGTCTGGCACAAAAGAGGGTGATCAATCCATGCCTCTGTGTCGGACACCGAAATCAATGACATGGGATATACAAGTTCAAACTACAGGGTTATGATTACAGTTAGACTGCCATCTCCATCTTGATTAGGGGCTGCAGTGGCTTGCTAGAGCCCAACTGCAGTTTGTAGGCCACAGGCCCACTGCCAACATAAAGATGGGCCCACGGGATCGTACACATTGAGCGACTGAACATTGACTTAAAGAATCACATGTATGCTTGGAATATACACTCTAGAGAGAGAGGTATATATATTAATTATATTATAAAGATCAATTGGATTGATCATAATAATAAAATTAATATATTTAATTGGCTCTTCATAATTAATTGGATTAATGATGAGATTATTTCCTGGGTGAAAATATTCATATGTATAGGTTTACATATGAATCTTATTTTGTGAAGATCTAATTTAATTTGATGGATTAATTTAATTGGTCAAACCGATTTTAATTTAAATGTAAATAATATGTTGCTTGGTGTAATATATTAAATATATGGGTAAATTAAAATTGGGCTTGAAATTAGTTTAAGCTAGACTAATTAAAATAGGTTTGGGCCTGAATTAAAAGAAGTAAGCCCACACAGATGAAGGAGCCAACTTGGGCCAAAATTCCCAACTAGGGTAAAAGAACCCTAGGATTTTCGGCCAACACACAGAAAAAACAAGCTAGCTGAAATTTGCCCCTTCCTCCTCTCCAAAGTTTGTGTTTTCCGAAGCTAGCACGGGTGGTGTTCGTTAGGCGTTCGTAGGGGTGAGTAAAACGCGGTTCGGTTTAAAAACCGAACCGAACCAAACCGAACCAAAAACCAAAATAGAAGAAAAATAAAAACCAAAGCCAAACCAAAATTCATATGGTTCGGATCAAACCGAACCGAATCAGTTCGGTTTGGTTGCAGTTTGGTTCGGTTCGGTTCAAACCGAATCAACAAAAATTTTAATTTTTTAATTTTTATTATCATTTTTTTTATAAATTACATGTAAAATATTGCTTAAAAATAATTTATATTACATATATATTACTAAAGTCTCATAAATACAAACTATATAATAATATAAATATATAATATGCCAAATAAAATTTATTTATATACATATATATATTTTTAAAAAATATTTTTTCCTATTACGGTTCGGTTAGGTTCAGTTTCCGTTTTTTTAACAAAAACCGAAAACCAAACCAAAAACCAAACTATTATATTTTATAAAACCAAAACCAAACCAAATAGAATTTGGTTCGGTTCGGTTCGGTTTTTCAGTCTCGGTTCGGTTCGGTTTTTGGTTCTCGATTCGGTTTTGCTCACCCCTAGGCGTTCGTGTACACGAACGAGGAGGGTTTCTAGTTTGATTCCTGCAGTCTGCATCCATCTCTTGAAAGAGATATTCCTGGTAAGAGATTTATCTCTATTAATTAAATTCTTGTTTTTCCAATTTCCATCTCAATTGCTCCTGGGCACGGATTTGAGAAAATCATCGCATTCTTCCGCTTTAATCGGGTGATTTCCGGTGAAAAATCCCAACAGGAGAAACCATCCCAACTTCTCCTAGAGGTGAACCAAATTTCCACCAACCACCTCCATTCCAACAACTTGTTCATTATCCTCCAGAGAAGAAACCATTAGTTGAAGATCTTTTGATGCAATTCATGCAGCAAACACAGACATCAATTAAGAATCTTAAGACACAAATGCATCAATTGGCAGACATGGTGAAGCCAACTTAAAAGGGTGCACTACCAAGTAAAATGGAGGTTAATCCTAAGGAAGAATTGAAAGTTGTTTACTTAAGGAGTGGTAATAGCTACCTGATGTTCCAATGCCAATGCAAAGAGTCACTCCTGATGTAGCAGAGAAAGAGAAGGAATCTGAAGCTGTTTCAGAAGTTGTTCCATAATCTGACCAAAAAGTTTCAGAAGCTATTCTAGATATTCCAGCACAGAATACAAAAGTTTTTCCAAGGAAATTATTTGTAGATAAAGTTCCTGAATACAAAACCTCATTGCCATATGCTCATAGACTCAAGAAATACCAGATGGAATAACAATTTGGCGAATTCCTTGAAGTGTTTAGGAAACTCCATATAAATATCCCATTTACAGAAGTATTAGCCTAGATGCCTTTATATGTCAAATTTCTGAAAGATTTGCTATCCAATAAGACTAAGCTGGAGAGTGTTGCAACAGTTCAACTCAACCAAGACTGTTCTTCAATCCTGTAGTCAAAGAAGCCTCTTCCTCCAAAGCTTAAGGATCTAGGGTGTTTCTCTATACCTTTTCCTATAGGAAATTTGACTATTCAAAATGCTTTGTGTGATTTAGGGGCTATTATAAATGTTATGCCATATTCTATATCTAAATAGCTTGGGTTAGATAAGCCAAATCCCACTAGAGTCACCATTCAATTAGCTGATCAGTCTATGAGATACCCTAGGGGAATAGTAGAAGATGTGCCAGTGAAAGTAGATAAATACATCTTGCATGTAGATTTTATTATCATGGGTATTAATGAAGACATGCACACACTATCATTTTAGGGAGACCTTTTCTAGCCACTGGTAGGGCTTTGATAGATGTGCATAATGGGAAGCCGATTTTGAAATTCCATTATGAGCAAGTTTTGTTTCAGATGAATGAAGCTTTGAAACATGTATCTTCTAGTGATGATCAATGCTATTTTCTTTATGCTAAATTTCCTTCACATTACATACAGGAACTCATTTCTAAAGAACCTTTGGAGGAGTGCTTAAAAGAAGATCCTGATACCATTCAGAATTCAAAAGCTATTCAAGAAGAAAACCTGAAAGATGAAAGCTGTTTCCAAACATCAAACACTTCTACACCATTACACAGCTTATCATCCCCACCTTTGAAACCTTCAACTGAAGAACCTCTAAAGCTGTACCTCCAAATAGCTCACCATTAATCATTTCTTCTAAACTCACCCTTAACCAAAAAGACCAACTATTATTTTTTTTGAGAAACCACAAGGAAGCTTTAGCTTGGAAGATCTCTGATATTAAGGGAATCAACCCTAGCATTTGAGTGCACAGGATTCTCATGGAGGAAATTCATAAACCTTTAAGCCAGCCACAAAGGAGACTCAATCTGCACATGAAGGAGGTTTTGAGAGCTGAAGTTATTAAATTGCTCGATGCTATATAATTTACCCCACTTTTTATAACATTTGGACTAGTCTAGTCTAAGTTGTTCCGAAGAAAGGTGGCACTATAATGGTGAAGAACGAGAAGAATGAGCTGATTCCAACCAAAATTGTTACGAGATAGAGGGTATGCATTAAGTACAAAAAGCTAAATGAAGCCATAAGGAAGGACCACTCTCCCTTCCCCTTAATTTACCAGATGCTAAAGAGACTTGCTGGGTATTCTTTCTACTATTTCTTGGATGGATACTCAGGATATAACCATATACCAATCTACCATGCTGATCAAGAGAAGACCATATTTACATGTCCTTAAGGCACCTTAGCCTATAGGAGGATGCCATTTGGGCTATGTGATGCTTTAGCAACATTCCAAAGATGTATGATTTGAAAAGGTGTATGGAGACCAATCTTGTTCTCAACTAGGAAAAGTGCCATCTTATGGTCACTGAAGGAATGGTTCTTGGCCACAAAATATCATCGAAAGGGATAGAGGTAGATAAGACCAAAATTGAAGCTATTGAAAAGCTGCTTGTTCCAACCTCAGTAAAAGATGTGAGGAGTTTCTTAGGCCATGCTAGATTCTACAAAAGATTCATCAAAGACTTCTCAAAAGTTGCTCAACCCTTAACTGCCTTATTGCACAAAGAATTTGACTTCCATTTTGATGCAAGTTTTATCTAAGCATTTGAACAGCTTAAGTCTAAGTTGATTTCTATTCCTATTCTGATCTCACCTGACTAGAATCAACCTTTTGAGATGATGTGTGATGCCAACGATTCCTGTATAGGAGCTGTTTTAGGCCAAAGAGTTGAAAAGCACTTTAGGTCGATCTATTATGCCAGTAAAACCCTCACGGAGACTCAGAAGAACTATATAGTCACTGAGAAGGATCTTCTTTTAGTAGTTTTCACCTTTGAAAAATTCAAACAGTACCTTATTCTTTCAGAAGTAATGGTTTTTCCTTATCACTCAGGCTTGAAGTATCTAATGTCAAAACAGGATGCGAAGCCGTGCCTCATAACATGGCTTCTTCTTCTCTAAGAGTTTGATGTGGAAATCAGAGACAAGAAAGGTATGGAAAATGTTTGTGCTAACCATCTATCAAGGCATAATGCAAGCTGTTTACCAGAATAGTTTCCTATTTAAGACTCCTTTCCTGATGAAGAACTTGCCTCCATTCAAGTAAACTCTAACCCTTGGTTTGCTAATTATTCCAACCACCTTGCATGCAATGTCTTGAACCCTGAGTTTGATTTTCAACAAAGAAAAAATTTTTTCTCTGATTTGAAATGTTATGTATGGGATGATCGTTTCTTGTATAAGCTGTGTCCAGACTAGATAATTAGGAGATGCATCCCAGATGAGGAAGTTTAATCTATCCATACTCATTGCCACTCTAGGGAGGCAGAAGGCCACTTTGGACCAGAGAGAATAGCTTCCAAGGCTTGCAATCTAGATTCTATTGGCCTTCAATTTTTAAAGATGCACAAAGGTTTTGTTATAACTTGTAATGAATGTCAGAGATCAAGTAACATCTCAAGGAAATCCAAAATGCCTTTAAACTATATTCTTGAGTGTGAAATTTTTTATGTGTGGGGCGTTGACTTCATGGGCCCCTTTCCAAATTTATGTTGGAATCAATACATTTTAGTTGCCATAGAGTGTGTTTCAAAATGGGTAGAAGCTTAGCCTTGTTCCACCAATGACTCTAGGGTTGTAATTAAATGCCATAAGCAATTGTTTGCTAGATTTGGAATCCCTAGGATAGTCATAAGTGATAATGGAACCCCGTTTTGCAATGCCAACTTTAAAAAATTGATGAAACAATATGGAGTTACGCATAAGTTGTAAACTCCGTATCACCCCCAAACAAGTGGACAGGTGGAGATCTCAAATAGGAAAATCAAAAGAATCCTAGAAAAGACTATAGGTAATGCTAGAAAGGATTGGTCTAGAAAGTTGGAAAATGCCTTATGGACCTATAGAACAGGTTACAAGACACCAATTGGGATGTCCCCCTTCCAGTTGATTTATGGTAAACCCTGCCACTTGCTAGTGGAATTGGATCATAAAGCTTTTTGGGCTATAAAATTTTTGAATTTTGATGAGAAAGCTATAGATTACCATAGAAAAATGCAACTTGTTCAACTTGATGAGTTTAGGTTATTTGCCTATAAGAATGCTAAAATGTACAAAGAAAAGACAAAAGTATGGCATGATAAACATCTCTAGGAGAGAATTCTTTATTGGCCCGAAAGTTTTGCTCTTTAACTCTTATTTAAAGTTGTTCCCAGGTAACTGAAATCTAGATGGTCAGGACCCTTTGAAGTTGCTCATGTATACCCCTATAGAGCTATTTGAATTTCTCACCTAGAGGATGGAGAGCTCACTATAAATGGCCAAAGGCTCAAGTACTTTCATGAGAGAGTGGAAACTGGGCCAAATGGAGCCTTTGACTAGTTCAAGCCTTCATGATGTAAGAAAGAAAGTGAAGCTGTGTCACTTTCCACAGGTGCAATAAAAGGAAGTATTCTTTCGTGAAACATTTTGTTAACATGTTCTATGTACAATGGTTTATTTGCTTTTTTATTTTTACTTTTAATATCTGTGTAATTATCTCTTATTTTTCATGGTTTTTAATTTTAATCTCTAGCCCAACCACATGTCATCATCATATGCATTCATATAGAGATCACAATTTGCTTTTTGAGAAAACCGTTCTATCAACTTTTTACTATAGAAAACGGTTTATCACTCACACACATTTTCTCCCATTTGTCTCACCCACATTGCACTATTCAAAATTGACCATCATTGCTTTAAAACCTACCAAACAGCCATTTTTCAGTCTGAATGCAATGTGTCACATATGGGAGCACACACCAATCAACTCTCTTAGCTTTCTCCCTTCTTTACCACTACTTTTAAGGGTATTAAACTATTTTCTAGTAGGATTTCTTTAACCGACAGTTAATATGAGAGAGAGAGAGAGAGAAGGTAAAGAAATTTAATATCTTTTTAATAAATTTTCAAATCCGATTTTATCTCTAACCTCTGTTAACCAGTTGCACTGAGCTTTTCAATTGCCCTTAAACTCAATTACTCACTGCATTATCTTATTCTCTCTAAAAATTTTGACCTTTCACCATCTTCTTTGAATTCTCCATACCATTACCATGGGACCAAGGTTGAGAAATGGAGCTAAGGCTCCAAGAGCTACAGACAAAGGGAAGAAAGCATCTTCTACCTTTGTGGTGATAAATAAGGCTCAAATTCAACGCCTTTTGGAAAGCATCCACACATTTAAGGATCAAGCCTTGCATGGAAGGTGTGAGCAACTAAAAACTTGTACTTTCATTCATGCTCACACTGTATGTCAAAAAAGCCTCTACACTATCAAGATATACAAGGAACTTATGCCTTTGCTCATAAAATCTAAGTTTAAGAAATTTTTCAAAATCCAAGAACCAGTGTACCAGGAGTTAACCTAGAGTTTTTGAGTTCTTTCTCTATGACAAGGAAGTGACCGACCACGTTGTGAAAGGGAAGTATACCTTCCAATTGATGGGTTTGGAAATGAGTTTATCATTGCACAATCTCAACAAGATATGTGGATTTGTGGATGAGGCTAATATTGAGACTGAGGAGTACAAGAATGCCGTGACTGAGATTCCAAATGAGTTTAATGCTGCAGAGTTTTGGAAAGAGATTTCAAAACAGGATGAGTACAATTCTTCCGCCTCTAAAAGCAACAGCGTCATTCAGCCTGCTATGCGGTATTTGCAGAAATTCATTTCCAGCACTATTTTTGGGAAAGGAAATCAAAGCACGATTCCACAGCCAGATCGTTTCTTCTTATGGTTGTTAGTCCCAAATAGGCTTAGAAGTACACTAGAGGGAGGGTGAATAGTGTTTATACTTGAATAAAAATTCTTTTATGAGAACCTTTCTAATAAAAAACAATTTTTCTCAAGAAATAAGTTTTACTTGAAAATGCGGAATAAAATAATTTGTAAAACTTATATAAGTAATTACTTTTAAAGAATTTAAATAAAAACTCTTAAAAGGCTATTACTCCTAAATATAAATGCAGAAATATAAAAATGGCAGTAATTAAAGAGAGTAGGAATAGACAAATTTATGACACAGAGATTTATACAGGTTCGGACCAACTGTCCTACTCCTGTACCCAAGTGAACCACTTGAGATTTTCCACTACAATTCCTTTAAAGGTAGGAATTAAACCAAGTGATATTTCTTTTGCCTAAGATTGGGATGATCAATCCTACTTCTGTCTAGGATTAAGACACTAATCCTTCTTCATTCTAGGATCAAGATAGCCGGTGCTTTTTGCAAGTTCAAACACCAAACTTTTACAACTTGTTTTTCAAAGATCAATAACTAAACTTTTGCACAACTTTATTAATAAATTCTATCAACAAAGCTCCCCCTCACACTAATATCCCTTAGTGTGATTTTACAATTCACTTAAAATATTGAATTTGAAAGAATATGAATTACTTTGATGAAGACTTGAATTCTTTCAATTGCTCTCTTTGAAGTTTGTTGGAAAGACTACTCAAGAATGCTTTGACTGCTTTGAATGTAATGTATGCTTTGTAAATTGTTTTCCCAAGTGGAAATGTTTGCAATTGCCTTCTATTTATAGGCATTAAAGAAGTGATTTGGAGAAGAAATTTTATTTCTGTTCAAGTCTCTAAAACTAGCCATTGCACAGTGTTTAGCCCTCTGAAGACTTGTAATGAACTTTCTTCAGGTTTCTGAATGTATCAGTTATATAGTATTCAGGATTCTAAATATTTGAGTTTGACTTCTTCAGGTCTCTAAAGGTGGCCGTTATACAGTGTTCAGGTATCTGAAGATTTGACTTGAACTTTTTCAAATCTCTAAATGTAGCCGTTATACTGTGTTCAAGAGTTTGAATATTTGACTTTAA
Source organism: Euphorbia tirucalli (assembly GCA_039660915.1). Lineage (NCBI taxonomy): Eukaryota > Viridiplantae > Streptophyta > Magnoliopsida > Malpighiales > Euphorbiaceae > Euphorbia > Euphorbia tirucalli. Next base: position 48,717,908 of record CM077636.1, read on the forward strand.
CTTCTTCAGGTCTTTAAATGTGTCCATTATATAGTGTTTAGGCCTCTGAACATTTGTAATAGCATTTCTTATGTCTTTAGCCTCCTGAAGCAATGTTTATCTTATTTCTCCAAACATTTTATCTTCTTTTTGTAATATCCATCCAATGTCCTTGTTGTAAGTCTTCACCTTTATACTTTGTTTAATTAATTAAAAAAAATCCCATTTATCCTTAATTAATTCTCAATGTATTTATTTAACTTTTAACTTCTTCAAATGTAAAGGTGTTCCCATCAAAACAAGGTTTAACAATCTTCCCCTTTTTTATGATGACAACCTTATCATATCTTTATTTTAATGAAGAGATAAAAATTGATCTTCAGGATCATTTATTCTGTTTAGTGCAAAAAAAGCTCCCCCTGAAGTTGTGATCTCCTAATGAATTTCGAAAATTCTGATTTAAGAAAGTTCATTTTGCAAGATGAGAATTGAGGAGATTAGAATATATATATATTTTGAAATTTAGTTATTAGATTTTTCAAAACCTTTCCAAATTTGAAAACTCTTTTTCAATAACTAATAAAATGAAAATGGGCTTTTTATATAAGTTTTTAAAACTTAATGAGAGATAGAGATCCGGCCCGTTGAAAATAAATAATATCCTAAATGTTGGGTTTATGTTCAATACTTTCATGCTTTGTGATAAGTGAAAAATATACCAATCATTTCAGGTATTAATTAGAATTAAATGGAGCTTTATTTAACTAATTCTGGCTAATTAAAGTTAATTTCAGGTTATAAAGAAAATTAGAGCAAAGCTGTGAAAAATCTAAGCGAGCAGGCTCGTAAGTAGGCTGGATGAAAGCTGGAAAGGAGCTGTGAAGAGAGAGAAAAGGCTGGCAGAAATTGTCTATGCCTGTGGTTCCCAAAGGGAAAGGAGAAGAAATTGTGTCTTATCTCAAAAAGTAGAAGTTGGACTTTTGGAAAATATTTCTTGTAAATCTAACTAAACTTGAGTGGTTGTACCTTTTTATTATTTTATTTATGTGGCTAATTTTGAGCCACCATGCTAAGTACATTTTTATTATTTTAATCTTTAGGGTATTTTAGTCTTTTGGGGAGTGCTATATTTTGGGGGAGAGATTTTGACTCTTGGCTCACTTTTTCTCTTGTATTCTAATTCTCTAAATCAATATAATTTCTCTTCATTTTATTTTATATTGAGTAGTCCGTTTTAAGCAGGCTTGAGCCAGCTTGGCTGGCAGTAGTAAGTACTCCCTCTCCTTCTTTATTATAAGCATTATGTGTATAATGATTGCTTCTTAGTGTGCTTTATTTTCCATGAGATTGATCACCTCATATGCTAGTGGTTAGGATGAGACCGAGAGGAGATTCTTAACCATGGAAATACCTTGAAACACATGCATGTTTATTGCTGAAGAAATTCAAGTAGACTACATGCTAGGGGTTTTTATCTTTGATAAAATGCTTGCTAGATCTTAATGCATGACTAAGTAGTCTATTGCTGAAGAGATTCAATTAGGCTAATTGTCATGGTATCCACATGTCCAGAGGTTCCTAGTGTGGTGATTTGAAAGTGAGACACCCTAGATCTATATTCTGTAACCCTGCTCATACTAGTTAAGGAGAAGGAATGTACTAAAACTGCTTGCTATGCTTGGTTTGGGTCTGCTGGACTTAATGCTGGGAACTGTTTAGTTTACTTAGTTATTTTACTTTAAATCTTCATTTTATTTGTAAAAGAATTCAGATCTACCTGTTTGCATGAAAAATTAAGGTTGTTCGCACAGATCCTTGTGAGAACGATACTTGGTCTTGCCTACATACTACAATTGACCTAGTGCACTTGCTAGAGTCCAATTGTGTAGGCAACACTTTGCTCAATTTGGACATAGTATTCGTAAATGCTTTTAATATTAAGCCCATTTAACAAAGGATAAATGGATTGAGCACTAAGATTTACTGAAGTCAAGGATATTCCTTTTTCTATTAAAAAGTCTATATTTAAAGGGATGAACTTCATGTTGTAGACCAATATACCATATATCATTAGACCATAGAATATTTTATTGGTCTTGTCATGGTATTAGTTTATATGATATATCCATATCACAACATATGAAAGTCAATAGTAATTTGCACATCCTGTACATACAGACATACAAAATCTGCCATTTCATGCCATTTCAGCATACAAAAACCTGTATTTCAGTAAGGTCATAAGGCACAGAGCCTCTCAACAAAAACATTCTGCAAATCAGTATATGTTATCAAGGACACAGTGTATTTGAGAAATATGACATTCATCAGCAATAGTGTACTAAGTCAGCAATCCGCAGACCATGTTAATGCTTACAAGATGGCTAATGCAATATTCACATACCCTTATCAAGATAGAACAAAGTGCATTATAACATATTATCATATAGACATATAATGTACTCCATGCCTAATGTCAGCATATTTGTAATATCAGTAAGGGCTATGCTGAAAAGTATTAGATTAGCAAACATACTAAAAATGATTCTATCATATCAGTAATACCTGTTAAGGCCAATTTCTTGCTAGCAAAATTATGATAAAATATGTCACCACACAGTATACCAGTAAAATGCACAGTCACATCATATCAATTATACACTTGCTTATGCCATATCTAAGCTTAATATCAAGACACTAGGAATTAAAGCATATCAGTGATGCATATAAGAGCCAGTTATGAATGTGAAAATGCAGTGGCTACCTACAGGTAATAACCAGCATATGTCAAAGCTAGTCCTACTTCAATAGTTATGATAGCATATTTGTATCATAAAGCATTTATATATATGCAGTCATAGAATGCTACTAGATCACTAACATCCATATCAGTAAACATCAGACTAAAAACTTCAACAAGTTGCATATGTCCATAGGTCTTTAAAAACTGTCAAATAATGCCTATCTATAACTTATAGCAGCATATCAATAAACCAATTACAAACATAAACATATCAGCAACTAATATACAACTTTAACACATTGATTATATATATATATATAGTTGCTATTATACTAGTGATCATTTATAATCAATGCCAGCAAACTATGACATCAGTAAATAATGGCAATTCTTAGTACTGGTCAGCACAGAATAAATATACACAGCACCCTGTATAGCACTTAAAGCAATAACACAAATGTCAACATCAGTATGGAACAAAAGACAAATGCTCATAATCATATCATAGATATCACATCAATTTGTAAGCATATCACACACAACCTGTAATAAGATATCATATCAAGATATGATGAACTCTCCCCTTTTGTCATCAGCAAAAGTAAAGAGGAAAAGGCATAAGAATAATAAAGGAGATAGAAAATAAAGAGCCATACTTAGATTAAACAAGTATACACTACCATGTTTTAGCCAAAGAACCAAAATATTTGTTCCATAGTTGAAGGTAGAGATAGATAATGGTCCACAAAATAAAATTAAAATTGTAAACTAGTTCATAATATAGTTAAGATAAGACCAAAGGCTTTGAAGTAGGCTTCCACCTAAAGGATCTTGCTGTACCAAAGCTAGAGACCTTTGCAAACCAAGACTTTATGGCTGGTTGGAGGTAGATGGGGTAGTAGTCTTGGATTTGTCAGAATAGAGTTGTGAAACCATGAAATGCATAGATTCCACTTTTCCTGAGAGTTCTTTCACTTCCCCTGACTCTGGTAGGAGTTTCTTCCTGATATTGCATGATAGTCATGATCCTGGACTGCATCCCTATGATCTGCATTTGTACATTGGCGAGAGCATATAGAACTTGCTGAAAGATATAGGAATTCATCATAGTTTGAGCAATCTTGAGCTCTTCAGTTGTAACCTTAAGTGAAGACTTTAAGGTAAATACAGTGGTCCAGATATGGTCCTGGGTGGAAGTGAAGTGGATGTGTGGAAACTCAAGTGGTACTTCAGAATAGAAAATTACAGTGGGAATGTTAATCACTGAAGAAGAGGGAGTTAGTGGTTCAATACTCAGAGATCTTGGTGTAAAGGAAGGAGATTGGTAGTGTTGGGCCATTTTAATAGAGTCTGGATGAAGGCACTGAAAAAAGTAGCTATGGAGAATTTTTCAGAAGGGAGAGTTGAGAACGCCTTTAATGATCTTGTCTATGTAGAAATTTCCAACAGGGGTTTTTAAAGGGCTATGAATGGAATTAGGTGGAGATGGAGAGGGCTTTAAGCTTGAGGAAGCCATAGATGAAAGAGGAATGAGAGGAAAAGACACATTAGGCTCCTCAATAGATATAAAGCTAGTGTTGAAGGTGAGACCCAGCTCTCCTAGAGACTCAAAAAGATCATCATCATGAGATAAGCCATTTTCAGAAATGTGGCTATCATAGGATCTCCTTTCTGCTTCTTTTGCTAACAAGTATATCCCATTAAAGAAATTAGAGATCTGAAAGTCTTCCATAGTGGTGACAAAGAATGCATCATTCCTATCCTAAGGATGTATATTCATCCCAAAAATTTCAGGGATACTACTTTCTGCAGATACCCTTTTATCTAAGCTATGAAGGTTGACAAAGATATGTTCCTTCCCAATCACACTCTTAGACACATTAACTATGTATAAGTTGGCTTCCCTTTCATTACTTTTCTGAATAGCTTCTACTCTTATAAAGCTCTCTTATGCACTTTTTGTTTGCCTATCCTCAGTATCTACTACATGATACTCTTCTTCATTATTGTCTTTCACATATTTTGAACCTTTATAATCTAGAGGAATAATAGGGATTTACAATTTGTGTTGGTTCATTCTGATAGTATTCTCTATGGTGAACTTATTTAGAATATATTTTAGACCAACAAGGAAGGCAGTGAGATTTTCTATGGGGATTTGGTAATGGGGGAAAAACTTAGTTAGCAGCATGCCATAAGGAATAGGAGAGGACCCTCTTAGATTGGTTATGTAATAGAGCATAATCCAGGGTAAATTACTGACCTTTTTGTTAATCACATGCCAAGTAAAGCATATGTCAAAAGTGTCAATTATAGCAAGACATTAGGATTGAGGGGCAAAGAAGGTGGAGTTCAACAGTTGTAGAGTTCTAAAGGTTCCATTCAAGTAACTAGAGTTAAGCTTTGAGAAGGGAATTTTGTGATCATGGGGGATATTGAACAAGCTCCTAGCAAGGTTCTCATGATCATAATAGTCAAAGGTAGGATGCTTGGTGATTCTGGCTCATGTTCTAGGCAATTTATAAATTTTGGCCAAAATCTTTTCATTCAGACTGCAAGTTATTCCCCTTAAGGTCACCTTAAATTCCTTATCACCCAAGTCTATTAATGTGCCATAAAACTCTACTACTAAATATGGATAAACATATTCATTGATTCGTATAAAATCCTCCCATTTTTGAAATATGAACCAATCAACAAATGGAAATTCTTCTCTCTCTCTAAGTAATCCCAGTCTACTCTCCTACAGGTTACCTTAGATTCATAGAAACCATCAGAGTAAACAAGTGTACCAAGAATGAACACCATTGAAGACCCAGTAGATGGATTGATTCGCCCTGCATTCCTTAGGCTTTTCTTCACTCGCTTGGCAACTAGTTTTGGCACATTCTGCTCATCGTTTATCCTTTTAGAAGAACTCCCATTAGAGTCTTCTCCTTATCTCATCTTTTTCTTACCTCTGTTTTCTTTTTTAGTGTTTTTTTTAGTCCAAGAGGCTCTTATCTTCCTAACCCTTTGCTTCTTCATGATCACAACTATCCTCAGTGTGGTTATAATAGGATGAAAACAAGGAAAAAGCGATTTGATTTGGAGAGCGAAGATTTGATTTCGTTGAAGCTCAAGAGAGGAATGGCTATGAAGGTACACTCAACTGTCTTTTCATTTCTCTCTTGTAACGGTTGCTTTTTGACAGTTATGATTTAAAAACAAAAAGCTACTGTTCTTTTGCCTGTTAATTTAAACAAAAAATTACCTACACTTTTAAGGAAATAAATAATGAGGTAGGAAGAAGGATGTGGGCTTGGCCCAAAAATAATCAGACCTATGAATTTTCATGGTTAGTGAGCCCGTGAAAATTTATTAAACTTTGGCCCATTTGCAAATAATAAAGGATCATGGCCTTTTTGACTTTGGACTTGTAGGGATGTAATTAAAATAATTTCGGCCCAAAAATAATTAGTATGTGACTAATTATTTTAGAAAATTAAGTAGTAGAGGACTAATTAATTTAGAAAAAATACAGGTTCATTTTTCATTAATAGGAACAAACACTCCTATTTCTCTTCGAAGTTGACTGAACCTCTAATCATTTAGGGGTTTTGTGAAAATGTCAGCAACTTGTTCTTCTTCAGGAACAAATTCCAAACTTATGTCCCCTTTTTGCACATGATCTCGAACAAAATGATGCTTAGTATCAATGTGCTTGGTCTTTGAATGCTAAATAGGATTTTTGGTTAGGTTAATTACACTAGTATTATCACATCGTATAGGAACATGATCATACTTTAACCTGTAGTCTTCTAATTATTGTTTCATCCATAATATTTGTGCCACATATTGACTTACAGATACATATTCAGCTTCAGTAGTTGAAGTTGCCACTGATGTTTACTTTTTGCTTGACCAAAAGACTAACGCTTGACCTAGAAATTGAAAAGTACCAGATGTACTTTTTCTTTTAATTTGCATCCAGCATAGTTTGTATCACTGTATTCTATCAAATCAAAATCCCTGCACTTTAGATACCAGATACCAACATCTAGCATTCCATTTAAGTGTTTGAATATTCTTTTCATAGCACTTACATGTGACTCTTTGAATTAGCTTGAAATCTTGCACATAATCATACACTGAATTGTATATCAGGTCTACTAGCAGTTAAGTAAAGTAAAGGACCAATCATACCTCTGTATTTCTTGGTATCTACACTTTTACCTTTTTAATCTTTATGTAGTGAGACCAATGTACTCATCGGTGTTTTCATCAATTGGAATTCTCCATTTCATATTTCTTGATGAGTTCCTTTGTATACTTGGATTAACAAATGAAGGTTCCTTTCTTTTCTTGCTTAATTTTTTATCTAATGAAGAAATTTAATTCGCCTATTATAGACATTTCAAATTCCTTACTCATTTCTTAAGAGAATGCCTTGCACAACAATTCGTTTGTAGAACCAAATATAATATCATCAACATAGATTTGCATAATTAATATATGGTCCTTTATATGCTTTATAAATAGTGTTGTGTCAATTTTACCTCGAGTAAAACCTTTTGTTAGCAAGAAAGAGCTTAACTCTCATACCAAGCTTTTGGAGCTTGTTTTAAACCTTAAAAAGCTTTAGTTAGCTTGTAAACATATTCAAGATGATGACAGTCTTCGAATCCAAGAGGTTGCTTTACGTATACCTCTTCATTAATATAGCCATTTAGGAATGCACTTTTTACATCCATTTGGTAGAGTTTGAAATCCTTATAACATGCAAATGCACATAGCATCCTTATGGCTTCTAGTCTTGCAACTGGAGCAAATGTCTCATCATAGTCACCTTCTTGTTAGTTAAACCCTTGTGCAACCAATTTAGTGTTGTTTCGAACAGCTTTACTAGATTCATCAAGCGTGTTCCTGAATACCCATTTTGTTCTTATCATAATTTGATCTAGGGGTTTAGGAACAAGCTCCCATATATGTTCCGTTTAAACTGATCAAGTTCTTTCTGCATTGCATTCATCTAGCTTTCTTCATTTTTTGCTTCTTTGAAATTCTTTAGTTCCATTTCTGAAATGAATGCAATAGAATCAAAGTATTCCTTTAACTAATTTCTTGTCATTACCCTTTCAGAAGTATTATCAATAATATAATTTTTTGAGTGATATTTATGACATCTAAACTTTTTCAGTAGGTCATGATATTGATTTTCTTGTGTTCGCAATTGTTGCAAATCATGTACTTCCTGATTATTGATGTCATCGCTTTTCTGCAGATTATTGTCAATAGTGTTTTCAACCTGTGGATCAAGTATCTCAAGAATTTCTTCAAACTTATTATTTCCTGGGAAATAGTTAGCTTCTTCAAATGTCACATGCATGGACTCATTTATGGTAAGAGTTCTTTTATTAAAGACTCTATATGCATTGCTGTGTAATGCATATCCTAGAAAAATTCCTTCATTGGATTTTGAATCAAATTGACCATGATATTCTTTGTTGTTAAAAATGAAACATTTGCAACCAAATGAGTGAAAAAAACCAATATTAGCTTTTTTATTGTTCCACAACTCATATGGTGTTTTCTTCAAAACGGGGTCTTATTTAAAGCTTTGTTAAGAATATAGCATGTTGTATTCATAGCTTCTTCCCAAAAATATTTTGGTAAGTTGTTTTTATTTAGCATGGTTCTAGTCATCTCTTCAAGAGTTCTATTTTTCCTTTCTACAACACCATTTTGTTGAGAAGTCCTCAATGCTGAGAAATTATGGAAAATGCCATACTCATTACAAAAAGATGATTCTTAAATAGCCAAATACATCTGGACCCCCCTGAACTTGGCTGAAATAGACAACTGCCCCTCGAACTTACAAAGTGTCCAGTTACCCCCTGAACTTTGAAAAACCGACCTAATTTGCCCCTAGGTCCCATTAAACCAGCATTTGTGACACACACACTTAAAAAAATCAAACGTGAAACAACCAATAAATCATTGACATGTGGCAGTAAGGGGGCAAACTGGGTCACTTTTTCAAAGTTTAGGGGGCTAATTGGACAAACACAAAGTTCAGAGGGACACTGGTGATGTCTAGGACAAGTTCAAGGGGGTCCTGATGTATTAGGCCTTTTGAAATTCTTTTCCACGATCACTTCTAATAGAAACAATAGCAATTTTTTTCAAATTCTAAAGTCTTTTACAAAGGTTTGAAAATTTTTCAAAGGTTTCATTGTTTTGACTCAAAAATAATGTCCATGTATACCTAGTGTAGTCATCTACGATGACAAATGCACATTTTATTCCTCATAGACTAGTTGGTTATATAGGACCAAGTAACTCTAAATGTAATAATTCTAATGGCCTACAGGTAGAAACATCATCCTTAGTCTCGAAAGAACTTCTTATTTGTTTACCTCTTTGATATGCATCATAAACATGAGTTTTGTTAAAATCGATTTTTGGAAAACCTTTTACTAAATCTCTTTTAGAAAGTTTTGAAATCAGATGCATACTAGCATGCCCTAATCTATGATGTCATAACCAACTCTCTTCTTCGTGTGAAATCAAGCATTGATCATGTGTAAGACTATATGAATTTAAGAGATAAATGTTTCCAATTCTTAGAATAGTAAGTAATGTCTTACCACCTTTTGCTTCAATAATTTCACACTTCTTTAAATCAAAGATTACCTTCTGATCCTTGTCACACAGCTGACTAACACTTAAAAGATTGAATTTTAATCCGTTGACTAGTGATACTTAATCAATGCAAGGATTGTTCCCAATGTTTCCTCTGCCAATAATATGTCCTTCCTTTTTGTCACCAAACTTTACAATGCCTCCCTTAACTTGTCTTATAATGGTCAAGTAGATACTATCACTGGTCATATGCCTTGAACATCTACTATCAATGTACCAGTTTTGTTTTCTAAGGGTGTTCTTTAAGCATACCTATAAGACAAATTAAAAAATTTAAGGTACCCAAATTTTATTGGGTCCTTGTTAGCATTATTTTTCTTTGGGATCCACATCATTTTTCCTTTGTATAAACCTCTTCGGAAATTGCATTCTTGAATTACATGTCCTTTATGATTGTAATAAAATCATGTAACATTTCTTTTCTTCTTGTAAGATGATTGAGATGGATAATGTGGTTTTATGGTAAGGGATTTATGAATATGGTTAGGTTTTTTATGGAAGAATTTCGGCTTGTAACCATGTTTTTGGTTTGGATAAAATTTTTGATGGTATATGGGCTGGGAAGCCTTTTTGTAGTATAAATTTTATGGTACAAAAGGGTGAACATTTTGTGTTCTTTCCTTTTTATTTTTCTATTCAGAGAGTTGAAGTTTCTGCTTTGTTTTTAGTACAGGTATCTGAACATTTCTTCCAGTTGTTTATTCAGAAGACTTTACATGACTAATCTTCTGTTTTCTTTTTGGTTCAAATGGCTTAACAGATTTTTTGGATGGGGGATTTTGCATCTCCGTTGTGGATGAGGATTTGAAAAAAGAGATTAGCTTTTGGGATGTGTGTATAGGTACATCACAAACACTTTGGTTAAAACCAATTCATACTCTGTCCTTGGATTTCTTTAGGTATCCAACATCATATTAAGCATATTTCACCAAGTGTGAATTTACACTTGTCTTCTAGACTTGATACTTTGCTTACTAATGTAAGATTAGTATTTCCAAGAAACTTTACTTTATTTTGAAGTTCAAGTTTTTTCTTTCTCTACTTCAGAATTTTTGCATTCATAATTTTGATAGTTTCTTGCAAAGTATTGTGTAATTCAAAATATGCTTGAATTATTTTTTTTATGATATAAGGATGTTAGAATTATCTTATCTTTTACTTCTTTTTCTTTTGATGAAGTTTCTTTTTTATTATCTGCCATAAAGCAAATTTGAGCGTTGTTTTTAGCATCTTCATCATCAGAATTATCACTGTCGTTCCATGTAGCTAACATAGCTTTCTTATCTTTCTTGTTGAATTCTGGTTTGGACTTTGAACAGTCAATTTTGTAGTGTCCTGGCTTTTTGCTGTTAAAGCAAGTGATTTTTTATGATTCTTGCATTGTCTTAGTGATGTTGTTGTTGTTGAAATTTTTCTTTAGCCCCTTCTTATCCTTGTTCTTTTTCTTCAAGAATTTTCAAAATTTTCTGATAAGAAATGCTTCTTCTTTATCTGGCTCTTCATCACTATCCTCACCTTCTCATTCACTTTTAGATGCATCAGCTATTGGATTTGCAGCTTTAAATGCAGTGGATTTCTTCTTTTCTAATTGCTTACAATCTGTGGTGGATTTGATCTTCATTTCATGGGTAAGTAATGAATCTATAAATTCATCATAAGAATATGAAGATATATCTTTTGATTCCTCTATTGCTATAAGCTCAGAATCCCATGAAGTTGGCATTATTCTGATGAGCTTTCTGATTAGCTTTTTGTAAGTATAATGCTTGCCAAGATTCTTTAATTTATTTACAATCAATATGAATCTTGTGTTGATCTATGAAATTGATTCCTTAGGATCCACCTTTAATAACTCATATCCGGTAACATAGAGATTGATTTTTCCATCTTTTACTTGCTTAGTTCCTTCATGAGTTACTTCAAGCTTATCCCAAATTTCCTTAGCCGTTATGCATCCTCAAATACGATTATATTAATTAATATCTAAGGAGCATTGTAGCAAATTGATAGCTTTGGCATTTAAAGTAATTCTATTCAAATCATTTGCATCATTTTCACTATCTTCCTTTGGAATATTTCTACCATTAACTATTTTAGAAGGAACCATAGGTCCATCCTTAATGATTTTCTAAATCCGAATATCAGTTGACTGTAAAAATATTTTCATTCTATTCTTCCAAAAATTATAATTGTCTCCATAAAATAGAGGTGGCTTATGAATAGAATGTCCTTCAGCCATAAAAATATTTTAGTTCCTTGATATACTAGCCATACCTGGATCATTGGGATGTGAATCCTTTCGAGCAAGAGTCAAGCTCTGATACCAATTGTTAGTCCTAAATAGGCTTAGAATTACACTAGAAGGGTGTGAATCATGTATATACCCGAATAAAAATTCTTTTGTGGAAACCTTTATAATCGAAAACAATTTTGCCCAAGGAATAAGTTTTACTTGAAAATGCAAAATAAAATAATTTGTAAACTTGTATAAATAATTTCTTTTGAAGAATTTAAATAAAAACTCTTAAAAGGCTATTACTGCTAAATACAAATGCAGAAATATAAAAATGGCAGCAATTAAAGAGAGTAGGGATAGAGAAATTTATGACATAGAGATTTATACGGTTCGGAGCAACTGTCCTACTCTTGTCCCCAAGTGAACCACTTGAGATTTTCTACAATAAGTCCTTTAATGGTAGGAATCAAACCAAGTGATATTTTTCTGTCCAAGATCGGGGAGATCAATCCTACTTCTGTCTAGGATTAGACACTGATCCTTCTTCGATCTAGGATCAAGACAGTGCGGTGTTTTTTGCAAGCTTAAATACCAAACTTTTACAACTTGTTGTTTTTCAAAGATCAACAACAAAACTTTTGCACAACTTTGTTGATAAAATTCTATCAACAAAGCTCCCCCTCACACTAATATCACTTAGTTTGATTTTACAATTCACTCAAAATATTGAATTTGAAAATATATGAATTGCTTTGATGAAGACTTGAATTATTTCAATTGCTCTCTTTGAATTTTGTTGGAAAGACTACTCAAGAATACTTTGATTGCTTTGAATGTAATGTATGCTTTGTCTTCCCAAGTTGAAATGTTTGCAATTGTCTTCGATTTATAGGCATTGGAGAAGTGATTTGGAGAAGAAATTATATTTCTGTTCTGGTCACTGAAACTAACCGCTGCATAGTGTTTAGCCCTCTGAAGCTTTAATTCTGATTTTCTTTATGTATCTAAAACTAGCCGTTGCATAGTGTTTAGCCCTCTAAAGACTTGTAATGAACCTTCTTTAGGTCTCTGAATGTATCCATTATACAGTATTTAAGATTCTGAATATTTGAGTTTGACTTCTTTAGGTCTTAGAAGGTGGCCATTATACAGTGTTCAGGTCTCTGAAGATTTGACTTGAACTTCCTCAGGTCTTTGAATGTAGCCGTTATACAGTTTTCAGGGCTCTGAATATTTGAATTCAACTTCTTCAAGTCTCTGAATGTAGTTGTTATATAGTGTTCAGGCCTCTGAACATTTGTAACAGAATTTCTTATGTCTTCAGCCTCCTGAAGCAATGTTTATCTTATTTCTCCAAACATTTTATCTTTTTTTTTGTAATATCCTTCCAATGTCCTTGTTGTAAGTCTTCACCTTTATACTTTGTTTAATTAATTAAAAAAATCCCATTTATCCTTAATTAATTCTCAAAGTATTTATTTAATTTTTATCTTCTTTAAATGTAAAGTTGGCATCTGTCAGAGTGTGGGTAGAGGAAAGTATGTGATGTTGACTATGGAAGAGAGAATCGAGAAAAGGAAGAATGCCTTTCCAAGTCATTCTGTGAAGAGGCCGAATAAGGGTCAAACTCCAAAACATGTTCAGGGTCTATCTGCTCTTGATTTGCCTCTGAGGTACCTCCTCTCTAAAATTGAAGATCTGAAAGCCAAGGTTGACTTTTTGGAGAAGGAACGGAGGGGGATGTGGGCTTGAATTGATATATTGAATGAACTTTGCATTGACCAAAAGGAAGGAAGAACGGTAAAGTTTACTCTGTCGAATCTTCCTCCATAAGGGACAAAAGCCCTCCTTATGAGCCCAGCCTACCTCCAAAGGCCAAGATAAAGAGGACTGCAAGTGCAACTTCTAAGAAGCTGTTCGGAGATGATGAGGACTTTAAAGCCATTAATGAGCATGAAGGCTCATCTCGTTTTGACAATGCATGATTTCTCTGCTTTATAATTGTCTTTTGGCTTTGGTATGTGTTCTAACCCTTTGCTTCTCAATTTCTAGAACCTGTTTATGGTAAGCAGTGATCTGTTGTGTATATTTGTTGATGATTGAGTTGTTTTCTTAATTGCTCTTTATATATGTTGTTCCTGTATAAACTATTTTGTGGTTGATATCCTGCTAGTTTTCTTTATGCTTTGATGTATTCCTTGTTGTTTTCTTGTACCTCCTTTATACAATGAGGACAATGTACCATTTTGGTGCGGGGGAGAGGCAAGTTAGTTGTATTGCACTGTTAAGCTGTTTGTTCTTCAAGTAATTGTTTTGTCTTTAACTTTGAAATTCAGTAACAAGAATTAGTTTTTTATCTGTGATTCTCTTGGTTTTCGATGTAGGAAGAAAAATCTTTAATAAGCAATCTTGCTAATAATTCTTGCATCAATTTTGAGCTATAGTAATGAACTAAAATGCAAAAACCCTCATTAATTATGAGATAATTGAGCCCTAATTTCTTGAGCTTTCATTTTTCAATTTGAATCAATTCTTTACTATCTCCTTTTCTGAGTGGCTTGCATGTATTGATGAATTCCAGAACTTGCTTTGATTTCAGTTGGTTGCTTGACTTTTTTTGGACATTAAATGATAAGTCATCTAGGTTTAGCCAACTTTAGCTTAAATGGCCTACATGTTCTGTAATTGCATTTATCCTACATTGTAGTGAAGCCAAGTTGAACCTAGCCTTTTTCATTGTGAAAGTCACTAAATTGTTTTACCTAAGCCTATTTCACTTTGATTTTCCTAAATTCACTTATGGTTATCATTTTTCTTTTAAAGAAACTTTTCATTTCAAGACATCATGTTATTACTTTCCTGTTTCATTTTCTTCTCAATAGAATTCTGCTTCAAACAACCTTTCATGAATTTATACTTAATTGAAGAAGTTTTTAAAGTCCTGTTCATAAAAGTTCATATCTTGGTTTACTTGAAAAGAATTTTATCTTGTCTTTGTCAACCAAGTTTCTTATCTTTCAAAATCTTCATTTAAAAAAAATAAAAAATCAAAATCCTTCCATTCTGTTCATCCATTGAATTAAGTCAAAAATAAAGTTGTTGACTCATTTTGTGAAGTGTTCAATTTTCTTCCTAAAGTTGTTATGTGCTTATCTTCAAACATTTCTTGAGACAATCTTTCTAATGAAGTGATGTTGTTTAAATTGCATTTTTTATAATCATTAGCCTTCATAATATCCATTCCATACTTTTCACTCAAACCCGATTACAACCCTTGGGAAAGACCTTTGATTTTGTCTGATCTTGTTTGGGTGTTGAGTTGACTGAATTGTGAGTTTATGGAATTCTGAAGTCTTGCCTTGCTAATGAGTGAACAAACACTAGTCCTTAAACACTTTTTGAGTGATTTGAGTGAATCTTTATTTTGGTGAGGTATTTTAGTTCAAAAATGTTCTCAATGGTTGTTTGCATAGAATTACTAGTTGGAAGCTTCATAAGTGCTTGATGCTGAAGTTGTTTGCCCTGTAGTTTCTATGACTTATATATTTTGCTTAAGTGTTAATTCTCTCCTAATCTGAAAGTGTTTCTTAACTTGTTTCTTCTAATCTATGTTGTATCAAATTTAATTGATATTCTTTGCTAGAGGGCAAGCAATTGCTTAAATGTAGGGGAATTTGATAAGGGGAAAATATCTTAATATTTTACCACCAGAAGATCTAATTTGAATTGAAATATAAGCTTTTTTTTGCTCCAATTTATTTTAATTAGGAGTAATCATGGCTTATTACTTGTTTTTCCCTCTTTGTAGGCTTTTTTAGAAATTATGGGAGTAATTTGCTCTAATTTGGCTGCCCAAGAAGCATTGAGCAGTGGAGCAGTCCAATCATGCTGACATAAAAGCTGCTTTTACCAGAAATGGAATTGAACAGCTTACTACTTCTGGAAAGTCTCTCTTTTAAAGCAAAGTCGTTCATTTCTCATTGCCTGGAGCTGGAGAAAGATTATAAAGCACTTTTTACCCTTTTTATGTAATTTTGAACTCTTAGATTTGGTTGTCCTTAAGGGACACATGTAGGGCTTTGATTTATTCTTGTTTTAGTTGCCCCAGTTTACTTTGAGCTATATAAATTAGCTTCTCTTATTCATTTATGGGTGTGGGTTCTGGACATCATCTTCTCTCTTATTTACTTCTTTCTACAGTGGTGTTTAGTTAGATCTTTCTTTTATACCTTCCATGGTATACCCTGTTCTGACCGTGGAAGAGTAGACTATTGGTGTAAGCTAGCATTAGCTAGAATTATGTAAGTACTATTTACGTCAATCTAAGTTATGTTTCAGTATAAGCATGTATGTCTACCTTATAATTGTCTTGCTAGATGAGTTTGGTCAACTCATGCACAATATGTTGAGTATAATGTTTATTTACTTTACATGTGAAAAATAAAAGGTTAGATACATATGTTAACTTAGCAATGGCTCTGCTTCATGTGATTTAGGTTCATGTTGGGAACACCCACGTTGATGCTTCATGTTCGTCATGCATGTTTTTAAGTGTTAATTGCAAAGAATGCTCCAATTAATTATTTAAAGATATAGGTTTTATAGGAACTAATTTCAGAGAATGCTCTGGTTAAACTGGCTGTAATAGTTATCATGGAAAGACTCTTTTGCATGCTAGACTGAAATTACTTAAGTTACATAAAAGTAAAAGTTGTTTCCATGCCTTGTTGTTGCTTACTCCGCCTGTTATCATTGTTAATTCAGATTTGTACTCAAGTTGACTTCTTTACATGATATTTGTTAGATCTAGTAAATTTTAATAGATTTAGATTTAACACACAAACCTTATAAATTGACCATATTTCTGCCACAAGTTGTTTCAGTTTAAAAATCATTCTTGTTTTGCTTGTACTAAAACTCAAATCCTTGTTGAATACGATATCTAGACTTACCATCTATATTGCTTGCTAACCTAGTACGCTTGCAATGATATTTTTCATGTTAGTCTAACCCTCAACACCAAGCTAGCTCAAGCCTGCTTAAAGAAACTTACTCACTACCCATAAGTAGCATCAGCAATAAAGAAAAATAAAGAAAAAAATAAAATTAAAAAGAAACTACTACCAGCATTAATTAGCAAATTAGAGTTAGAACAAGAGAGAAAAGTTGAGCATTAAAGCCCTCAACTACCAAAGACAAAGGAGTATTTATAGCACTCTAAAAGACTAAACTAAATCTAAGATAAAAATAATACTAACTGTATTTGCAGCCTTGATGGCTCAAAATCAACCACAAATTAAAATAATGGATTAGTTCACCAACCAAAGTTTAACTTGTCACTTAAGTCAAATCTTCTTTTGAAAATATCTTCTCATCTCCTCCTTTTGGGCAGCGCCATGGCTTTAATTTCTGGTCCATACGATTCTCTTTTAGCCCAAGACCTTTCCAGCCACTTCTTAACCTACTTTCCAGCCTGTTTGTTGAGATTTCTCGAGATTAAGCTCCAATTTAGAATTTAACCTGAAATTAGCTCTAATTAGCCAATGTTTATTCAATAAAGATCAATTTAATCTCAATTAATATCTGAATATTTTTTATATTTTACACTTATGATAAGTAAATATCTAAAATTTACCTTTTCTTCTTAAGAATAAATATTATTTAAGGTAAATAAATTATACTTGCTTGTGGTTTTCTCAATTACACTAATATTTCTCTACATTTTTCAAAACTAATTTGTATCTCCATATATTTTACTTCCATTGGACCCCCACCTCGTTCTAGCTATCAAAGCAAGTATATTTAACCTAAGAGTTTAATGCAACATGTTATTTTAATTTTGAATGAGAGTTAAATTAAAGCAATTATTAAAAATGAGGGCTACAGCCGCATGGCTATTGGTTCTCAGAACATAACAGCAAAAGTTTTTGATTCGAAAGTATTCATGTGTCTTGAAGTAATAGCCGCATACACTCGCGGGGGCGTTAATTCAGGACAGAATCACCGAAAAGCGATTTTCGTGCATTTCACGACATTTGAACCTTAGATTTACATTCTAGAAGCATGTATTAGAATAGAATAACGATGGAGACCTAATTTCCTGAAATCCAACTCACTTGCCATGTTAAATAATTAACCAAAAAAATCGTTTTCAAAACCGTTTTGTCAAAAATCAATACATGGACATTTCAAAACGTTTTCCAAGTCTAGTCGGTGGGATTTGTCTAGTCTCTCCAGCTATCCCCTCTAAGTGCATGACCCCAACTCAGTTATTGTCCCATTTTGTCTTGATTGAGTCCTATATGCAATTGTCCGTGTACTAACCTCTGTTTTACAGTATTAGATTGTTAGGTGTCGAAACCAACAAAAATAATTTCCTATAACCCACAATTAAAATTGTAGTATTGGCAAGCAGGGTCGAGATCCACAAGGACAAGGTTTACTTATCCAAAAATTTAAAACAGTAATTAAAAAAAATGGGGGGTTTATTATTAAATTAATTTGATAATAAAATAAAATAAAACAATTGCAAAAATTGTAATATGAAGAAAATATTGAGAATAATTTCCACCCAAGGTTATCTTAGTATTGATTCCATTTAATTGATCATTGAATGGAAATATATATTTCTTTTCTCAAATGAAATGGTTATGAGTATTCATAAGTTCTGAAACTCTACTTTTCCTTAGATTGCAATTTAAATGGAAATTGCTCCACAAATAAATCTTGCTTATCAATCAATCCTAAATTAGCTCTTAAGATTTAGATTGTAAACAGCTTTTGAAATTTAGAAGAGTCGCCATTTAACACCCAATAATACTTGAATTGGATTATTTAAGGTGAATTGAATATCTTCACAAATGCAATTCTAACGATTTAAATTCATTGAATACATTTGCTTTCTACTTTATTGAATCTGATAAACATGAATAAATTTAAAGATTCAATTAGAAGTATTTAATTGATGAAAGTAAAACGTCAATACTTAAATCAAATAAAATCTCAAGAATATTGAAGACATTCAAACATTTAAGAGACAAGAACTTTGAAGAACAATTCTCACAATTTTATTATGGAATCAAACTTTGATAAACTTAGCTAGAATAAGAAATTTAGCCACTCATGGCTTGAAACAAAAACAAAAGAATAAGAAAAAGCTGGAAATTTGAGAAAACTCTAAGATAAATTCTGCCCCCAACTAATGAAAGATACTCCAATTTATAGGAGAAGAGAAGGGTAAGAAAGGAAGGAAAATTAAATGCTATTTAAACAAATTTACACAAATCTCACCCAAAACAAACAGATTGCTAAAATCATGAAATGATCTTTATCTCTCCAATGTAGATTTCTGATTTAATGCAGTAATTCTGGTTTTAACCTTCAAGCGTGCCTACGCCCAAGTACTAAAACGTGTTTTAAAATCAGTCTGTCCAGCTCATCTGGATTTTGCTCCAATTAATCTTCAATTTCCTTGATTATAGCTTAATCTTTATTAAGTCCTTATTTTTGTACCTAAAAGAAAATTATGAAATTAATAATCCAAAATTAAGTATAAAAATTAATTGAAAATGACTAAGATAACGCTGGAAATAATTGGAAATTATGGTTTTATCAAATTCCCCACACCAAACCTTTGCTTGTCCTCAAGCAAATCAATTATGATATTTTCAAGCCATCTAATAGCCTATTTCAAATTTCTGAAATTCTTTAAGCTCTTTGGTCAAAATTCACAATCAAACATAAAACTTTTCATAGCATGAGAAACTTTCACCAAATAAAAAAATCTCATGAATCTAAACAATTATCAAAAATTCAAAGAAAAATGCAAATTAACATCACCCTCACAATGGTTCACTCAATCCACTCAAGTGTTTTAGGGATAGATGATTTTAAGGCACTCAAGTCACAAAAATAGAAAGGAAAATACTATGGTTTGCAAGGATATCAAATCTCCACCACTAAATATGAATTCAAAACAAAAATCAAAGGGTCTTTGATATGGTTGAAACGGGGCTAAGGTTAAGGTATGGAAAAAGGGAAAATTAGGCTAAAAAGATCAAAGAAAATAACAAGTCTAAATAATGAAGACAAATCTGCAAAATTATGAATAAACAAATACAATCCCCCCTTTTTTTTGTGAAGTAGAAGAAGAAGAAGAAGAATAACGGCATATTGATTGGATACCGCTAAGATTTTGAAGAGGATCTCTCTTTTTTTTTTTTTTAAGAACAAGGAATTAAATGGATAAATTCCTTAAGACAATTTGAAACAATTTGAAGGACAAGGAATTAAATGAATAAATTCCTTGAGACAATTAATCTCCAACTATTATTGAATCTTAACATTTCTAAAAAAAATGATGCAAAATCTACTGTCATCTTTTTTTCTTTTTTCTTTTTTTTTTTTTTTTTGATAATAGGACCGATTTGCTAAGACATATAAATTTTTGCAGATTAAAAATGTGACTTGCTAATTCAATGATCAAGGTGAGAAGGCAAGAAAAGTGAATGGATTAGGCTAAATGAGATGTGTAAAAGAAGAAAAGGATAAAAGCTCAAAGGGGTTCACTAATGATCAAAATGTAGGGTAGGCTTTTTAAGAAAGTCAAAAGTATTTAAATCTTAATTGCCCTTATCATTTTAATGCATGAATTCATTGTGCGGTCTTAAAATGCATCGCCAAGCAAATTCTAGATTTCTCAATCAATTTGGACAACACTTATTAAAAGAAATAAGAACAAGGTGTAATCTCATGTTCATCAAATGGCTCAAAGTATTCTCACAAAATATAGTAAAATTTGGTGATTCAACTTGCATGTTTTTCAAACAAATCAAATTACTAGATTCATGATCAATTTAAATTCGATAAAAAATTACTCAACTACTTTTGCTTCAAATCCTTCACGTTATTTTGACCTTAAAAGACATGAAAAACTTCATACTAAGATCCATAGATTTCAAAAATCAAGCAAGAAAATACTTCAAACTGATAACAAAAGGATTTATCAAAGATCTAGCCAAGGAAGATTTTCTTTTTTTCAAAATGTTTTTTTTTTTCTTGCAACTGGAAAATTTCTTTGAATAAAGCCTAATTAGATGGTGGCATTTTAGCATTTGTCAAAATATATGGAGTATTAAGAATTACAGACCAAAATATCAAGAACCCAATATCTCAAGAACCTTCCCCACACCTATTATCTACATTGCCACCAATGTAGAAAATAGGATCAAAAGACAAGAAAAAGCAAAAGAAAGGTACTGCCCTGAAATATCTCAAAAAGAGGGAATGTCTAGCCCGAAATACTTGAAGAGAGCATCCATGTAGCTCATGATTTGTTTATTGCTACGCTGCACCTCTTCTTCTAGTCGCTGAATTTGGTCAGAAAGAGTGCGCCAAGGCTGAGATGGGCCTGCTCCTTCCTCTGAATCATATTCTGTTGGTCTAGCATGTTTGTTGCGGATGGTGTGACGGTAAAGAGCTGGGTCAGGCAGCGTTATGCGATAGGTACCATCTGTGAGTTTCTCAACTTCACCCATTTTATGCAAACAGTCAAAGCCAAGAGATTCAACTCCACAAGCAACATGCATATCAGTATTCTCTAAGTCCAAAACACCCAATTTGTCAGCAATAAATGAAACGAATGACCCCAGACAAAGATTACCCCTTTTCTTTTTTGCCATGGTAAACAATTGCTTGCCATACCATGCTGCCAAATTAACTTTCACCCCATTTGCAAAGCAATACAGAAAATAGAATTCAGTTTTATTCATCCTACCAGAGTCTTCATTGGTTCCAGAAAAGTTATAAGAGATAAGACGATGAAAATACCGAAGATCCATGGATTTGAGATATGTGGACCTAGAAGTGCTATCAGTAGAGAGATTTTTCCGGCATTCTTGCAAGTC
This sequence comes from Euphorbia tirucalli, assembly GCA_039660915.1. NCBI lineage: Eukaryota > Viridiplantae > Streptophyta > Magnoliopsida > Malpighiales > Euphorbiaceae > Euphorbia > Euphorbia tirucalli. The sequence continues at coordinate 48,739,455 of CM077636.1, forward strand.
CCAAGTAGGAGGAAAATCACACGGGCATTCAGAATACTCAACAGTTGCTGCATATTCTTCAGTAATGAAACCACAAACAAGGTTAAATTCAGTAAGAGAGAAGGAATAATCAACACCCAACATTCTGAACTTAATGACACCAGGTGTGTCAGTTGTAAGATCTGCAGGATTTTGAAACTCATAAGTTGCAAAGAATTCCCAAGTCAATTCAAAATAAGCCGGCAATTTATTAGAAAAGATAGTCAACCATCCTGCTTTCTCTGCTGCAGTTGTAAACCAATTTAAAGATAAATTTTCAATAACAGCACGGGAAAGACATTTGCAAGCAACCAAATGTCGAGTTAGCAGCACATCAAGTCTATTATTATACTTCTTCTTAGTGAAATTAACATGCCCTCCCATTTGTTTCTTAGAAGGAGGCATTACATGCTTCCCTTTTCCTAACCTGGAATTAACCCTTGGAGGTTCTTCCCTAAAAAAGGATTTTCTTTTCCTACCCACTGCTTTCACAGGCATTTGTAAACTCAGCTGGAAATGAACACATGAAAAAGCACAAATTAGAAGATTAATCTAGACTCAGATGAACTCAAAGATATAAGTGAATGACTATGGTATATTTGAACTGAAAATTCTAAGAGAATGATAATGAAATGGTCATTAGAGTATCATTGATCTGAAGTAGTCCAATAAATGGCAGGAAATACAAATGCCAACACTTGACTTAAGAAAATATCATAGCCATTTAGAGAAACTCAATTAGAAATTAAAATAATCAAACAAAGCAAGCTTCACTTATTCCTGCATGAAGAATTATGTAATAAAAATTACACATCAGATGAATAGAATAATCAAACTCACAATTTCAATTTCATAATTCCCTAATGACATCTCAAAGAGCAGTATCTGTTGCAATAATTGCGACAGCATGTTTATCACTCAATTCGAATTTTCACAAAATTCAACACAAATATCAAACGAAACAGAACATCTAAATAATTCCAAACCCCAGATTATCATTCAAATTCAACAAGTAAACCTAGAAAATTGCAGCATGCGAATCAACCCCAAATCAGAGAACCAAAAACATCATACTAAGCAAAAATATCTCAAACTGAAATCAGTAAAAAAATATAAAAAAATTTCTCTTTTTTTTTTTTTTAGAAGAGATGAGAGTTCAAACCGATGAAACAGAGTTATGCAATTTTTCGGCGAGTTGCAGGTTGCTGAAATATCTTGCTTTGGTGGTTGGAGTTGCTATCTTTTGAAGGAAAAACGCAGCTTTATTGGGTGAGTCGCAATGAACAGTGCCTCAGACGTCTGACACCTAGAGATTGCGATGGCAGCACTGGCGGCAGTCGCGACGGTGGTGGCAGCGTCGTCTGGAGTCGTGGTTTCTGCTGGAGGAGGGTAGCACCGACGCAAATCGCGAAGGGGAGAGCTGGCGGGAATCGCGATGGGGAGAGGCCGCGATGACGGCAGTGCCGAAGATTGTGAAGGACGGCACCGGCGAGAGGTGTGGAGTTGACGTTGACGGCTAAGGTTTGTGATGGGGGATTCTCATCTGTAGAGAGAAGTTAGAGAAGAGGGGTAGAGAGAAAGTAAAAAGGTAAAAAATAAAATAAAAATGTGAGTAAAAATTAAAAGGAAGGAGTAAAACTAAAGCTCAAATAAAAACCAAAGACTAAAAAAAGAAGTAACCGGTTGTCCTTACTTTCCTTCACCCTTTAGAACAAAATACTCCATGGCCAAAGTTTCACCATGGAAAATTTTGCTACTTTTTTTTCACCTCTACCAGAGGTTGAAGAAGCAGTAAAATAACATCATCAGACTTTAACCTCAGTAATAAGAAAATAAAAGAACCAGCTACCTGTCAGTTCAATTTTACAATTTTATTAGGTTACCTCCCAACCAATGCCTGTATTTATCGTCTTCGGCTGGACGGAGTCTCAATCAATCTCTATAATCAGGAGCCTCTAAAGTGCTTACCTCCAAATTGTTTACCTGAAATTCTCCATAATAAGGCTTAAGATGGTGTCCATTAACCATGAATATTTTATCAATATGAAGACTTTGAATTTCAACTGCACCACGAGAAAACACTTTAGTCACCAGAAAAGGTCCTACCCATCTTGTCCTTAATTTCCCAGGAAATAATTTGAGTCTAGAATGAAATAAGAGAACTTTTTGACCAACTTCAAAATTTTTTCTAGAAATATTTCTATCATGAAAAAGTTTAGTCTTCTCTTTATAAATTCTAGAATTCTCATAAGCATCATGTCTTATTTCATCAAGTTCCTGCAATTGCAATTTTCTCTGATCGCCAGCTTCGTCCATATTCATATTACATTGCTTAATTGCCCAATAGGCCTTATGTTCAAGCTCTACAGGAAGATGGCAAGGCTTACCATAAATGAGTCGATAGGGAGACATACCAATTGGAGTTTTGTATGTTGTCCTATAAGCCTAGAGCATCGTCTAGACGAGTGCTCCAATCTTTCCTGCTTGTGTTGACAGTCTTTTCCAGAATTGACTTGATTTCTCTATTAGATACCTCAGCTTGACCATTTGTCTGTGGATGATAGGCTGTTGAGACCTTGTGTGTCATATTATATTTCTTCAACACACTTTCTACAATCTGATTACAGAAGTGAGTACCTCTGTCACTGATGATTGCCCTTGGTGTTCCATACCTAGTAAAAATATGACTTTTCACAAATCCCACAATAGTCTTAGCATCGTTAGTCCTGGTGGCTTTGGCTTCCACCCATTTTGATACATAATCTACTGCTAAAAGAATATATGCATTACCAAAAGAAGATGGAAAGGGGCCTATAAAATCAATTCCCCATACATCAAAGATTTCATATATTAAAATTGGGGAAAGAGGCATTTGATCTCTATGGCCTAAATTACCAGTCAATTGACAATTGTGGCAAGTTTTACAAAACAGATAAGCATCTTTGAACAAAGTGGGCCAGAATAAACCACATTCTAACACCTTTTGTGCTGTTCTCTTTGGACCAAAATGTCCACCACAAGCATATGAATGACAAAATTCTAAGAATGATGAATGTTCATTTTTAGGTATACATCTATGAATTATTTGATCAGAACAATGCTTCCATAAATACGGATCATCCCAGATATAATATTTTCACTCACTTTTTATCCTATCTCTTTGTGTTCTAGTCAGGTCACCTGGTAATGTTTTCGTACCTAAGTAGTTTACAATGTCAGCATACCAAGGATTAAAACATTAAACTTTAAAAAGATACTCATCTGGAAATGATTCTTGGACAGGCACGGGATTATCATTGAGTAATAATCTACTCAAATTGTCAGCAACCGAATTCTTCTTTCCTTTCTTATCTCTGATCTCTAAGTCGAATTCTTACAGAAGCAAAATCCATCTTATCAATTTTGGTTTGGTTTCTTTTTTATCAAGGAGATACTTCAACGCTGCATGATCAGAATAAATAATGACTTTAGTACACAATAAATAAGACCAAAATTTCTCTAATGCAAATACTACAGCAAAAAGCTCCTTCTCTGTTGTGGAATAATCCCTTTGAGCACTATCTAGAGTCCTTGAAGCATAAAGCATGGGTGTCCTTGCCAATTTTTTGTCCTAGTACAGCTCCTACAGCGTAATTGCTGGCATCGCACATTATCTCAAATGGATATTCCCAATTTGGGGGCTGGATAATTGGAGCTGAGGTCAACAATCCTTTGAGCTGATCAAATGATGCCTTGCATTCTGTATTGAAATCGAAAGGAACATCTAGCTGCAACAACTTGGTTAGGGGTTGAGTGATCTTCGAGAAGTCTTTAATGAACCTTCGGTAAAATCCTGTATGACCAAGAAAGGATCGCACTTCCTTCACAAAAGTGGGGTAAGGTAAAGATTCAATCAAGTCAATTTTAGATTTATCAACCTCAATTCCTTTTGATGAAACTACATGTCCTAATATTAAACCTTGATCAACCATGAAGTGACATTTCTCATTATTCAATACCAGATTGGTTTCAATACATCTCTTCAACACTTTAGTTAGATTTTCCAGACAATCATCAAATGAATTACCATATATAGTAAAGTCATCCATGAATACCTTTATGATGTTTTCTACACAATCTGAAAAAATACTGACCATACATCTTTGAAACTTTGCAGGAGCATTGCATAGGCCAAATGGCATATGACGGTAAGCAAATGTGCCAAAGGGGTAAGTAAACGCTGTCTTTTCCTGATCTTCAGGTGCTACAGGAATCTGATTGAAACCTGAATAACCATCAAGACAATAATAGTGAGAACGACCAGCCAACCTTTCTAGCATTTTATCAATAAAAGGTAAAGGAAAATGGTCCTTCCTGGTAGAAGAATTCAATTTCCTGTAATCTATACAGACCCTCCATCCATTTTGTACACGGGTTGGAACTAACTCACCATTATCATTCTTTACTACAGTGAAACCAGTCTTTTTGGGAACTACCTAAACCGGACTTACCCATTTGCTATCAGAAATTGGAAAGATCATACCTACATCAAGAAGTTTCATGATTTCCTTTTTGACTACTTCCATCATTGGTGGGTTAAGTCTACGCTAAGCTTCTTTGTAGGTTTATAACCATCTTCTAGTAAGATTCTGTGCATACATATAGAAGGACTGATGCCTTTTATATCTGCAATGGTCCATCCAATGGCCTTTTTGTATTCTCTAAGCACTCGTATCAGTCTTTCTTCTTCTAAAGGAGTTAATTTGCTGGAAATTATCACAGGTAGTGTCTGATCTTCACCTAAGTAGGCATATTTCAAATGTTCAGGCAGATTCTTCAGTTCCAACTTTGGTGCCTACACAATTGAAGGAAGAAGCTTGTTGTTAGATACGGGAAGATCAATGTAAGAGATATTATACCTGATATGCTTCAAACTCTCTAAGCTTGAAATTGAATTTTCAATTCCTTCATTGATGATAAACTTCTCTTCAAGATTTTTCAATTCTCTAAAATTAATTCCTCCATTGATAACTAACTTCAAATTATCTGTATCAGTAAGCTCAAAAACCTGCTGAGTTAGTTTATCGATGATATCAGTAGCAAAAACACAATCAACATCACTAGGAAAACGCATGGCATCATAAATATTAAATCTAATCAGTTCCCCATCAAATTCCATGGTTAAAAGGCCTTCGGCTACATCAATTTTTGCTCTTGATGTTTTCAGAAATGGTCTTCCTAACAAGATTGGTACAGACTTAGAATAATGATCTTCTTCCATATCTAATACATAGAAATCTGTAGGAAACACTAACTCATTAACTTGCACCAAAACATCTTCTAAAACACCTTCAGGATATGCAGTGGACCTATCAGCTAATTGAATGATTACTCTTGTTTCTTTTAAAGGTCCCATATTCATAGAATGATAAATTGAGCTAGGCATGACATTTATTGATGCTCCTAAATCTATCATTGCTCTTTCCACTTTCAAATTACCAATTTTACAAGGAATGGTGAACATACCTGGATCCTTGCACTTAGGTGGTAACTTTTTTTGGAGAACAGCAGATACATTTTCTCCCATATGAATTTTCTCATCGCCTTTCAATTTTCTTTTGTTAGTGCATAAATCTTTAAGGAATTTTGCATACCTTGGCACTTGCTTGATAGCATCAAAAAGGGGAATATTCACCTTCATCTTTCGAAACACTTCCAGAATCTCTTTTTCTTACTGCTCTTTCTTTGATTTCGCCAATCTATTTGGAAATGGAGGTAGTGTGACATAGGACTGCATAGGTTTTGAGTTTTCAGGATGTGGCAGCTCTATTTCTCTCTCAATTTCTTCCTCCACAACATAATTAGAGGGCTTTTTTCCTGGTTCTTTCAACTCCCTCCCACTTCTTAGTGTAATGGCACTTGCATTTAGTCATGGATTTACTTCTGGTTGAGATGGAAGTCTTCTAGAATTCTGGTTATCCATTTTTCCCACAATAGTTGCTATTTGACTCATCTGATTCTCTAAATTTTGAATACTAGCTTTTGCGTCTTGTTGGAAGGTTATAGTATTCTGCTGAAAGGTCTTCATATCTTGCTGAAAAGCTACAGAATTTTACTGCATTTGCTGTATACTATTAGCAAGGGAAGGAACAATACTTTCAAGGGAACTACCTGACTTTAGAGGAGGTTGAGGCACAGGTTGTCTTGGCTGGAATCCATATTGCTGGAAGTTATTTGATTTCTGTCCGTAACTGAAATTTGGATGATCTCTCCATCCAGGGTTATAAGTTGAAGAATATGGATCATATTTCCTTTGATATTGCTGCCCTTGGATGCCTCCTACAGCATTAACTTGCTCTTCCTCTTGAATTGTTAGATAGGTGTCCGTTGAATGGTTAGTGTTTGAACAAATTCCATAGCAATTGACATGTTGACGATTTCCTACAACAAGCTTTTGCACAAGAGATGTTAAATCCTTAAGAGAATTTTCAATTGCATGGACATTTACCTCACTAACATTTTTTGTTGATGCGTCATGTCGAATGCCAAATTGCTGCGTGTTTGCAGCAACTTTGGAAATCAATTCTTTTGCTTGAGTAAGCGTTTTATCTATCAAGGCACCACCGCTTGATGCATCAATCATGTTCCGATCCTGCAATAACAATCCCTCATAGAAATACTGAATTAGAAGAGTGTCAGAAATTTGATGATGAGGACAGCTTGCACAAAGCTGATTGAATCGTTCCCAATATTCGTAGAGGGTTTCTCCACTACTTTGGCGAATTCCATAAATATCTTTTCTAATATTAGTAGCTCTAGAAGAAGGAAAATATTTTTCAAGAAATTGCCTTTTTAAATCATTCCAGGTTGTGATAAATCCAGAGGGTAAGTAATATAACCAATCTCTTGCTTTATCCATCAAAGAGAATGGAAAGGCATGTATTTTGATGTGGTCAACAATTGTACCTTGGGGTTTCATGCTAGAACAAACTACATGAAATTCCTTCAGATGTTTATGGGGATCTTCACCTGCAAGACCACAAAAAGAAGGGAGTTAATGAATCAAACCAGATTTTAATTCAAAATTCGCTTCTATATCTCCCAATTCAATACACAATGGTTGTTGATTAACATCTGGGTTAGTGGCTGCACGTAAAGGTTGTTCAAGATTAGCCATTATTTCAGATTCGTCAAAGAATTCAAGTTCAGAGTCAACTATGGAAGAAGTGGATGGATTTTTCTGATGTCTCGTAGATTTTCTCAATTGTCTAGCAGTTTTCTCAATTTCAGGATCAAATTGAAAATCACTTCCACGAGAAGTACGGGTCATAAAATTTCAGAGAATACAACACCAGTCCTCGGCAACGGCGCCAAAATTTGTTAGGTGTCGAAACCAACAAAAATAATTTCCTGTAACTCGCAATTAAAATTGTAGTATTGGCGAGCAGGGTCGAGATCCACAGGGACTGGGTTTACTTATCCAAAAATTTAAAACAGCAATTAAAAAAAAGGGGGGGTTTATGATTAAATCAATTTGATAATAAAATAAAATAAAACAATTACAAAAATTGTAATATGAAGAAAATATTGAGAATAATTTCCAGCCAAGGTTATCTTAGTATTGGTTCCATTAAATTGATCATTGAATAGAAATATATATTTCTTTTCTCAAATGAAATGGTTATAAGTATCAATAAGTTCTGAAACTCTACTTTTCCTTAGATTGCAATTTAAATGGGAATTGCTCCACAAATAAATCTTGTTTATCAATCAATCCTAAATTAGCTCTTAAGATTTAGATTGTAAACAGCTTTTGAAATTTAGAAGAGTCACCATTTAACACCCAATAATACTTGAACTGGATTATTTAAGGTGAATTGAATATCTTCACAAATGCAATTCTAACGATTTAAATTCATTGAATACATTTGCTTTCTACTTTATTGAATCTAATAAACATGAATGAATTTAAAGATTCAATTAGAAGTATTTAATTGATGAAAGTAAGACGTCAATACTTAAATCAAATAAAATCTCAAGAATATTGAAGACATTCAAACATTTAAGAGACAAGAACTTTGAAGAACAATTCTCACAATTTTATTATGGAATCAAACATTGATAAACTTAGCTAGAATAAGAAATTTAGCCACTCATGGCTTGAAACAAAAACAAAGGAATAAGAAAAAGATGAAAATTTGAGAAAACTCTAAGATAAATTCTGCCCCCAACTAATGAAAGATACTCCAATTTATAGGAGAAGAGAAGGGTAAGAAAGGAAGGAAAATTAAATGCTATTTAAACAAATTTACACAAATCTCTCCCAAAACAAACGGATTGCTAAAATCATGAAATGATCTTTCTCTCTCCAATGCAGATTTCTGATTTAATGCAGTAATTCTGGTTTTAACCTTCAAGCGTGCCCACACCCAAGGACTAAAAGGTGTTTTAAAATCAGTCTCTCCAGCCCATCCGGATTTTGCTCCAATTAATCTTCAATTTCCTTGATTATAGCTTAATCTTTATTAAGTCTTTATTTTTGTACCTAAAAGAAAATTATGAAATTAATAATCCAAAATTAAGTACAAAAATTAATTAAAAATGACTAAGATAACGCTGAAAATAATTAGAAATTATGGTTTTATCATAGATGTATGTTATGGTTTTATTTTAATGCTAGATAATCTGTGTGTGGTTTAGGCGATTGTATCCTTATTCGCCATTTGATTTATATGTATCCCCTTGGGTAATTTTATGTGATTCGATATGGTTGTAAAAACTAATTTATTTGTTGTTTCTAGCACCTTGCATCATGGTTTTCAGACCCGGACCGATCATCGAACCGGTGAAGGAATGGATTCATGGATTTTGGATTAAACCGGAATAAACCGGAATCGAACCGGATTTAATAAAAATATTAAAATATTAAAATATTTTTATTTTTATATTTATAATTTATGAAATTTGAATATTTTTATTATAATTCTTTAAGTTTAAGCATTTCAAAGACAATATAGTAATTAAAAGAACTCAATTTATGAAATATAATTTTTATAGTTACAATTAAATATCAATTTAATTTAAAATAATTTAAAAATACAAACTATATTTTATTTTAATTAAAAACACCTAAAAATAATAAATTAAATTTTATATTTAAATAATTTTTAAAAAAAAAAATCTGGTCGAACCGGAAACCGATCCGGTTCACAGTTTTTCGGTTCGACCTGTCAGTCCGACCAAATGTTGACCGGTTGTTGACCAAAATGAAAACCGGATAAAAACCGACTGGTCTGACCTACGGTTCCGGTCGAACCCGGTTCGATCAGCCAGTCCGGTCTGGTTTTCACAACTATGCTTTGCATGAACGCCATGTGCTCTAAATAAAAGCAACTTAGTTCATAAAAATGCTACAATTTGGTTTTGAAGTGTGTATTTTGATTAGATAACAAGTAATTGACTCATTCGAACCTAGATCTCTGGAAGATGTACTGACCCTCACTTGGTTTCTCATATACCTAAATTTTCCGGTTGAACTGAGCCGGTTAGTGACTCCTGTATTTTCTTCAAGATTTCGGTTTCGAATCTTTTATGAAAATATGATTTTCCAAAACGAATTTCGTATTATAATTATAAAACAAAACCATAAATAAATGAAAATTCCCTCGGTTCAAGTATTGAAGCCGTTTGTACTTTTTTTTAAGTTTCAAAATAAGAGTATAGGCTCTTAACTAGTGTTATTAAAATCGGACCATCGGGTCGAACCAATTTAACTGGGAACTGGCTAGTAGTTTGATTGGTTTAATACACTAAAACTGCTTGAACTGAAAATGGAGATTGTAATCGGTCGAACCAGAAAAACTGGGTGAACTGGCCACGACCCAATTTTTTGTTCATTTGTCCAAAATGATCGCTTGATTTCTTCAAAATCTTTGTCTCAGGAAGAAGAGGTTTGAAAAGTGGAGAACTTTGGCCAATCAACCATTTTTCTGTACGTTTTTTTGAAAAAAAAACATAACTACTTTTCTTCCTTAATTTTGATGTGAGATGCATGCTGATATCATCCTAAAGGGCTATTACTTAATTTTTAAAAAAAATGCAAAATTAAAAAAACAAAAAATACTTGTTCCAAGATTTGATTGGGCTTTCCATTTATGTGATTGAGATTAATTTACATTTATTTTTTTTATAAACAAAAACCTTGATTAATGATAGAAGAGGAGTACAAATAGGAAGAAAAAAAAATGAAATCGAGCAAACATTAAAATAAAAAATAAAAAATAAATAAAAGAGAAAAATCAATCACATGGCATAAAACTCTTATGTCAAAAGAGATTACAAACAGACTAAAAAAATACCACAAAAAGAAACTAAGTGTAGAGATCAGACTATAAATTCAGGGAGCAATATTGAGAGGGGGGCTTCAAGTTTGAAGACTGAGCTCAACAAATTTATATTCAATTAATAATATTTTTAGAAATAAAAAGTTTTGGTTCACTCAGTCTCAACCAGTTAAACCATGAATCGGTAGCTATATATGGTCCAGTTCTGATGATATTGGTCTTAACTGAAAAAATAAAGGGGATTTTAGAAAATATGTACATTTTGGCCCCTAAATCTTCTTTTTACTAACATGGAAATTATTTCCACAAATACTAAAAAAAAGTCTCAAATTTTCAAAGATACGCGATTTTCAAATTCCTAAAATACTTACGCTATAACATAAAATACCGGAAGAAGAGATTCAAACTATCCAAACTACCTATGCGTGCCAAACACTCTCCACCGTTTCTCGCATCTCCTTCCTCTGTTCTACTATCGGTGATGCAAACAAAAAATCACTATTCTTTGCCTGAGTCGGTGTGGCTTATTCACTCTGCGAATTACTGGAGCTGCTTTGGTGGCTAGCTGCTTGTGAGAAACCTTTCCTCCTATGGAATTCCTTGTTGTTTGTTTTGTATAAGCCATTGTTGAATGAATTAAAACAAAAAATGTTTGCTTACTATGAAAATTGATATTGATGAATCAATATATGGCAAAAAATGCATATATAAATGTATTAACACATCAACACATGTATCAACACAAAAAAGGACCACAAATATGGAAGAATATTAACAACAGGGAACAGGAAATCGAAAGAGAAGAAAATAACGAACGAAAAGAAGGGACGATTGTACAAAACAAAGAAGATTATATATATATAAGCGTCCAAAAAAAAAGGGATCAAGTGGTTGTGGTATTTGAAAACAGCATCTAATAAAAAAGATGTATTTAAAAATAATAATAAAAGAGAGCTCTGAAAACTAAACTTAAAATGGCTCCGTTAATTTCCCAAAAATAAACCAATGTGTAAGGATCAAATGTCATGAAACTATACTATAGCCCTGGGCTCAACACAAAAACTGGCCCAAATAATATGTTTTCTGGTATGTGATGTCTTCTCTGTAAAACAATTTTCATTCAGTCTATTCAGGAAAAGTATAAAAATTTATAAAACGATGGCCTTTTTGCTCCTTAAAGGGGCTGATTATATTAATTTGATCTAATTAAGGGTGATAATAACAACAATAATAGTACTTACTCAAAAAGAATAATGTCTATGGTATATTAATATTGATAAGATTTCCACATGATGAAAACCATATTCGTTTAAGCACTGTAATCATGATTAATCATTTATACAACAAGCTCACACACCCAAAAAAAAAAAAAAATTTGAAATTAATCAACTAAGCAAATCACGTGTGAAATGAAACTAAATACGAGCTGGCCTATCCTAATGGCTCTACCAATTAATTTATTGCTTTTCTCTAAAATTCCTTTTTTTTTTTCTTTTATAATTATTCATCATCTAATTTAATCTGGATCCAAGCTGCATGGGACTGCCAAAATACAAAAATTTATATTATGGTCAAACTTTTCCTCGAAATGACAAAATAAAGCTTTCCTATAAATTGTTCATATCGCTCCAAACTGACCCTTTTTTTTTTTTTATAAACAATAGGTTTCTACACCTCCGAAAATTATTGTGTTTTAGTTACAGTTAAGGTTCCTCACGTCTCTCTACGGATGTATTTAGTGAGATTCGAACTTGAATCTCTTCCTACATACTCAGCCTGCGTTGCCAACTGCACTACAACCTGTAGGTTACCTTAGACTTTACTTAATAAAACATGAGTTCCTAGCCTGTATGTAAAAGAAAATACTACATATCTTAAATGAAACCTTGATATCCAACTTCAAGTAATAGTGCTACTACTATAATAATAATGATAATAATAATAGTAATAAATAATAATAATAATTATTATTATTATATATTATTATTATTATTATAAAAATTGAAACAGAAAATACAGCTTCTGATTTATAAATATTTATAACTCGAAACATGTATTATATTATATTAGCTTTGAATCATTGCTGCAAAGTCATTACCATAATTTAAGCGTTATTGTAATAAATCTATACTATCCTATTCCCCACACAATATACGATTTGTATAATTTATTACATAATTTGTCATACATATTCATAAATTATTAATCAGAATTCAATGTTTTACTAATTGGAATATTCTATATCAACCAACAAAAACTAAAACAATACGATGATGTGTAAAACTATTAAATGCTATGATTAGTCTGTCATCAATCAAAGAAAAAGTAATTAGTGGACATTTATGTAGAAGGCCCTGGATTAGATGGATTGGGCCGAGTTTAATAGAAATCAGAATTGAAATCGATGCAATTAGTCATTATTTTAGAAAATTGGTGATATGGACACTTTAATCAGTGGCCGAGAATTTGGTTGAGTGGGCAATATTATAAATTTTTTTTTAATATTGAGGTTGAGTTATAAATTAGTGGGGTTAATATAAAAAATTAATGGATTTAATATAAGAAATTAGTAGGATTAATATCACAAATTTGTAAAAATGAATATTTATACGTATATATAAGAAAATTGTATGACTGTCTTTCATATTTTAAACTATGGTTTCGGAGTCGAATTACTCACTGAACTATTCTTTAGAAGTTAATTGATTTCCTAACTTTTCAAAATCATTAAGGTCCTCCTTTAGTTTTTGAATTTTCAGCAATTCGTCCTCTCTTGCAATTCCAACTCATTAAATATTAGATTTGGACTATTATACTTTACAAGAATTTTCCTATTTACATTATCGGTTTTTTCCTTAATTTCTGTTGTATCATCGCAATATTTTAAGGATTACAACTGTATCATTTGTCTTAGTATTTAAAGTTGATAAAAAAAATCACTTTTTTCAATAAAAAGAGATATTTAGAAAAATTAATTTGCATTTAATAATTTTTTGACTTAAATTTAGACATGTTATTAAATATAAATTAGGACAAGCCAATAACAATCGTTATAAGAGGGGATAAATAATTTTGAAAATTTAAAATGTAAAAGAAATATTGATGATTTCGAAAGATTCTAAATTAATTTTCCGAGAACGCTGAAACGTTGAAAATACGAAATATCAAATCTTAAACCTCCTAAAGGGAGAGAGATGAGTCATACTATGGGAACATTGTTGGATAGAGAAATCATATAACAACTTAAATAATTAATCGTTAATGAGCACAATTAAAGCTATGCTCATCAAATTACTTGACAAAATTTGGCAATCAGGTATAGAAGTTCAAGTAGATAGAATCTGTTTAGTAATATTTTCATATATGGTACGTAATTAGTACCACAGCTCAGCTTATAAATCAGACAAATGTATGAGTTGTATATGACCGTTGATACACATTTTTATAACTTTCAAGTGGCCCCACAACTAAACTACAAATGTTTATCCTATAGGATATTTTACAAAAATATTAATTAGCAGTTTTGATTAAATTTAAGTAGGCCAACTTTAACGACAAAAAATAAACTTATTTGGTTTTTTTTTTTTTTTTTTTATAAAACATATATATTCAATTTAAAAAAATATAAAAATATTTTTAAAGTAATTTTTAAAAATGAAAAATATGATAATAAGAAAAGATAATTAAGAGTAGATAACTCAATTTTTTCTATAAACTTTTAAAGTTATTACTATTATTATTATTATCATTATTATTAATGTTTTTTTTATTCATATTAAATTTTAGTGTTTTGATTTATTAAATTCTATTAATTTTTAAATTAAATTTAATCGTTTTTTTGTATTAAGGGCTCTATAACATTAAAACTAGATCCTCTCCTTTCTATAAGATCTCCTTTTGTTGAAATTGCTGTAAGATTTTTCCAAATTTGAGTTTTGGGGAAAAGTTTTAAGACCAATCTTGCAATATGGCTACGGAAAAATTTTTTTTTTTTTTTAACTGAAACTGCAGAAAATTAATATATTAGACAGTTGTTGTGATTACTTAGTATTTTACTATTTTTAAGCTATATTCTACTGTTTTATTCAGTTCTTTTATACTCATTTGTGGAATAATTAATATTTTAATGAAATTAGTTTTACCTTGTGTATATATACTAATTTTAGCTTATTCCAGATTTTGTTGGGTATTTCTTTATTCTTTTCTTGTATTACCTTCATTGATGGAATGATTATCTACAATGTTTTATTGAACAATGCCGTATTGAAAGAGTTTTAATTATTTAGTAAAAAAAAAAACTTTAGAATAAAGGGACATTAAAATGTCGTAATAATTTGAGAAAATCTACCAAATCCATTAAACATAAAGAAAAATCTCACTCGATATACGAGGGGATCTTAGTGGGAACAATTCATGAATGAATTTTTAGAACAAAAAATCATCATAACAATAAAAAAAAAATTTTATATACTATAAACAATACACACACAAAAAGAAAAAGAAAATACTAATAACAATAAGGTAAAATAGCCACATGGTATCAAAAATTTAAAAATATTCCTTTTTTTGCTATTTATTTTTGATAAAGTAAAAATCAAAATGTCAAAAGCAAAATCTTAAAAAATTTCCAAAATTCCGAAAAAGGCCTCTCAAAAATAAATATTACTATTTATTTTCTCCCCCAGTCTGTGTTGCATATTATATATATAGAGAGAAGCAAGCTCTGAGTTTCTGCTGAAAAACAGAAAAAGATGGCATCTTTGTTCCTCCTTTTGGGTTTGTTTTGTTCAGTATTTTTGCCATCCTCTTTGGCCTATAACTTCAACGTAGGAGGCAAAAATGGCTGGGTTTTGAACCCATCTGAAAAATACAACGACTGGGCTGAAAGAAATAGATTTCAAGTCAATGACACCCTCAGTATGTAATTATTATTTATTTTTCTAGTTTGAATCATAATTTTTTTGGGTTTGGGCTAATTTGGGTATTTTGTTTTTTATGCGTAGCTTTTAAGTACAAGAAAGGGGTGGACTCTGTTTTGGTAGTGAAGAAAGATGACTATTACAGTTGCAACACTAGCAATCCAATCATGAAAATGGAAACTGGTACATCTGTTTTCAAATTTGATCATTCTGGTCCTTTCTTTTTCATTTCTGGTAATAAGCAAAATTGTGAAAGGGGCCAAAGATTGATTGTTGTAGTCCTCGCTATTAGGCCTCCCAAATCCTCCCCCTCCTCCCCTTTTCCACCGCCAATTCCTCACTCTCCCGCCCCTGTTGCTAAATCTCCCACCAATTCTCCCTCGCCTGTTTCTCCTTCACCAAAATCTCCATCTCTTTCTCCTTCATATCCTCCAAAATCTCCATCTCCATCTTCCTCTGTTTCTCCTACCCCGGCAGCAAATTCACCCAAATCTTATTCTCCTTCTCCATCTTCCTCTCTTTCTCCTTCTCCGGTTGCAAATTCACCAAAATCTTCTTCTCCATCTCAATCTCCATCTTCTTCTCTTTCTCCTTCTCCGGCAGCAAGTTCACCTAATTCACAATCTCCCTCTCTTTCTCCTTATCCGGCGGCAAATTCACCAAAATCTTCTTCTCCATCTTCTTCTCATTCTCCTTCTCCGGCAGCAAGTTCACCTACTTCACAATCTCCGTCTCTGTCTCCTTCTCCGGCAGCAAATTCACCACCATCTTCGTCCCCGTCTCCATCTTTCTCTCTGTCTCCTTCACCAGCAGCAACTTCACCAGAATCTTCATATCCATCTCCGGCGGCAGAAGGTCCTGTAATATCTCCATCTGGGGGTCCGATATCAACAGAAACTCCTCCATCTGCAAACTCACCTGAAGGGACCTCAGCACCGGCGCCGAGTCGGGACTCCGGTGAAACAGCGGAAGTGAACTCACCGGCACCATCTGAATCGAAATCTGGATCGCAGGCCGTAACAGCTTCAAGTAAAATGATGTTAATGGCGGTTGCTGTAGTTATTTTGAGTGTTGTCAATGGAGTTTGAGTTGAGAATATGCAGGTATTAGGAATTAATTAATTAATTATTGGCTTTGGTTTTGGTCTTTTCAGCTCAGCTAATTACATACTGGTTTTTAATTTTTTTTTTTTTTTACCATTTTTCTAATTTTGTTTATTTACCTTCCTTTAATTCGTGGATTTTTATGTGATTTGCTGATTTTTTTTTTTTTTCTTCAAATTGATTGTTCTCTTACATATATATATATATATATATATATATATATATATATATATATATATATGGATACTTTTCTTTTATTTCCCGAAATACTTTGTGTTTATTATTTTCCTAAATTATAATTTCATGAAAAAATTAATGTAAGAAAGGTGCTCTATCCATTGGATTAATATACTCCTCAATATTAATTAAATTTTTTTCTTTAGATATATAGCTCCTAATATGAAGTTGTGAAGTACTGTAGAGGACTCTCTAAAAATCTTTGTTTTGATAGCATTTATACTAAATGTAGTAAATAATAGGAAAACCCATGTTTGAGGTAGATTACTAGTGATAGATTAATTTTGGTATAATGCCCTGAGAGTTTGGATTGCTTAATTTATGATTCTAATGAATAGTAGTAAAAAAAGATTATATTTTAAAATTAATTGCTTTTACTGCCAATCACAAAGTTTCAGTTGAAATTATATAGGTGAACGCTTCTGTAGTCTTTAGAGCTCTCATTAACACAATTTTGTTAGACGCTCAATTCACCGAAGCTACAATATAATAAGAATGAGGTTTTTCAGAATTATTGCTATTATTATTAAAGGAATAACTTTTTCTTTTTTACGAATAATCATGTCCCACAACACAGTAGTTAATTAATTAGTTGGTCTGTTGTGGGAACTAAAAATAAAATAACTCTTCCACCTACACTGTAGTTTTTTTTTTTTAGAAGAAAAATTCAAACCTCTACCTACAAATACGATGTTGTTTTTCTCATATTAGGAGCCCCAATGCATTTATTAGTCATAACTTTCATTAAGTTTGAATATGGATGAAGGGATTAAATGACCTAGAATTGTAGGTGGCAGGCTAAGACTCCTGTTTGGCTTTTATTATTGCTATTATTTCTTGTTGTTTGGTGTTATTGGTTATTGTTTATTGATTGATAATTAGTATTGAAAAATTTTAAAATACTCTAGGAATTTAGTACTTATTTAAAATAAATTAACAAAAATGGTTAATACATACCTTTTAGGGTATAATAAAAAAATACGAATTTCATTTTATAATTAAGAAAGTACATACTTCTGGAGAACTTAAAATTTCTCATTAGTGTTTAGTAAAAACTTAATAAATTTTTGCTGTTAGGATATAAAATAACTACTCCCTCTGGTTTCAAATATTAGTCACTTTAGAATTTATACTTTTGTTTTTTTTATATGTCATCTTAGATTTCCAATGCATTTTTTGTAATATTTTCTTATATTTACCCTTATTAAAAGTATGAGAGAAGTTCAATATTTAATACAAATAAGTCTTAATAATTAAGAAAAAAGAGAATTTTAACATACAAAGTAGAGCTTTAATACAAAATTATTAAGGGTAGATTAGTCATTTTAATAACACAGTTAATAATTTATTGGTTTTGATGAATAACCTTAAACGATAAATATTCAAAACTGGAGGGAGTAATATGGAAAAAATAAATAAATAAATAAATAAAGTATCTTTTGTGAAAAACAGGTTATATCAACAATTTTTCTTTACTAAAAATCCATCAGCAGCTATTAGCAAAATCTAACCAAATAACTATATTTCTGTTGTTTAGAATTAGACAGCAAACAATACTTAAACCATAGGTATCCAAACGGGTTCTTAGTTTGGCATCATAACCAACCCAATCTAGATAACTCCATCACAAGTCAAATTCTTAATTTTTTTATATTCTTTGCGGTAATCTAGGATTCAGAGTAATTCTTCTCCCATTATCATCTCTTTTTTTGAAGTGTAATTTTGATGTATTGACAACTCTCTTGGGTTCTATTACAAGGTTTTAGCTGCATTGAGTGTGGTATATTTGTCGCTAACTTAACCGAAACTCTCAGTTATCAGAAAGCTATTCTTTAAGAAGTAGTACGAAATTGCTCTCCTACAATTTCAGTCATTGAAGATTGTAGCTCCTTTGTTAATTCTTGAACAGTATTTTTTTTTTTTTTCCGTGGGATTGATAATAAGGTGGCTCATAGCCTTCCTAAGCTAGGCAATTCTTACAATCAAATGTATACTAATTTCTCTATTCCTCCTCTAGAGATTAAAGATAAATGTAATTGATGAAAATTTAATACAATGATCATCATGTGCTAAAAAGTTTCGACTTTTGAGTACTCAACATTGAAATCCATATATATGAAAGAATGAAGCTAAAACATTTCTAGTTTCTCAATTTTGTTGTCCAAATTCTAAAGCCAATAATTCTAATAATTGCAACCACACGTTTAAGTGAAATTTTAGAATATAGTGATCAAAATCATATGATCAACACGGTAATCACTGCAATAATTTAAATTTGAATTCTCGATTAAAGTTGCAACTTTTGTTAGCATTAATTATACCTTTACTATAGATAAAGGTGCTTTATTATACAAGAATTCGGTTCTTAGTATTCCCAATTCTAAACTAGACTATAATATAATATTATAAAGGGTAAACAATTTATTAGTCCCTATAGTTATATATATTATACTAGTCAGTCCCTCTATTAACTTTTTAATCCCTAAATTTTATTTTAATCAACTGTTTAGTTGTTCTTTTCATTTTTATACATAAAAGTATAAAAATGTCTTTGGTTATAAGTAAAAATTTATCTTTTATTTTTAAATTTTAATTTAAAAGTTTCTAAATACATTTTTGTAGCATATATACAAAAAAATAAAAAATAAATAAAAATTGGTGTACTTATATATATATATATATTAGTTACAAAAATTAAAAAAAAAATCTATTATTACTTCTGTAATTTCGGTTATAATTTTTCTTTAAATTTAATATAGTATAACAAAGAATAATGCATGTTATTATAAATCTTATAACTCTTTCAATATATATATATATATATATATATATATATATATATATATTTTGTTAATATTAGTCATAAGGTATATTAGGGATGAAAAAGTTTATATATGTTTACAATTATATATATACTTTTACTACTAACTCTATATTTTGTAAAATAATTATTTATTTATTTATTTTAATGAAATGACATCTACGCCGTTAAGTTAAAGTTATATAATTATATGAATAAATTTAATAAATAAATATATTAATCAATATTAGAAATGCCAAGATTATGTGGAAAAAAAAGAAATATAAAATAAGAGAAATAAAATTTTTTAATATTATAAAATAGGATAAAGGGTAAGTTTGTTATTATTTAGTTCAATTTGGCTATTGACTCAATAAAAGGACTAAAGAGTTAATTAAAAAAACTTTGGGATTAAAAAGACAATAGAAAAACTAATTAGTATAATATGTAAAACTACAGGAACTAATAAATTGCTTATCTTATTATAAAATATAATTTCTTATATTTGGAGAAATGAAGATTAATTTAAGTAAATTAATTCATTCATCAATTAACTCTCCCTCACGGTCTCACCCGTAAAAATAGTAAATTTGAATTCTTTTTGGTTCCTCGCTAAAAATAATGTCAGTTTCCTTTTTTGAAAATTATTAATTAAGTAATTTGCTAATATTTTTTTTCATTCTAGTATATATTAGAAATATCAAAAATTTGAATTATTTAATTTACATTGGTATTAGTATTTACATATGTATAAAAGAATATCCTGGTTTTGAAAAGCATATTAGCCAGTGAGACTGGATTCAACTAGAAACCAGATGTCAGTGTAGTTGATTTTGAATGGTTTCCTCTGTACTAAAACTACTCATAAATCATTTGAACTGGTCAATCGAATCGGTTAACCGTGAATTGGTCTAGTTTTCAATTCACCTAGCTGGTTTTGGCCAAAAAAAAAAAAAAAATACTAATATTATTATAATTAAAAAGTTTACGAAGGATGTTATTTTTTATTTTTTTATTAATACATTATTATAAAAAAAATTTAAATTTTTTTAAAATCACTTTAAATCAAATTAACCATTAATTATAACTATAACAACTTAGATTAAATATATTTAGTTTTTAATTACGACATTGCTTTTGGAATCATTAGTTTATAAAATTTTTATTAAACTGTTAGATTTTAACATATAATAAACTTATATGACAGATATGTTATCATTTTAACATATTTGTTAAAAGTGCTTAGATTTTAGTTAAACTTTTAATCTTTGATTTTTTGCGTTCACCAGTTCAATTACCAGTTCAGTTCTAAAAAACATGAGAAATATATTAATTTCTAATTGGAACGAGCTATAAACCTATAAATCAATAGCATCAAGCTTTCGAAGGAACATATTAAAAAAAGTAATGTGTGAGGTTTAAACTATTTTAGTTTTATTTTTTTAAACCACCTGGATAATTAAACTGAACTAATTATCCATTTGGGGCAAAAGGGAGGCAAGGAGGGCTTTTGGTGAAAAGAGTTCGGCGATTGCAATGCAAAGTTGACTAGCTTGTCATGTGATTTTTAGGGCCAGAAAATTGACTACTGTCTACGATAATTCAAAAAAGTTGAAACAATTATAATAATAAAAAAAAAAATGCTAAGGTTTAATTAAAAAAATAAATAACTTTTCTTGAATTTGTTGTTCAGAACGTGCCAGATGGGAAAGAAAAGACCAAGAACATTAGACTCTGCAATTTATATTTGAAGATTGTTATGTGGTGATTGGGATAGTCACTGCTTTATCCATCAGCTTTACAAAATTGCGAGATGCTTCGGAAAATTACAACAATTATTAAGATATATCTAGCTAGGGTAAGTATTACACAACGGATACGAAGGTTTTATATAATTAATATGCAATCAATGACCGAATATCATTAAATATATATAGAACACATAATCACATCAAACATTTATAATTAATTAATTATGAGATTAACTTTATAGTATAAATATTTCTTGTACATTTCCAAGCGAATCTTCAGTCTATAGGATGAAGAAAACGAAATCCAAGAGTTAAATAGATTGAAGTTGAAATTTTTGGTTTTTCCCAATTTTTTCAATATTCTTTATGGAGAATGTTTGTTTCAAAGAGGAGAGGAATTGGTTAATCTAACAATTATTAAGTTTCCTCCTTTTATATCCTACTTATATTTATCCATATAAATATATGGATCTGGTCGGGTCTATCAAGGGTGACCCGTCAATATTCCCAACAGGAACAAATTACAAAATTAAAAAAATAAGAATTGAACTAATTTAAAAATAATAGTATATATAATAAATTCCAATTTATGTAAAATACAATATAGATATGCATAAGCTAGTGATTTTATTGATAAGTATATCCAACAAAGGAAGAAAGTGAATTAAACAAGATATGTGCAAATAGTAGTTTGATGATCAGTACAAGAAGAAAAAATTACCAACAAATTAGTAAAAAAAATATCTTTAGCCATACAATTATGGCAGAAGAGATATTTATATATGTGAGAGAAATAACCGAATACCCCTTGTCTTTACTTTATTCCACTAAATAATATATATTAGTTTTTAAGTTTTATTTTTAAAAATGCCATATTTTCTTTTATACAGCAGAAACACTTCTCCTTTTACGGGTTTTCGTCATTTCCTTCGTGTGGATTTTTTTTAATATTTCTTTCTATTTTATTTCTCTATTAATTACAATGCTTTATCCATAAATTTACAATGCTGCGACATGCTTTTGAAACTTGCAACAATTGATAAGAATGAGATGGATACCAATAGGATAAAAACCACACAAGGGATTAAACTACAAAACTAAATGAAATGAGAATTAAACTAATTTGAATAATAGGATAAGAAAATCAAAATTTATGTAAACTACAACATAAAAATGCAAAAGCTAGTTCTTTGATTAATAAGTGTGTATGACAAAGGAAATTGAATCAAATAAGATACGTGCAAATAATAATAGTAATTTGAAAATACCAATGACTGGCGTTTGAGAAGTGTAAAGGGCGTCTCAACCTTTGGAAAGCTCTAAAACGAATTTTTATATTGAAGCCTTTTGAATATTATAACATTATAAAAATGCATTCTAATATTTTCTTCTATATGAATTTTATTTCTTCAGCTTCTTTTCATGAAAACTCATTAATGAAATTTTCATAATCAACTTCTTGTTTTTCAATTGATAATTTGATTGAATTTAAGTAATTTTTTTTGTTAATTTTAATTTACAATGAATTTGGAAAAATATTGTCTTTTAATGTAATTGAGTATATTTTCTATATGTATAACTTTCTTATAATTTTAATTCCTAGAAATAAATCTAGACAATCAATATCTGAACTATACTATTATATTTTAAAGAATTTTTAAAATTAGTAGTCGATGACATGTTAAATTATTAATATAAAATATTATTAACTTTAATTTGGAAATATTAATATGTATATATATAACAAAATATTGAAATAATATATTTGGGGCCCTTCAAAATTACGGGACCTAAAGCCCTTACTTGAGTGGCTTTGTGTTTAAGCATCGGTCCTGGGAGTACATTAAATTATGGATCGATAATCGTCAAATTCAAAGATTGTATCATCAATTATACTGTTTAAAAAGTTCAATTTGTGTTTGATTAAAATATATTAATTAAAAACTCTTCCACGCAATAATTATAAAATTTTCACCAGAATAATGATACGTATATATATTCTGCATAAACAAATCAAACAAACTATATGATGGCACATATTTTACAATTAATTATATCGTAAATATTTTTATAATTAAAAATAATGATGAAAGTACAAAGTTTTTATTAGAAAACATTCTAATTTCGGGGATCGTCTATACATTCAATCCACTAATACATAGGAAAACAAAAGTGTTAACATTAGTTAATATGCAAAAAAGCTAGCATAGTATCGGATGAGGTTGTATCATCGTAACGGTTGCAGACCAAACCACGCTTAACCCTTTGGTTAATATGACAGAAAATAAGTAAGACAAAAGTAGATGAAAAGAGAAAGAATCATATAAACTTTCTAAGAGGTGGGAGTAGAGGAGGTTGGGTTGGAGGGGGGAATTGAAGCTGATTAGGAGCATGATAGCCAATCACGCGGTCGTTTTGGCAGGCAGGATTACAAGTAGATCTGCACTTTTCTGGCGAGGTTCCTCTGTAAGTCATACATTGAGTATAGCAATTTTTATAACATCTCAGGTCTGTTTTGTTTGGTTTTCTAAATATCGGCAACCAAAAATTCCATCCTTCTACTTCTTCTATGTATCCTCCCATCATTATCATCACTATTACAATACTTGCTCCTCCTTTATTTCCCAACATTTTTTTCAAAAAATATAATATATCAAAATGCCTTTTTTTTTTTTTTTTTTGAAGAAAATGGGGAAAATACTTTTGTTTTTGTTTAATTGGTTTACTGTATCTCCATTTCTATTTTATATATTGCTTTTGCTTTTCTTTTAATGGACTCTCTAATAATACCACCGCGTTTTTCTTTTTTAGTAGATATACTATTCAATTATAGTTCGTTCATTAAAGTCAATTTTATTTGTGTTGTTGGTTATTTCAGACGATGAATGATTCAAAATTATTTCTAAATTAATGTTTACTTTCCATTTAGGTTTTAAGCCAAAATAAGAATATACTATAAGTAAAACAAAGCCTATTTTATGAACTACAACATTTTTCCTTTTCATGCCTAATAATATCACAACTCTTTACAAATTTGTTTGCCAAAAATTCAGAAAATATTTTTTTCTATTCTAGTATTTATAAATCAAGAAAATTAAGTCAATAGAAAATATCTTATTAATACATCTTTTATAAAACAAGGAAAAATAATTTTTCATTATAAAGGAAAAAGCTAGTTTACCAAAAATAAAAAGAAACCAGATCAACATTAGTTTCTTTGACTTATTATTGTTATTATCTTTTGTAATTGATAATTAAACTCGATCCCAACCAAAACAAAAAAATGTATTTTATTTTTCTATAAAATATTTTCTATGGAAATTGGAAAACATAATTTTTTCAAAATAATAATTTTTCTTAGAAACAAAAAGGCCTTTAACTTGTGTGTTTATCTGAACTTTAATTTTTTTTTTTCAAAATTTAGTTTTTAAAGATATTTTTACAAATTTAATATTTAAATAGAAATAATTTTGCATTTGTTAATTATATAGTTAATTTTCAACTAGTCATTTCGAATTGAAGGGTTCAATTTGAACTGAACGGTTAATTACGACTTCTTGATACTTATATGCTTTATTATTTTATGAAACAGATAAGTATTATTGATTGCCTAGCCTTAATTGCATAATTAAGATTGGTAGGCAAAGCACGACAAAGTTTCGATATTTTCCACTGAATTGGATATATTATGTATTTCAGTCAATTTAATAGAGCAGATAAGCGAGAATTTTCTATTTTATTAAAATTTATTTAGTTAAAATTTGAAAAATACATTACTGAAGTACGATGATTAATAATTAATTAAGAATGAGTTCTTAAATTGATCAAAAAGTTTAATAGTTAGGTTAAAAGTTTGTCTTGCTCGATTTTATCATGGACCGACTATGTTATTCCACTCATATATCAGCAAAAATATAATACTATAAGACAAATAAGTCAGTTAGTTATTTAAATTTTAAATTCTTTGATTCTTTACAGATTTTTAAAGTTTTTTAGTTAATATAGTTATTATAGTGTTTAAACTTTTTTTTAAATATATAGCGTCAGTAAGTCTTGTTGAAATTATTTCTCTTTCTTCTAAAAAAAACCTTTTTCAAACCTTTTTGTTTTAATTTTTTTTATTCTATCAGAAAATAGTTAGTATTTTATTTTAGTATTGTTTGAAAAATAAATAAGACATGATGTACCTGAAAAGTGAAAATACAAGGATACGAATTTGATTTGAGCCTTTCTTAATCCCACGTGGCAGATAAAGGTGGACTTTGAGGTCCATTAGTCAAAAAGTAAGGGACATATCACATAAGCGCCACGTAGTGCTGTACAACAAATAAAAGGAATTAAATACAAAAAGTCCACGTGGCTTTCTCACAGTCTCAGATAAGACAACTATTTCTTGTCCTTTCCTTCTGCTCTTTTTTCTCGCTTACATTGTCGGTCATTTGCTGCTTACATTTATTATTATTTTTTAATACATTTATTATGTCTTTAAGATTGTATCCATAAATAAATAAATAATCATGAGGAAAATATTTATGCCACCAATTTTTACTTTTTAAATTGGAGAGAACGCTAAGAAAATTATAAAAAAAAAAAGCATATGTTGAGAAATTGATTAAAAGATTATAAAAACCAATCAATAATTTCCACTCATTAAAATCAATTGTCAAAATTTTATTATGTTTTCCGTAATTATATTCAATTAATGGATTTGGTTTGTTGGAAGAAATTTTTGATCTTTTTATTAAAAAAAAATCATTTATATATTCATATATCGACTAAATTACTCTTAATATAACTTAATAAAATTTGATAAATTTTTTTATGGAGAGTAATAAATAATTTTTAAAGGTAACAAAAGTTAAATAATTTATTTATATAACTACATCAGTTATGAAAAAATAATATAAATGTTCCTAAATTTGTCTTTTCAATATTTTATTATTTTTTTTAATGTTATCTAATTATTTAGATTGTAACTAGCATTCATAATACATTTTATTTATATAATTAATACATATTCATCTAAAATATATTTGTTTTAATTTTTTTTATATCTTAATAACAACAACTCTTTTTAAATTACCACATGCTAATTAAAAATTATTTAACAGTTAACAGCTAACTGCAATAGCAAACAACTAACAAAACTACTAATAGTGATAGTTTTCAACTAACAGCTGAATTAAAAAGATCCAAAAATCAAACTCAAGACCTAACTTAAATGAATAGAAACTCTTATCACTCAAATCAAATTCAATTAGTATAAAATTGTATACTTATACGACCATAACATGTTAATTATTAAGGTAGTATGGGGAGAAGTGGCTATATACCGTATCCAAAATAAGCAACAGGCACACAAACTACCCAATGTAAACACAAGAATTCCGATAAGTCTAGCGTCAAGACCCGCAATAATTGTAGCTCTAATAGCCTATTTTTAACTTGTTGCAGTTAAGAAATTCATAATTTGGCTTTGGTTTGGATTCTCTGGTCATTTGATAATTAAAAGTTGAATTAACTAAAAAAAAATCACGTACAGTAAATGCTAATGAATTTTAATATTTTACGTTTTGAAATTCAATAATTAGAAATTATTCGCACATTTTAAATATATATATTATTATCAGATTCGTTTCAAATGGAAACATTATTAAAATTCAATAATTGCAGTTATCTCATCTTTAATTATGTCAAGAAAATACTAAACTATTATCGAAAACTTTATTGAAAAGGAAAAAAAAAAGAGCTAAATTAAGGTCTGAAAACGCCTAGATGTTACTTTCTGATGAAACTAATTTATAATTGACTTTTAGTTAAATGTGGACAAGTCATGGAGTTTTATTTTGAAATATTTATGAATTTTAATAATAATGTAATGTCCAAATAGGAGAAAGCAAAGTGATTGGTGTAAAAGCAGAGGAATAGTGCCACGTGTGGCGTACGAAAATAAATAAATGCCAGTTTTATATAGTATGTCTCTCTCTCTCTCTCTCTCTCTCTCGTACTAAAGTTGTTTTATTTAAGCTTTCATTATCGTGCGTCTGTCGGCAGAATATTGGATAGGCTCCTTAACTTAATTTCAACGTGGATTCATTATTTATTTTCTAATATTTGGCTTATGGATTAAGGAATTAACATTAGGAAGAAGCCAAATTGAACAAAATTACCTGTAGCACCAAACCAAGTCTGATCACTTAACTTATAATTATAAAAATAATAACAATGACAGCAGGATAATGTATAGTAACAAAATCGGCCAAAAAATTACATTCGGCGGTTGAACATGAAAACTGATGGTTGAACTATAATTCATTATAATTTATTATTAGATAGTTTTTTTTTTTTAAAAATAAATAAATATCATGTTAAACTACTGGTTTGAACCAGTTAAACTACAAACCAATAATTTTACCAATTTGCTTTACGGTCTGATTTCAATAACATCGATAATAAGTTCAAATTCTATCATTTTAATTAGGTTTTGTAAATCTTGTAAAGCTCAACAATATCGTTAATATATATATATATATATATATATATATATATATATATATATATATATATATACACACAAACAAGTGTAACAAGATGGAGAATGTGGTTAGAGTCCGTATAAATAGAAATACATACAAGATAAACGTTAGCCAATAATACACAAAAGTTGTCATTAAATTCAAAGGAAAAAAAAAAAAAAAAAAAAATCAATCAGTTGCCATTGTCACATATGCTGAAGAGGGGAAGAAAAAATAGGCAAAACATATTTGAGTACCTTGAATTTTTATGGATTGGCCATTTGATCTTTTTTTTTTTTTTTTTTTTTCGACATACTGAGTATTTCATCTTTTTTTTTTTTTTAGTCATATTTGATATTTTTTCTAGCATAAATTGTAGTATAAGTCAACTAGTACGTGACACAATTTTTTAAAAGAAAAGAAAGATTCTAGAGTTTATTAGAGATGTCTAAATCATACTTCCTATACAGGTATGTTATAGCTATGAATGAACTATACTCCCAATTTAGTATAATGTGTCCTAAAAAATTGTGTCACGCGACAATTAACGAATACTACAACCCATGCGAGAAAAAAGTGTCAAGTCCGGGCTAATACTATTAAAACAAAAAATGATCAGAGGGGACAATTCCATAATCTATGAAAGTTGAATTAACTAAAATGAATTGAAAAAAATGATTAGAGGGGACAATTCCATAATCTATGAAAGTTCAAGGGGCTTTGAATGGGTTTTTCCGAAGAAATATTCAACTTGATATGCATACTGTCAAACCACACTCTTGACAAGTACTTAAAGTAAGACTATAAGATCTTAACAAACTGAACTTGTAATAATTAATTGGTGTCGAAACCACTTTATCACGAACAAAAAACAAGTCAACTTCTATATATTTGCTCCTCAAATGGAAATTAGAAATAACAGCGCTATAAGTAGCATTGAGATTGTTACACCAAACCCATGGAGGAATACAAGGTGTAAAACATGTAAAGGGAATTCAATGCATCACATAAAGTCTCAAACTTTTATTGGAGGCGGTTCTAGCTCAACAATTTCTTAACAACATGTTCTAAACAAGCATGTCATGTAGATAAAGACGCTAAATGGACTTAAACTGGAATCGGCACCGACATTGGAAGGAATTAGAGTTTGTCTTTTTTTTCCCCTTAGAAGAGTATGCCCTTCGTTGCAAATCCTTCACAATTAAAGAATCAACAAAATAAATCGTCATAGATATTATTAGAAGTGAACAAATAAATGAATAGATAATTTAGAGCCATTACAGATTGTAACTTCCTTGGAACCCTGATACTCAAAGTGAAGATAAAGGTTTTCCAAACCCATGAATGATTTTGACGGTTAAAGGTAGAGGCAAGATAGTTAGTTTTGGTTGAGTTTGTTGGTCCTTAAGAAAAATGGGAGAGGAGCAAGAGACTTTGTACTAGACTTTTAGAGGGTTGGTTTTGACTATAATAATGAGCATATAATCGGTATTGAGCTCATAAAACATAAAACCAATTGACTTGTGTTAATACACAATCTACACCACTTATATATTACTCTTCAGACTTGTTTGTTTTTTTTATCGATGTGGGATCTCATCATGTTTCTTTGCAATTATGAAATTATTATTGTAACAGTATCCATTGAAGCATCAGCATTACCAATGAAAATTAGAATTTGGGGAATATTCGAAATTAGAATTACCAAGGATCCTTTTCGAAGAACTATATAATAATTTTTAAACATTCATGAAATGAAGAGACTCAACAACTAATAAAGTCATTTGTCTCATCTCCTAATTAAATTCCTATTCTAATAATATTACTGAAAAATTAATTATTTATCTATTTATAAACTGATTATTTAAACAAAATTTTAAATCCAAAATTATAAACTATAAGCTCTACATTAATGATCCCAAAAAAAAGTTAAAATATATTACGTAAAAATTTAAAGGTACAACATAAATTGGTATGATAGATTGAATATATTCTGTTCAATCGAGTTTTGATGATAACAATTAATCGAAAAGTTAACATAAAAGATAAAAGGAAAATCATGTTTACTCTAATATTATTACAAATTACTTTTGTAATTAATCATTAAGTAAAATATGATTGTTAAAAAGATGAAGCTACTACAACTTTTATCAAGTCTTATAAAGCATCAAGAGATCAAAGTCTTATAAGCTAAAACAACAAATTGGCTTTGTGAACTCAATATCTTCCAATTACTGTACTAGCTTCAGAGATTGGATATCGCATCAAGAGCTACAAGCTTCACTTGTTACAAGGATGTAAAAGATCTTTCCAAACATCCATTCAAGAGGAGAAGTAACAATCATACATCTCTTGTGACTTGAAGGCAACAACTATAATTCATTTAAAGGCAATAAGTAATAGCTAGTTCTCCTTATGATCTACAATCAACAGCCAAAAATCTTGTTCAGAAGCTCCAACGGCTAGTGCATCTTTAAGACCTCAATGCAACAAACATAATCTCTTCAGGAGCTATGTCAAACGACTACTTCGCCTCCTGATGAGCTTCTCCAAGTCCTATATAAACAAGAAGAATTGAAATTGTCAAAGTGGGAGACTTACTTACAATATTCACACATACAAACAATTTTTTATTCAAGTCTTCTACAATTCTTTCAAAGAGAAAACGAAGAGAAAGCTTTATCTTTGTTTATTCAAATTTTCATATTTAAAGGAATTGTATTTTCACACAAGGTTGTGTGAAGGGGGTTTACTTTGTTGATAGTATGATTAACAAAGTTTGTAAAAGTTTGGTGCTTAAGCTTTGAAAAAGCATCGGAAGAGTTTTGTTACTTAAGCTCTGAAAAAGTAACGGTAGAGGTTTGATACTTAGTCTGCAAAAGTATTGAGTTTGTTACTTGAACTTATAAAAAGTAACACAAGCTTGTTTCCTGCCCGTAAAGGAAATGCTAGTGGAAAATCTCAAGTGGTTGGCTTGGGGACTGGATATAGACCGGTTGGGTCGAACTAGTATAAATCTCGATGTCTTCAATTCTCTATCCCTACACTCTTTATATTTATTGCTATTTACATTTCTGCAATTTAAATTAATAGCATTCTTATTTGAAGACTTTTTTATATTAACCAAGCAAATTTATATTCACAAGTTTTACTATTTTATCAATTCTGCATTTTTATAAAACTTGTGTTTGTTGAAAGAAAAATTGTTGTTCATAAAAGAATTTTCTAAATTGTTTACGAAATTTTTTATTCGGTATATAGTTGTGAGCGGACGACCTTTAAATGGAAAGAGGTGGAGCGGACTGGGGGAAAAGAAGATAATGATTTGATTTTATTTTGGAAAACGGGTTTTGTTTATCTTAAGTTAGAAAATTATGGATTTTATTTGGAAATTCTTTTTGTAGAAAACATTTTCCCGTTTTTAACTTAAAGACCTCGAAACTTAAATCCCGAGATCAGTGACAAAGTAGCCACCTAGATCAGCTTATCCGAGAATTCTGGTACAGCTCCCTACCGAGGACAGACTGCTGTACCTAATCCATAGATTTAGGGTTCGGGCAAGTGATTTACTTAACCTCTAGCTTGCTTTCATTTTACAGTTTATATTACCATATTTAATTTGCTTCATTATCTTTCTCTAACCCCAATTTGTTTATTTTAATTATCCGATGCTAAAGCAAAATGCAGGAAATAAATTGTGGAAAATTAAATCATACATTCAAAATATACAAAAAATAATAGAGGCCGATTATACAATCCAATTGAATAAAAAAGAAAAACTCTCGTCCTCACTTTACAACCGCCTAAAATACACGATTTATCTAAAAATACAATCGCCTAGGATACAGATAAATCTATCAAATACATTAAAAATAAAAATAAAAAGCTGCAAAATAGAGGGTTAGCACAATATACGGTACGCCATAAATAGGACTTAAGTAAGACAGAATGGGATTTTAAGAATTCGGGAACATGCAATTATGGGGATAACCGGGTCGGCTCGGCTAGCCGGCACGATTAGACCTGGAAAACATTTTGAAACGTCCATGTATTTTTGGTTTTGTGAGAACATCATTTTGAAAACAATTTATTTTCCAGTTTAATTTAATTTTAGCATGTGAAGTGGGTCGGTTTTCGGGATAATCGGATCTCCATCGTTGTATTATTCTAAATGCAAATACATTGAAAATTAAATCTAAGGTCGTGAATGCGCACAACAAAATTCATTTTGATGATTTTCTGATTTTCTGAATTTTTATGGATTTTTAGAAATTTTTAGGGATTATTCTGGAAATTCTGCAATTGAACGAGCATTACAGTCGTGCGACTATAAATCATCCAATTTCAGGATTTGGCCAAAATTATTCAAAATAAAATTTAAAAGTGGAGGGAAATCAAGAACACTCGTACGACTGTATTTACAGTCGTATGACTGTTCATCAACTCGAGAACAGTCGTACGGCTATTCTTGATTTCCAGAATCAGAATACAAGAAAATTGAAATAAAATGCACCAAATCACATCCAATCACCCAGAAAGCATGAGAAAAAGAGAGGATGATGTGTGCTTACTTCTTAGGTGCTAATCTACCATAGGAATGACCCTTAGCGTCGCACCAATCCACTTAAATTTGCTCTTTTCCTCTTTTAGTTAAGGTTGTGAAGTTTGGTTGGAAAAATCTCCAAATGTTAGGGATTCTGATGATTTTAGTCCGAATTTGATTGAATTTAAAGTGTCAGATTATTAACCTATTGATTTCTAATAGATTTTAAACCTAACACTTGAGAATTAAAAGAAAAAGAAGAGGAAAAGAGCTTGTGGTTTGTGTTTTTCTTTTCCTTGTCTTTTTCTCTCTTTTCTCTCTAAATTCTCTCTTCCTCAAAACTAGAAATCAAAATGTCATAAGTTCCTTATCTTCTCTCTTCCTCTCCTTCTTATTCTGACTTTGCTTCACCCTTCACCGGAGCAATTAATGCCCCTCTTTTCAACTCAGCTTTTTTATGTCATGGGTATGGTCTTCTGCACCTGCTCTGAGGTTATAGTCGTACGACTGTAATTTTTAATTACAGTCGCGCGACTGTAACAATAGTCGCATGACTGTATATTACAGTCGTGTGACACGTGCTTTTTTTTTTAAAGGCGAAAAATTTCAGCACTTACAGCTGCCCCTCGCGTGATCAAATTCGACACCCGGATCCAGATTTAAAATACCTGAGATAATGAATTTGAGAGTGTGAATCAAAGTGCCATAAAAACGGAAAAGAACCCACTGTTAAAATAAGCCGATACCGTGTCTAGGTTACCCGAGGTGAAGCTGGGGAAGAAATAAGCCGATACTGGGTCTAGGTTACCCGAGGCAAGAAAGGTGAAAGGCGGATTGGCCGATACTAGGTCTAGGTTACCCGAGGCAAAGGAAGGTGGAATGCGGATAGGCCGATACCGGGTCTAGGTTACCTGAGTCAAAGGAAGGTGAAAGGCGGATTGGCCGATACCGGGTCTAGGTTACCCGAGGCAAAGGAAGGTGGAATGCAGATTGGCCAATACCGGGTCTAGGTTACCCGAGGCAAAGGAAGGTGGAATACGGATATGCCGATACCGGGTCTAGGTTACCCGATGCAAAGAAAGGTGAAAGGCGGATTGGCCGATATCGGGTCTAGGTTACCCGAGGCAAGGGAAGGAGATGAAATAAGCCGATACTGGGTCTAGGTTACCCGAGGCAAGGATTATTGGGGATCTGGAATGAAGCTGATCTGGACCGATGCCGGGTTTACATTGCCCGAGGTGGATCTACTGGAGATATGAAGATGGAGCCGATCTGAGCCGATACCGGGTTTATATTACCCGAGGCGGATCTGCTGGGGATATGAGCCTGAGGATGATGAATTCTTGCATTTGAAATGGCAAGTCTTCATTCCTTGATCGAGAGATTTTGAACAAAAATTTTTGTCCCTTCGATCAAGATGAAGACTAGTTGGGGATGAATGGTTTATTTATGCTATATATGCATGCATGATGATGTATATGTACATGGATGCACTTCTCGCTAGTTAATGTTTCCTCTTTCCGCTGGAGAGAGGTATGTTATTTCCTCGGTTGACTTTAGTTGGTGTAAGGCATTGCTTGATGATTGTTGGAGAAGTGAGGTGACTGCTGGGGATGCATGATACTGCTGGGGAAATGATTGTGGTTTTCTTTATGGAGATTCTACTGGGAAATAGTATAGAGGATTCTGCTGGAGAATACTATAAGGTCTCCTGTGGGGGATGCTGTGGAAATTCTAATTTCCTACCCCTAGGGAGTTTATAAATCTGTAGGTGCTCTAAATTTTGCCTGGTTTGCCCAATATGGGTTTTCAGCCCAATAAGCTGCTCTAACTTTTGCCTGAGGTGCCTTTTCGGTTTTCACCTCAGTGAGCTCTCTTTTTTCTTCTTTCTTTTTTTTTAAGATTAAGAAGGACTGATTAAAATGGCGTCGTGACCACTTGCCCCACCATACTTTTGGTGCTGAGAGATGCTATATGTTGGAAATGCCCTAGTCCCGAGGCATTGGTCCTTGTATTTGTACTATACATTTATTGGATTCATGTGTTGTACTTATTTGTGTCATTAATAAAGGCATCAATTCATTTATTATATTTATCTTGTGCAGTATAGTAAATGAAGTATCCAATGGACATATCCATATCCATGACGACTAGTGTCATGTACTTAGCAGTAAGACCATGGATAGGGTTAACGATATGACCATGAATAGATCCGTAGTCTGTTCCAGTCATGGGAATGAATGGAACAACAGACTATCATTAACCTGGTTGTATGGCGGTGTCTTACCGGTCATTGGACATGGAATGTCAACCAAGTTAATGGGTACATGCCTGGGAGCATGGTACTGGATAGATCCACTAAACGAGCAATCCACATGGTATTGTATCACAATGGATTCTCGTGTAGTACTTGTATGGATCCTTTGACCTGACCATATGATGGTGTTACATGTGAAGTCGCATACTTAGGGGTACGCCTAAAGGGCCTGTAATAGGGTGCCAAGTATGGGTGCTTTCGGGTATGTCACTGAACATGGTAATACTATGGATATGCAGAAGGGAATTGTCACTCAGTAACCAACTGAGAAGATATCATCGGCCACTTGATGAATGTGACTGATAAGAGTGTGGCCACACCCAAACAAGTTGGAACTTGTTTGTGAGCATCAGTACATTCGGGATCAAGTTAATGTCCAAACACAAAAGAGGGTGATCAGTCCATGCCTCTGTGTTGGACACCGATATCAATGACATGGGATGTACAAGTTTAAACTATGGGGTTATGATATCAGTTAGACTGCCATCTCCATCTTAATTGGGGGCTGCAGTGGCTTGCTAGAGCCCAACTGCAGTCTGCGGGCCAAAGGCCCGCTGCCAACATAAAGATGGGCCCACAGGATCGTACACATAGAACGATAGAATGCAGACTTAAGGAATAACATGTATACTTGGAGTATACACCATGGAGGGAGAAGCATGTATATTTTAATTATATTATAAGGATCAATTGGATTGGTCATAATAATAAAATTAATATATTCTATTGGCTCTTCATAATTAATTGGATTAATTATGAAATTATTTCCTAGGTGGAAATATACATATGTATGGGTTTACATATGATTTTATTTTGTGTAGAGTTGATTTTAATTTGATGGATTAAATTAAATGTCAAACTAATTTTAATTTAGATGTAAATAATATATTACTTGGAGTAATATATTAAGTACATGGGTATATTAAAATTGGGCTTGAAATTAATTTAAACCAGAATAATTAAAATTAGACTGGGCCTAAATTAAGACATGAAAGCCCGCACAAAATAGAAAAGAGCCAAGGTGGGCCTGAACCCACTTGAAGGATTCGGCCAACCCTAGGTATAAATACCTAGGGTTAGCAAAATTCGGCCAACAAAAGCATAAGGAAGCCTAGCCGAAATTTCCTAGCCTCTCCTCTCCTTGGTTTTGTTTTTCCATCGCTAGCACGGGTTGCATTCGCCAAGCGTTCGTGTACGTGAGAGTGGAGGAATTCTAAATTGAGTTCTGCAGTCATCATCCGTCTCTGAAAGAGATTTTTCTGGTATGAAATTTTATTCTCTTTCTGTTTAATTTATGTTTTTCAATTTCCACTTCAATTGCTCCTGGGACTGGATTTGAGGAAATCACCGCGTTCTTCCGCTTTTATCGGGTGATTTCCGGTGAAAAATCCCAACAGTGGTATCAGAGCGGGCTTTTGATCCGTGGAAATTGATTAATTTGGTTGAATCCCTGTTTTGAAATTGGATGTTTTTGATTGGGATTCTTGGTATGGGTTTTATGATTTTTCCCATATGTTTTATGCAATGAAAATTAAATTTGCATATAGGCTTATGTTAGTTTAATTTTATTGTGTAATTTTGTGATTCTTGGTGAATTGCTATGGATGGTGATTGATTGGGTATATTTTTTTATTTATTGATTTAATTCTGGTTATAAAAAAAAAAAAAAAAAATTGGCCTCCCGGCGGCGGGGCTGCCGGCGGGAGGCGCGGCAGCAGCCGCTGCCCGTGGCGCTAGGCGCCACAGGCAGCGGCCGCTGGGCGGCCACTGCGCAGCGGCAGTGCCGCTGCAGGCGGCAGCCACTGCTGGGCAGTGGCTGCCGCACGGCAGCAGCGGGCAGCCGCTAGGTGGCTGCACCGCTGCTGCTGCTAGGGCAACTCTGTTGCCCTAGCTGCAGCGGGTCAGGCCCAGTTTTTGGATTTTGCGGGTTTTTGGGTCCGGGGCCCAGTTTTGAAATTTTAATCGGTTTTAAAATTCGTGTGTTTAAATTTATGCAATTTAAATGCGCATGGTTTCTTGTATGAATTTTAATTTCGTTCATGTGACATTAATTTGGAAATTAATGTGGTTAATGGAAATTGGTTCGGGTAATTTTGGCATAATTACTCGGACGGCTAAATTGGACCCATGGTTTCCCAATTCCAGTGGGAGCAGTTGGACTGCCTGGGCTGGAGGCCCAAAGCCCGTTAAGGGTTAGAACCGTGGTGGGCCAAAATTGGCGATTTCCTAATAATGGCTTTGACATAATTTAAATGGGCTTAAATCATGCATTTTGACATGCTTTTGAATTGTATGTATTGGATGCATATGTATGGTTGAATGAATGTATGATTGGATGCTATTGGGCCTTTTACGAGATGGGTTGTATTTTTCTTTTGGGTAAATACGGCCTGCGTGTCGTTTTCTTTTAATGTAATTTTATTTTATTTAAGTTAAATATTGTAAAATTTGTAAAAGAAGAAGCCCATGGAGTGGTGAGCCCAATTGGAGGTGCAAGCCCAGAAGGAGAAGGAGGAGGCCCACCTAATATGTATTTCTAGTATAGGTTTACTAGAATTATATTAGGATGTAATATAGGCCCATAGCAGTCCATTTTAATTGTGTTTAATCATTTTAATATATTCTTTTGCACGTATGAATGTATGTTAAATATAGCTCATTCACCCGCTTTATGTATGTAAGCCGTTATAATTGAATCTAATAACCAAATGGAAATTACTAAGTCGCTTAAAAGTGCTTCCCTCATCCAAAACCGAATCGAGGTGGGAATAGGCCAGTTGTAGACCATGCCCTCGCAGGATGCACTGGAGTATTGTCACTTTGTATTGGGTTAGAGTATGGGATACTCTAACACTTGGATGGAGGTTTTGACTTAGCATGGGTAGTAGGATTCTCCTGGCCCTAAGCACAGATGGGTAAGTGCCAACAAGCCCATCAAACCGAGAGTCCCTAGGTTGGGATTGGACGGCGTTCCTACCTAAATAGTTAAGGTGTAGTTGTACCAAACCCTCGTTTGGCTATATCTTAATGAAATATGGATCTCGGCCCATGAGCCCAACAACTCGGTTAAATTAATAACTTGATTCATTATTAATTTTATATGGGAACAACAAAGTAAAGCCCTTTATTAACACTCTAAATGTTTTTCTGTGTAGAAACACCCAAATGGCAAACACTAATACCTTATCACTGCGATCGATTCTTGAGAAGGACACCGGTCCTAACTTTTTAGACTGGTCTAGGAACTTGAGGATAGTTCTAAGACAAGAGTCCAAAGAGTATGTACTGGAAAGGCCTGTGCCGGCTGCGCCTCAGGGACGTAATCCGACGGCTGCACAGCTAGCGGAATACGAGGCGCACGTCAAGGACAACCGGGATGTGACGTGCCTTATGTTGGCATGCATGGTCCCCGAACTGCAAAAGCAGTTTATGGACCATCAAGCCTATGCTATGATAACAACTCTCAATGAGATGTTTCAGGAGCAAGCTCGTCAGGAAAGGTACCTGACCAATAAGGCATTCCACTCTTGTAAGATGGGGGCCGGGACATCTGTGAGTGCTCACGTGCTCAAGATGAAGGGCTATTTGGATACTTTGGCCCGTCTCGGATCGCCTATCTCTCAAGAGTTGGCGGTGGACACGATCCTGGCATCCTTACCGGATTCTTATGATCAGTTCATCCTAAACTATAATATGCAAGGGATGAACCGGACTGTCAGTGAGCTGCATGGAATGCTTAAGCTTACTGAGCAGTCGATCAAGAAGACTCCACCGGTGCTGTTGGTTAACAAGGGGAACGCTCCTCTTGCTAAGGGTAAGGCCAAGGAAAAGGCCAAGGCCAAGGCCAAGAAGGCCAAAGCCAAGAAGGCCAAGGCCCAACCCAAAGGCCAACAAAAGGCAGGTCCTGAGGACGTCTGTTTCGGGTGCAGACAGGCGGGCCATTGGAAGAGATCATGTCCCAAGCTGATGGGAGAGCAGAGAAGGGGCCAAGGTGCGTCCTCTTCAGGTATTTATGTTATAGATATTAACCTTATTGTTTCAACATCCTGGGTATTGGATACTGGATGTGGTTCTCACATTTGTTGCAATGTGCAGAGACTTAAGAACAGAAGGTTGCTGGGGTCGGGGGAGGTGGACTTGCGGGTCGGGAATGGAGCAAGGGTTGCTGCCATAGAGATCGGCGAATACCACCTAGTGATGCCCAGCGGATTGGTTTTAATTTTGGAACATTGTTACTTTGTACCTGCTATGTGCAGGAATATTATTTCTGTATCAATGTTGGACATGTCTGGATTTGAATTTTCTATAATAAATGGTCGAATTTCAATATCTAGAGAAGGGTTATTTTATGGAGATGCTCTATTAAATAACGGCCTGTATGTCCTGGACTTAAATGAAACCAATCACATCTATAACATAAACACGAAAAGGGTTAAGCCAAACGAACTTAATCCAGTCTACCTATGGCATTGTCGTCTTGGCCATATAAACGAGAAGCGCATAGCTAGGCTTCACAAAGCTGGAGTCCTAAGGTCATTTGACTTGGAGTCAATTGATACATACGAATCATGTTTAAGAGGCAAGATGACTAAGGCGCCTTTTAGCAAGAGGGCTGAAAGGGCCACTGGCTTGTTGGACCTAATACATTCAGATGTATGTGGACCTATGAGCGCAGCGACCAGAGGTGGGCATCTGTACTTCGTCACGTTCACGGATGATTTCAGCAGATATGGCTACGTCTATCTGATGAAACACAAGTCCGAAACCCTTGATAGGTTCAAGGAATTTAGGAACGAGGTACAGAACCAGCTAGGCAGGAATATCAAAGCCCTTCGGTCGGACCGAGGCGGTGAGTATATGAGCCTAGAGTTTGACTCATACCTAAGAGAGCATGGAATAGTTCCACAGCTCACTCCTCCCGGAACACCACAATGGAATGGGGTGTCCGAACGGAGGAATAGGACTTTGTTGGACATGGTCCGCTCAATGATGAGTCAAGCATCTCTCCCAATTAGCTTCTGGGGACACGCCCTCGAGACAGCAGCTCTCATTTTAAACAATACTCCGACTAAGGCAGTGGAAAAGACCCCATATCAGATATGGACGGGCAAGGAGCCCAATGTGTCTTTCCTAAGGATTTGGGGATGCGAGGCATATGTCAAGAAATTGACTAGTGGCAAGCTGGAGCCCAAAACCGATAAATGCCTGTTTGTGGGCTACCCTAGGGAAACCAAAGGGTATTACTTCTACAACCCCGCCGAGAACAAGGTGTTCGTGGCAAGGAAGGGGGTCTTTCTGGAAAAGGAGTTCCTTTCCAAGAAAGGTAGTGGGAGCAACGTTGAACTCAGGGAAGTTCAAGGTCCACAAGCTCCTGAAGAGGATAGCTTGGAGGCCTTGTGGCACCGACCCAGGCCGCACAAGAACCTAGAAGGTCTGGTAGGGATCGTCGGGAACCGGAGAGGTATGGTTTCCTCGTCACCGATGATCAAACTCTTCTCATCTGGGATGAAGAAGAACCAAAAACCTACCAAGAGGCTATGGCTAGCCCACAGTCTGCAAATTGGCTTAAAGCCATGGAGGCAGAAATGCAATCTATGTACGATAACCAAGTTTGGAACTTGGTTGATCCACCTCCGGGTGCTAAGGTAATAGGTTGCAAGTGGTGCTATAAGCTAAAAGCTGATAATACCTTCAAGGGGCGTCTGGTTGCGAAAGGTTTCAGACAAGTCCATGGGATAGACTATGATGAAACTTTCTCACCAGTAGCCATGCTCAAATCCATCAGGATACTACTGGCCATAGCCGCATGGTATGACTATGAGGTGTGGCAAATGGATGTCAAAACCGCTTTCCTTAATGGAAAGCTACTCGAGGATGTGTACATGACACAACCTGAGGGTTTTGTCGATCCTAAGTATCCGGGAAGGGTATGCAAACTTCAAAGGTCCATTTATGGACTGAAGCAAGCATCCCGTAGTTGGAATCTAAGATTCAATGAGGCTATAAAGGAATATGGCTTCATACAGAATCTGGATGAGCCTTGTGTGTATAAGAGGACTAGTGGGAGCATTGTCACATTTTTGGTACTGTATGTAGACGACATCCTACTCATTGGAAGCGACATACCTACACTGCAAGGGGTATAGCAGTGGCTGAGTAAGTGCTTCGCAATGAAGGACTTAGGCGAAGCTGAGATGATCCTAGGGATCAGGATCTATAGGGATAGATCAAATCGGCTTCTGGGCCTAAGTCAGGCTTCGTACATTGACAAAGTTCTGAAAAGATTCAGCATGGACCGGGCCAAGAAAGGTTTCTTGCCAATGGGCCATGGGCTGAAACTTAGTAAGAAGAACTGTCCTAAAACAAGGGAGGACAGGGAGAACATGAAATTGGTTCCATATGCCTCGGCTATTGGATCAATCATGTACTCTATGTTGTGTACGAGACCTGATGTCGCCTTTGCACTAAGTATGACGAGCCGATACCAGCAGGATCCCGGGGAGGATCACTGGAAAGCTGTCAAGGCAATCCTCAAGTACCTTAACCGGACTAAGGATAGCTTCTTGGTGTATGGTGGTCAGGAAGTGTTATCAGTTACTGGGTATACTGATGCAAGCTTCCAGACAGACCAAGATGAGTACCAATCGCAGTCAGGGTATGTATTCTTGCTGAATGGTGGTGCTGTAAGCTGGAGGAGCTCAAAGCAACCAACCATAGCGGACTCTACAACAGAAGCTGAGTACATCGTGTTGGGAATTAATCGCACAAAACAAAATATGCGCAGCGGAAAAACGGATTAATCCCCACCAAGGACCCATGTACATTGCATTGAATTGGAAGGAGGGTTAAAGAATTACCTCTTAATTTTGCAGGATTGGATACAGGAACCAAAGCAGATTCCCTCTACAGTTGATCCACACAGAGCAATTGACTCACCGCGTGCTAGCGCCGGGATTGCCCCATCTCTTCCATCATTAGCCGAAAAATTGTTTTGTGCAAAGGTGAAAAATTCCATTTTTCTACCGTCTTATTCGAAGAATTGTTCTTCAATCCCGGCGCTAGCACGCGGTGAGTCAATTGCTCTGTGTGGATCAACTGTAGAGGGAATCTGCTTTGGTTCCTGTATCCAATCCTGCAAAATTAAGAGGTAATTCTTTAACCCTCCTTCCAATTCAATGCAATGTACATGGGTCCTTGGTAGGGATTAATCCGTTTTTCCGCTGCGCATATTTTGTTTTGTGCGATTAATTCCCAACAGTGGTATCAGAGCCACTTGTATTTTGATTGAATTGGATTTATGCTTTGATTGGATCAAAATTGCATGTTAGGGTTTGTATAATTTTGATTGGATCAAAATTGTTGTTAGGAGTTTGTATGTTTTATTTAGGGTTCTATGTTATTGTGAATAACAAAATAAAATTTGATTTTGTTGATTAATCATTGTGAATGATTTTATTTTAACGATTTGGAATGTTTAAGGGGTTGGTGTCATGAATTTGATTCATGGGTTTTTAATTGAAATTGTTTCAATTAATAAATAAATAAAAAAAAAAAAATGTTTTTTTTTCTTTTCTGGGCATGACGCCCAGAAACAGCTTTGAAATTGCAATTGCAATTGGTGTTGCAATTGCAACTCTCATTATTAAAAAAAAAAAAAAAAAAAAAAAATATGTTTTTTTTCTTTTCTGGGCATGACGCCCAGAAATTCTTCTCCTGCTGCGTAAGCAGCATGCTGCTCATGCAGCATGGGCTGCGCAGCCCATCGGGCTGCGCGTAGTATTGGATACTGCAGTACGCGGCCCGACGAGCATACTGTCCGACAGTTTTACCCC
Source organism: Euphorbia tirucalli (assembly GCA_039660915.1). Taxonomy (NCBI): domain Eukaryota; kingdom Viridiplantae; phylum Streptophyta; class Magnoliopsida; order Malpighiales; family Euphorbiaceae; genus Euphorbia; species Euphorbia tirucalli. The sequence goes on from CM077636.1 coordinate 48,781,812, forward strand.
TTTTTCGTTTTAAGTGTGGAAAATTGTTTCTGCATATTTACGAATTTTCCATATTAATTAATTCTAAATACAATGTGATTGTATTTTACAACTTTGAACCCTAAATATTTTAGATATAAAATTATTGTTGATAATTTTATGCATGGTGTTATGGTATGGTTTTGGACCCCGTGGATGCTTTATTTTATTTATTATGGTTTTATATAAATACGACCTGCGAGTCGTTTGTATTTATGTAAATTTTAATTTTAATTTTACTAGATAAATTGTATAGGATGCAATTTATGATATGTAAAATTTATTTTACTAGAAAAATTGTATAGGTTGCAATTTTTTGTAAAATATAAATCCATGAGATGGTGCTTAGAAGCAAAGACGTGGAGGCGGATCCAAGAGGCGGTGCAATGACCATGTGATGGATGCTACCACCTAGGATATGACCTTGTTGATTTTCATATTGGCCTATGAAAATCAATGTAGATTTAAACCACATCATAACACGGTTCGAGTCATATGCATGTTTTATTTTATTTAGATGCCATGTGATGCCATGCTAGATATTCTATATGCATGCTAGACAATTGTATGCCATAAGATGCCATGCTAATTAATATTAACAAAAATATGATTAATATTAATGCCATGAAATTGTATATGATACAATTAACTCACAGGATTTAATAAACCCTAAATAAACTTATGAAGTTTATATTTGCCACCCAATTACGTATAACACTAGTCAAGTACTATGTTCGCATCATGGTAGCCACGCCAAAGCGGGTACGCATGTTGTGACCTTAGCGAAGCGATAATATGAGAAATGGTGATTCTCATTGTGTTGTAATTGGTTTAACAAAGGGTTAATCAAAACGGTGTTTGAGCCCGAGGCAAAGATGAGATGAGTAACATACAATTAAATATGATATATGATATCATGCATCTCATAAATTAGAAGAGTTGCATAATGATGCAATTGGCAAAGAAGTGCACATCCAAAATATGTTTAAATGGTTTAAAGCATGATTTTGAGTCTTTGCCTACCGAAATTATATTTAATCATAGGGACATGCCAAAGCAGTGCTATGGTTAAGTATGGATTTTGGATCTTCACCCACTTAAATATTTTAAAGGGTTTTATAATTTAAGTGGGAGCATTTAAATAAAAATCTTTACACGCTTTATTATAGTTATGATTGCTATTACCATGATCTCGATTGTTATTGAACTTTGAGAATTGTTCTCAAATCAAAAGGAATCATATGTTCTCAATAATCCTTTTGCCCAATGAACCACTAGCAATTGTAACATGAGTATAAAAGATGCTTACTTGAAGCATCGAAGGGACTCTGTTTAAAATTTATTATCTTACACTTGCCACCAATTCTTCCGCACGTGGAAGTTTTACTTGAGGTATATGATACATCACAAATGGAAATGTTCCATCAGTTAGTGAGCAAGAAAAGATAAGTGTTTGAGGCAACAATTTCTCATTGGCATCCAAAAGGCATTAAGATGTGATCTTGAATTCATTATTTGATAGTCATTGGTGATGAACTATCATTTGAATGACATGGAGAAAATTGTGAATTAGTTGCATAAGATGCAGAAGAATGTTAAGTTATCCATAAAGGATAAGCCCGCCTCGAATTGTGTGCTTATGGTTCAAAAGGAAAAGGATAATAGTAGGGTCGAAAAGTATAAATACCGAAAGGGTTTCGGTGAAAGTATTTTAAAGGCCAAAGCTGTTGGCATAGAGAGATCTCCAAAAGAAGGATGTTGCCATTTTTAGATTGAATCGTTCATTAGAATGGAAATAGCAAACTTTGTTTGGAGATCTATGAGAAGATGAAAGGCAGTAAGACTGCTACCTTAAGTATTTATTAACTATTCTACTTTTGTTTCTATATCAAAGGTATTAGATACCAGTTGTGGATCTCATATTAGTAGAATATGATGAATCGCAACTTGAATAGAAACCTTATGAAGGTGAAAGGTAGAATGCGAATAGACAAGAAGCAAAGGTTGCTACTCGAAGGTTCTGAACTTTTACATGAAAGTTGTGAACTTCAAGTTAAAAGTTACGAACCTCTTTTCATAAAAGTTATGAACTTTTATATGAAAGTTATGAACTTTGGTTAAAGGTTATGAACTTTTACATGTGAGTTACGAACTCTTGTTGTCTATTGAGCTTGTTGGCTTGAGTAAACAAATGTTGTTTATTTTATAATTGTGAATTATAAACTTTATAAAGACATGATTATGAAATATAGATTTACATAATTGTCTTTATATGTGGAGCCCATCTGTAACATAAATACTGTAAGGATCGAATCAAATAGTTTGATCCAACCCATTTTGGCAGTGTCGTCTTGGAGACATAAGCAAAGTTGCATTTCGAAACTCCATGAGAATGGACCTTTGGATTCATGAGATTATGAATCATCTTGAATCATGCGAATGTTGTTTATTGTAAAAGATGACAAAAGGTTTTCTTTGCTAAAAGTAGTCAAAGAACAATCGATTTATTAAGCATTATACATGTGGATGTATATGAATTATAAATCAACTGCTAAAGGAGGTTCTAATACTTCATTACTTTCATGGAACTTTTCACTAGATAAGAGTATCTAATGAAACACGAGTTTGGAACTTTTGAAATGTTCAAAAGCTTGTAAAATGAAGTATGAAGTATCTTGACAAGATAGTAAAGTCACTTAGATATGATCCAAGTGCTGAACATTTGAGTCAAGATTTTGACAATCATCTTAGGGGTTGTGGGACTGTCTCACAATTGACTCCTCCAAGTACGCCACAAAGTATGTTGTGTCGAAAAGGGAGTAGTCGAACTCTATACAGATATAGTTCAATCTATGATGAAGTCAAGTTGATCATCGTTTTCTCGAAAATATGCCATTAAAGCAGCTGTGTATATTGTTCCGTCTAAAATAATTCATGAATCAACATATGAGATATGGTTGGGTAAGAGACCCAAGTTGTTTCATTGAATAAGTTTAGCGCTGTAAAGCTTATTTCGAATAAGTTGGCACCTAAATTTAAATGTCGTATTGTGGATTACTCAAAAGGAAAGTAGGAGTTGTTACTCCTGTGTTTCTTTGGGATACAAAGTAGTTGTAGCTAGAAATGGTTTCCCCTTGAAGAGGGAGTTAATTTCTAGAAGAGTTAGTGGGAGTAAAGTACACCTACAAAACTCGTAATTCACAAAGTGACATTAACGTTGAAGAGGAACATGGAAATGGTTTCCTGATCATTGTTGAAATTACACAAGTCCAATGAAAAGTCTAGTAGAATACGACATGAATAGGAGAGATATGGATTTCTCAAAATCATGATGTAGTTTTACTAGATTGGAATAAGTCTTCTTTTATGAAGAAGCAATGTTAGATTTTGAATCTAATAAGTGACTTGATGCTACAAAGGTTGAAGATAAGTCCATGTCTGACAATCAAAGTATAGACTTTGATAAATCTTTTAGAAGATGTATATGCAATGGTTGCAAATGAGTTTTCAAATTGAAAACCGACATGGATGGTGATCTTCAAACTTATAAAGCACGACTAGTGACAAAAGGGGTTATAAACAAATTCATAGTAGTGACTATAAGGATACGAACAAATTCATAGTAGGACTATGATGAAATCCTCCTTCATCATTAATCATGATCAAGTCATATTGAGTTCCTGTTGCCATATCCGCATAATATGATTATAAAATATGGCAAATGGATATCAAAATCTGTTTTCTACGTGAAAACATGATTGAGGATGTGTACGTGACACAACCCAAAGTTTTGAGCATTCAAAGAATTTAAGTAGCGTATGCAAGTTTCAAAGATTCTTATAAGAATCAAAACATGCATCAAATAGTTGGAGTCATAGTTTTGATAAAGAAATCAAATGGTTTGATTTTATCAAAAGGATGATGAATCTTGTGTTTCAAAAGGATCAATGGGAGCATATCGGTATTCCTAATGCTATATGTGGATGACATATTGCTTGTTTGAAATAACATTCTTACCTTGCAAGAAGTAAAATCTTGGCTAAGAAAGTAATTTCGGTTAATGTTATAAGCATGACTGCCTGTGTTCTTGAAATTGGAATCTATAGAGATAGATCTAAAAGAATGTTTTGGCTTAAGTCAAAGCATTGAAAGCGTTCAATGTAAAAAGACTTAATAGAAGCTTGCTTATGTTAACTGCACATATACAACTGATTGCAATTAGTTGCAATATATCAGTCGAGATCTAGTATTCTCTTAAAAAGAGATGTTATGATTTTGAAAAGGTTCAAAATAAAACAATATAGCTAAATATCTATAATAGTAGTCAAAGTATATTGTTACATATGATGTAAAAGAAATTTTGGATGAAGAAGTTCATCAAAATTTTGTGTTTTGTTTTAAGCATTGCTTATCCTGTGAGACTATTGTAGGGACAATAGTTCAATGCGTAAGAACCTTGTATGACACAAGCATATACTTAGGCGTTTTTCACTAACTTAGAGAGGCTGTCTCTAAAGAGAGAGTGAATATGTGTAAAGTAGCAACGGAAGCGAAAATTAATAATTCATTGACAAAGACTCCTGCACGAGTGAATACATGAAAGTCATGTAGGTCAATGGGTATAAGATACATGTATGATTGGCCATAGTGCAAGTGGGAGATTGTTGGAGATTGTGCCCTAAGGCCAATATTGGATTATGTAATTTGACTTCTAAGATTAATCTAGTGTAGATTAATATTATCATTTATGTTTGTATGTTAGCATTTATGATAAGTATCCATGAATAAATCGTGTTATTCTAAATATCCCTAGTCGATTGTTATTATGGGAATAATAACAAACTAAGACTAGTGTGAGTGATAATGGATATTCATAAGATGAATATAGTGTATACAGATACAGATTATACTCACGGGTAATATGTTAGAGAACATGTTACTGGAGACCCACTATAAGATCAAGTTCATGGTCACGTGTCACAACTGATCTTGATTATAGTAGTGTCATCAGCTGATTCCTTTGACCTGAGGTCACCATGGATTCCGGGATGAATTCATGTTGTGCTTTGACGCAGTCAAACGCTGCTTGTAACAGAGTAGTTATAAAGGCTGTGGTTGGGTACAATATGACTCATGCTTAGGGATGTGAGTGACAGATATGGGATTTTGTCCCTCTCTAACAAGAGAGCGATATCACTGGGCCCCTCGATAAGTAAGACTGTTAAATGCATGGCCGTGCTCAAATAATTGATAAGAGTATCAATTGATTTGTCTGAACAGTTTACTTTGAGATCGAGAAAGCATATGATTAATTTATATAAGATTGACAAGTGTACCATGTCTTATAATTAATCATGATATCAAGAGACAAAAGGGAATATGACACATTCTATAAGTAGGTTTATTGGATTATACCAATCATATGAATTGGGTAGTCATAATGGCTTGCTAGAGTCCGCTTATGACTTATGAGGGCATTATGGTAATTTCCTCATTGCCAATTTATATGATCCTACGGGGTCACACACAAAGAGCAAAATGAGATTCACTTAATTCGGGGATAAATCATTATGAGATAATGATTTATTATTGATGAGAAATTAAATATATATAAAGATATATATTTACATGTATATGTATATACACATGAACATATTAATAAGATTAATATATTTATGGCATAAAATATGCTATATATATATATGTATATTATAATTATATTATATGGTGATATAATTAATTATAATATACATTTACGTATATGTGTATATATATATATATATATATGTATGTATGTATGTAAATATTAATAAGATTAATATAGCATAAAGTATGCTAATTATATTATATGGAGATATAATTAATTTTACATACATATGTGTATATGATGGAGAATTGACTAAGTTTAATATTAATTGAGAATTAATAAAACTTATGGGGGCTAATTTATAATTATAATTAAATATAGTATTTAATTACAATTATAAATTGATAATAAAAATAATAAAAACCCAAGAAACAAGGGTTTTTGCTGTTGGACGAAAAAAGAAAAGGGGAGCAGCCCCATCTCTTCCATCATTAGCCGAAAAATTGTTTTGTGCAAAAGGTGAAAAATTCCATTTTTCTACCGTCTTATTCGAAGAATTGTTCTTCAATAAGACGGTAGAAAAATGGAATTTTTCACCTTTTGCACAAAACAATTTTTCGGCTAATGATGGAAGAGATGGGGCTGCTCCCCTTTTCTTTTTTCGTCCAACAGCAAAAACCCTTGTTTCTTGGGTTTTTATTATTTTTATTATCAATTTATAATTGTAATTAAATACTATATTTAATTATAATTATAAATTAGCCCCCATAAGTTTTATTAATTCTCAATTAATATTAAACTTAGTCAATTCTCCATCATATACACATATGTATGTAAAATTAATTATATCTCCATATAATATAATTAGCATACTTTATGCTATATTAATCTTATTAATATTTACATACATACATACATATATATATATATATATATACACATATACGTAAATGTATATTATAATTAATTATATCACCATATAATATAATTATAATATACATATATATATATAGCATATTTTATGCCATAAATATATTAATCTTATTAATATGTTCATGTGTATATACATATACATGTAAATATATATCTTTATATATATTTAATTTCTCATCAATAATAAATCATTATCTCATAATGATTTATCCCCGAATTAAGTGAATCTCATTTTGCTCTTTGTGTGTGACCCCGTAGGATCATATAAATTGGCAATGAGGAAATTACCATAATGCCCTCATAAGTCATAAGCGGACTCTAGCAAGCCATTATGACTACCCAATTCATATGATTGGTATAATCCAATAAACCTACTTATAGAATGTGTCATATTCCCTTTTGTCTCTTGATATCATGATTAATTATAAGACATGGTACACTTGTCAATCTTATATAAATTAATCATATGCTTTCTCGATCTCAAAGTAAACTGTTCAGACAAATCAATTGATACTCTTATCAATTATTTGAGCACGGCCATGCATTTAACAGTCTTACTTATCGAGGGGCCCAGTGATATCGCTCTCTTGTTAGAGAGGGACAAAATCCCATATCTGTCACTCACATCCCTAAGCATGAGTCATATTGTACCCAACCACAGCCTTTATAACTACTCTGTTACAAGCAGCGTTTGACTGCGTCAAAGCACAACATGAATTCATCCCGGAATCCATGGTGACCTCAGGTCAAAGGAATCAGCTGATGACACTACTATAATCAAGATCAGTTGTGACACGTGACCATGAACTTGATCTTATAGTGGGTCTCCAGTAACATGTTCTCTAACATATTACCCGTGAGTATAATCTGTATCTGTATACACTATATTCATCTTATGAATATCCATTATCACTCACACTAGTCTTAGTTTGTTATTATTCCCATAATAACAATCGACTAGGGATATTTAGAATAACACGATTTATTCATGGATACTTATCATAAATGCTAACATACAAACATAAATGATAATATTAATCTACACTAGATTAATCTTAGAAGTCAAATTACATAATCCAATATTGGCCTTAGGGCACAATCTCCAACACATCGCTGCGTGTGATGCAGCTAAGGAAGCTGTGTGGATGAAGAAGTTTATCACTGAGTTGGGAGTAGTGCCAACTATCCAGGACCCAGTCGATATCTTTTGTGACAACAATGGGGCCGTCGCACAAGCCAAGGAGCCCCGGTCACACAAGAACACAAAGCACGTGCTCAGAAAGTTTCACCTCATACGAGAAATCGCGGAGAGAGGTGACATTGCATTGCACAGAGTGGACACCGAGGATAATGTCGCAGATCCATTGACCAAGGCGCTGGCCCAGCCCAAGCACGAGGGTCATACTAGATCTATAGGGATTAGGCCCATGCCTAGTTGGAACTAGTGCAAGTGGGAGATTGTTGGAAATGCCCTAGTCCCGAGGCATTGGTCCTTGTATTTGTACTATACATTTATTGGATTCATGTGTTGTACTTATTTGTGTCATTAATAAAGGCATCAATTCATTTATTATATTTATCTTGTGCAGTATAGTAAATGAAGTATCCAATGGACATATCCATATCCATGACGACTAGTGTCATGCACTTAGCAGTAAGACCATGGATAGGGTTAACGATATGACCATGAATAGATCCGTAGTCTGTTCCAGTCATGGGAATGAATGGAACAACAGACTATCATTAACCTGGTTGTATGGCGGTGTCTTACCGGTCATTGGACATGGAATGTCAACCAAGTTAATGGGTACATGCCTGGGAGCATGGTACTGGATAGATCCACTAAACGAGCAATCCACATGGTATTGTATCACAATGGATTCTCGTGTAGTACTTGTATGGATCCTTTGACCTGACCATATGATGGTGTTACATGTGAAGTCGCATACTTAGGGGTACGCCTAAAGGGCCTGTAATAGGGTGCCAAGTATGGGTGCTTTCGGGTATGTCACTGAACATGGTAATACTATGGATATGCAGAAGGGAATTGTCACTCAGTAACCAACTGAGAAGATATCACCGGCCACTTGATGAATGTGACTGATAAGAGTGTGGCCACACCCAAACAAGTTGGAACTTGTTTGTGAGCATCAGTACATTCGGGATCAAGTTAATGTCCAAACACAAAAGAGGGTGATCAGTCCATGCCTCTGTGTTGGACACCGATATCAATGACATGGGATGTACAGGTTTAAACTACGGGGTTATGATATCAGTTAGACTGCCATCTCCATCTTAATTGGGGGCTGCAGTGGCTTGCTAGAGCCCAACTGCAGTCTGCGGGCCAAGGGCCCGCTGCCAACATAAAGATGGGCCCACAGGATCGTACACATAGAACGATAGAATGCAGACTTAAGGAATAACATGTATACTTGGAGTATACACCATGGAGGGAGAAGCATGTATATTTTAATTATATTATAAGGATCAATTGGATTGGTCATAATAATAAAATTAATATATTCTATTGGCTCTTCATAATTAATTGGATTAATTATGAAATTATTTCCTAGGTGGAAATATACATATGTATGGGTTTACATATGATTTTATTTTGTGTAGAGTTGATTTTAATTTGATGGATTAAATTAAATGTCAAACTAATTTTAATTTAGATGTAAATAATATATTACTTGGAGTAATATATTAAGTACATGGGTATATTAAAATTGGGCTTGAAATTAATTTAAACCAGAATAATTAAAATTAGACTGGGCCTAAATTAAGACATGGAAGCCCGCACAAAATAGAAAAGAGCCAAGGTGGGCTTGAACCCACTTGAAGGATTCGGCCAACCCTAGGTATAAATACCTAGGGTTAGCAAAATTCGGCCAAAAAAAGCATAAGGAAGCCTAGCCGAAATTTCCTAGCCTCTCCTCTCCTTGGTTTTGTTTTTCCATCGCTAGCACGGGTTGCATTCGCCAAGCGTTCGTGTACGTGAGAGTGGAGGAATTCTAAATTGAGTTCTGCAGTCATCGTCCGTCTCTGAAAGAGATTTTTCTGGTATGAAATTTTATTCTCTTTCTGTTTAATTTATGTTTTTCAATTTCCACTTCAATTGCTCCTGGGACTGGATTTGAGGAAATCACCGCGTTCTTCCGCTTTTATCGGGTGATTTCCGGTGAAAAATCCCAACACTATATGAAGCAGCATTGAGGTTCACTTTCTTGTTAGAAGCCATTGATGGTAGAGATCATGGTCTCACAGAATTGATTTCTTCAATAGTCAAGTCCTTGGATAACCCCTGTTGCTCTTTTAGGAAGATGAACTGGATTTGGAGGACGATAAAGGATTTCAAATCGTATGTATTTAATGCATTTTCATTTATTAAATAACGCAATGAATTTAACCAGTTGAATGCAAAGTGCTTTCTTTAAATGTATGTTTAAGCAAGATAATTTTGTTTATGCATTTGTCATAACCATGCAAATATATTTAAACAAACACTCCACTTTATCGATAAAATCAAGATGAGTACATTCGAAACGATTGATTACCAAATGGTACACATTCCACACAGAGCCAGAATCTGTTACCAGTCGTCCTTTTCAGGTTTTCCGACTGATCATTTTCTCTCGTGTCTTAACTTTTGCCTAGACCGCCCTTTTCGAGTTTTCAGCCTAGCAGACTTCTTCTTCTCTCTTTTTTTTTATACATGATAAAGCTTTAACCGGTCTTGGTTGACAGGGTTGGTGAACTCATTTCCATCCATGTCCATGATGCTGACACCACCTTTTGACAGCACCTTCTCACCACATTAGGTCTTTCCCAGTTGGGTCTGAATTTGCCCTTGACATCGACATTCGACGGCCTTAATTGCTTTAGAACTAAGTCTCCTACTTTTAGCTACCGCTTGGCGTTTTTCACATTTCGGTTATAGGCTTTAGCCATTCTGCGTTGGTACATCTGCAAATGATCCAGTGCTTTCAGTCGCCTTTCGTCTAGCGCTGCTAACTACTCGTATCTTGCTTGGACTCATTCAGTCTTTGGCAACTGAGCTTCCAAGGCAACTCTGAGCGATTTGAGCTCTATTTCTATTGGTAACACTGCTTCCATCCCATATACTAAGGCATAAGTAGTTTCTCCTGTTGGTGTTCAGACACTGGTTCTGTAACCCCAAAGAGCATATGGTAGTTTGTCATCCCAATCTTTGTAGGTAATTACCATCTTTGATAAAATCTTCTTTATCACCTTGTTAGCTGCTTTTACTGCACCGTTAGCTTGGGGTCTGTATGGAGAAGATTTATGATGCTCAATGCCGTGTTCTACAAGCAGCTCAGCTGTTGCCCCTTGAAACTGTACTCCGTTGTTAGTCACTATGTGGTGGGGAATTTCATACCGCATAAAAATATTCTTCTAGATGAACTTGACCATTTGTTTAGCTGTTACATTAGCGAAGGATTCTGCCTCCACCCATTTGGAAAAGTAATCAACTGCCACAACTATAAATCTATGTCCATTAGATGCAACTGGATGAATTTCACCAATCATATCTATGCCCCATGCTGAAAAGGGCCAAGGGGTCGCCAGGTTCTGTAATTCAAGTGGTGGAAGATGACTGATGTCCGCATAGATCTGACATTCGTGACATCTCTTCACTTTTCTTACGCTATCTGCTTGCATAGTCATCCAGAAGTACCCTTGTCTCATGATCTTCCTGGCCATAGCTAGTCCATTCATATGCAGCCCACAGGAACCTGCATGTGCCTGCTGCATCACTTCTTCTACTTTCTGCTCTGTCAGACACCTTAAAAGAACCCCATTTTCCGTTCTTTTGTATAACTTATCTTCAAAGATTCTGAACTGACTGGCTAGCTTTCTTAATGACACCTTATCAGCAACACTAAGGTATTTTCCTTCCTTTGCATACTGGTAGATATCGAAGAACCATGGCTTTTCTTCAACCATTAACTCCATTACTTCATGCACTTTAAAGAAGGGTTGTTTAGAAGTTGCTATAACTAGTGGCTGTACTTGAGTTTGCTCTGGGTTTTCCCACATAGAAGATAGTGTTGCTAGTGCATCAGCCATTTTATTCTCATCTTTGGGGACATGTTTGAATTCGTATTGTCCAAATAACTCTTTTTTGTACTGTAAGAGCTCCAAGTAAGGCTGTAAGGCTTCTTCTTTCAGCTCCCATTCGCCCTGAGATTGCCTGATCACTAAGAGTGAATCTCCGATGATCAAGACATCATTTGCCCCTAGAGTTAACAGAGCTTCCATCTCGAACAAGCATGCTTCATACTCTGCCCCATTATTGGTTAAGGGAAAATTCAACCTTTTTTATAAAGGAATGATTTCACCATCCGGCGGTGCTATTAGCACCCCGATTCCAGCACCCTTTCTGTTTACTGCCCTATCGAAGCACATAACCCACCTTTTAATTTCAACCATGGCTAACTGTTCATCTAGAAACTCCAAATTCTTAGTGTAATCTGATTCCAGAGGTTGATTAGCTAGAAATTTTACCACGGCTCACCCTTTGCTGGTTTTCTTAGTGATGTACTTGCTATCGAACTCGGATAAGAGTAATAGCCACCTGGACAACTTTCCAACCAACACCGATGCTTCGTAAAGATACTTCATTGGATCCACTTTGGCAACGGCTTGTATTTTATAGGACTGGAAGTAATGACGCAGCTTCTTGGTCAGCCAGATCATCGCCACACATGTTTTCTCCACCAGTGTGTATTTGGTTTCATATTCTAGCAGCTTCTTACTGAGGTAGTAAATGGGATACTCTTTTCTGTCATCTTGTTCCTATGCCAACATTGTCCCTACAGAGGAATCTTCAACCGCCAAGTACAAAATCAGAGGCTTCCCTGGAATTGGTGGACTCAGGACTGGTGGATTTACTAGATAGGCTTTGATTTTCTTGAATGCTAACTGACATCTGTCATCCCACACAATCGGCTGATCTTTCTTTAGTAGCTTGAAGATTGGCTCACAGGTGGAAGTAAACCATGCTATGAAATGACTAACATATTATAGAGAACCCAGAAATGATCAGACTTCCTTTTTTGTTTTTGGAGATGGCATATCACGGATGGCTTTGATCTTATCTGGGTCCATTTCTATCCCTCTGTAGCTGACTATATGACCTAACAACTTCCCTGATGTAACTCCGAATATGCATTTCTTGGTGTTAAGTCGCAAGTTGTATTCTCCAATGCGTGTAAGAAATCTATCCAAGATAACAGGATGTTCCTCCCGGGTCGTTGATTTGACTAGCATAGCATCGATATATACTTCGACCTCCTTATGGATCATATCATGTAAAGAGTTGTGACAGCCCTCTGGTAAGTGGCTCCAGCATTCTTCAATTCGAAGGGCATTACTCTGTAGCAGAAAGTACCCTACTTTGTGATGAACGATGTCTTCACCTTGTCAATCACATCCATCAGGATCTGGTTGTACCCTGAGAAGCCATCCATGAAGGAATACATTGCTGCTTTTGCTGCACTATCAACCATGACATCAATATAAGGCAGTGGGAAGTTATCTTTTGGGCATGCTTTATTCAGGTCCCTGTAGTCAACGCATACTCTGACCCTTCCATCCTTTTTAGACACTGGGATGATGTTAGCTAGCCATTCTGTGTATTCTACCACTTCAAGGAATTTAGCATCTATCTGCTTAACCACTTCCTCTTTTACCAGTGTAGCCCATTCTGGCCTCAGTCTTCTCAGCTTCTGCTTTACTGGCCTGAACTTGGGGTCAGTTGGAATCTTGTGCACTGCTATCTTTATGTCTACACTCGGCATGTCTTCATATGACCAAGCGAAAGCTTTAACATGTTTTTGCAATATTCTTATTAATTCTCTTTCCTCTTCGGGCTTTAGCTCATATGAAATGAATACCATTTTAGGGTTTTCATCTGTACTTATGTTGATTTCATGCAATGAAGTGTCATGTATACTAAATATACTTAATGGTGATTTAAATGCATGCACAGAATTATCAGGATAGACATCACACAAGTGAGCAAACTGAGACTTCATTACATTAAACTTGTCATAAAGTACATCATTTACATTGAAAATGAAAGAAAGAGATACAACAAAATCATTTTCATCCTCCACAGGCGGAGGGCCTTGTACTTCTTCAGCTTCCACTTTCATCTTCAAAGCATTATGCAAGTCTGCAGCTGCTTTGGCTTCTTTTTCAGCCACCTGTGCCTTAGCATTTTCCATGATCTTGGTTATTTTGGTGACCACAGTATCCAGATCCACCTTGGCCATCAGCTCCTCGCCGAACCCTTCCTTAGACTTCCCAAATGCCTTGCTTAAGGCAGCAGTCAATGCACCTGAGATTATTTCTATAGCTTCATTACAGGCTCTTTCTTCATTTTTCCCTTCAAGCACCTCTACTGCTTTTGCCATCGCTTCAAGAGGCTCACCCTACAGAACATCAGAGTTAACAACTGGATCTTCTACAACCACAGGGGCTACTGGTTCCTCTTGGCTTTTCTCAAAATCAACAACATCAGCAAATATTTCAAAGCCAGGGTACTCGACATTTCCAACCCTTACTGGTTCAGCCTGGCCCTTATATAGCCCTTCTCCCGCTTTCAGGAATGGTTTCATCATAACCTCACCATTATTACCCCTTCTTAGGATTTTCTGATCAGGTTCTCCTCTGTATAGCCAAGGCCAAACCGTTTTGGCTTCCCCGAGTCGATATTAAACTCAGGCACTCCTTGCAGATTGATTCCAAGTCCTATGCCTGGGACAAAGTTCAGTTTGTGTAAGTAGCGGGACAACCACTTCGGCATGTAATTTTCATAGATAACCATGGGAGCATCTGTAGCTTCCTCTTCCCCGATCACGGTGACTTGGAACCTGCCAAAAGGGACAATGCCGTCATTCACAGTAGCAATCATCGATTGGGCATCCGCCTTAACAGTCACAATCTCACCACTTATCGAGAACTTAATCTTCTGGTACAAGGTGAAAGGGACACCTCCTAGAGGGTGGAACCATGGTCTTCCTAACAGTAGGGAGAAGGTGATCGAGATATCTATCATCATGAAAACAACCATTGACTTGATTGGCCCAACCTCTACTTCAGTTTCAAAAGTCCCTATCACTGTTCTCTTAGAATTATCGTACGCCCGGATTACTGTTGAGGATTTCTTCAGCACATCTTCATTCAGACCCAGAAATGGCAGCATTTTTAGTGGACATATATTCAGTGCCGAGCCATCATCCATCATAACACACGGCATCACCTTATCTATTACATAGGCCCTAATGTAAAGGGCCTTGTTGTGAGCCTTCCCTTCACCAGGCAGATCTTTCTCAGAAAAAATGATGTCAGGAGTCCCAGAATGGACTTTATCCAACAGACAGCACATGGCCTCCAAATATGCAATAGGAGAGACCTCAATCTCAGACAACTTCTTCACTAAAGCAGCTCTATGTTCTTTAGAGGCCAAAAGCAGATGCCATAGGTTGGCTTATGTAGGAGTCTTCTTTAACTGGGAAATAACTAAGTCCTCTTTTTCAACCCCCTCCGGTGCTGATGTACTACCCGACCCAGTCATCAGGGTTTTGTCCTTCACCTGATCCGCTGGTTGATACACCCTGCCACTCCGGGTCACATTTTGGACCTCCTGAACTTTCAGCTTCTCAATGGCCGGAGGCTTAACTGACTTCTGTCTGCCAAACTCTTCATATTCATCTTCAGAATTAAGGTCATTCAAGTTTATCGGCTTGATCTCTTTCTGTTCTGCCTTCTTTTCACATTCTGACCCTACTTCAGCTTCCTCTATTGCTACAGCCTGGATCGTGGGATTTGCTTGAAGAATTTGAGCAAAGATGAAATTGGCCGACAATCCTGAATGTACCATATTGACCCGCTTCTCAAATGCTGGTAGCGGGTTGGTCTTCGTGCTGGGCTTAGCTGGTTCTTGCAATTTCCCTTCATCTATCAGCTTTTGAATGGCATCTCTCAGCTTGTAGCAATTGTTAGTCTGGTGGCCAGCAACAACATGATATGTGCAGAAATTATCTTTATCTGCCTCGGCGGGTTTTTCAAATGGCCTCAGGGACTATAGCAACCCACCATTTCTACACTTAGCAAAAATCTTGACCAAAGGAAGAGTCCAAGGTGATATGCCCTGCCCTTCCGGATTCCTGTTCTGACTGCCTTATTGCTGGGTCACTGTAGCAACCTCTACTTGTTTCACTTCTGAAGTCTTCCCCCCTTTTCCTCTAGAACTTGAGCTAGAACCGCCACCAGACCCGGCTGCAGTCATTGATCTATACCCAGAACTATAACCTGAACTTTTTCCACCCTTATGGCTTGGTGCCTTCTCTTCTTCGTCCTGCTCGATTTTCAGCGCCATACTGTAGACTTCACTAAGCTCATTAAATGGATGAAATTTCATATTGTTTTTTAAGATGTCCTTGCTGCCATCAATCAGCTTTTGTATCAATTCATCTTCATCTGGGCGGTTCTTCAGAAGGATCATCTTAGTCATCCACCGCTGGTAATACTCATCAAAAGGCTTATTGGGCTTCTGCTTAATCCGCTCTAAATCATATAGCTTCACCTGAATCTTGGTGTTAAAGCTGTAATATTTAATAAAGGCTGCTGACAGAACCTCCCAATCTGACTGCTCTTCCTCTGATAAAGAGTTATACCACCCCAATGCTCCTTCCTCCAAGGTAGTCGGGAAGAGATTAATCACTTGTTGCTTAGTGGCACCCGCTGTCAGTATGACCCGAGCGTAAAGATTTACATAGGCCTCTGGCGAACCCATTCCCTTGTAAGAAGGCACCTTTGGCATTTGGAATCCGATAGGAAAAGTCTCGATGCCCCTGCTGATCATGGCATCAATGTTAACTCCCTTCTTAGACTCTGCACTGACACTAGCCCCTTTCTTCAACTGAGCCACCGCCTCCTCCAATTCTAAGCATTTCACCTTCATCTTTCTTTCTATGGCTGCCTCTATTTCCTACAGCTTTTCCAGACTAACCGAGGTATCACCTCCCTGCTGGGATGATTCGGCCTCCTTCTCTTTTCTGGCTCCACTACCATCAGTTTCTCCAGCCTCTCTCACTACTGCTCGCACTTCCTCCTTCAGCATATCACGAAAGTCTTGTGATCTTAGAAAATCCTTCAAAGCATCAGCAAGGCTCGATATTGGATTAGCGATCTCTACTTCTTCCCCAGAATCAGAATCACTTTCTGTCTGAATTGCTCTTCGTTCCCTAACAGCCCTCAAAGCCTGAGATCTTGTCCAAGGTCGCTCCAGCTTATTCTGCTTGACAACAATCGAGAAATGTTTAGGGTCGATGTATGGAATGATGTCATGAAAAGCGAGACATTGAAAATACTTAGGAAGAATGAATGGAGTGATGTCGTGCATGAAATGATGATGAATAGACATGCAGCGCGCATACAAATTAAGGTAAAGTAGTAAATAATTAAATTATTACAACCCGATCGAATAAAAAATTAAAACTCTAGCCTCGCTTTACAAGCACCTAATATACACGAGAATCTAGAAAAATACAACCGCCTAGGATACACGATTAATTCTATTAAATTACATCCAAAATAAAAATAAAAGAAAATAAAACCTGCAAAACAGAGGGTTACGGCATGCCACAATTCGGACTCAAATAGACAGAATTGGGAAATCGTGAGTTGGGGGCATGCATTTAGGGGATAACCGGGTTGGCTCGGCTAGCCAGCCCGGTTAGACCAGGAAAACATTTGAAACGTCCCTGTATATTTGGTTTTGTGGGAAAATCATTTTGAAAATAATTTTTTCGGTTTACATGCATTTTTATACATTAAGTGGGTCGGTCTTCGGGAGAACTGGGTCTCCGTCGTGGCATTGTTCTAAATGCAATTTTACTGAAAATTGAATCTAGGGTCGTGAATGCACGCAACAAAATTCACTTTGATGATTTTTGGGGTTTTATGAATTTTATGGGATTTTTGGGAATTTTTGGGGATAAAAACAGGAATTCTGGTTCTGGAAATCACATTACAGTCGTCGACTGTAACGAGTCCAAACTCAGAATCTCGCCAAAACTTTATTTGAAGAAAACTGGGAAGAAAACGCTGGAAATCAAGAACACTCGTACGACTGTAACTATAGTCGCACGACTGTTCATCAAACTCAAGAATAGTCGTGCGACTGTTCTTGATTTCCAGAAGCAGAAATGCAGAAAAATGAATGAAAACGGCACAAAATCACACCAGTCACCCAGAAAGCTTGTAAGAGAGAAGGGAAAAGGAGTGTTTAGCCCTTTGGAGTGCGTCCACCATAGGATTGACCCCTGGTGTCGCTCCAATCCACTAAAATCCGGATTTTTTGTGTTAAGTTAGGGTTTGAGGGTTTTGAGTACAAAGATTTCCAAATGCTGAGGGATTCTTGAAGTTCAGTTGTTCCTTTTCTTTGTTTCTCTTATTTCTCTTTTCCTCTCTTTTCCTTTCTTTTCTTTTCTCCTCTTTCTTTTTTCAGTCTGTCTGCTCTCCCTTTTTTCCTTCTGCTTTTTTATCTTTTGAGGTATGGGTTGGCTCACCTACCGTGATCTACAGTAGTACGACTGTAGTTTGGTTACAGTCGTATGACTATAGAGATAGTCGTACGACTATACTTTTTTTTTTTTAAAGTAAAATTCCGGAGCTTACAGCTGCCCCTTGCGTGATCAAATTTACCACCCGATCTTGGTCTAGGATAGTTGATGTGAATTTGACAAAAGCGACTCAAAGCGCCACAGACACAGGAAATAAAACATGCAACTGAGTTGCTGAAGCTTCACTGCTGTGGTGGTGTGTTGAGTTGATTGGATGGAGTAAGCCGATATCGGGACTACATTACCCGAGGCGATGCTGGGGAGGAAATAAGCCAATATCAGGTTTAGGTTACCCGAGGCAAAGGAAGATGAAATTGCGGTTAAGCCGATATCGGGTCTATGTTACCCGAGGCAAAGGGAGATGAAATATGGATTGGCCAATATCGGGTCTATGTTACCCGAGGCAAAGGGAGATGAAATTGCGGTTAAGCCGATATCGGGTTTATGTTACCCGAGGCAAAGGAAGATGGATTACGGATTTGAAATCTTACTGGAATTGGGTGGACTTGAAATAATAAGGGATTCAAGGATTTGAAACCATGCTTGAACGTAATGGAGTTCAAGGGTTTGAAATCTAGCTTGATTGAAGAAGATGGTTCAAGGATTTACAACCATGCTTGAACGTACTGGAGTTCAAGGGTTTGAAATCTGGCTTGAATGAAGAGGGTGGTTCAAGGATTTGAAACCATGCTTGAACGTACTGGAGTTCAAGGGTTTGAAATCTGGCTTGAATAAAGAGATGGTTCAAGGATTTGAAACCATGCTTGAACGTAATGGAGTTCAAGGGTTCGAAATCTAGCTTGAATGAAATGAGGAGATAGGTTTAGGAATGATAATTTTGATTGTGGGCTCGAGGATAAGTATTTATCCCTTGATCGATGATTTTGGAAACAAAAATTTTTGCCCCTTCGATCAAGGATAAATACAGCTTGATTGCTCTGCCCCTTGGAAACTTGACTGTTTTGCCCCGACATTGTGCCGTGTGAACACGAAATTTTATCGTTCAAAAAAAAAAAAAAAAGAGAAGAGTCTGACCATTGACCCACGACTGTATTTACAGTCTTGGGATTTTGGTTACAGTCGTACGACTGTAACCAAAATCCCATGACTGTTGATCCACGACTGTATTTATAGTCATGGGATTTTGGTTACAGTCGTACAACTGTAACGTATGTACAGTCATATGACTATACTTTTCGGGGCAGGTTGCAGAACCCATACCCCCAAGAATTAAAAATTGGGAAAAATCTTGAGCATTTAATGATCAAGATTTTCTCGGGAACCAGGAAATAAAAGGAAGACAGAAGTGATTAGGTAGGGAGGGGATGCTGGAGATTTTTGGGGGAAAGAAAAAGAATTGAGAGAGAAAAAGAGGAGGGAAGGGAGAGGAAAACCAAAAACAAAAACCCACATTTCTCCAATCTTTTTCTCCACAAATCCGGTGAGTTAATGCTTAAAATTTTTTAGAAACCCCTAGGTTAATAACTTGACTTCACAAACACATCAAGATCTTGGACTTAAACCATCAGAATCCATGACTTTTTGGAGTATTCTTGGACCTCTCTTGCAACCTCAACACACGGGGAAAAAGAGCGAATTCACGTGGATTGGAGCGACGCCAGGGGTCCATTCGACATTGGATTAGCTTCTAAGAGGTAGACACTTCTTTTTCCTTCTCTTTTTCCAGCTTTCTGTGTGATTTGCTTGTTTTTGGTGCGTTTTTATTCAAGTTTTTAAGCTTTTGTTTCTGGAAAAATAAGAACAGTCGTACGACTGTTCTTTGCACAAGAACAGGGGCACGACTGTAATTACAGTCGTGCCAAACCTTTTACAGTCGTACCACTGTATTTATTTTCTCAGTTTTAAGTTTCTCTTTTTAGGGTTTTTTTTAGCGTTTTCTGCTTCAGGTCAACCTACAGTCGCACGACTGTAGTCCTCGGCCAAGAGTAGAAATCCCTAAAAATCCCTAAAATCCAAAAAAATTCATAAAACCCCAAAAATTTCAAAAAAATAAGAAAATTTCAGAAAATCAGAAAAATCTTGAAAAATAAAAAATCATCGAAAATGAATTTTGGTGTGTGCATTCACGACCTTAGATTTATTTTTCGGTGAAATTGCATTTAGAGCAAAAACCACAACGGAGACCCGGTTCTCCCGAGAACCGACCCACCTCACATGCGATAAAAATTAAATAAACCGGAAAAATGTTTTCAAAAACGATTTTCTCACAAAAACAAAAAATACAGGGACGTTTCAAAATGGTTTTCCAGGTCTAACCGGGTCAGTCGACCGGGCCAACCCGGTTACCCCCAATTGCATGACCCCAAATACCTAATTTCCCAATTCTGTCTGTTTGAGTCCTACTTATGGTTTGCCGTATAAATTGTGCTAACCTCTGTTTTGTAGCTTTTATTTTATTTTAATTTTCTTTTTATTTGTATTTAATAGAATTAATCGTGTATTTAGGCAGTTGTAATTATTTTTAGATTCTCGTGTATTCTAGGCGATTGTATCAGTGAGGCGGGAGTCTTATTTTTCCTTCAATTGGGTTGTAAGCTCTTAAATATTTATTCTTTTTACTTTTTATGTTGTATTATTATTCCGTATGCGCGCTGCGTCTATTATTTAATAAAAATCAATCTTTAGCAATTTAAAGTGTCGTAAATAGAACATTGGCAATAATATTTAAATTAGACACGAAATAAGGGACTTGTCCGAACCTAGATCTCTGAAAAGTGTGGCAGTTCCCATTTTGGTTCAGCTACACTGTAATTTCCCGGTTGAGCTGAGCCGGGTGGCGACTCTTATACTTTTTATCGAGATTTAGGTCTCGATTCTTTTTCGAAACAATCCACTTTTCCAAAAAAACGAATTTCCAATCAAAAACCCCACGCGAGGGAGGGCCCCGTCCGAAATGGAGGCGCCCCTTCCGAAAGGGAGTCCCGCGTCCCGTCGAAAACGCGTCGTTCGCTTATAGTGGCTGGGGGCACGAATACGAAACACCACCCATAGTCTCGTACGAACCCCTTCGTTCGAACCCTTGAGTGGGGAGAAGTGAGGAGTATATTTTGCTATGGGAGCCTTGATGTTATCCCGACTTTGGACCGAACTCATTTAGGCAACCCTAGTTGGATTCCCATAGGATACCAAAATAAATTGTGCGAATAAAATAAAATACGCCTTCATTATCCCCGGTTGGTGATCGAAGAGAACCCCTCCTAGGACTCGGTTAGAATTTTATCGACCTGACCACGTTGGAGGAATAAGGTTGGAAGATTACGATCCGTGTGCTAATTGCTATGTGTATTCTTGTCCCCCCCATGACACATCATTATCCGCATTTTTCACGAACATAACATACCGCATATAAAGCATTTGTGTGATTCTAACTCACATCTTTTGTATAGCCATTTCCATTTTTTTCGCGTGTAAATACATCAATCACCCGCGTGACATTTACACTAATCACATTTTTTTTGTAGCCATGCATCCTTCCATTGCGCGAAAAAAATTTAATTAATTCACATACAACATTTGAATGCCATAAGCACTAACCATTTTATTTTGTATCCATGGGAAACGCGTGTCATGCATAAAACACTCACGCGAACCTTGAACAATCCTATAAGGGTCACACACATTACACCGCTTACCAACTAGGAAATAATTTTAGGCGCTCCACGATTGCCGAAAAAATTAATCACATTTTATCAAATTATTTTAGGTACTCCACAAGTACCTACAAAATTCATCTCGTTTCATCAAATCATCTTAGGCACTCCACGAGTGCAAAAAAAAAAAAAAAAAAAAAAATTCATTTCACGCATCAAATCATTTAGGTACTCCACGAGTATCGACAAGATTTATCACATTTCATCAAATTATTTTAGGCACTCCACGAGTGCCGACAAAATTCATCACATTCATCAAATCATTTTAGGCACTCCACGAGTGCCGAAAAAATTCATTTCACACATCAAATCGTTTAGGTGCTCCCCGAGCGCCGAAACTCTGCTCGTTCACCAAGAACGCATTCATTTCACATCACGATGCGGAAATCAAGATACTCCCCGAGTATTGAAATCCCGCTCGTACACCAAGCACGAGTTCACATCATATCATCAAAAATCCAAGGCATCCCCCGGACGCCGAAATCCCGACCATGTGCCATGCACGTGTTCGCCTCATTTTATATCACAAAAGCCCAAGGCGCTCCACGAGCGCCGAAAAATTCATTTCATTTCATTAAACCATCTAGGTGCTCCATAAGTGCCGACAAAATTCATTTCATCCCATTTACGTGCTACACAAGCGCCGAAAAGATTCATTTCATGCATCAAATCATTTAGGTGCTCCACGAGCACCGAAAAATTCATTTCATTCCATTTAGGCGCTACACGAGCGCCGAAAAAATTACATTTCATGCATTAAATCATCTAGGTGCTCCACGAGTGCCGACAAAATTCATTTCATTCCATTTAGGTGCTACACGAGTGCCGAAAAGATTCATTTCACGGATCAAATCATTTAGGTGCTCCACGAGCACCGAAAATTCATTTCATTCCATTTAGGCGCTACACGAGCGCCGAAAAAATTACATTTCATGTATTAAATCACTTAGGTGCTCCACGAGCGCCGAAAAATTACATTTCATTCATTAAATCATTTAGGTGCTCCACGCGCGCCGAAAAGATTCATTTCATGCATCAAATCATTTAGTTGCTCCAAGAGCGCCGAAATCCCAACCATGTGCCATGCACATGTTCACCTCATTTCATATCACAAAAACCCAAGGTGCTCCATGAGCACCGAAAAAATTCATTTCATTCCGTTTAGGTGCTACACGAGCGCAAAAAAAAAATTACATTTCATGCATTAAATCACTTAGGTGCTCCACGAGCGCCGAAAAATTACGTTTCATTCATTAAATCATTTAGGTGCTCCACGAGCGCCGAGAAATCTCATTTCATGCATTAAATCATTTAGGTGCTCCACAAGCACCGAAAAATTTCATTTCAAGCATCAAATCATTTAGGTGCTCCCCGAGCGCCGAAAATCCCTACCATATGCTACGCGCATGTTCACCTCATTTCATATCACAAAAACCCAAGGTGCTCCCCGAACGCCGAAACTTCGCATATATGTCATTCTAACCACATTTTCGTGCATCCATTTTCAAAACATCAACATATGCGTGACATTTATTCTAACCACGTTTTCATGCAGCCATGACATTCTATTTGTGTGCCATGCACATTTATATCCTGTATATTGTTATCTTTGCAAAGCATATACGACATCATCATGTATGTCATGCATCCTAACCACGTTTTTGTGCAGCCACTTGCATTTTTGTGTGACACAAGCATTCACGTCATTTCATGTCATTTAAATTAAGGACATTCTGAGGATACCCTTCACGGTCATTTCATTTCATAACATATCGGGAGTCCTAAAACTACCTGTGTTCTGCCGTGTATCGGAATATACTCGGCCATTTCACTGGACCATTTCATTGAATAGGAGACCACAATGGTCTTAGAACTATTTTCGTGAAGTAGGTCACATGACATCATTGCATGGCTTCACATCATTTATCATCGGCGTCCTGGGGATGCCGAAGTTTTGTTAGTGTGTCGCGATCCATTTCGGATTGTTACATGACATTGACATTATTGTATCATTTGAGGTGCTCCACGAGTACCGAATTATTACGCAAATAGGGGCATTTCATAACATTGCCAAATCATGAAAGGCATTCCATGAACGGCGAACTTTCGTCCGTGTCCTTACCTACACGAGACTTGTCTATAAACATCATCTCATATCATATGCCTCAAAAGAATCAGAACTCTGTCCACAGTCCGGCCCCTATGCGACCATTTCACTTCATCTCATAGACCTACAAGGTGTCGAAACTATATCTGTGTGTTGGCACACGCGCGATCATTTCACGATATTCACTAGGTGCTCCAAAAGCACCGAACCCTTGTTTGTGTGGCGGTCCTCACGTGATCTTTTTGCATTATCTCTTGCATGACATTGGGTGTTCTTGGAATGTCCCAAAAAAAAAAATCATCATCATCATCTCCCTCATGACATCATATATGCAACTCATCATTCATACAAATACATATCCCACTATGCATTCATACCTGTATCACCTGTGATTTGGTGTTCTTCATGAGCATGCGCCCGTCAATGCTAATAAGTGTTCTTATCAGAAGGAAGAGGAAAGATTTCGGGGATGGCTAACCCAATGAACTTCAACTCCATAACAGATATCATGGAGGATCATCTCGCCTCATCACGGTTCCGAAATGTGGTCAGGAAGGAAGCGGCGGCAATGCTGAGAGAAGTGCTGGGGGATGACCTTGACAGAATAGAAAGGCTGATAGCGAGGTGCACTGAATTGGAAGCACGAGTGGCAGAACTTGAAGGGAGAATGAAAAATGCAGCATTCTCAAGCTCCAATACTGATGTTAGCGAGGAACAAGATGCCCAATTTGCTAACATTCGTCCTCGCTACCTTGGAGGGCCCTCTCTCCAAAACTCCGGTTTGCCAAGGCTGACAGATGAGGTGGAACTGAAGAGGCCCCTCAAGACGAATGTTAGTGCCGACTCCGTTCCATGGCATACTAAAAACTCGCTTATCGGGAGTAGCGAGAAATGCATTTCTCCATGGCCTGACTCATTAGGTGCGCTATTCCTCAGGTGTAGAAATATGGGTCTATTGCAGAGTGTCAGACCGTATGTGCCGCCAACGCCAGAGCAAAGGAGTAATTTCTGCGGCTATCACGTGATCACAGGCCATCGGACCAATGAATGTCATGCTTTAAGAAAGGAGATCCAGAAGCTGGTCGATGATGGAAAATTGGAAATCTCGGCTTTCTCTGATGAACAACCAGGGGCAGTCAGGGAGACCACCAAAGAAATTTCTCAAACCTCCCGAGGAGAGGAATATGATGAAGAAGTTCTAAGTCTGCTCTGATAAGAGTGGGTCGAGGATGCTGAAGCTTGGTGACCAGTCTGCGAATAATCGGATTCTGTGAGATCGATACCTCTTGGAGATTCCTTCTTACAAGGGACTCATTTTGTTTATGGGATGTACTGATTTCATCATGAATGCAATGAAATTTATTTTTGTCTTACTTGTGTGATGATTACTTGTACATGGCATTATGCATGCATTTGACCATCTAAACGACATATCAAACACAGATAATATCAAAATGCATGACATCATTCAGAGTATTGTGGGGGATCTAAAAGTGAACCTGGCCCTGAACGAACCCTCTCCTGAAAGGTAAGCTGGTGAGATAAATAAAACAATACGATGGTACCGCTTCCGCCGAGGCATCTGCTGATTCAACTCAACAATCCTTGAAAGACACTACCAATCTTGCCCCAGAGCTTCAACCTAAAAAGCTTGCACGATACCCAAATCATCCTAAACCAAAAAGCTCTCCTTGAGGCACTCAAACCTAGAGAGCCTTTCTTAAGGTGAAATCAAACCAAAAAGCCCTTCTTAAGGCAAAACAAAACCAAAAAGTCCTCCTTGAGGCACCCTAAACCAAAAAGCCCTTCTTTAGGCAAAACCAAACCAGAAAGCCCTCCTTGAGGCAAAACCAAACCAGAAAGCCCTCTTTAAGGCAAAACCAAACCAGGAAGCCCTTCTTAAGGCGAAATTAAACCAGAAAGCCCTTCTTAAGGCAAAACCAAACCAGAAGCTCTCCTTAAGGCAAAATAAAACCAGAAAGCCCTCCTTGAGGCGAAGTCAAACTTATCCAAGCTTATCCAAAGCACCAACCGCCAAGAAATTCAAATGACCTTCACTAGCTATATTGTTGTAAAACTCTAAATCATTCCTTGATTGTAGTGCACGTATAATCTTGTTTGCATGACATTCCTATGCACATGACATTACGCATGCATTGTTCATCCAAAAAGGCATATTAAGCACACATGGCATGCACGAATTTGAATGCAGCAGGAAAACCAAAAGGTGGCTGTGGCTTTGATTTAGTTCCTTCAAAAAAAAAAGAAAAAAAAAGAAGTAAACCTCAATGCTGCCCCATATCGCATTTTTCTGCATCATCTCATCACCAAAAGGGCGACAGAGCAAAGAGAGAATTTGAATATGAGTCTACTTCAAATGAGCTCAATAATGGTTACCCAAGAAATTGACTATTGCAGAGACCAAGCTGAACAAAAAAAAAAAAAAAAAGAGATTGAAGTTGATCTTGGTGGAAAAACAAGCCTGATGATGAGAAATCCACTAAATCAGTTTCGAAGACATAATCTGCTGCAAATTCTAGACAAACACTATCTGGGGGAAAGCAAGAATAAGTCCAAAGGGAACTCTGCTCATGAGTTCCTCTATTCGCCTATGGATTTCAAGACTGGAGGAAATGTTGGTTATGCATTTGTGAACTTCACCAACAGTGTTGGGATAGCTCGGCTTTACAAAGCTTACAACAATCATGAAGGGGATAATGCCATCAACAGGAAAGCTTACAAAGTCTGTTGTGCTCATATTCCAAGGAAAAGTTACACTTACCAACCATTTCAAGTATTCAGTCTTCGGAAACCTTGCCTGAACTAGAATCTGGGGTGAATTGGAAACATGAATACGGCATCAGACCATAGGAGAATCCAATGGTTAATTGAATTCATCTCAGGTCATTCGTCCACAATGGCAACTCTATCTAGTGACTGGGCATTCATCAAAAAAAAAAAAAACCCTCCAATGTGGAAAACCGAAAGGACATATTGGTAGTTTGAAGGGGCATCAATCAAAACCAGAGCCACACTTTGGATTTTCCTAATGCATCCACATTCATTATGTCATAGATGTTTTATATTCAATTTTGATGTTCAATATGCATTCTTCATGTCATTGCATGTCAATGTCCACATACGGGTGACAGCATACAGCGAACCATGTCCAATTCAGTGTTTTATACCCCAAACACAAACCCTTAATACTAGGGGCAGGTAAAAGCCAAACCACTGGGTGTCATCAGCAGCAACATCCTCACGACTTCTGATGAGCATAGTCAAGGTGTACTTTCCAATCTCCAAACAGATCAATACAAAGAGATGAATTCGGCTGGAACGCTCGTGCAAAACTCTTGGACCATTCAAAAAAAAAACATAAAAAAAAAAATCACAAAGAGAAAATTTCTGATACGGAAAACGGAGAGGACGTGTTGGTAGCAAGAAGATGGTGATGTCTAAAGCCGAAGTCACTGTTAATTTCCCTATTGTACTCATTATGATGTCGTCGTAATGATATTATGCACGTTTGACATTCTGCTTAGATGTTCATATCGCATACATCGTGCCATTACACATAAACATCCATTAATAGGTTATTGCATCCAATTCCCATAATAATAAAAATGAAGTCCATGTTGTGTAAAAAAAAAAAAGAAAAAAAAGGTGTAGTATAGAGCACTCTATCTAGCTCTCATCCTGTCCCTCACCCACCTCCTTCTCCTCGGACTCACTCTAATGCGAAGCTCTATAGGTGTCAAAGTCCTCCTGCACCCGAGTCAAATCAGCCTGCATCCGGGCCACGTCAACCCGCACCAGGGTCAACTCGTGGGTCGCAGCTAAAGCTCGAGCCTCAGAAGCAGCTGCCTGTCTAGCCTGATCCTGGAGCATCTGCACTCGAATCTGCAAAATAACAACATAAGTTAACATGCATATTCATCCATGCATTGCATAAATCATGTAATGATACAGGGATTGTAAAATGCTTACTGCCCAGCTGGCGTTCTCCTAGACCTGATGAGCCTCTAAGCCCAAAGCGACCTGAGAAGTAGATGCCGTAACACTGGCAAAACATACGAGATGACTCCTATCCTGAACAGGGCCATGCCCACCAGCAGTGGCACTCTCAGCACTTTCATATGCTGGGCTAGTCCGCTGACCAGAACTGCATCCCCTACGTCTCTTGACCTGTACAAAAAAAAAAAAAAAGGAAAGGGGAAAGACGATACCAGAAGGCCAAAACAGAAACCAAAGATCTCTTGCTGCCACCCTCTGGCACACAGGTCAAGTCCGTGGAGACTGCTCCAACGCAGCTCGAGCCCAATCAAAAGAAGGAAAGGCAGCCAGGTCTGCTAGAGTGGGGAGCAAAGTCAAATTACAAGTGCTCTGCCCAGTGGGAAAAAGTGTGCATGATAACAAGACGAACACATAAGCCCGAACACACTGCTCCACATCCTCCTCGAACAGGTATAGGCGAGCAGCCCAATAAGCCTCTACCTTAGAACATAAGATCTTCCTCTTCTCAGAAGTGCAGCCGATCAACCTGCCTATATAATCGTCCTCCAGCTGATGGCAAGTCAAATAGCAGTTGAAGCTGATCGGGGTCCCACCGAACCAGAACCTAATGATAGCAATGAAATCTGAAGGAGTAACGGTGAACTCCCCGATGGGCAAATGAAATGTGTGAGTAGTGTAAACCCACCTCTCACACAAAGCCGTCAACACAGCATGGGTAGTAGGCAGCGTGCTCGTCGACAATGACATAATAAAGGTCTCTGGACCCTGAATCCTAACCCAATCTCTTACAGACTCGGGGAGGCAGCCCCGCCAGACCCCGGGCGGAAAGAGATTTATGCTGTCGGAAATCCCCCGGTCCTACACATTGAGGAAGGCCAACAAGTCAGTGGTTAATCTTTCTAACAATGGTCCGCCTCATCCAAGGGGCACGAAACCCGAGAAACCTCAAAAAACTCACTGTAAGTACAATCTCACCAAATTTCATTTTCGACATATCCTGTATGCCAGGTCATACTAGTCTGCCACACACACACACACACACACACACACACGTACCCTTTACCAAATCTCAGTCCCCCCACGACTATAAAACGGAACTAGGTTTTTCGTGTCAGTCCGTTAAGTGCGCCAGGTCGCACACAACTGTCACACACTCATGCTCACACACTTCACAAATTTTAGTCCTACATGATTATAAAAGGTGACCTGAAACGCATCTTCCTGTATTTATTCTTGATCGAAGGGGCAAAAATTTTTACTTCAAAATTATCGATCAAGGAATAAATACGTTCACCAAGCACGCCTTACATGCATTTTTTTTTGCTCTGTATGGCAAATCATACGCGACCACTTGACTCTAAAAGTCATATTATCTTAGCGTCATCCTTACGCGAAAATCTTCGTAAGGAACCGCCCGACTCCAAAAGTCGTATTGTTCTCTGTATTATCTTAGCGTCATCCTTACGCGAAAATCATCGTAAGGAACCGCTCGACTCCAAAAGTCGTATTCTTCTCTGTATTATCTTGGCGTCATCCTTTCATAAAAATCATCGTAAGGAACCGCCCGACTCCAAAAGTCGTATTCTTCTCTGTATTATCTTGGCGTTATCCTTACGCGAAAATCGTCGTAAGGAACCGCCCGACTCCAAAAGTCGTATTCTTCTCTGTATTATCTTGGCGTCATCCTTACGCGAAAATCGTCGTAAGGAACCGCCCGACTCCAAAAGTCGTATTCTTTTCTGTATTATCTTGGTGTCATCCTTACGCGAAAATCGTCGTAAGGAACCGCCCGACTCCAAAAGTCGTATTCTTCTCTGTATTATCTTGGCGTCATCCTTACGCGAAAATCGTCGTAAGGAACCGCCCGACTCCAAAAGTCGTATTCTTCTCTGTATTATCTTGGTGTCAACCTTACGCAAAAATCGTCGTAAGGAACCGCTCGACTCCAAAAGTCGTATTCTTCTCTGTATCATCTCGGCGTCATCCTTACGCGAAAATCGTTGTGAGGAACCGCTCGACTCTAAAAGTCGCATTCTTCTCTGTATCATCTCCATGTGTCATCCTTACGCGAAAATCGTTGTAAGGAACCTCCCGACTCCAAAACTAGTATTTTTCTCCACACACGAGTCACACGTTTGCATGTCATCCTGAATTTCGTGTTTTTTTGTCGTGTACCTAAATCCATTTCGAAAATCGGACTTTAGCTACATGAGGGGCAGCCTGTGAACATGAAATTTTATCATTTAAAAAAAAAAAAGAGAAGAGTCTGACCGTCGACCCACGACTGTATTTACAGTAGTGGGATTTTGGTTATAATCGTACGACTGTAACGTATGTATAGTCGTACGACTGTACTTTCGGGGGCAGGTTGCAGAACCCATACCCCCAAGAATTAAAAATTAGGAAAAATCTTGAGCATTTAATGCTCAACATTTTCCCGGGAACCAGGAAATAAAAGGAAGACAGAAGTGATTAGGTAGGGAGGGGATGCTGGAGATTTTTGGGGGAAAGAAAAAGAATTGAGAGAGAAAAAGAGGAGGGAAGGGAGAGAAAAACAAAAAAAAAAAACCCGCATTTCTCCAATCTTTTTCTCCACAAATCCGGTGAGTTAATGCTTAAAATTTGTTAGAAACCCCTAGGTTAATAACTTGACTTCACGAACACATCAAGATCTTGGACTTAAACCATCAGAATCCATGACTTTTTGGAGTATTCTTGGACCTCTCTTGCAACCTCAACACATAAGGAAAAAGAGCGAATTCACGTGGATTGGAGCGACGCCAAGGGTCCATTCGACGTTGGATTAGCTTCTAAGAGGTAGACACTTCTTTTTCCTTCTCTTTTTCCAGCTTTCTGGGTGATTTGCTTGTTTTTGGTGCGTTTTTATTCAAGTTTTTAAGCTTCTCTTTCTGGAAAAATAAGAACAGTCGTACGACTGTTCTTTGCACAAGAACAGGGGCACGACTGTAATTACAGTCGTGCCAAACCTTTTACAGTCGTACCACTGTATTTATTTTCTCAGTTTTAAGTTTCTCTTTTTAGGGTTTTTTTTAGCGATTTCTGCTTCAGGTCAGCCTACAGTCGCACGACTATAGTATATAGTCATACGACTCTAACTACAGTCGCACGACTGTAGTCCTCGGCCAGGAGCAGAAAACCCTAAAAATCCCTAAAATCCAAAAAAATTCATAAAACCCCAAAAATTTCATAAAAATCAGAAAATTAGAAAAATCTTGAAAAATCAAAAATCATCAAAAATGAATTTTGGTGTGTGCATTCACGACCTTAGATTTATTTTTCGGTGAAATTGCATTTAGAGCAAAACCACGACGGAGACCCAGTTCTTCCAAAAACCGACCCACCTCACATGCGATAAAAATTAAATAAACCGGAAAAATGTTTTCAAAAACGATTTTCTCGCAAAAACCAAAAATACATGGACGTTTCAAAATGGTTTTCCAGGTCTAACCGGGTCGACCGACCGGGCCAACCCGGTTACCCCCAATTGCATGACCCCAAATACCTAATTTCCCAATTCTGTCTGTTTGAGTCCTACTTATGGTGTGCCGTATAAATTGTGCTAACCTCTAGTTTCCAGCTTTTATTTTATTTTAATTTTCTTTTTATTTGTATTTAATATAATTAATCGTGTATTTAGGCGGTTGTAAATATTTTTAGATTCTCGTGTATTCTAGGCGATTGTATCAGTGAGGCGAGAGTTTTATTTTTCCTTCAATTGGGTTGTAAGCTCTTAAATATTTATTCTTTTTACTTTTTATGTTGTATTATTATTCCGTATGCGCGCTGCGTGTATTATTTAATAAAAATCAATCTCTAGCAATTTAAAGTGTCGTAAATAGAACATTGGCAATAATATTTAAATTAGACACGAAATAAGGGACTTGTCCGAACCTAGATCTCTGAAAAGTGTGGCAATTTCCGCTTTGGTTCAGCTACACTGTAATTTCCCGATTGAGCTGAGCCGGGTGGCGACTCTTATACTTTTTATCGAGATTTAGGTCTCGATTCTTTTTCGAAACAATCCGCTTTTCCAAAAAACGAATTTCCAATCAAAAACCCCACGTGAGGGAGGGCCCCGTCCGAAATGGAGGCGCCCCTTCCGAAAGGGAGTCCCGCGTCTCGTCGAAAACTCGTCGTCCGCTCACAGCCATCTCTGCTTTGAGAGCGAACCTGGTTCGGAGAGCCCTAGTGATAGCAGTGGGTACCTGCACTTGGATTGGTTGTGATGCATATGCATATGAATTGTGCGTGTTTACTTTAAACATATGCATGTATGGTGCCAAATATATGTATGCATGCAACATGTGGTGTATGCTTTGTTCTTGGTATCCGTGTGGGTCCAGAGATAGAATTCACGGCTTGTGACTGGCCACGATGGTGGCCCAGGTGACCTGGCCGACTGACTACTATGCCAATCTAGGTATTAGGGGAAGTGGCCGTCTTGAGTGACTTTCCACTTTACCCTCTGCATATTCCGAAGCGTTGTCAGGCTCAATGGATCAGGGAAATAGGCTGCGCCGATGGATGGTCCGTTTGGTTGAGCAAGGAGATGAGAGTGAGACTTTGCATTTCCGTACCGCATGACAGGAGCTTCTACAATATTGTCACGGGCTTGGATGCAATGTCCTACTGATGGATGTTTATATGTAGTGGCATGGTCATGCAAGATGAACATCTGGTCGGAAATCTAAACATGCACAATATTGCAACGGTCACACCAAAATGAGTATGATAGGGAATGTGACAGTGACTTTGACTTTGTATATCACCCCTCTCCAGTTACTGACATGTCCTTTCGGTTTTCCGTGTCAACATATTTTTTTTTGAAGAAAAATTCTGTGATGGGCATTTTGTCTGCGTTGATCCCTTTCGCGATAGTTGGTCTTAGGATGGGAAAGGTATGTCTTGATATGTTCATTGCGACCCGCAAAGATACTGCTGTCGATGATACCCAGTGGTTCAGTTTTTCACTTGCCCCTGATATTATAGGTTTGTGTTTGGAGAGTATTATGGATTTGTGTTTGGGAAGTAAAGCACTTCTACAGACAAGGTTCACTGTGCGATGTAGCCTGTAAGTGAACATTGACATGCAATGACATGACAAATGCATATTGAACACCAAAATTGAATACAAGATATTCATGACATAACGAATACGGATGCATTAGGAAAGTCTATAATATGGCTCTAGTTTTAATTGATGCCCCTTCAAATTACCAATATGCACTTTCGGTTTTACACATTGGATTTTTTTTAAGCCCGATCACCGGATAGAGATGCTATTATGGATAGACAACCTGAGATGAAGTCAATTAACCACTGGATTCTCCTGCGGTTTGATGCTGTATTCATATTCCAATTCACCCCAGATTTCAGTTTAGACACAGTTCCCGAAGACTGAATCCTTGAAATGGTTGTAAATGCAACTTTCCCTTTGAATATGAGCACAACAGACCTTGTAAGCTTTCCTGTTGATGATATCGTCCCCTTCATGGTTGTTGAAAGCTTTGTAAAGTCAAGTTGCCCCAACACAGTTGGTGAAGTTCACAAATGCATAACCAAAATTCCCTCCAGTCTTGAACTCCATTGGCAAATAGAGGAAATCATAAGCAGGCTTCCCTTTGGACTTATTCTTGTTTTCCTCCAGACAGTGCTTGTCCAGAATTTGTAGCAGGTTATGTCTTTGAAACTGATTTGGTAGATCTCTGATCATCAGGCTTGTTTTTCCACCAAGATTAGCTTCAATCTCTTTTTATTCAACTTGGTCTCTTCAATAGTCAATTTCTTGGGCAACCACTGTCGTTCCTTTTTACCTACAGAAACTATTTTCTCCTTACTCTGGAATCTTCGAGCTATATTTCATTTTCCCCCTTTTTTCAGCATTGTTGAACTCATTTGAAGCAGACTCATATCCAAATCCTCTATCTATCATCAAATCAAAACCCTTCCCACTATCTGAGGGTACTGAATAATTAGTCTGGGAGTTTGGATTGAAGAGAAATGGCGTGGGATTAAAAAGGGCATCCCCAATTCGATACCGGTTGATGATAAACAAAGACGGATTGAGACGGCACCATAACCACCTGCTCCGACACACTTCTGCTGACTAGATGACGCGGAAAAATACAATATGGAGCAACATTGGGGTTCAACTTCTTGTTAGGAGCCATTGAAGGTATGGAATAAGGCTTCACAGGATCGGTTCAAGTTCCAGAGAGAAGATGAAAGATAGAAGATGAAAGTGAAGGAAAGACAACAAAGGGAAGACAAAGGTGTTGAAGGCAAATGGAGAAGACAGAGAGGATAATGAAAAGGGAACTGCTTTGGGTAAAGACACCGATCTTCTCTATCACCGTGCGAAGTTAACTTTTCAAAACAGGCGAAAACGTACTTATCTCCATTGTCTCAACCCATTGACCTCGACATTTCATGCAATATGTGGGCCACTCCCCGATTCACCAGGCACTTAACAAAGTTTAACTTTATGATTGAAGAGAGTGCAACTTTAGACCAGGAGCAGAAATTGGATTGTAAGAGGAAGCTGAGGTCTTCCATCGGTGTTTTTTTTTTTTGAAGAAGAAGTTAAATCCAAACCACAGCCACCTATTATTTTTCCTGCTGCATTCAGATTCATGTATGTCATGCATGTTTGATATGTCTTTTTGGATGAACAATGCATGTGTAATGTCATATGCATATGAATGCCACACAAACAAGACTCTACATGCACTAAAACTAATGTCTGCTTCAGAGTGTTACAACATGGTGGGTGGCGAAGGTCATTTGGATTTTTAGGGCTTGGTGCTTTTTGATGGATTTGGTTTTTGATGTGGGATGATTTCTTGAGCGTGAGTTAAGCTCAAAGCTTCATTCTGATGATCGGCTCTGAGATTTAACAATGGTCCCTGGTTTGTAATGATTTGGGTGTATTGTGGGCTGTCCAAGTTGAAACTTTTAAGGCAAGACCAGCAGCATTTAGGATCGTGGTTTATAGGGATCGCTAATCTAGGTTGGCAATTGATTCGATGGAAATGGTACCATCCCATTGCTTGCTTGGTAGACTTTTCTCTTTCTTTCTTTTTTTTTTTTTAAGAAAAGGGCTTTAACGGAAATCAGGTTCACTTGTAAATTCCCTGTAAGACTCAGATTGATGTCATGCATCTTAATATTATGCGCGATGGAAAATGTCGTTTCAGATGATCAAATGCATGCTTAATGCCATATACATGTAATCACCACACAAGTAAGAAAAATAACAAGATGCATTGCATTCAAAATGAGTTCAACACACTTTACAACAAAATGAGTTCCCTACGAGAAGGAGCCTCTAAAGGTAGTGATCTCACAGCGCCCGACTATTCCTTATCCGGTCACTGCCCTGGTTCCAATGTCACTGCCCCACTCTCATCAGATCAGACTTAGGAGCTCTTTGTCATATTCCTCTCCCCGGGAGGTTTGAGGAATTTCCTTGCCAGTCTCCCTGGTTGTCCTCGGTTGCTCATTAGTAGCGGATGGCACCTTTAACCTTCCCTCATCAACCAACTTCCGGATCTCCTTCCTTAACACATAACAGGCATTGGTTCGGTGACCTGTCACTACGTGATAGGTGCAGAAGTTATTCTTTTGATCCAGTGCCAGCTCCACATACGGCTTGACGCTCTGCAGTGAGCCCTCTTTTCTACACTTGGCAAATAATCGGCTCAGTGAGATAGGCCACGGGGATATGCTCTTTCCATCACCCTTGGGGAGTGGACTCCTGGTTGGTCGCAGAACAAGGTCAGTGTTGGCTTTGAGGGGGGCCTTCAATTCTGCTTCACCAGTCAGCCCTTTTATTACTCCTTCAAGCTCAATCACACGTGCCTCCAATTCAGAGCATCTTGTCATCAGCTTTTCCATCTTGTCCAGATCACCTCCTAGCATTTCCTTCAACATTGCCGTTGCCTCTTCCCTGACCGCCTTTCGGAATCGTGATGAGGCAATATAATCATCTAGGATATCTGTTACGGTGTTGAAGTTCACTGGGCCAGCCATTCTCGAGACTCCTTCCCTTTCTCCCCTGATAAGAACATTTATTAGCACTGACTGGGGCATGCGCACAGAGGATACCAAGTCAAGGGATGATGTAGGTATGAATATGAGATGTGGTGTATGCATACATGAATGATGATGTCATGTGATGCCATGTCATGTTATGCAACCCTAAGCTAGTCAAGTGCACACAAAGCCAAGAATGGAGACATGCAAGATGCAATGAATGCTGTTGATGAAGATATATGCTAAAGTATAGCGTGGCATATAAATATACACCACATGGATAAAATGACACACAGGGTGTCCACAGATCGAAGCAAGGTGATACTTGCGAAGGGCTTACGTGTAGAGCGAATCTTACACAGGAGGAAGGTTAACATTTAAAACGATACATGTAAAGCGGATCTTACACGGGGAAGAAATGTAGTGTTTAAAGCGGTACGTGTAGAGCGTGTCTTACACGAAAAGATCTGGAACGACACGTGTAGAACTTAGTCTTACACGGGGAGGAAGGGTAGAGCTTAAAGCGGTACGTGTAGAGCGTGTCTTACACGGGAAGAGATTTAATGTTTAGAGCGGTACGTGTAGAGCGTGTCTTACACAGGAAGAGGTTCAGTGTTTAGAGCGATAAGTGTAGAGCTTATCTTGCACGGGGAGAGATTTGGAACGACACGTGTAGAACTTAGTCTTACACGGGGAGGAAGGATGAAGTTTAAAGCCATACGTGCAGAGCTTATCTTGCACGAAAAGAGTTAGAACGATACGTGTAGAACTTAGTCTTACACGGGAAGAGGTTTAATGTTTAGAGCGATACATGTAAAGCATGTCTTACACGGGGGAAGTTTTAGTGTTTAAAGCGGTACGTGTAGAGCGTGTCTTACACGGGGAAAGGTTTAGTGTTTAGAGCGATACGTGTAGAGCGTGTCTTACACTGGGGAAGAGGTTTAATGTTTAGAGCGGTACGTGTAGAACGTGTCTTACACGGGGAAAGGTTTAGTGTTTAGAGCGATACGTGTAGAGCGTGTCTTACACGGGGGAAGATTTAGTGTTTAGAGTGATACGTGTAGAGCGTGTCTTGCACGGGGGAAGGTTTAGTGTTTAAAGCAGTACGTGTAGAGTGTGTCTTACACGGGGAAAGGTTTAGTGTTTAGAGTGATACGTGTAGAGCGTGTCTTACACGGGGGAAGAGGTTTAATGTTTAGAGCAGTACGTGTAGAGCGTGTCTTACACGGGGAAAGGTTTAGTGTTTAGAGCGATACGCGTAGAGCGTGTCTTACACGGGGGAAGGTTTAGTATCTAGAGCGATACATGTAGAGCGTGTCTTACACGGGGGAAGAGGTTTAATGTTTAGAGTGGTACGTGTAGAGCATGTCTTACATGGGGAAAGGTTTAGTGTTTAGAGCGATACGTGTAAAGCGTGTCTTACACGGGGGAAGAGGTTTAATGTTTAGAGCGGTACGTGTAGAGCGTGTCTTACACGGGGGAAGGTTTAGTGTTTAGAGCGATACGTGTAGAGCGTGTCTTACACGGGGGAAGATTTAGTGTTTAGTGCGATACGTGTAGAGTGTGTCTTACACGGGGGAAGGTTTATTGTTTAGAGCTGTACGTGTAGAGCGTGTCTCACACGGGAAAGGTTTAGTGTTTAGAGCGTGTCTTACACGGGGGAAGAGTTTTAATGTTTAGAGCGATACGTGCAGAGCTTATCTTGCACGGGAAGATCTGGAGCGACACGTGTAGAACTTAGTCTTACAAGGGTAGGAAGGATAGAGTTAAAGCAGTACGTGTAGAACTTAGTCTTGCACGGGGAAGAAGGATAGAGTTAAAGCGGTACGTGTAGAACTTAGTCTTACACGGGAAGGAGGATAGAGTTAAAGCGGTACTTGTAGAACTTAGTCTTACACGGGAAGGAAGGATATAGTTAGAGGGGTACGTGTAGAACTTAGTCTTACACAGGGAGGAAGGATAGAGTTAAAGCGATACGTGTAGAACTTAGTCTTACACGGGAAGGAAGGATAGAGTTAAAGTGGTATGTGTAGAACTTAGTCTTACATGGGAAGGAAGGATAGAGTTAAAGCGGTACATGCAGAGCTGATCTTGCACGGGGAAGATATTTGGTATTTGGGTGTGTGGGACACAAGGGTAGGATTTCTAATGATTACGGAAGACCTAAGGGGCTTAATGGAATTTCTAACGTTTTTGGAACACTTAAAAGTCTCAGTATATGCTGTAAAGTACTTGGTGCTTATGAAATGCTTGAACGTTGTGGAGTGCTTGAATGTTTGATGGATGAATGAGATGTACATCGTGAGATAATGAGGATGATCCCTTTGTTTTTGTTCTTTTGACTTTGGACATTCTAAGAACACCCAATGCTATGCAAAAATGTCACGTGTGGACCGCCACACGGATAGAAGTTCGGCGCTTTTGGGGCACCTAATGAATTTCGTGAAATGGTCATGTATGTACCGACACACGGAAGGAGTTCGACGCTTTAAAGGTCTATGAGATGATATGAAATGGTCGTATGGGACCGGCCCATGGATAGAATTCTGATGCTTTTAAGCATATGAAATGAGATGACATTATGAAAGAGTCACGTGTTGTAGGAGACACAGATAGAAGTTCGGCGTTTGGGGAACACCTTTCATGATTTGGGTTGTTATGAAATGCCCCTACATGCGTACTAATCCGGTACTCGTGGAGCACCTTGAATGATATAGTAATGTCATGAAGTAACCCGATGTGGATCACAGTGTTATGTGATGTTTGTG
This sequence comes from Euphorbia tirucalli, assembly GCA_039660915.1. NCBI lineage: Eukaryota > Viridiplantae > Streptophyta > Magnoliopsida > Malpighiales > Euphorbiaceae > Euphorbia > Euphorbia tirucalli. Next base: position 48,820,625 of record CM077636.1, read on the forward strand.
ATGAACGGATATGATGCCATGAAATGCATTGTGTGGATTGTCACACGGAAATATACCTAGGACCATTGTGGTCTCTATTGAATGAAATGATTTGGTGGAATGGCCGAATGTAATCCTGTGCATTGGCAAAACACGGGTCTTTTAGGATACCCGATATATGATGGAATAATATGATCATGGTAGGCGTCCTTGGAATGCCCCTAATTTAATTTAGGTGACATGTCGTGGATGCTTGTGGCACACAAAATGCAAATGGCTACACGAAAACGTGGTTAGGATGCATGACATACATAATGATATTATGTATGCTATGTGAAAAAATGCTAATCACGCAAATACAATGTTATGGCTGAAAAAGAAATGGTTAGTATGAATGGCAAACAGATGATTTAATGTTTTCACACGAAAATAAAATGCATGTGGCTGCATAAAAATGTGGGTTAATATCACACAAAATGTTTGATGTATGGAAAATGTCATATGTATGATAAATATGAATTATGGTATGGAGTGAATGTCGAAAGGCGTGTAACATGTAGCACACGAAGCGAATTCTTCCAAACTTATTTCTCCAAGCGTGGTCGGTCTCAAAAAATTCAAACCGAGTCCTAGGCGGGGTTCACTTCGATCACCAACAGGGGGTGATGAAGGCGCAATTTTATTATTATTCACATAATTATTTCGGTATCCTAAGGGAATCCAACTAGGGCTGCCTATATGGGTTCGGTCCAAGTCGGGTTAAAAATCAAGATTCCCATAGCAAAATATACTCCTTACTTCTCCCCACTCAAGGGTCCGAACGAAGGGTTTCGTACGAGGCTATGGGTGGTGTTTCGTATCCGTGCCCCTAAGACCATGAGGAACAAAGGCGACACTTCAACAATCCACCGGGCTGAAAATGGATACTAAATCTAATGCAAGCATGTCTAGCTAAAGATGCAAAATGAAATACCAATCGAGAATCATTCACCTTATTTTAATTAGACACTTTTCAGGGCTTGTCAAATTCTTTTAAGTTTTTAAGAAAACTTTTTAAGAAATCCCCAGCGGGGTCGCCACTGTGAGTGGACGACGCGTTTTCGATGGGACGCGAGACTCCCTTTCGGAATGGGGCGCCACGATCTCGGGCGGGCCCCTCCCTCGCATGGGGTTTTTTATAAATAGAAAACAGGTTTTAGAAAATAAATGGAATTAATGCATAAAAGAACCGAGACCTAAGTCTCGATGAATATTGTAGAGTCGCCACCCGGCTCAGCTCAACCGGGAAATTCTTATGTAGCTGAACCGGACGAACGGTCACTACACTATCCAGAGATTCGGGTCCGGATAAGTCCCTTATTTCGTGTCTAATTAAAATAAAATTGGTCAATGTTCAAAGATGGTATTTCAAATTCTAAAGTCAATTTTATTGAAATGAATAGACATGCAGCGCGTATACAAATTAAGGTAAAGTAGTAAATAATTAAATTCTTACAACCCGATCGAATAAAAAATAAAAACTCTCGCCTCGCTTTACAAGCGCCTAATATACACGAGAATCTAGAAAATTACAACCGCCTAGGATACACGATTAATTCTATTAAATTACATCCAAAATAAAAATAAAATAAAATAAAACCTGCAAAAAACCTGCAAAACAGAGGGTTAGCACAATTTATACGGCACGCCACAATTAGGACTCAAATAGAAAGAATTGGGAAATCGTGAGTTGGGGGCGTGCATTTAGGGGATAACCGGGTTGGCTTGGCTAGCCGGCCCGGTTAGACCAGGAAAACATTTGAAACATCCCTGTATATTTGGTTTTGTGGGAAAATCATTTTGAAAATAATTTTTCCGGTTTACATGCATTTTTATATATTAAGTGGTCGGTTTTCGGGAGAACTGGGTCTCCGTCGTGGCATTGTTCTAAATGCAATTTTACTGAAAATTGAATCTAGGGTCGTGAACGCACACAACAAAATTCATTTTGATGATTTTTAGGGTTTTTTGAATTTTTATGGGATTTTTGGGAATTTTTGGGGATAAAAACGGGAATTCTGGTTCTGGAAACCACGTTACAGTCGTGCGACTGTAACTACAGTCGTGCGACTGTAACAAGTCCAAACTCAGAATCTCACCAAAACTTTATTTGAAGAAAACTGGGAAGAAAACGCTGGAAATCAAGAACACTCGTATGACTGTAACTACAGTCGTACGACTGTTCATCAAACTCAAGAATAGTCGTGCGACTGTTCTTGATTTCCAGAAGCAGAAATGCAGAAAAATGAATGAAAACGGCAAAAAGTCACACCAATCACCCAGAAAGCTTATAAAAGAGAAGGGAAAAGGAGTGTTTACCCCTTTCGAGTGCGTCCACCGTAGGATTGACCCCTGGCATCACTCCAATCCATTAAAATCAGGATTTTTTGTCTTGAGTTAGGGTTTGAGGGTTTTGAGTCCAAAGATTTCCAAATGCTGAGGGATTCTTGAAGCTCAGTTGTTCCTTTTCTTTGTTTCTCTTCTTTCTCTTTTCCTCTCTTTTTCTTTCTTTTCTTTTCTCCTCTTTCTTTTTTTTTATCTGTCTGCTCTCCCTCCTTTCCTTCTGCTTTTTCAGCTTTTGAGGTATGGGTTGGCTCACATGCCGCGATCTACAATCGTACGACTGTAGAGATAGTCGTACGACTATACTTTTTTTTTTTGAAAGTAAAATTCCGGCGCTTACAGCTGCCCCTCGCGTGATCAAATTCACCACCCGATCTTGGTCTAGGATAGTTGATGTGAATTTGAGAAACGCGACTCAAAGCGCTACAGACACAGGAAATAAAACATGCAATTGAGTTGCTGAAGCTTCACTGCTGTGGTGGTGTGTTGAGTTGATTGGATGGAGTAAGCTGATATCAGGTCTACATTACCCGAGGCGATGCTGGGGAGGAAATAAGCCGATATCAGGTTTAGGTTACCCGAGGCAAAGAAAGATGAAATTGCGGTTAAGCCGATATCAGGTCTATGTTACCCGAGGCAAAGGGAGATGAAATATGGATTGGCCAATATCGGGTCTATGTTACCCGAGGCAAAGGGAGATGAAATTGTGGTTAAGTCGATATCGGGTTTATATTACCCGAGGCAAAGGAAGATGGATTATGGATTTGAAATCTTACTGGAATTGGGTGGAATTGAAATAATAAGGGATTCAAGGATTTGAAACCATGCTTGAATGTAATGAAGTTCAAGGGTTTGAAATCTAGCTTGATTGAAGAAGATGGTTTAAGGATTTGCAACCATGCTTGAACGTATTGGAGTTCAAGGGTTTGAAATCTAGCTTGAATGAAGAATAGGTTCAAGGATTTAAAACCATGCTTGAATGTAATGGAGTTCAAGGGTTTAAAAATCTTGCTTGAATGAAGAGAAAGGGGTTCAAGGATTTGAAACCATGCTTGAACGTACTGGAGTTCAAGGGTTCCAAAATCTGGCTTGAATGAAGAAGATGGTTCAAGGATTTGTAACCATGCTTGAACGTAATGGAGTTCAGGGGTTTGAAATCTGGCTTGAATGAAGAGGGTGGTTCAAGGATTTGAAACCATGCTTAAACATACTGGAGTTCAAGGGTTTGAAATCTGGCTTGAATAAAGAGATGGTTCAAGGATTTGAAACCATGCTTGAACGTAATGGAGTTCAAGGGTTCGAAATCTGGCTTGAATGAAATGAGGAGATAGGTTTAGGAATGATAATTTTGATTGTGGGCTCGAGGATGAGTATTTATCCCTTGATCGATGATTTTGGAAACAAAAATTTTTGCCCCTTCGATCAAGGATAAATACAGCTTGATTGCTCTGCCCCTTGGAAACTTGATTGTTCTACCCTGACATTGTGCCGTCTCTACTTTGAGAGCGAACCTGGTTCGGAGAGCCCTAGTGATAGCAGTGGGCACTTGCACTTGGATTGGTTGTGATGCATATGCATATGAATTATGCTTGTTTACTTTAAACGTATGCATGTATGTACGGATGCATGTATGGTGCCAAATATATGTATGCATGCAACATATGGTGTATGCTTTGTTCTTGGTATCCGTACGGGTCCAAAGACAGAATTCACTGCTTGTGACTGGCCCTGATGGTAGCCCAGGTGACCTGGCCGACTGACTACTACGCCAATCTAGGTATTAGGGGAAGTGGCCGTCTTGAGTGACTTTCCACTTTACCCTCTGCATATTCTGAAGCGTTGTCAGGCTCAGTGGATCAGGTTGATAGGCTGTGCCGACGAATGGTCCGTTTGGTTGAGCAAGGAGATGAGAGTGAGAATTTGCATTTCTGTACCACATGACAGGAGCTTCTGCAATATTGTCACGGGCTTGGATGCAATGTCCTACTGATGGATGTTTATATGTAGTGGCATGGTGCATGCAAGATGAACATCTGATCGGAAATCTAAACATGCACAATATTGCAATGGTCACACCAAAATGAGTATGATAGGGAATGTGACAGTGACTCTGACTTTGTATATCACCCCTCTCCTGTTGCTGACACGTCCTTTCGGTTTTCCATGTCAACATTTTTTTTTCAAGAAAAATTCTATGATGGGCATTTTGTATGCATTGATCCCATTCGTGATAGTTGGTCTTAGGATGGGAAAGGTATGTCTTGATATGTTCATTGCGACCCGCGAAGATACTGTTTTCCATGATACCCAGTGGTTCTGTTTTTCACTTGCCCCTGATATTATAGGTTTGTGTTTGGAGAGTATTATGGGTTTGTGTTTGGGAAGTAAAGCACTTCTACAGACAAGGTTCGCTGCGCAATGTAGCCTGTAAGTGAACATTGACATGCAATGACATGACAAATGCATATTGAACACCAAAATTGAATACAAGACATTCATGACATAACGAATACGGATGCATTAGGAAAGTCTAAAATGTGGCTCTGGTTTTAATTGATGCCCCTTCAAATTACCAATATGCCATTTCGGTTTTACACATTGGATTTTTTTTAAGCCCGATCACCGGATACAGATGCTATTGTGGATAGACAACCTGAGATGAATTCAATTAACCACTGGATTCTCCTGTGGTCTGATGCTGTATTCATGTTCCAATTCACCCCAGATTTCAGTTTAGACACGGTTCCCGAAGACTGAATCCTTGAAATGGTTGGTAAATGCAACTTTCCCTTTGAATATGAGCACAATAGACCTTGTAAGGTTTCCTGTTGATGATATCGTCCCCTTCATGATTGTTGAAAGCTTTGTAAAGTCAAGTTGCCCCAACACAGTTGGTGAAGTTCACAAATGCATAACCAAAATTCGCTCCAGTCTTGAAATCCATAGGCAAATAGAGGAAATCATAAGCAGGCTTTCCTTTGGACTTATTCTTGTTTTCCTCCAGACAATGCTTGTCCAGAATTTGCAGCAGGTTATGTCCTTGAAACTGATTTGGTAGATCTCTGATCATCAGGCTTGTTTTTCCACCAAGATTAGCTTCAATTTCTTTTTATTCAGCTTGGTCTCTTCAATAGTCAATTTCTTGGGCAACCACTGTCGTTCCTTTTTACCTACAGAAACTATTATCTCCTTACTCTGGAATCTCCGAGCTATATTTCATTTTCCCCCTTTTTTCAGCATTGTTGAACTCATTTGAAGCAGACTCATATCCAAATCCTCTATCTATCATCAAATCAAAACCCTTCCCACTATCTGAGGGTACTGAATAATTAGTCTGGGAGTTTGGATTGAAGAGAAATGGCGTGGGATTAAAAAGGGCATCCCCAATTCGATACCGGTTGATGATAAATGAAGACGGATTAAAACGGCGCCATAACCACCTACTCCGACGCCCTTCTGCTGACGAGATGACGCGGAAAAATACAATATGGAGCAACATTGGGGTTCAACTTCTTGTTAGGAGCCATTGAAGGTATGAAATAAGGCTTCACAGGATCAGTTCAAGTTCCAGAGAGAAGATGAAAGATAGAAGATGAAAGTGAAGGAAAGACAATAAAGGGAAGACAAAGGTGTTGAAGGCAAATGGAGAAGACAAAGAGGAGAATGAAAAGGGAACTGCTTTGGGTAAAGACACCGATCTTCTCTGTCACCACGTGAAGTTAACTTTTCAGAACAGGCAAAAATGTACTTATCTCCATTGTCTCAACCCATTGACCTCGACATTTCATGCAATATGTGGGCCACTCCCAGATTCACCAGGCACTCAACAGAGTTTAACTTTATGATTGAAGAGAGTGCAACTTTAGACCAGGAGCAGAAATTGGATTGTAAGAGAGAGTTGAGGTTTTCCATTGGTGCTTTTTTTTTGAAGAAGCTAAATCCAAACCACAGCCACCTATTGATTTTCCTACTGCATTCAGATTCATGTATGTCATGCGTGTTTGATATGTCTTTTTGGATGAACAATGCATGTGTAATGTCATATGCACATGAATGCCACACAAACAAGACTATACATGCACTAAAACTAATGTCTGCTTCAGAGTGTTAAACATGGTGGGTGGCGAAGGTCATTTGGATTTTTAGGGCTTGGTGCTTTTTGATGGATTTGGTTTTTGATGTGGGATGTTTTCTTAAGCATGAGTTAAGCTCAAAGCTTCGTTCTGGTGATTGGTTCTGAGATTTAACAATGGTCCCTGGTTTGGAATGATTTGGCTGTATTGTGGGCTGTCCAAGTTGAAACTTTTAGGGCAAGACCAGCAGCGTTTAGGATCGTGGTTTGCAGGGATCGCTAATCTAGGTTGGCAATTGATTCGATGGAAATGGTACCATCCCATTGCTTGCTTGGCAGACTTTTCTCTTTCTTTCTTTTTTTTTTTTTGAAAGTAAAATTTCGGCACTTACACACGCACCACAGGAGACATGGACAGAGGTTCGGTGTTCGGGGAACACCTTTCATGATTTGGGATGTTATGAAATGCCCCTACATGTTTACTAACCCGGCACTCGGGGAGCACCTTGAATAATGTAGTAATGTCATGAAGTAATCCGATGTGGATCACAGTGCTATATGATAAATGAGTATGATGTTGTGAAATGTGTCATATACAAAAAAATAGACCTAGGACCATTGTGGTCTCTATTGAATGATTTGGTGAAGTGGCCAAATGCAATCCCGTGCATTGGTAGAACACGGGTATTTTGGGATACCCGATATATGATGGAATGATATGATCTTGGTGGGCGTCCTTTGAATGCCCCTAACTTATGTGAAATAATATGAATGCTTATGTCACACAAAATGCAAATGACTGCACAAAAATGTGGTTAGAATGCATAACATGCATAATGATGCTAAGTATGTTTTATGAAAATGATAGCACACAAATATAGTGTTATGGCTACAAAATAATGGTTAGTGTGAATATCACACAGATGATTTGATGTCTTCACACGAAAATAAAAATGCAAATGGCTGCATAAAAACGTGGATTAGTTTGGCACACGAAAGCTATGCATGTTTGATGCTTCGTGAAAAGTCAAAATAGAAAACAACATGGAACAAACGTTAGCACACACAAAAATATGCGCTCCTTTCCAACCTTATTTCCCCTTTCGATTGGTCTCGCATTCTTCCTAGGTGTTGGATCTCTTTGGCATCAACAGGGGATACCAAAGGCATACGCTCAATGTTCATTTTGACTTTAAGTTTTGCTAATCCTAGGGGAAGTTGCTAATACATTACATGGGCCAAAGTCAAAACCAAGGGTCGTACAGGTTCCCACAGCGAGTATACACTTCTCCACCGTAGAACACGATGTAAGGTCATGTGGTGCTATGAGTGGTTTACCCCATCGGGTGTCTCCAATCCTGGCGGAAGAGGTAGTCCACCTTCTTGGGTAAACCAAGGTTGATAAGTGTGTTGGAGGGATTGAGAAGAAGAAAATGTCATGATATGCAATGCACAAATAAATATAGTAATATGAACTAGTGAAGTGACTGCAAGCGAGGTTTTATTTCGGTAGTTGCCTAAGTTCCTTAAGTTTTTATGAAAACTTTTTAGAAACTTTATATCCTTAGCAGAGTCGCCACTGTAAGCGGACAACCTTTAAACGGAACACGGCGAAGCAGACGGGGGAAAAAGAAGATAATGATTTTATTTTATTTTGGAAAACAGGTTTTGTTTATCTTAAGTTAGAAAATGGTGGATTTAATTTGAAAATTCTTTTGTAGAAAACATTTTCCCGCTTTTAACTTAAAGAGCTCGAAACTTAAATCCTAAGATCAGTGACAGAGTCGCCACCTGGATCAGCTCATCCGGGAATTCCGGTACAGTTCCCTACCGAGGACAGACTGCTGTACCTAATCCAGAGATTTAGGGTTCGGGCAAGTTACTTACTTAACCTCTAGCTTACTTTCACTTTACAGTTTATATTACCATATTTAATTTGCTTTATTATCTTTCCCTAATCCCAATTTGTTTATTTTAATTATCCGATGCTAAAGCAAAATGCAGGAAATAAATTGCGGGAAATTAAATCATACATTGCAAATATACAAAAAATAATAGAGGCCGATTATACAACCCAATTGAATAAAAAAGAAAAACACTCGTCCTCACTTTACAACAGCCTAAAATACACGATTTATCTAAAAATACAATCGCCTAGGATACACGAATAAATCTATCAAATACATTAAAAATAAAAATAAAAAGCTGCAAAACAGAGAGTTAGCACAATATCCGGCACGCCACAAATAGGACTCAAGTAAGATAGAATGAGATTTTAAGAATTCGGGAACATGCAATTATAGGGATAACCGGGTCGACTCGGCTAGCCTGCCCGATTAGACCTGGAAAACATTTTGAAACGTCCCTGTATTTTTGGTTTTGTGAGAAAATTATTTTGAAAATAATTTATTTTCCGGTTTAATTTACTTTTAGCATATGAGGTGGGTCGGTTTTCGAGAGAATCGGGTCTCCGTCGTTGTATTGTTCTAAATGCAAATACATTGAAAATTAAATCTAAGGTCGTGAATGCGCACAACAAAATTCATTTTGATGATTTTCTGATTTTCTGAATTTTTATGGATTTTTAGAAATTTTTAGGGATTATTCTGGAAATTCTGCAATTGAACGAGCATTATAGTCGTGAGACTGTAACTACAGTCGTACAACTGTAAATCATCCAATTTCAGGATTTCGTCAAAATTATTCAAAATAAAATTCAAAAGTATAGGGAAATCAAGAACACTCGTACGACTGTATTTACAGTCATACGACTGTTCATCAACTCAAGAACAGTCGTACGGCTGTTCTTGATTTCCAGAAACAGAATATGAGAAAATTGAAATAAAATGCACCAAATCACATCCAATTACTCAGAAAGCATGAGAAAAAGAGAGGATGAGGTGTGGTTACTTCTTAGGCACTAATCCACCGTAGGAATGACCCCCCGGCGTTGCACCAATCCACTTAAATTTGCTCTTTTCCTCCTTTAGTTGAGGTTGTGAAGTTTGGTCCGAAAAATCTCCAAATGTTAGAGATTCTGATGATTTTAGTCCGAATTTGATTGAATTTAAAGTGTCAGATTATTAACCTATTGATTTCTAATAGATTTTAAACCTAACACTTGAGAGTTAAAAGAAAAAGAAGAGGAAAAGAGCTTGTGGTTTGTGTTTTTCTTTTCCTTGTCTTTTTCTCTCTTTTCTCTTTAAATTCTCTCTTCCTCAAAACCAGAAATCAAAATGTCAAAAGTCCCTTATCTTCTCTCTTCCTCTCCTTCTTATTCTGACTTTGCTTCACCCCTCACAAGAGCAATTAATGCCCCTCTTTTCAACTCAGCTTTCTTATGTCATGGGTATGGTCTTCTACACCTGCTCAGTCGTGTGACACGTGCTTTTTTTTTTTTAAAGGCGAAAAATTTTAGTGCTTACAATAGTACTATTCACCCCCCTTAGTACTGTAACTAGCCTATTTGAGACCAACAATTGGTATCAGAGCTTGACTCTTATCAGAAGGCGTAAAATCCTTAGAGTAATCCTAAAATGGCTAGTACATCCGATAGTCAAAATGTATTCAGGTCTAAGGGATGTTCCATCAAAAAGCCTCCTTTGTTCAATGGAGAAAATTATAGTTTTTGGAAAAATAGAATAAAGATATTTTTACAATCTACGGATATTCAAGTCTGGAGAATTGTCAAGGAAGGACCGAGTATTCTCATAAAAATTGTTGATGAGAATTCTGCCCTTAAAGAAGAAATGAATATGAAATTGTTGACTAGAATAAAAAAGCTTTAAATTCTAAAGCTATTAACTTATTACAGTGTGCATTAGATATTAACAAATTTAATCATGTTTCAAGTTGCACGACAGCTAAGCAAATATGGGACAAACTTGATATGACTCATGAAGGAACTGAACAAGTCAAAGATGGAAAGATAAATCTTTACATCACAGGATATGAGTTATTCAAGGTGGATGCAAAAGAGTCAGCTTTAGACATCAACATAAGGTTCACAACTTGATATGATGAATTCATTGGTTCATTACTCACATATGAGATGAAAGTTAAGTCTACCACTAACCGTGAGCAAACTGACAAGAAGAGGTCCATTACATTGAAAGCTGCTAGCTCAACCTTTGAAAAAGCTATTTGTGAATCAGATAATGATGATGATGAAGACAATGAAGAAGCTTTGTTGGTTCAAAAATTCAAAAAATTTCTGAAAAGCAAAAACAGAGACAAAAAGTCATTTAAGAGGCAATTCAATAACAACAAAGTTGATAAAGACAAAAAAATATTCAAAACAAGAGACTACATATTTTAAATGCAACAAACCAGGCCATTTCAAAACTAATTGTCCAAAGCTAAACAGTAAATACAAGAAGAAAGAGAAGAAAGCAATGGTGGCAACTTGGAGTGACAGTGATGAATTAAGTTCTGATTATGATGATGACGGAAGAAAGAAAAAGCTCAAATATGTTTCATGGCAGATGATAATGTAGAAATTTCATTACAACAGCATGCAGAAAGTGAAGAAGATAAGGTAATTCTACAAACCTTATCTCATAATGAACTTATTCATGAATTCTTTAAGATGCATGATACTAAGCTAGAGATGATTACTAAGGGCAAAAAGTATGAAAAGAAGCTTTTAGAAAAAGAGTCAAAAAAGCTTGAACTACAAAGCAAAGTGAATTTTCTAGAGAACACTAATCTAGAATTAATTAGCAAAGTGTCACATCTTAAGAAAAAATGTGAGAAGCTAGATTTTACTCTTAGTAAATTCACAAATGGAGAGAATATATTGAATATGCTTTTGGACTCCTAAAGAAATCCAAATGATAGAACAAGAATTGGTTATACTGGTATTGAAGAGATACCTTCTCAAAATTCCCTAAAGCCAATCGTTCTTCCTCCACTCTACTATACAAAACCTAATCCCTAGAATCTACATGTGAAAAGCATAGTAAAGTCAGAAATAGTTCACTGAACCAAAATTCAAACAGAAAACTATCCTTGTTCAATCTATTGGCCAAAAAGCTAAAAGGAAGATTGTCCTTCCAAACCAAAAAATGTACAATCTTCTACACCAAACCAAAACTCCTATTCACAATGGAAGATTGTTCACAAAAACACTTATAAACCTATATACTCTCAAAAGCCTTATTCTTATACGTCAAAGCAAAAACATAGTTATAACCCTAAACTCTCACATTAAATTAACTATGTTTCTTATCACCAATACCATACTTATCACCAATACCATACCTCAAAACGTTCTCAACCACATCAATACAAGAAAAGGATGAATGTTACATGTTACTACTGTAACCATACGAGACATGTAATTGGTGATTATAAGTTTCAAAATGGATATTACAAAGGGAAAGTTATATGGATTTCCAAAAACAAAAAAGTTAACTCTAACCCCAAAGGACCCAATACTATTTGGGTACCTAAGTTCACTTGATTTGACTTGCAGGCATGTCTAAAGAACAACCTCAAAAATTCAAAGTGGTACATTGATAGCGGTTGTTCTAGACATATGACTAGAGATGGAAGATACTTTACTTCCATAAAGTAAGTAAAAAGAGGATCGGTGAAATTCGGAGACAATCTACAAGGATGAATCATTGGAAAAGGAAAGATTGGGAATAATCCATGCATTGATGAAGTATCTTTAGTAGATGGATTGAAATACAATCTTCTCAGTGCAAGTCAACTCTGTGACAAAGATTGCAAGTTAATCTTCAATTCTAAGAAATGTGAAATTGTGGAAGCTGAGAACGGTAAGATTTTACTTGAAGTACCTAGAGTTGGAAATATTTATCTTTTGAATTCAAGTACTCTTACTAATGATCAATACTTAATTTCAAAAGAAGAAGAGAGTTAGTTATGGCATCATAGACTAGGTCATGTAAGCATGCATCTGATTTCAAAACTTTCAAAGAAAGATCTTGTTAAAGGTATACCTAAAATTAGTTTTGATAAAACTCATATTTGTGATACATGTCAAAGAGGAAAGCAAAGTAGAAGCTCTTTTAATCTTAAAGGAGTTGTTTCTACCTCTAAACCATTAGAGTTATTGCATTTAGACTTGCTTGGTCCTATTCAACTAACAAGTTTAGGAGGCATGAGATATGCATTTGTTATTGTAAATGACTACCCACGTTTTACATAGACATTATTTTTTAATAAAAAAGATAAGGCTTTAGAACAATTTTCTACCTTGTGTAAAAAACTTCAAAATTTGAAAAACACTTCTATTGTTGCTATTAGAAGTGATCATGGAAAAGAATTTGAAAACTATCTTTTTGAAATGTTTTGCTCTAAGCATGGTATCTCATATAATTTCTCAGCTCCTAGAACTCCACAACAGAATGGTGTTGTTGAAAGGAAAAATAGGACTCTAGAAGAGATGACCAAAACTATACTCAATGAAAATAATTTACCAAAACATTTTTGGGCAAAAGCTATGAACACGATATGTTATATTTTAAATTGAGCATTGATAAGACCTATTTTAAAGAAAACACCATATGAGTTATGGAATAGTAGACCTATCCATTTGGTTGTAAATGTTTTATTCTCAACAAGAAGGAATATCTTGATAAATTTGACTCTAAGTCAGATAAAAGTATTTTCTTTGGATATTTATTGCATAGCAAAGCATATAGAGTCTTTAACAAAAGAACTCTTACCATTGATGAGTCCATGCATGTTGTTTTCGAAGAAGCTAACTCTCTTCTAGATAAAGATATGAGGATACTCTTGAGTATTTGATCCACAGGTTGAGAACATAGAAAATGATAAAAATGCCCTACAAAAAGAAGAAAACTTTAGTGATCAAAATGAACATAATATGCAAGAACTGCAAGTGTAAGAAAATCAATATAATGATCTACCAAAAGAGTTCAAATATCATCGATATCATACTAAGGATGACATTATAGATTATCCTTCACAGAAAGTGATGACAAGTAGCCAACTTAAAGAATACTTTGTGAATGTGGCATTTGTTTCTTAAATTGAACCAAAGAACTTTAAGGAAACCAAAACTGAAGCTGGATGATAGCTATGCAAGAAGAATCGGATCAATTCAAAAGAAATAATGTTTAGAAGCTTTTTCCAAAACCTAAAAATCAATCACTGATTGGAACCAAATGGGTTTTTAGGAACAAACTTGATGAATTCAGCAATGTTATCAGAAACAAAGCCAAATTAGTTGCACAGGGGTATAACCAGCAAGAAGGGGTAGACTACGATGAAACATTTGCTCCAGTAGTAAGGTTGGAAGCAATCAAAATGCTATGTGCATTTGCTTGCTACAAAGACTTTAAACTCTATCAAATGAATGTGAAGAGTGCATTTCTAAATTGTTACATCAATGAAGAATTCTATGTAAAGAAACCTCTAGGATTTAAAGATTTTCACCATCCTGACATTGTCTACAAGCTTACTAAAGCTTTGTATGGACTAAAACAAGCACCAAGAGCATGGTAAGTACATTCTTACTTGCTAAAGGTTTTATTCATGGAAAATTGACACAACATTATTTATAAAGCTTGAAAAGGACCATATATTACTTGTTCAAATATATGTTGATGATATCATATTTGGTTCTACTAACAATGAATTATGCAAGGAATTCTCATAAGAGATGAGTACAGAATTTGAAATGTCTATGATGGGTGAATTGAATTTCTTTCTTAGACTACAAATCAAGCAAGGAAAAAAAGGCACATTCATCTATCAATCAAAGTATACAAAGGAACTCATCAAGAATTATGGAATGGAGAATTCTAACCAGCAAAAACACCGATTAGTACATCAGTTTCACTAGATGAAGACAAGAAAGGTAAAAGTGTAGACACTAAAAAATATCGAGGTATGATTAGTTCTCTACTCTATTTAACCTCTAGGAGACCTGATATACAATTTAGTGTGTGTCTATGTGCAAGATTCTAGGCTAATCCCAAAGAGTCTCACTTAAAGGCTGTTAACAAAATTCTTATATATCTAAATGGTACTCAAGAAATTGGGATTTGGTATCCATAATGTCAAAATTTTGATCTTATATGTTACAGTGATGCTGATCATACTAGATGCAAATTGGATAAAAAAGTACTTCAGGTACTTGTCAATTTCTGGGAGAAGCATTAGTTTCATGGTCAAGCAAAAAGCAATCAACTATAGCAATTTCAACAACAGAAGATGAATATATATCTACAAGCAGCTTTATAGCACAGATATTATGGATAAAACAAAATCTTGAAGATTATGGTATAAAGTATGATCATATACCTATAAGGTGTGATAATATTAGTGCTATAAATTTAACAAAGAATCCAATTCAATATTTAAGAACAAAGCACATAGACATTTCTTTAGAGATCATGCACAAAAAGGTGACATCTACTTGGAATTTGTTCCAACAGAAAATTAAATAGCAGATATTTTCACAAAGCCCCTTATGTGAAAAAAAATTCAGTGAGTTAAGAATGAAAGTTGGAATGTCCAATCCAATTTATGAAAAATGAAGTATTAATTCACTTGAATTAATATTTTATTGAGCAATTATTTTATTAGATTAAATGTTATAATCAATTCTTTTTCACAATTCTGGATTACATAAAATTAATTAAGATTTTACCACTATATCGGATTATGAATCAAAAGTTTCAGTCATATATATTTATGAAAATAATAAACAAATGGTTCATGAAATTTTTGTCACATATATATTTGTAATTTATGCTATTATGAAATAGGAAAGCACATATAAGCATAAATTAAGTAAAGTGACAAAATTCAAGTTAGTATAATTAACAAACTGGGCCATACTATCTTTAAACCTAAAGCTTGTATCAAACAAGAGAGCAGTGTTTGGGCCAAATAAAAATCAAAAGCCCAAGCCCTGTATGTTCTTATAAGCAGATAGAAATAAAGGAAGAAGAGAACTCATGTGTTCTCATCAACTGCACACATGATATAGCCAATCAGGAAACGACGTCGCCTAAAGAAACAAATGTAGGTGCCAGTTTCAACCCCCTTTTCTTTCACTCTCTCTAAAACCGTAAGACATTGAAAAGACAATTTCTCACACCAACCTTCTTGCAATATGTACTTTGCTCCTTCTCTCTCTCAATCTCTCTACCAAATCTTCTCTCAAAAGATTAACCTTTCAAGCAGAGATGAAGATGAAAAGGAATTCTGCAAATGCAACAAAGAAGTAGAGACTGTACCGTTCCAAAGATGCTAAGGAAAAGATGAAATGAATGAGAGAAGATTCATCCAATGGTGAGAGCCAATCTCATATCAAAAGGAAAATCAACACCTTGAATGAAGCATATGGGAAAAGAAAAAGTGCGAGAAGCTCAACTCTGAGTGATTCTCATTCAATTCATATTGTATCTCATCACCTGTTGCATCAGCCTTATCCGGCAAATAGTACAGCAGCCAGTAGAGGTAAGCTTGTCTACACTTATAGGTTTACAAGGGAAAAAGTTCGATGTAGAAAAATACACTGGGTATATTTGGGTGATAGAGAAAATCCATTCCTTTGGCTGTTTATGAAACAGGGTTGGGAAGAATTCATGTGCATTAACAAACCAATCTTTGAACCCTTTGTTGATGAATTTTATGGCACTTTAACTTGCATAGGACACATGAAATCTAAGGTTACATTAAGAGGGAGGAAATATCCAGTGAATGAGGAAGCTTTTAGCAAAGTATTTGATCTAGCCAGTAATGGAGTAAGAATAGAAATATCACCTGCTCCCTCTCACTTAGGAGCCTATAATTCTGTTGATTTTGTCTGTCAGCTGTTTAAAATACCCCTTGATCACAGCATCCCTTGGTCTAAACTAGATTCTGCATATCCAGATGAAAAATTTAGAGTCTTGCAACTATTAAACTCCGTATATTTCCAGCCACAAAAAGCCAGCCTAGCCGCCAAGAATAGGTCTGATCTCTATTTCACTTGGCATTTAATTAATCATGTGAGAATTAACCTACCTTTTACACTAATAAATCACCTTACTCATGTGAGAACCAACTCTACTCTACCCTTCAGTATGATTCTCACAAGATACTTTAACTTCTTTAAAGTATCTAAGTTCGAAATTTAGCCTACCTCTGTCAGTCATAGATCAATCATAAATGAAGCCAATATCACAAGGATGCTAAAGGCCTGTGCACACAAAACTCAGCTCCCAACAAAACCTTTTCTTACTAAATCTGAAATAGCCTCAATCTGTGAATCTTCAAATGAATCTGACCGGATGGTCAATCTGGTCCAGTAAATGAAGGAGACATCGAAGTGCAATCTGTTTCGAAGTGAAAGAAATGAAATCCTGCCTATCACCAATGAAGAAGGAGCAAGTATACTCTCTAAGCTAAGGAGAAAAGGAAGGAATAGATGGAATCTGAGTTCAAGAGAACATAAAGAGAGAATGAGATCTCTAAAGGAGGATTAAAAGGTGAATCAAATTTTGTTCCTGCCATGTCAAGTCAAATTAAGCAAGATGGTGATTTATCAAGGTTCAATCTGACTTAAGTTACTTCCTCAGATGAACATGAGCTTTATGACTCTCTCATTGCACTATACAATGATAAGGATCTGAACCTAAGTCACAAGGAGTATATAACTTCAGCCCTTGATCTATCTTATTATCTGACCACAGAACATCCTTTAATGATCCACCTTCCCAGCCTGAGTGTTGGGATTTTTCACCGGAAATCACCCGATAAAAGCGGAAGAACTCGATGATTTCCTCAAATCCGTGTCCAAGAGCAATTGAAATGGAAATTGTAAAAACAAAAATTTAATAGAAAGAGATAATTCTCTTACCCGCAATATATTTTTCAGAGACGGATGCAGACTGCAGGAATCAATGTAGAATCCCTCCTCGTTCACGTACACGAACGCCCAACGAACACCACCTTTGCTAGAGTTGGAAAAACATGAACTAGGGAGAGAAAAGGCTTGAGAATTTCGGCTATGGTGTGTTCCACTTCCTTTGGCCGAATTCACCTAGGGTAAAAACCTAGGTTGGCCGAATTCCCTCAGGGAATTAAGGCCCAGCTTGGCTCATTCATTTTGTGTGGGCTTCCTTCTTTTATTTCAGGCCCAATCTTATTTTAATTAATCTGGTTTAAATTAATTTCAAGCCCAACTTTAATATACCCATGTATTTAATATATTACACCAAGTAATATATTATTTACATTTAAATTAAAATTAGTTTGACCAATTAAGTTAATCCATCAAATTAAAATTAGATCTTCACAAAATAAAATCATATGTAAAACTATACATATGAATATTTGCACTTAGGAAATAATCTCATAATTAACCCAATTAATTATGGAGAGCCAATTAAATATATTAATTTTATTATTAGGATCAATCCAGTCGATCTTTATAATATAATTAATATATATATACCTCTTTCTCCAGAGTGTATACTCCAAGTTTACATGTGATTCCTTAAGTCGGTGTTCAGTCGCTCAATGTGTACGATCCCGTGGGCCTATCTTTATGTTGGCAGTGGGCCTTTGGCCCACAGACTGCAGTTGGGCTCTAGCAAGCCACTGCAGCCCCCAATTAAGATGGAGATGGCAGTCTAACTGTTATCATAACCCTGTAGTTTAAACTTGTACATCCCATGTCATTGATATCGGTGTCCAACACAGAGGCATGGATTGATCACCCTCTTTTGTGTCCGGACATTAACTTGATCCCGAATGTACTGAAGCTCACAAACAAGTTCCAAACTTATTTGGGTGTGGCCACACTCTTATCAGTCACATTCATCAAGAGGCCGGTGATATCTTCTCGGTGGACTACTGAGTGACAAATCCCTTCTGCATATCCATAGCATTGCCATGCTAAGTGACATACCCGAAAGCACCCATACTTGGCACCCTATTACAGGCCCTTTAGACGTACCCCTAAGTATGCGACCTCACATGCAACACCATCATATAGTCAGGTCAAAGGATCCATACAAGTACTACACGAGAATCACTTGTGATGCTATACCATGTGGATTTCTCGTTAAATGGATCTATCCAGTACCATGCCCCTTATGCATGTACCCATTAACTTGGTTGACATCCCATGTCCAATGACCGGTAAGACACCGCCATACAACCAGGTTAATGATAGTCTCTCGTTCCATTCATTCCTATGACTGGAACAAACTACAGATCTATTTATGATCATATCTTTTACCCTATCCATGGTCTTACTGCCGAGTGCATGACACTGGTCATCATGGATATGGATATGTCCATTGGATACTTCATTTAATATACTGCACAAGATAGATATAATAAATGGATTAATGCCTTTATTAATACCACAAATAAGTATAATACATAAATCCAATTAATGTATGATACAAATACAAGGACCAATGCCTCGGGACTAGGGCATATCCAACAATCTCCCACTTGCACTAGTTCCAACTAGGCATGGGCCTAATCCCCATAGATCTAGTATGACCCTCGTGCTTGGGCTAGGCCAGCGCCTTGGTCAATGGATCTGTGACATTATCCTCGGTGTCCACTCTGTGCAATGCAATGTCACCTCTCTCCGCGATCTCTCGTATGAGGTGAAACTTTCTGAGCACATGCTTTGTGTTCTTGTGTGACCGGGGCTCCTTAGCTTGTGCAACGGCCCCATTGTTGTCACAGAAGATATCAACTGGGTCTTGGATAGTTGGCACTACTCCCAACTCAGTGATAAGCTTACTCATCCACACAGCTTCCTTAGCCGCATCACACGCAGTGATGTACTCAGCTTCTGTTGTAGAGTCCGCGATGGTTGGCTGCTTTGAGCTCCTACAGCTTACAGCACCACTATTTAGCAAAAATACATACCCAGACTGCGACTGGTACTCATCCTGGTCAGTCTGAAAGCTTGCATCAGTGTACCCAGTAACTGATAGCACTTCCTGACCATCGTACACTTAAGGATTGCCTTGACAGCTTTTCAGTGATCCTCGCCGGGATCCTGCTAGTACCGGCTCGTCATACTCAGTGCAAAGGTGACATCAGGTCTCGTACATAACATGGAGTACATAATTGATCCAATAGCCGAAACATAAGGAACCAATTTCATGTTCTCCCTATCCTCCCTTGTCTTAGGACAGTGCTTCTTACTAAGTTTCAGCCCATGGCCCATTGGCAAGAAACCTTTCTTAGCCTGATCCATGCTGAACCTTTTCAGAACTTTGTCTATGTACGAGGCTTGACTTAGGCCCAGAAGCTGATTTGACCTATCCCTATAGATCCTGATCCCTAGGATCATCTCAGCTTCGCCTAAGTCCTTCATTGAGAAGCACTTACTTAGCCACTGCTTTACCCCTTGCAGTGTAGGTATGTCGCTTCCAATGAGTAGGATGTCGTCCACATAAAGTACTAAAAATGTGACAATGCTCCCACTTGTCCTCTTATACACACAAGGCCCATCTTGATTCTGTATAAAGCCATATTCATTTATAGCCTCATTGAATCTAAGATTCCAACTTCGGGATGCTTGCCTCAGTCCATAAATGGACCTTTGAAGCTTGCATACCCTTCCCGGATACTCTGGATCGACAAAACCCTCAGGTTGTGTCATGTACACATCCTCGAGCAGCTTTCCATTAAGGAAAGCGGTTTTGACATCCATTTGCTAGACTTCATAGTCGTACCATGCGGCTATGGCTTGCAAGATCCTGATGGATTTGAGCATGGCTACTGGTGAGAAAGTTTCATCATAGTCTATTCCATGGACTTGTCTGAAACTTTTCGTAACCAGATGCCCCTTGAAGGTATTGTCGGCCTTTAGCTTGTAGCACCACTTGCAACCTATTACCTTAGCACCCGGAGGTGGATCAACCAAGTTCCAAACTTGGTTATCGTACATAGATTACATCTCTGCCTCCATGGATTTACGCCAATTTGCAGACTGTGGGCTTGTTATAGCCTCCTGGTAGGTTTTGGGTTCTTCCTCATCCCAAATGAGAAGAGTTTGATCATCGATGACGAGGAAACCATACCTCTCTGGTTCCCGACGATCCCTACCAAACCTTCTAGGTCCTTATGTGGCCTGGGTCGGTGCTTCCTCCTGTGGAAGCTCCACCTGGGTCTCCGAGTTATCCTCGTCAGGAGCTTGTGGACCTTAAACTTCCCTGAGTTCAATATTGCTCCCACTGTCTTTCTTGGAGAGGAACTCCTTTTCTAGAAAGACCCCCTTCCTTGCCACGAACACCTTGTTCTCGGCGGAGTTGTAGAAGTAATACCCTTTGGTTTCCCTAGGGTAGCCCACAAACAGGCATTTATCGGTTTTGGGCTCCAGCTTGCCACTAGTCAATTTCTTGACATGTGCTTCGCATCCCCAAATCCTTAGGAAAGACACATTGGGCTCCCTGCCCATCCATATTTGATATGGGGTCTTTTCCACTGCCTTAGTCGGAGTATTATTTAAGATAAGAGCTGCTGTCTCGAGGGCGTGTCCCCAGAAACTAATTGGGAGAGAGGTTTGACTCATCATTGAGTGGACAATGTCCAACAGGGTCCTATTCCTCCGTTCGGGCACCCCATTCCATTGTGGTGTTCCGAGAGGAGTGAGCTGTGGAACTATTCCATGCTCTCTCAAATATGAGTTAAACTCTAGGCTCATATACTCACCACCTCAGTCCGACCGAAGGGTTTTGATATTTCTGCCTAGCTGGTTCTGTACCTCGTTCCTAAATTCCTTGAACCTATCAAGGGTCTCAGACTTGTGTTTCATCAGATAGACATAGCCATATCTGCTGAAATCATCCGTGAACGTGACGAAGTACAGGTGTCCACCTCTGGTCGCTGCGCTCATAGGTCCACATACATCTGAATGTATTGGGTCCAATAAGCCAGTGGCCCTTTCAGCCTTCTTGCTTAAAGGCGCCTTAGTCATCTTGCCTCGTAAACATGATTCGCATGTGTCAATTGACTCCAAGTCAAATGACCCTAAGACTCCAGCTTTGTGAAGCCTAGCTATGCGCTTCTCGTTTATGTGGTCGAGACGACAATGCCATAGGTAGACAGGATTAAGTTCGTTTGGCTTAACCCTTTTTGTGTTTATGTTATAGACTTGATTGGTTTCATTTAGGTCCAGGATATACAGGCCATTATTTAATAGAGATCTCCATAAAATAACCCCTCTCTAGATATTGAAATTCTACCATTAGAAATAGTAAAATAAAATCCAGAAATATCCAACATAGAAACTGAAATAATATTCCTGCACATAGCAGGTACAAAATAACATTGTTCTAAAATTAAAACCAATCCATTAGGCATCACAAGGTGGTATTTGCCGATCTCTATTGCAGCAACCCTTGCTCCATTCCCGACCCGCAAGTCCACCTCTCCCGACCCCATGACCTTCTGTTCTTAAGTCCCTGCACATTACAACAAATGTGAGAATCACATCCAGTATCCAATACCCAAGATGTTGAAACAGTAAGGTTAATGTCTATAACATAAATACCTGAAGAGGACGCACCTTGGCCCCTTTTTTGCTCTCCCATCAGCTTGGGACACGATCTTTTCCAATGGCCCGCCTGTCTACACCCAAAACAGACATCTTCAGGACCTGCCTTCTGCTGCGCCTTGGGTTGGGCTTTGGCCTTCTTAGCCTTGGCCTTCTTGGCCTTTTCCTTGGCCTTACCCTTAGCAACAGAAGGGTTCCCCTTGTTGACCAGCAGCACCGACGGAGTCTTTTTGATCGACTGCTCAGTAAGCTTAAGCATCCCATGCAACTCACTGACAGTGCGGTTCATCCCTTGCACGTTGTAGTTCAGGACGAACTGATCATAATAATCCAGCAAGGATGCTAGGATTGTGTCCACCGCCAACTCCTGAGAGATGGGCGATCCGAGACGGGCTAAAGTGTCCAAATAGCCCTTCATCTTGTGCACGTGTGCGCTCACAAATGTCTCAGCCCCCATCTTACAGAAGTGGAATGCCTTGTTGGTTAGGTACCTTTCCTGACGAGCTTGCTCTGAAACATCTCATTTAGAGTTGTTATCATAGCCAAGGCTTTATGGTCCATAAACTGTTTTTGCAGTTTGGGGACCATACAGGCCAACATTAGGCATGTCACATCCCTATTATCCTTGACGTGCACCTCGTATTCCTCCAGCTGGGCAACCGGTGGATTACGCCCTTGAGGCGCAGCCGGTACAGGCCTCTCCAGCACATACTCTTTGGACTCCTGTCTTAGAACTATTCTCAAGTTCCTAGACCAGTTCAAAAAGTTAGGACCGGAAAGCTTGTCCTTTTCAAGAATTGATCGCAGTGATAAAGTATTGTTGTTTGCCATTTAGAGTTTCTACATAGAAAAATATTTAGAGTGTTAACAAAGGACTTTACTTTGTTATTCCCATATGAAATTAATAATGAATCAAGTTATTAATTAAATCGAGTTGTTGGGCTCATGGGCCGAGATCCATATTTCATTAAGATATAGCCAAACGAGGGCCTGGTACAACTATGCCCTAACTATTTAGGTAGGAACGCCGTCCAATCCCAACCTAAGGACTCTCAGTTTGATGGGCTTGTTGGCACTTACCCATCTGTGCTTAGGGCCAGGAGAATCCTACTACCCACGCTAAGTCAAAACCTCCATTCAAGTGTTAGAGTATCCTATACCCTAACAAAGTGGCAATACTCCAGTGTATCCTACGAGGGCATGGTCTACAACTGGCCTATTCCCACTTCGAGCCGGTTTTGAATGAGGGAAGCACTTTTAAGTGACTTAGTAATTTCATTTGGTTTTTAGATTCAATTAACAACGGCTTGCATACATAAGGCGGGTGAAATGCGGTTGGATCATATATTCATAAATGCATATAAATATAAAACATAATTAAATAAATAAGTAAAATGGACTGCTATGGGCCTCTATTACATGCTAATATTATTCTAGTAAACCTATACTAGAAAACAATATCAGGTGGGCCTCCATCTTCTTCCTTCTGGGCTTGCACCTTCACTTGGGCTCACCACTCTATGGGCTTCTTCTTTTACAAATTTTATAATAATTGAATAAAATAAAATTACATTAAAAGAAAGAAAACGACAGGCAGGCCGTATTTACCCAAAAAAAGAAAATACAACACATCTTGAATAAGGCCCAATAGCATCCAATCATACAAAATATTTAATCACCCATATGCATCCAATACATATAATTCATAAGCATGTTATAATTCATGATTTAAGCCCATTTCAATTATGTCCAAGCCATTATATAGAAATTGCTAATTTTTGCCCACCATGGTTCTAACCCTTAACGGGCTTTGGGCTTCCAGCCCAGGCAGTCCAACTGCTCCCACTGGAATTGGGAAATCATGGGTCCAATTCAGCTGTCTAAGTAATTGTGCCAAAATTACCCGAACCAATTTTAATTAACCATATTAATTTCCAAAATTAATATCACATGAATAAAATAAAATTTCATTCAAGAAACCACACGTATTTAAATTACATAAATTTAAACACACGAATTTTAAAACCCATTAAAATTTCAAAACTGGGTCCCGGGCCCAAAATCCCGCCAAATCCAACATGCTGGGCCCTGCCCGCTGCTGCCTATTACTGCCTCCCAGCGGCCACTACCCAGTAGCAGCTGCTGGCACAGCAACAGGCAGCGGCCGCTACTCTGGCAGCGTGCGGTGGCCGCCGCCGGCGATTCCGCCACCGGCAGCCCAGCACCTGGGAACAGCCAGATTTTTTTTTAAAACGGAAAAAAAATATAGAAAAAAAAGCAAAGCATCCATCATTATGAAATCCACCAAGAATTCCAAAAACATACAATTAAATTAAACAAACACAAACCAACATGCATATTCAATTTCAATTGTATGAAAATCAAATGGGAAAAATCTTAAACCCATACCAAGAACCCCAATAAAAAATCTCCAATTTTAAAACATGGGATTCAACCAATTTAACAATTTCCATGGATCAAAAACCTGCTTTGATACCACTGTTGGGATTTTTCACCAGAAATCACCCGATAAAAACGGAAGAACGCGATGATTTCCTCAAATCCGTGCCCAGGAGCAATTGAAATGGAAATTGTAAAAATAAAAATTTAATAGAAAGAGATAATTCTCTTACCCGGAATATCTCTTTCAGAGATGGATGCAGACTGCAGGACTCAATGTAGAATCTCTCCCCGTTCACGTACACGAACGGCTAACGAACACCACCCGTGCTAGCGTTGGAAAAACACGCACTAGGGAGAGAAGAGGCTTGAGAATTTGGGCTATGGTGTGTTCTACTTCCTTTGACCGAATTCACCTAGGGTAAAAACCTAGGTTGGCCAAATTCCCTCAGGGAATTAAGGCCCAGCTTGGCCAAACTGCCACACTTTTCAGAGATTCGGGTCCGGACAAGTCCTTTATTTCGTGTCTAATTTAAATATTATTGTCAATGTCCTAGTTACGACACATTAAGTAGCTAAAGATTGATTTTCATTAAAAGAATGCACGCAACGCGCATACAGGATAATAATACAAGATATAAAGTAAAAAGAATAAATATTTAAGAGCTTACAACCAAATTGAAAGAAAAATAAAACTCTCGTCTCACTGATACAACCGCCTAGGATACACGAGGATCTAAGGAAAATTTACAACCGCCTAAATACACGATTTAATTCTATTAAATACAAATAAAAAGAAAATTAAAATAAAATAAAAGCTGCAAAACAAAGGTTAGCACAATTTATACGGCACGCCATAAATAAGACTCAACTAAACAGAAATGGGAAATTAGGATTTGGGGTCATGCAATTAGGGGTAACCGGGTCGACCCGACCGACCGGCCCGGTTAGACCTGGAAAACCATTTTGAAACGTCCCTGTGTTTTTTGGTTTTGTGAGAAAATCATTTTTGAAAACAATTTTTTTTTCGGTTTATTACAGTTAAGCATGTGAAGTGGGTCGGTTTTCAGGAGAACCGGGTCTCCGTCGTGGAATTGTCCTAAATGCAATTTTACTGAAAAATAAATCTAAGGTCGTGATGCACACCACAAAATTCATTTTGATGATTTTTGAGAGTTTTCTAATTTTTCTGATTTTCTGGGATTTTCTGATTTTTATGAAATTTTTTGGATTTTTATGATTTTCTTTGGATTTTAGGGATTTTTTAGGGATTTCTGTCCCTGGCTGAGGACTACAGTCGTGCAACTGTAGTTACAGTCGTGCGACTGTAGCCTTGGCTTGGGGAGAAATCGCTAAAAAAACCCTAAAAACAAACTTTGAAAATGAAAAGGTAAGGACAGTCGTACGACTGTAGGGGATTTGGCACGACTATATTTACAGTCGTGCCCCTGTTCTTGTTTCAAGAACAGTCGTACGACTGTTCTTACTTTTCCAGAAATAAAAATGCAAAAACTTGAAGAAAAATGCACCAAACACAGACAAATCACCCAGAAAGCTGGAAAATGAGATGAGTTAGAGGTTGTTTACCCCCTTTGTGACGATCCACAGCTGGAATGACCCCTGGCTACGCACCAATCCACGTGAATTTGCTCTTTTTCCTCAAAAAGTCAAGGTTGCAAGAGTGTCCAAATAACTCCAGAAAAGTCACGGATTTGTGTTTGTTTTTGGTCCGAAATGATTTAGTTTGTTAGTGTGATTGTTAACCTAGGATTTCTAATTCGTTTTAGTGATTAAAAACAAGAAATCAAGGAGAAAATGTGAGAAGAAAGTAAGATCTTTTACTTCTCTCTCTTCTTTCTTTTTCTCCCTCTTTCCCTCTCTAAAATTCTGATTTCTTGTCCAAAAGTCCCAAAAATCTGCTTTTCTACCCTTTTATACCTCACTAACCCGGAAATCTTGAGCATTAAATGCTCAAGATTTCCCTTCTCTTTTAAGTCAAAGAGGTATGGGCAAGAACCTGCCCCCCGAAAGTACAATCGTATGACTGTACTTACACTACAGTTGTACAACTGTAGTGAATTCCCACGACTGTATATTACAGTCGTGGGTCAACGGTCAAAGGCCCTCTCTTTTTTTTTTTTGTAAAGTAAAATTTCGTGTTCACAGGTTGCCCCTCGTGTAGCTGAAATCCGATTTCCGAAACGGATTTAGGTACACGACAAAGAACACGAAATCACGGATATGCAAGGGTAGTTTTCGCAGGTGACTTTGGTAGTCAGGTGGTCCATATGTCGTTTGCATGAGGATGACACCGAGAGTACAAATGACTTTTGGAGTCGGGCGGTTCCCTACGATGGCTTTCGCACAAGGATGATGCCGAGATGAAATGACTTTTGGAGTCAAAAGGCTGTGTACGGTTTGTCACACCGAGCCCAAAAATGCATGTGATGCATGTTTGATGAACGTATTTATTCCTTGATCGATAATTTTGAAACAAAAATTTTTGCCCCTTCGATCAAGAATAAATACGGGAATGCGTGCCATGGTTTCCTTTTATAGTCCTGCGGGACCGGATTTGTGAATACGAGAAGTGATAGTCGTGTGCGACTGGCGCACTCAACGGACTGACACAGGATTTTTGGTTCCCTTTTAAAGTCGTGGGGGACTATGATTTTTGTGTGAATGCATGATGATCGTGTGCGGCTGGGCGCACCCGACAGACTGAAATTGGATTTGGGTTCCCTTTTAAAGTCGTGGGGGACTATGATTTTTGCGTGAATGTAATGGCCCGGAGTGGCTTGGCACGTGGGGCGTGTTGAAAATGCGATTGGTGTGATTATACTTACAGTGAATTTTTCATGGTTTTCTCGGATTTCGTGCCCCTTAGGCGAGGCGGACCGTCACTGAAATAAATTAGTCGTCGCTGGATTAGTCCTGCAAAATTACTGAAATGCCCCTGTAGGGAATAATTACACATTAGATACTGAAAATAGGGTTTAAGGAATAAATAGGAAAGAAAATAAAAAAAATAAAACAATTTCCCCCCTTTTTTCCACTACAGTCGTGCGACTGTATTCAAATTTTGAATACAGTCGTACGACTGTAGACGAAGTACAGTCGTACGACTGTACTTCGCGGGCAGACAAAAATAAAGGGGCGGTTTCCGCCCCTTTCTCTCCCACTTTCTCATTTTTCCGAAAACCTTTCCTCTCCTTCTCTCTGAAACCGACCCAAATCCTCGAAAAGCCGTCCAAAATGTTGAAGAAAATGGGAAAGAAGTTGAAGAAGATCCAAAACAGCGCGGTTCCAGAACCCAACAATCCAGATGAGATTGCTTTTATGGGGATCGCCCAAGGATACGGGCACCCGCTTTATATGGACCACTTCGGGATCCGATTCGGGATGGAGATCCCTATTCTGCTGGCAATGGACTCCCATTTGTCTGTTACACAGGTTGGTACTTGATTCCTATGCCTTGATTTTGAGTTTTTCAATATTTTTCCTTTTGAACTTTTGGAATTGATTTGCATGATTTACTGCTTTCTGGGCTGAATTGATTGAGTAGAATGCAAGCTAGGAGTCCCCTGTAGTCAATAGAAATAAGAAACTAGGAAAAACGAGTCAGAAATCGTGAAGATTTAAACGAATTGCAAATTTTTTCTGCAGGTATATGAACAGTCGTGCGACTGTTCATGCAAATGATGAACAGTCGTACGACTGTGGGCACTACAGTCGTGCGACTGTAGTTACGCTCGTGCAACGCGTACTACAGTCGTACGACTGTAGCAAAAAAAAAAGGGTGTTTTTTTTATGCAAAATCTGAATGCATGTGTGTTGTACTTCCCTGTAATGCAGGCGCACAGGATTAAAGGCAACGGGAATCTCTCCCTGCCCCGAGTCTGGTGGGATCAGCTTCCCGAGCCCGTGCGGGCCCGAGTTAGGCTCCTAGGGCTTGAGTCCTTCGTTCTGTCTTTGCCCATGAGCACACCGAACACCACACATGCCGTGCTGACGGCCCTGTGCGAGAGATGGGTTTGCACTACCCACACCTTCCATTTGCCCATCGGGGAGTTCACCGTCACTCCCTCGGATTTTGTGGCGATCACAGGCTTTGGGTTCGGCGGGATCCCTATCGTCTTTAACTGCAGCTTGACCCGACACCAGCAGGTGGACACTTATATTCAGAGATTGATTGGCTGCACCCCTGAAAAGGGGAAGATCTTGTGCTCCCGGGTGGAGGCTTATTGGGCCACCCGCGCAGTCTTGGCTGAGGAGGACGTGGAGCAGTACACCAGAACCTACGTGCTCGTCCTCCTGTCCTGCACATTGTTCCCCACCGGACAGAGTACCTGCAATCTGACTCTGCTTCTGACATTGGTGGACTTGGCTGCTTTCCCGTCTTTAGGCTGGGCGCGAGCTGCGTTAGGGCAGCTGTATTACGGGCTGGATTTGTGTGCTCGGGGGACGCAGCAGGAGATTCTGGGATTCTGGTTCGGCCTTCTGGTATTGCCTCTCTCTCTTTTTTCTTTATGTATTATAATTATTTTTTATAACTACAGATCTGGGCTTTTGAGCATCGCGTGCTGGAGCCGCCCGATTTGAGGGACGTCCAGGGTGATGTTCATCCGACCGTCCTGCGTTGCTGGACGCAGGGGTGGCAAGGTACCGCCCGTGACATCGAGGAGGTACGGCAGAGTCTGCTCGACACGACCTGGAGGAGGGTAAGTAAACAAAATTCGTTAGTAAGAAAATTTGAATAATTTTTGTTTACCTATACTGAATTTTTTTATTGCACTTCTACAGATCCGGTACCACCCTTGGGAGAATCTGGGTGCCATCACTCTCCTCGTTCAGTCCTCGGCACGCTTCGACCGCCGCCGATTTGTCATGGAGAGCCCTATGTCCCAGGAGTGGTACTTGGGCGTTCGTCTCTTCCTTTCTGACCACGTCGACGGTCCGGTTGGCCAGCTCGTGCCCCCGCCGCTTCCGCAGGCACTCTTCTGGCCGCATCTGGCGGATCCCAGGACAGACCCCGAGATATTCGGAGAGGGGTATAGTGTAGACCCTGTGGATGGAGATTACCCCTCTTATATCCAGCAGTGTTTACTACCCGCTGCGGGTGTCGCTCTAGCGGCTCCTCCTCCTCGTCCCCGTCAGGTATTCATTCATATTTCATTCTTT
The DNA here is from genome assembly GCA_039660915.1 of Euphorbia tirucalli. Classification (NCBI taxonomy): domain Eukaryota; kingdom Viridiplantae; phylum Streptophyta; class Magnoliopsida; order Malpighiales; family Euphorbiaceae; genus Euphorbia; species Euphorbia tirucalli. The sequence continues at coordinate 48,850,159 of CM077636.1, forward strand.
TTCTTTTTCTTTTTTTTTTATGAATTTTTATTCTTTTTACAGGTAAAGAGACGTAGGGGAACTGGGTCCTCTCAGCCCAGTGGGCCGGCCGGCGGGAGTGCTGATGTAGGTACAGGAGGAGAGGATACTCCTGTTCAGGATAGGACCCACCCTGTCCATGTAGGCAGCTTCGCAGGCCGTCGGTGCTAGTGGTGTCATGGTCGCTTGATATCTGAGCTTAGGGCCGGCTTCACCTTGATTGGGTTGGATGGCACCCAAGCCTATACGACCTGGAGCATTCCTCGTGAGGAGCCGGCTATGTTCTTTCCAGAGGACACCACCCACGTAAGTCTCTCTCTCTTTTTTTTTTTTTTTTTTTTTTTGATCTCTGATGTTCTTTCAGGTCCGGCGAGCTGATGTGGAGGAGATAGCCTACCGGTACAAGGGCCTAGGAGACTTCATAGTCCGGGAGAATGGCGTTTGGGCGGTAAGTATCCCATGTTTCCTGCATCAAAATTTATGTAATGCATGAATGCATATGTATGTATGTATGGATGCTAATTTAGGCTGTCGATTGCAGTCCCGAGTTGAGATGTTTCGAGAGCAGGCCCGGGAGGCTGCTTCTTCCGTGGCTCGGGCCCAGGCTGCAAACCAGGAGGTGGAAAGGGCGAGGGCTGAGATAGCCAGGCTGCAGGCTGGGATGGCTCGTCTGCAGGCGGATTTTGACTCCTATCAGGCTACACATCAAAGTGAGTCTGAGGAGGAGGAGGAGGATGAGGGGCAGGATGAGAGCTAGTTGGAACGTCCTGCTTGTCTTATTTGTTGTTTTCATAGTTTTTGCTCTTTTGTATTGGTTTTTTTAGATACATTGTGAATTGCACTTTTCATAGTATTGGATTTGCTTTTGTTTCATCGATATTTGGAAATTCACTCTTCTTCTTTTTCTTCTTCAATTTTTGGCTTCTTTTTATCCAGGCTTTTACAATTTTCTAGAATCATTACAAGACTCTGATTGGCTCAAGTTGAAGCCTTTCGGGTTATGGAATCTCAAGGCCTATTACAAACACTCGTGGAACATCGAGTTGTTGAATGCCTGTTATCGCTTCTGGGATCCAGTGGACAACGTTTTCCGCTTCTCATGCCAAGAGCTCTGCCCTTTATATGAAGAGTTTAGTGCTATCTTGAATATCCCCTGCCATAAGGGAGTGGACATCGCCGTCCCCGAGTTCACTTTTGGTAACATTTCCTCCTTGGTGAGCTTGTTCGGGCTTCCCAATCCCGAGGTGGAGGCTTTATTTGCTACTGATTCTCCTTTTCCTGGATTGAGCTCGGACTCCGTATTAGGATGGTGTATCAATGCCCCTAGGGACCACATGAGTTGGGCCTCTATGGTCAACCTGTTACTGGTGAGCCGGTATTTCTGTGGTCCTAGTGATGGGGTTATCTCCTTCAGGGCCGTCTCCCTTATTTCTCAGATGGCTGTGGGAGCATCTCCAGCTCCTTTTGCACTTGCTGAGACATTGGTTAGTTTGCATGCATCTAAGACAAATGGCGTTCTCCACGTTGGCCCTCACCTCACGCTGCTCCAGGTGAAATTCCTTATTATCTGGTGTATTTCTGAGTCGAATGAGCTGCTAACCCTTGCTTACCATCAACTGCAGATCTGGTTGCTGGAGAAGTTATCAATTCTTAAGATTCCGAGGGGGAACTTCAAGAAGTACAACCCGGCCAATCTCAGGGAACGAGGCTTCTCCGTCGACTCCTATACTGATATGTCTGCTGATGAGTGGGGCGTTTGGATATCTCACCGGACTGATGACCAGATTAGGTGGGTGTGCCCCTGGTGGAAGATTACCCACGTGATTGTAGAGATGTGGGCACATGGGGTGCAGTTATTAGGACAGACCAGGGTGACATTCTACTCTCCGAGTCACCTTTGCCGTTAGTACTGTCATCTGCAGGATATCCCCCAGCGATCTTGTGTTACCAATTGTGAGGAGTATACTGCTGCTTGGCCAGATCACATCAGACTTCGCTGGGCTAGAGATACCCATCGTGTGATGCTGAATTATGCCAGTCTTGCCCCTACAGAGACAGATGATCGTTACAAGCTGTGGCTGGCTGAGATCCAGGATTTACCAACTCGTGAGGCGCGTGAGAGTGCGACTTTCCGCTGGCTGGCTCCTTCTGAGACCGTGGGACCACTTCCTGTCAAGAAAAGAAGATCATAAAGAAAATGTGATTTTCATTATCATGCATGTATTGACCACCATTATTATCATTTATATACATTTTTTTTTATTATTATTAATGCAATCCCTCTTCTTCTTTTTTTTTTTTTTTGTCTTAACTTTTGCTTAAGCCGCCCTTGCGGGTTTTCAACTCAACAGGCTTCCTTTTTTTTTTTTTTTTTTACGATTGGATGATATTCGCAATTGCACACTTAGGCATTTATATGTCTTTGTTTATCTGGATGTTTCGACAAATGTATCATGTAACATACTCCAAACATTCATGCAATATGTTGAGCATAACGCACTTCATTAATGAAATTTAATTATCGCATTAATTGAAAATTTTAAAATTGGTACATATCTCGAACGAACTCATTCCTGTTATCAACCATCCCATACAGGTTTTCTGGTCGATAAGCTAACCCTCGTTGCCTTAATTTTTGCTTAAGTCGCCCTTACGGGTTTTCGACTTAACAAGCTTCTTTTTTTTTTTTTACACGTGGTAGCGTTTGAGATGATCTTGGTTAATCGGATTGGTGAACTCATTACCATCCATGTCCATGATCTTCACTGCGCCTTTGGAGAGTACCTTCTTAACCACATACGGCCCTTCCCAGTTGGGTTTAAATTTGCCCCTCGCATCCGTATTGGTCGGTCTCATCTGTTTCAATACTAGGTCTCCCGCTTTCAGAGGTTGTTTCTGATGACGAACCCGCCGATAATAGGCCCTAGCCATCCTTTGGTGGTACATCTGCAGATGATCCAGAGCCTTAAGACGCCTTTCATCAACCATAGCTAGCTGCTCAAATCTTGCCTTCACCCATTCTGTTTCAGGCAATTGGGCTTCTAAGACCGTCCTTAGCGACTTCAACTCCACTTCAATAGGAAGGACTGCTTCCATCCCATAAACCAGCGAATAAGGTGTTTCTCCAGTCAGCGTTCTAACACTGGTTCTATACCCCCACAGAGCATAAGGTAGTCTATCTGCCCAATCTCGGTAGGTTGAAGTGGTCTTGGACAAGATCTTTTTGATGGACTTATTTGCCGCCTCTACTGCTCCATTGGTTTGTGGCCTATAAGGGGAAGACTTGCGGTGTTCCACATTGTACTCTTCGAATAGCTCAGCTGTGGCTCCTTGAAATTGCACTCCATTATCAGTTACCACGTGATGCGGTACACCATATCTTGCAAAAATGTGATTCTTCACGAACTTAGCCATGTTCTTAGCTGTGACCGTGACATATGACTCGGCCTCAACCCACTTGGAGAAATAATCGACTGCCACTACAATAAATTTGTGACCGTTCGATGCGGGAGGTCGAATTTCACCAATTATGTCTATGCCCCATACTGCAAACGGCCAAGGTGTCATGAGGTTTTGCAACTCCATAGGTGGAAGATGGCTGATGTCCCCGTAGATCTGGCATTCGTGGCACTTTTTCACTTCTTCTGCACAGTCAGTCTGCATAGTGAGCCAGAAGTACCCTTGTCTCATGATCTTCTTCTTTGCTAGAGCTAATCCATTCATATGTGGGCCACAGATCCCTGAATGCATTTCTTGCATAACCTTCTTGGCTTCTGCTTCCGTCAGACACTTTAACAAGAATCCATCCGCAGTCCTTCTGAAAAGCTGTCCATCAAACCATCTGAACTGAGCTGCCAACTTTCTTAAAGTTGTCTTATCCGATGCATCTGCTTCTTCAGGGTATTGGCCATTCTGCAGAAAGTCAGCTATATCTTGGTACCAGGGCTTATCGTCTGCAACTAAAGCCAGGCCCGCGCTAGGACGATGAAACGGTGTTCTAGCAGTCTCCAGGATCAAAGGCTGTATCGGTGCTTTCTGAGGTCCCTCCCACATGGATGACAGGGTAGCCAATGAATCCGCCATCTGATTATCATCTCTAGCCACATGCTTGAATTCAATATGCCTGAATACCTTCACCATTTCCCACAAGGTTTCCAAGTATGGACGAAGCGATTCTTCCTTGATTTCCCATTCTCCGGTGGCCTGGCGGATTACCAACAGCGAATCTCCCACAATGGTCACATCATTTGCCCCTAATGTGATGAGAGCATCAATGCCAAACAAACAAGCTTCATATTCTGCGCCGTTGTTAGTTACCGCGAATTCCAACCGTTTTGACAGAGGGATTATCTCTCCTTCAGGAGTTACAATGATTACTCCGAGGCCCGCCCCTCTCTTGTTTACAGCTCCATCAAAATGTATGATCCATTTCCTGATCTCCACTTCTACGAAGGCCAACTGTTCATCAGGAAATTCCAGGTTTTCCACATAATCAGATTCAAGCGGCTGATTGGCCAGGAACTCAGCCACCGCTCTTCCTTTGATCACCTTCTTCGTTACATACTCGATGTCGAACTCCGATAATAAAAGCAACCACCGGGACAATTTCCCCGTCAAGGATGGAGCAGAGCAGAGGTATTTCATTGGATCAACTTTTGCCACAGCTTGTATCTTATAGGATTGGAAATAGTGTCTCAACTTCTTCGTAAGCCAGACCATAGCAGTGCAAGTCTTCTCCACAACAGAGTATCGGGTTTCGTAATCTAGCAGCTTCTTACTAAGGTAGTAGATGGCATGCTCCCTCTTGTCATCTTGTTCTTGAACCAACATTGCCCCTATGGAGGTTTCTTCAATGGCTAAGTACAGGGTCAAAGGTCTTCCCAGAGTTGGGGGCTTCAACACTGGAGGATTAATCAAGTATTCTTTGATCCTATCAAATGCAACCTGACACTGATCATTCCACACGATGGGTTGTTCCTTCCGAAGAAGCTTGAAAATGGGTTCACAGACTGTAGTCAATCTAGCAATGAACCTGCTGACGTACTGAAGAGACCCCAGAAAAGACCTGACTTCTTTCTCTGTTTTTGGTGCAGGCATATCTCGAATTGCTTTGATCTTGTCTGGGTCCATCTCAATGCCTTTTTGACTGACAATGTGCCCCAAAAGCTTGCCCGACGCAACTCCAAAAACACATTTCTTTGGATTGAGTCTCAGGTTGTACTTTTCAATCCTGGTCATAAATCTATCCAGGATAGCAGGGTGCTCCTCCCGGGTCATTGACTTTACCAGCATATCATCAACATACACCTCTACCTCTTTGTGGATCATGTCGTGCAGTAACATCGTAACCGCCCGTTGATATGTTGCCCCAGCATTCTTCAACCCAAACGGCATCATTCTGTAGCAGTACACCCCCCACTCGGTGATGAAGGCTGTCTTGATCTTGTCAATGACATTCATTAAGATCTGGTTATACCCCGAGAAACCATCCATGAACGAATACATAACTGCCCTTGCTGCACTGTCGACCAGGACATCAATGTGAGGAAGTGGGAAGTCATCCTTTGGAGAGACCTTATTCAAATCATGATAATCCACACAAACCCGGACCCTTCCGTCCTTCTTGGCAACTGGGACTATATTGGCTAACCATTCAGGGTAATCCACCACCTCCAGAATTCTTCTTTGACTTTCTCAGCCCATTCTGGACGTAGACGCCTGAGCTTCTGCTTTACCGCACTGAACTTAGGGTCAATCAGAATTCTGTGCTCTGCTATCTCTCTGTCAACCCCCGGCATATCGTCGTAAGACCAGGCAAACGCTCCCACATGCTTTTTAAGTATTTTTGTCAATTCTCTCTCTTCTTTAGGATTGAGTTCGTTAGAGATAGATACCATTTTAGGATTTTCAATTGTGCCCAAATTAATTTCATGTAATGCAGTGTCATGAATGCTGAACACATTGAATGAATGATTGCATGTATGTACAGAGCCATTAGGAAAAACATCACACAAATAAGCAAAGTTAGATTTCATTTCATTCATCGCCTTAAAAGCGGAATTGTTCATATCAAGTACATGGGATAAGTTTACAAAGAAATCATTTTCTTCCTCCACATGCGGAGGGTCTTCTGTAGCAAGGTCTTCCGGTTCAGCAGGCTCTTCTTCGAACAAGTCACCCAAATCAGCTTCAAGAGTCTCTTTCTGTGCTTCAGATAAGGCGTCTTCTTCCACCTTCGCTTTTCCCTTAGCCATCATTTTGGTGAGTTCAGCAACAGCTTTTTCCACTAACTCTGCCTGTCCTGAAATAGCTTCCTTCTTCACAGGGCTCTCTTTCAACCCTTTCTTCAGTAGTTCAGCAAATGCTTTCGTAATGGCGTCCACCAGGGGGTCTGTATCTTCTTTTGGTTGCTCCTCCGGGGTGATGGGAGCCACCACTTCAGCTTGGCTTATTGGAGGAGGAGTGGTCTCCTTCACACCTTCAGGCTTAAGCATTCCTTCCACTGAGCCAACCCCATATTTCGAAAAGTCAACAACATCAGCAAAAATCTCAAACCCGGGGACTGTTTCCCCATCGATAACCATCGGTTCCGGTTTACCACCATATGGCCCACTACTGGCTCGAACAAAAGTGTCCAAGAGATGGACTTTCTTTGTCTCCGGGATTCCCTTCTTTTCGGCATCTTTGTAACCAAGACCCCCTCGGTGTGACTGGCCCATAGTGATATCAAAATTTGTGACCCCTTGTTGATGGACTCCTAGCCCCCTTCCCGGAATGAAATTCTGCTTCTGAAAATACTTATGGATCCATGGAGAAAATGTCAAGTCTTTCTCCTTATGCTCTGAGACAACTGCCACTTGAAAGCCAGTCAAAGGTTGTTCAGATGAGTTCAGAGCAGCCACCATAGAAGATTCATCTGCCTCAAGAGTTACAATCTTCTCCCCCATCGGAATCTTCACCTTTTGGTGCAAAGTTGATGGCACACCTCCCAATGCATGAAACCAAGGTCTTCCTAAAAGCAAGGAGAAAGTCACAGGAATATCAATGACAGTGAACAGCACGGTTGACTTAACTTCTCCCACTGACACTTCTGCCTCAAAAGTACCAATCACGGTACGCTTTGAATCATCGTAGGCCCGTATCACTGTATTTGACCTTGATAATGCTTCTTCGGACAAATGAAGACTAGGTAAAACTTTCAGAGGGCAGATGTTCAATGCTGAGCCGTCATCAACCATCACACAAGGTAAAATTCGATCCATCATCTCCACTTTCAGATACAAGGCATGATTGTGGTTAGTGCCTTCCGGTGGTAAATCATCCTCGGTAAAAGTGATCCCCCTGGGATTATCAGATTGCTGACTCTTTGTACTCCCAATCACCATGCAGACTTCCTCTAGAGACATTAATGGGTTTGCATCCATTTCCATAAGCTTTTTTACCACTGCAGCTCGGTGTCTTTGGGATTCCATAAGCAAATGCCACACAGATGCACGTGCAGGCATCTTTTTGAGTTGCTCCACTACCAGATCTTCTTTCTCATTCACCTTGATGGGCAAATAATCTTGAATCGGTGCTTCTACCCTTTTACTGGGCTCCCCCAACCGTTGTGGCTCGGGTTGATATACCTTTCCACTTCTCGTGACATTATTCACTGGAGCATCTTCCTTCCTTATATACATCCCATCCTTAGTGCAGACAGGATAGATAGGTGTTGTCCGGTTCAGAGGTTTGGGCCTACTCATCAACTCAAATTCATCTGCATCATCATCCAATTCTATATCATCCAGATTCACAGGTTTGCTCTCCTCCACGGATGGCTCAACATCTTCACCTACTACCACTTGAATCGCGGGATTCGCCCTTGTAATCTGGGCTAATACAAAGTTTGGAGATAACCCCGATTGCACCATGTTTATTCTTCTTTCAAACAGAGGTAGCGGATTACTCTGAACATTGGGCTTTGAACGGGGCGCTTCTATCTTCTTTTCATCAATCAACTGCTGAATCGCCTTTTTCAAAGCATGGCACTCGTTGGTTCGATGCCCCTTAGTCACATGATAGGAGCAAAAGTTGTTCTTGTCCGCCTCAGCCGGAGGCGTGTACGGTTTCAGACTTTGGAGGAAGCCCAGATTTCTACACTTCAGAAAAATCCGCCCCAAAGAATCCTCCCAAGGAGAGATCCCCTTTCCGGCTGCTTGTTGACTGGACCCTTGTGCAACTGTTGCCACCTCTACTTGTTTAACAGGTGCAGGCGGCTGACTTGGCTTAGCACTCGTTGATGAAGAAGCTGCAGGGTTGTTATTACTTTTATACCCCGAGGAATATGTGCGGCTCCGATACCCTCCTCCAGAACTATTCTGAGCCGGGTCAATCTCGTACTTCTCAACCTTGCGAGCCAACTCATGTACTTCTATCAAAGACTGAAACTTATGGTACTTCATCACATTCCTATAAACCTCCAAGCTCCCATCAATCAGCTTCATGATCAATTCATCTTCCAATGGCTTCTGATGAAGGAGAATCATCTTATCCATCCACCTTTGATAATATTCAGAAAAAGTCTCATTCGGCTTCTGCCTCACCGCCTCTAAGTCTTGCAGCTTGACCTCCAGTTGCATGTTGAAACTGAAGTACTTAATGAAGGCATCGGACAGTGCATCCCAGTCGCCTTGTACTCCCTCGGGCTGTTTATTGTACCATGTGATAGCACCCCCCTCCAAAGTAGTGGGGAACAGTCCCACTAATTGATTCATGGTGAGCCCGGCCATGGTCATAATCCGCACATACTAATTCAAATGGGCCGTAGGAGGACTTTTCCCAACATATGGTGCAATCCTAGGCATTTGGAAGCCTACTGGTAGCATTTCAACCCCTCCGGCTATCAGTGTGGATGGGTCGATACGCTTAGCAGATTGAACCTTAGAATTGGCACGCAGCTCCGCTATGGTCTCCTCCATTTCCTTCATCTTTCTCTCCAAAGCAGACTCCACAGTTCGCTCAATATTATCCCTTCGACCCTCTTCAGCATCCGACTGCCCATCATTCAGTCTCCCTCCACTACTTTCTTCTCGAGCACCCCTTTCCGGCCTCTGATTAGACGATTCAGCCAAAGCACTCTGCACTTGGCTCTTGATAAGATTCTTGAACTCATCAGAACTCATGAAATCACGAAGAGCAGTGGTGGCCACCATGGCAGCAACAGCTTCGGGTGGGATTGCCATATCTTGAAACCTTTGTTGTAATTGCTCAAGTTCCAACGAAGACCCGGCACTCAATTCAGACGACACTTCAGCCTCCCCAAACTGAACGATTCCTCAGACTCACTAGATGATGAATCACTGTGCTCTATCCTCACGAGTCGTCGTCCCGATCGGAGCCAAACTACAAAATATTTCAAACAAAAGTTAGTGAAATATGATCACCCAAAGAGTTATGAACTCGAGGGGATATGCATGTATGCATGGCGTGTTGGATGCATGATGTGTGGATGTTGTATGAAATGAGTTTGTAACACGAACCTTGAATAACTAACCCTTCGGGTGGTGAAGTATGCATGAACTCCTATTTATTTATGCATATATTGCAATCCAAGCATTAGATGCATGGATGAGACCTTTGGTGCTCGGGGAGTACCTCGGGTTTTTGTGAAATGAAATGATTGTCCTTAGTGGACGGACAGAGTTTTCGGCACTCGTGGAGTGCCTCGGATTTTTGTGATGTGAGGTCGACACGCGCATGGCACTTGGTCGAGGTTTCGGTGTCCGTGGGACACCTTGGATTTTTGATGATATGAAATGAACTCGTGCTTAGCTTGCGAGTGGAATTTCAATACTCGGGGAGTACCTCGGTTTCCATGCCACAATGTGAAGTGAATGCGTTCTTAGTGAACGGGCAGAGTTCCGGCGCTCGGGGAGCGCCTAAACGTTTTGATGTGTGAAATGAAATTTTTCCGGTCCTCGTGGAGTACCGAAAATGATTTAATGGAATGCGATAAATTTTTGTCGGCACTCGTGGAGCGCCTAAAATGATTTAATGAAACGCGATGAATTTTTGTCGGCACTCGTGGAGCGCCTAAAATGATTTAATGAAACGCGATGAATTTTTGTCGGCACTCGTGGAGCGCCTAAAATGTTTTAATGAAATGCGATGAATTTTTGTCGGCACTCGTGGAGCGCCTAAAATGATTTAATGAAATGCGATGAATTTTTGTCGGCACTCGTGGAGTGCCTAAAATGCTTTCCTACTTGGTAGGTGATGTGATGTGTGTGACCCTTGTGGAATTATTCAAGATTCGTATAATGTTTTATGCATGACACGCATTTCCCATGACATTCGGATGATGTACGTGAATTAATTAATTTTTCACACGAAGAAAAAATGCATGGCTACAAAAAATGTGATTAGTGTAAATGTCACGCGAGTGATTAATGTATTTACAAGCGAAAGAATGGAAATGGCTGTACAAAAGATGTGAGTTAGAATCACACAAATCCTCTATATGCGGTATGTTATGTTCGTGAAGAATGTGAATGATGATATGTTATGGAAGGACAAAAAGACACGTAGCAATTAGCACACGGATCGTATTCTTCCAACCTTATTCCTCCAAACGTGGTCAGGTCGATAAAATTCTGACCGAGTCCTAGGAGGGGTTCTCTTCGATCACCAACCGGGGATGATGAAGGCGGATTTTATTTTATTTTATTCACACAATTTGTTTTGGCATCCTAAGGAAATCCAACTAAGGTTGCCTAAGTGAGTTCGGTCCAAAGTCGGGATAACATCAAGGGTCCGAGCGAAGGGGTTCGTACGAGGCTATGGGTGGTGTTTCGTATTCGTGCCCCCAAGACCAAGAGGAACTTAGGCGACACTTCAACAATTCACCGGGCTAAATAATGGATACCTAACTTAATGCAAAAAACGCCTAACTACAAAAATGCATAAAGTGCCATATAAGAATCATCCACTTAATTTAAATTAGACACTTTTCAAGGCTTGTCAAATTCTTTTAAGTTTTTGAAAAACTTTTGAGAAATCCCCAGCGGAGTCGCCACTGTGAGCGGACGACGCGTTTTCGACGGGACGCGGGACTCCCTTTCGGAAGGGGCGCCTCGATTTCGGGCGGGGCCCTCCCTCGCCTGGGGTTTTTGATTTGGAAATTCGTTTTTGGAAAAGCGGATTGTTTTGAAAAAGAATCGAGACCTAAATCTCAATAAAAAGTATAGGAGTCGCCACCCGGCTCAGCTCAACCGAGAAATTACAGTGTAGCTGAACCAAAGCGGGAACTGCCACACTTTTCAGAGATTCGGGTCCGGACAAGTCCTTTATTTCGTGTCTAATTTAAATATTATTGTCAATGTCCTAGTTACGACACTTTAAGTAGCTAAAGATTGATTTTCATTAAAAGAATGCACGCAGCGCGCATACAGGATAATAATACAAGATATAAAGTAAAAAGAATAAATATTTAAGAGCTTACAACCAAATTGAAAGAAAAATAAAACTCCCGTCTCACTGATACAACCGCCTAGGATACACGAGGATCTAAGGAAAATTTACAACCGCCTAAATACACGATTTAATTCTATTAAATACAAATAAAAAGAAAATTAAAATAAAATAAAAGCTGCAAAACAAAGGTTAGCACAATTTATACGGCACGCCATAAATAAGACTCAAGTAGACAGAAATCGGAAATTATGATTTGGGGTCATGCAATTGGGGGTAACCGGGTCGGCCCGGCCGGCCGGCCCGGTTAGACCTGGAAAACCATTTTAAAACGTCCCTGTGTTTTTTGGTTTTGTGAGAAAATCATTTTTGAAAACAATTTTTTTTTTCGGTTTATTACAATTAAGCATGTGAAGTGGGTCGGTTTTCAGGAGAACCGGGTCTCCGTCGTGGAATTGTCCTAATGCAATTTTACTGAAAAATAAATCTAAGGTCGTGATGCACACCACAAAATTCATTTTGATGATTTTTGAGAGTTTTCTAATTTTTCTGATTTTCTGGGATTTTCTGATTTTTATAAAATTTTTTGGATTTTTATGATTTTCTTTGGATTTTAGGGATTTCTGTCCCTGGCTGAGGACTACAGTCGTGCGACTGTAGCCTTGGCTTGGGGAGAAATCGCTAAAAAAACCCTAAAAAAAAACTCTGAAACTGAAAAGGTAAGGACAGTCGTACGACTGTAGGGGATTTGGCACGACTGTATTTACAGTCGTGCCCCTGTTCTTGTTTCAAGAACAGTCGTACGACTGTTCTTACTTTTCCAGAAATAAAAATGCAAAAACTTGAAGAAAAATGCACCAAACACAAACAAATCACCCAGAAAGCTGGAAAATGAGATGAGTTAGAGGTTGTTTACCCCCTTTGTGACGATCCACAGCTGGAATGACCCCTGGCTACGCACCAATCCACGTGAATTTGCTCTCTTTCCTCAAAAAGTCAAGGTTGCAAGAGTGTCCAAATAACTCCAGAAAAGTAACGGATTTGTGTTTGTTTTTGGTCCGAAATGATTTAGTTTTTTAGTGTGATTGTTAACCTAGGATTTCTAATTCGTTTCAGTGATTAAAAACAAGAAATCAAGGAGAAAATGTGAGAAGAAAGTAAGATCTTTTACTTCTCTCTCTTCTTTCTTTTTCTCCCTCTTTCCCTCTCTAAAATTCTGATTTCTTGTCCAAAAGTCCCAAAAATCTGCTTTTTCTACCCTTTTATACCTCACTAACCCGGAAATCTTGAGCATTAAATGCTCAAGATTTCCCTTCTCTTTTAAGTTAAAGAGGTATGGGCAAGAACCTGCCCCTCGAAAGTACAGTCGTACGACTGTAGTGAATTCCCACGACTGTATATTACAGTCGTGGGTCAACGGTCAACGGCCCTCTCTTTTTTTTTTTTTTTTTTTTTGTAAAGTAAAATTTCGTGTTCACACCAACCTTTATTTACCATGACCAATACATTCACTAATCCAAAAACTCTCTCACCATTGCCTCTCACTATAAGTCCACCTTCACCAACATCTGTCATGCCCTCATCAAGCCTTTTGTTTAATTTCAATATGTCTCATTCCACCCTACCATATATTTCCTCTCCACCACCACCTGATTATCAGAAAATCACAAGTTCCACCATGGAAACTTGTTTCAAAGTCATCACAGATGTTTTACATGCCTCTAAAGCTCTTATGGAATCAAAGGCCTATACAGAAGTAACCAATGCACTTAGAGATCTTCACCTGTAGCTATTGAGCATTCAAGACAAGGTGCACAGTCTCACTGCTGGCATGGAAGTGGACCTAGCTAAGATGACAGGGCTCCTTAGTCATCTTGCTGAACAGATAAAGAGCATAAAGACTCTGATCTCTAGCATCCTGAAGTCTGGAGCATCCTCTTCTTCTCAGAATTGAAATAGGTTTGCAGTAATGGATGTTGTCTTGCAGAGATGATTTTCAAAGAAGTCTCTTTGTGCTCACACACTTTTCTGTATATTTTTAGGGCAACAGTCTCTTTATAGTCTATTTCTACTTTTTATCTAGTACACTGTATCTAGTTTACAAGTATTTTACTCTATTTTAGTTTCATGTAACTCAAAATAGGGTATGAATGCCTATTTTAAGACTTAATCAATAGTACTTTGTGTTTTGCATTGAGTTCTATAATGACACTTTAAATTCTAAGAATTGATTTTATTGAATAATAACATGCGGCGTGCATACATACATAATACAAAATAAAAGTAAAGAAATAAATATTTAAAAGGCTTACAACCCGATCGAATGAAAAATAAAAACTCTCGGCCTCACAATACAAACGCCTAGATACACGAGAATCTAAGAAAAATTACAATCACTTAAAATACACGAATTGATCTATTAAATACGTTAAAAATAAAAATAAAGAAATTAAAGCTGCGAGATAAATTGTTAGCACAGATACATAGCACACCACACATAAGACTCAAGTTGGATAGAATTGGAAATTTTAGAGTTCAGGGACATGCATTTAGGGGTAACCGGGTCGGCCCGGCTGGCCGGCCCGATTAGACCTGAAAAACAGTTTTGAAACATCCCTGTATTTTTCGTTTTGTGAGAAAATCTTTTTGAAAATATTTTCCGGTTTATTTTGATTTAGCATACGAGGTGGGTCGGTTTTCACGAGAACCGGGTCTCCGTCGTGGTTTTGTTCTAAATGGAAAAACACCGAAAAATAAATCTAAGGTCGTGAATACACGCTCCAAAATTTATTTTTGATGATTTTTTACTTTTCTGGATTTTTCTAATTTTTATGAAATTTTTGGGATTTTTATGAATTTTTTTGGGATTTTATGGGTTTTTCCGGATTTTCTGCTTCTGGGTAAGCATTACAGTCATACGACTGTAACTACAGTCGTGCGACCGTAGCTTACCGTTAAGCAGAATTTGCCAAATTTATTTAAATGAAAAGGTAAAAACCGAGGAAATTTAATAACAGTCGTACGACTATAGATGAGATGGCAGGACTGTAATTACAGTCATGCCCCTATTCTTTGTGACAAACTGTTCTTAGTTTTCCAGAAACAGAAACGTAAAAAGTTGGATAAAAATGCACAAAATCAACCAAAACATCCAGAAAGCATGAAAATAAGAGGGGTTGAAGTATGTTTACCTATTTGGTGCCGATCTACCGTTGGAATGACCCATGGCAACGTACCAATCCATGTGAAATTGCTTCTTTTCCTTGGTATGTCAAGGTTGCAAATGGGTCCAAAAACTCCTAAAAAAGTCACAGATTTAAGCTAGTTTGTGTCTAGAAACGATTCAGATTTCGTGTGTCAAGTTAATCCTATGATTTCTAATTCATTTTAAACATTTACACACAGAATTTAAGAAGAAAAGAATTCAAGAAAGCTTAGTTTTTGGTTTTTCTCTCCTTTCTCTCCTTTCCAATTTCTCTCTCTCTAATCTTTCTTGAAATAAAAATCTGCCCAAAACTCCATCTTTTCTTTCTTTTCTGCCTTTTATCCCTCCTTTCTTTCGGAAAATCTAGAGCATTAAATGCTCAAGATTTTCCCTAATTTTTTATTTTAGGGGTATGGGTTCTGCAACCTGCCCCGACTTGACAGTCGTACGACTATAATTTAGTTACAGTCATGGTAATCAAGGCTTCTCTTTTTTTTTTTTTTTTGAGACCCAGAAAATTCCGTGTTCACATGCTGCCCCTCATGTAGCTGAAGTCCGATTCTTTGCACGGATTTAGGTACACAATCAAGAACACGTTATCAAAGGTAGTGTGCACGTGTGTGGCGTGTGGGTTAATTTCATAAGACTTTTGGTAGATAGGCGGTTTCTTATGATCCTTTTTCACATAAGAAAGAGGCCGGGGAAATACGGCTCTTGGAGCCAAGCAGTTCCCTATGATCCTTTTCACATAAGGAGGATGCCAGCAAAAACATGACTTTTGATACCAGATAGCCATGTATGACCTACCATATAGAGCCATGGTGTTTGTAGTGTGCAATTGGTGAATGTATTTATTCCTTGATCGATAATTTTGAAACAAAAATTTTTGCCCCTTCGATCAAGAATAAATACGGGTAGATGCATTTTTGGTTACCTTTTATAGTCATGTAGGACTGAATTTGTGAAGTGTGAGATAGCCATGTGCGACTTGGCGCACTCAATGGACAGTGACTGAATCTCGGGTTCCGTTTTAAAGTCGTGGTGGACTGCGATTTTGTTAGTGTGTGACAGTCGTGTGCAACGTGGCGCACTCAACGAACTGACACAGAATTTCGGGTTTCGTTTTAAAGTCATGGTGGACTAAGATTTGTTAGAGTGTGACATCCATGTGCAACGTGGCGCACTCAATGGACTTACACGGAATTTCAGGTTCTGTTTTAAAGTCGTGGTGGACTGAGATTTTGTTAATGTGTGACAGCCTTGTGCAACTTGGCGCACTCAACGAACTGACATGGAATTTCGGGTTCCATTTTAAAGTCGTAGTGGACTGAGATTTTGTTGAAGTGTGTGACGAATTGGTATGACTTGGCATACAGGATGTGTCAAAAATGCAATTTGGTGGAATTGTACTTACAGTGAATTTTTTGCGATTTTTCTCGGGTTTCGTGCCCCTGGACGAGGCGGACCATTATTAGAAAAATTAGCCGCTAACGTGTTAGCCCTGCAAAATCACTGAAATATCTTCCCGTGGGGAACATTAAAGATTCAGTGCTAAAATGGGGTTTAGGAAACTAAATAAAGAAACAAGAGAATTTTTCCCCCTTCTTTTCTATTACAGTCGTACGACCTTATTTAAATTCAACTATAGTCGTACGATTGTAGATAAAGTACGGTCGTACGACTGTGCTTCGCGGGCAGAAAAAAAATCAAAGGGGCATTCGCCCCTTCATTTCCTACTTACTCCTCTTTTCCGTTTTCTCACAGAAAAATAACTGATTCCAAACCTCAAAATTAACAAAGATGTTGAAGAAACTCGGGAAGAAAGTGAAGAAACTCTCCACCAACTTGATTCAGAGACCCAAAAACGCATAGGAGATTCCATTTGTTAGCGTTTCCGATGGGTACAGCCACCCGCGATATGTGGAGCATTTCGAGATCAAATTCGGGTCGGAGATCCCTATTTTACTGGAGATGGGTTCTCATTTGTCTTCACTTCTGGTTGGTACCAGAATCCGAGCCTTAATTTGGAGTTCTTCAATATTTTTCCTTTTGAATTTTTGGATTTGATTTGCATGATTTACCACTTTCTGGGTGAATTGATTGAGTAGAATGCATGCTAAAAGCCCTCTGTAGTTTATAGGAACAAAAATGTAGAAAAAACGAGTTAGAAATCGTAGAAAATCGCATTTGGAAATTATTTTGTCTGCAAGTTATGAAGAGTCGTACGGCTATTCGACCATTTTATGAACAGTCGTACGACTGTGGGATGAATAGTCGTACGTCTGTAGCCACGCTCATGCAGCGTTCTCTACAATCGTACGACTGCAGCCTAAATTCCAATTTTTTTTTAAGGATTAATGATTTATGGAATTTTCTCTATAATATATGCATGCCCCCCTTTTAATTAATGATGATGATGTTGATAATTAATGTGATAAATTATGCAAAAATTAAACATGTATGCGTTGTACTTCTTGAATGTGTAGGATCGGGAGATTTCGGGCTCTGGAAATCTCTCTTTGCCTCGGCTCTGGTGGGGCCGCCTCCCCGAGTCTATGAGGTCTCGGGTTAGGTTGTTAGGCTTAGAGACTTTTATTTTATCACTGCCGACGAGCACGCCTCACACCACTTATGCCGTGTTGACGACATTGTGTGAGAGATGGGTCTGCACCACTCACACCTTTCACTTGCCCATTGGGGAGTTCACTGTCACTCCCTCGGACTTCGCGGTGATCACCGGCTTCAGGTTTGGCGGGACCCCGATCAGCTTCAACTGTTATTTGACCCGCCATCAGCTGGTGGACGATTATATCGGCAGGTTGATTGGCTGCACCCCCGAGAGGGGGAAGGTCTTATGCTCCAAGGTCGAGGCTTATTGGGCTGCTCGCCCAGACCCGTCAACGGAGGACGTAGAGAGATATGCCCGAGCTTATATGCTGGTTTTGTTATCCTTCACGCTGTTTCCCACCTGACTCTGCTCCCTACTCTAGTGGACTTGGTTGCCTTTCATACGTTGGACTGGGCTCGAGCTGCATTGGGGTAGCTATATTACGGACTGGACCTGTGTGCCAGGGGGAGGCAGCAGGAGATTCTCGGTTTTTTGGCTTGTCCTTCTGGTATTATCTTCTCCTTCTCTCTCTCTCTTTTTTACTTACTTTTTTTTTAACTCTTTTATTAATTACAGATTTCGATATTCGAGCATTGCATCCTGGAGCCACCGGATCTGAGGGACATGCAGGATGACGATCACCCGACTATTATATGCTCTTGGACGCAGGGGTGGCAGGGCATCGGCCGTGACCTGAGGGAGATTCGGTAAAAACTTCGGGATATTTCCTAGCATAGGGTAAGCAAACTAATTTTCGTCAGTAAGAAAAATTTAACTTGGCATTTTACTTACCTGTGTTGAAATCTTTATTTCTTTGATTGTATTTTTGCAGCTTCAGTACCACCCGTAGCATGGTCAGGGCACCAGTTTCCTCATTGTGCAGACTTCCGTGTGGTATGATGACCACCGGTTCATCTTAGAGAGTCCTATGTCCTAGAAGTGTACCTGGGTGAGCGCCTCTGCTTATCAGATCACGTGGACGGCCCTGTTGGCCGGCTCGTACCTTTGTCGCTCTCGCTTGCACTGTTTTGGCCCCATTTCACCGATCCTACTGTGGATCCTGATATTTTTGGGGATGGAAACCTTGCTGATACTGTTGACGGCGATTATCTGGTATTCATCCGCCAGTTTCTGCTGCCCATCGAGGGTGATATGCCGGCGGCGCCTCCCAGTCTTCAGGTATTCATTTATTTGTTTTTTTTGTTTAATATTTTTTTATTTGCAGGTTAAGAGACGCAGGGGGTCCAGTTCTACTCAGCCGATTGGTCCAACATGTGAGGGTGCTGAGACCGCCACTACTGGTGGACATGCCCATGTTCAGGAAAGGAGTCATCCTGTGTATGCCGGCAGCGCTGCAGCATCTGCTTCTCAGTCTATAAGAGTGGTGGAGGGTCAGCTAATGACGGATCTCAGCACCGGCTTTAGCCTGATAGGGCTAGATGGCAACTATGCTTTTAGGAAGCTGTTGATTCACCGTGAGTGGCAGCTTGTGTTTGCCCCGGTGGACACCACTCATGTAAGTTTTTTTTTCTTTTTTCTTTTTTTTTTTGACACTCCTGTATGCTCTAGGTCCCTCGGACTCAAGTGGAGGATATAGCCTATCAGCACTTGGGCTTAGAGACCTTTTTGGTTCAGGACAACGCCATATGGGCAGTAAGCATTCTACAATCCCTGCGTTATTGCATGATTTATGCAATGCATGAATGAATATGTATGTATGTATGCATGTTAATTTGTATTGTTATTTTACAGACTCGAGTGCAAATGCTCCAGGATCAGGCCAGACAGGCAGCTGCTTCTGAGGCTCGGGCCTTGGCTGCGACCCACAAGTTGACCCGGGTGTGGGTTGACATGGCCCGGATGCAGGCTGATTTGACCCGGGTGCAAGAGGACTTCGACTCTTATAGGGCTACGCATCCGAGTGAGTCTGAGGAGGATGAGGAGGGAGAGGATGAGAGCTAGATTGGATGTTTTGTATTACACTTTTTTTTTACATTCTAACTGAGCTTCACTTATTTATAACATGAACTTCATTTTCATTATCGTGGCCTTGGATGCAATAACCTACTAATGGATGTTTATGTGTAATGGCATGATGTATGCGATATGAACATCTAAGAAGAATATCAAACATGCATAATATCATTATGATGACATCATAATGAGTACAATAGGGAAATTAACAGTGACTCCGACTTTAGACATTACCCTCTTCTTGTTACCAACACGTCCTCTCAATTTTCTGTGTCAGAAATTTTCTCTTTGTGATTTTTTTTTTTTTGAATGGTCCAAGAGTCCTGCGCGAGCATTCCAGCCAAATTGATCTCTTTGTATTGATCCGTTTTGAGATTGGAAAGCACACCTTAACAATGTTCATCAGAAGTCGTGAGAACATTGTTACCGATGACATCTAGTGGTTTGGCCTTTACCTGCCCCTAGTATTAAAGGTTTGTATTTGGGGTATAAAACACTGAATCAGACATGGTTCGCTACGTGCTGTCAACCGTATGTGGACATTGACATGCAATGACATGACGAATGCATATTGAACATCAAAATTGAATATAAAACATCTACTACATAATCAATGAGGATGCATTAGGAAAATCCAAAGTGTAGCTCTAGTTTTGATTGATGCCCCTTCAAATTACCAATATGTCCTTTTGGTTTTCCACATTGGAGGAATTTTTTTTTTTTTTTTGCTAACATATGTCAGAGTGTACAGCTGAGCACTGAACTGCATCAATTGATTACCCACTGGATCCTCCAAGAGTTTAACCCCATATGCATGTTTCCAATTTACCTCAGATTCCAACTCGAGCACAGTTCTCAAAGATGCACCCAACTTTTAATCCTTCAAAGTACGGCCCCAGAAGATGAAAGAACCACCGGTAAGTAGTCACTTCTGTTGTGGCCGAAGACTGAGTTCTTGAAATGGTTGGTAAATGCAACTTTCTTTTGAATGTTGTCGCAGCAGGCTTTGCAAGTCCTCTCGTTCATGATTGTTGAAGGGTTTGTAAAACCTGGTTACCCAAACAATGTTGGTGAAGTTCATGAATGCATAACCAAGATTTCCTCCAATCCTAGAGTCCATAGGCAAATAGAGGGAATCATAAACAGACTGTTCTTTGGACTTGCCCTTATTTTCCTCCAAACAATGTTTGTCCAGAATTTCCTTCCGGTGATAAGATGATGCGGAAAAGTGCCATATTGGACAGCATTGGGGTTCAATTTCTTGTTAGGAACCATTGATGGCAAAGAATAAAGTTTCATAGAATTAGTTCTAGAGAGAAGAATAAACGGGCAATTCATCAAACATATGTTCGAGCCCTATATGTAAACAGAAGGGAAAGGGTGTTGAAGGTATGGATGGAGATTGAGATGGGGAGTGTTTTGGGTTTGAAAATATAGGAGCCCAAATCTTTCACAGGTTTCCTTTTTTTTTTGAAATGAGAAAGTCCAAAATTTCCACAAAAGGGGTACGAAAGATCCGGTGGCGATGGAAATTGAGATGGTGAGTCATTCCCGTGTTAATTGTAGCTGCCATATGAGAGATAAATTCTTCCGTCTGCACTGATCTTTTTTTTTTCTTTGAAGGAACTAAATCCAAGCCACAGCCACCTCTTGGTTTTCCTGCTGCATTCAAATTTGTGCATGTCAAATGTGCTTAATATGCCTTTTTGGATGGACAATGCATGCGTAATGTCATGTGTACAGGAATGTCATGCAAACAAGATTATACATGCACTACAACCAAGGAATGATTCAGAGTTTTACAATAAGATGGATGGTGAAGGTCATTTGAATTTCTTAGTGGTTGGTGCTTTGGATAAGTTTGGGTTTTTATTTTCGGGGTCTTGGTATAGGGTACTTTCTGGGGTATGAGACCAAGTTTTGCCTCCGGGAGGACTTTTTTAGGTGTGATTGCCTCAAGGAGGGCTTTTGATTCGGTTTTGTCTCTAGGAGGGCTTTCTTAGTTCGGGTGCATCAAGGAGGGCTTTTCGGTTTGATTGTGCCTTAAGGAGAGTCTTTTAGGTTTTTTTTTTTTTTTTTTGGTAGGATTTGGAGCTTCAAAGATGGCTTTTGGTTTAGAATGGTTTGGGTATCGTGTGTGCCTTTTAAGTTGAAGCTCTGGGGCAAGATTGGTAGTGTCTTTCAAGGATTGTTGAGTTGAATCAGCAGATGCCTCGGTGGAAGTGGTACCATCATATCATTTTATTTATCTCACAAGCTCACCTTTCAAGAGAGAGTTCGTTCAGGACCAGTTTCACTTTTAGGTTCCCCATAATACTCAGAATGATGTCATGCATTTTGATATTATATGTGTTGGATGTGTCGTTTCAGATGGTCAAATGCATGCATAATGCCATGGACAGGTAATCATCACATAAGTAAGACGAAAATAATTCTCATTGCATTCATGATGAATTCAATACATCCCACAAACAAAATGAGTCCCTTGTAAAAAGGGAATCTCTAAGAGGCATTGATCTCATAGAATCCGATTATTTTCCAATTGGTCACCATTTCTGCTTCAGCATCCTCGACCCACTCTTATCAAAACAGACTCTGAAGTTCTTCATCATATTCCTCTCCTCGGGAGACTTGAGAAATTTCCCTGGTGGTCTCCTTGATTGCCCCTGGTCGTTTATCAGAGAAGGTCGAGGTTTCCAATTTTCCATCATCGACTAGCTTCTAGATCTCCTTTCTTAAAGCAAAACAATCATTGGTCCGATGGCCCAGCATCACATGATAGCTACAGAAATCGTTCCTTTGTGCTTTTCCCAACTCTACAAATGGCATGATACTCTGTAGGAGACCCTCCTTTCTACATCTGAGGAATAACTTGCTCAATGAGTCAGCCTATGGAGAAATACCTTTTCCACTACCCACGGTAAGTGAGTTTTTGGTATGTCGTGGAATGGAGTCGGTGCCAACATTTGTCTTAAAGGGCCTCTTCAGTTCTATTTCACCAGTTGGCCTTGGTAAACCCGAATCTTGGAAAGAGGGGCTTCCAAGGTGTCGAGGGCGAGTGTTAGCAATCTGGACATTCTGTTTCTCGCTAGCATCAGTATTGGAGTCTGAGAATACGGCATTTTTCATTTTCCCTTCGAGTTATGCCACTCGTGCTTCCAATTCGGTGCACCTTGCTGTCAGTCTTTCTACTCTGTCAAGATCACCTCTCAGCACTTCTCTCAGCATTGCTGCCGCTTCCTTCCTAACCGCCTTTCGAAACCGTGATGAGGTGATATGATCCTCCACGATATCCGTTATGGAGTTGAAGTTCATTGGGTTGGCCATTCTTAAAATCTTTTCCCTTTTCTCTCTGATAAGAACACTTATTAGCATTGACGAGCGTATACGCATGAAGAATACCAAATCACAGATGATGTAAGCATGGATGCATGATGGGATATGTATGTGCATGAATGATGAGTTGCATATATGATGTCACGAGGGAGATGATGATGAAGATGATTTTTTTTTTTTTGGATATTCCAAGAACACCCAATGCCATGCAAGAGATAATGCGAAAAGACCACGTGTGGACCGCCACACAAACAGGGGTTTGGCACTTTTGGAGCACCTAGTGAATATCGTGAAATGATCGCGTGTGTGCCAACACACGGACAGAGTTTCGACACCTTGTAGGTCTATGAGATGAAGTGAAATGGTCACGCAGGGGCCGGCCCATGGACAGAGTTCTGAAGCTTTTGAGGCATATGATATGAGATGATGTTTACAGACAAGTCTCGTGTAGGTAAGGACATGGACGGAAGTTCGGCGTTCATGGAATGCCTTTCATGATTCGGTACTGCTATGAGATGCCCCTACATGCGTAATAATCCGGTACTCATGGAGCACCTCAAATGATACAATAATGTCAATGTCATGTAACAATCCAAAATGGATTGCGACCCACCAACAGAACTTCGGCATCCTCACGACGCCAATGATAAATGACATGAAGCCATGCAATGATGTCATGTGACCTGCTACATGAAAATAGACCTAAGACCATTGTGGTCTCCTATTGAATGAAATGGTCTAGTGAAATGGCCGAGTGTATTCCAGTACACGGGCAGAACACGGGTAGTTTTAGGACTCCCGATATGTTATGAAATGAAATGACCATGACAGGTATCCTTAGAATGTCCTTAATTTAAATGATATGAAATGACATGGATGCTTATGTCACACAAAAATGCAAGTGGCTGCACAAAAATGTGGTTAGGATGCATGACATATATGATGATGTCGTGTATACTTTGCGAAGATAACAATATACAGGACGTAATGTGCATGGCACACAAATAAAATGTCGTGGCTGCATGAAAATGTGGTTAGAATAAATGCCATGCTTATATTTATGTCTTGAAACTGGCTGCACGAAAACGTGAGAATGGTACA
Organism: Euphorbia tirucalli; assembly: GCA_039660915.1. Classification (NCBI taxonomy): domain Eukaryota; kingdom Viridiplantae; phylum Streptophyta; class Magnoliopsida; order Malpighiales; family Euphorbiaceae; genus Euphorbia; species Euphorbia tirucalli. The sequence goes on from CM077636.1 coordinate 48,873,852, forward strand.
TAGGCAAAGTTTCGGAGCTCGGGGAGCACCTTGGGTTTTTGTGATGTGAAATGAGATGAACATGCGCGTGGCACATGGTTGGGATTTCGGTGCTCGAGGAGCACCTTAGGTTTTAATGTCATGATATGAAATGAACTCGCTTTTGGTGCACGAACGGAATTTCGATGCTCGGGGATCATCTTAACTTCCAAATCGTGATATGAAATGAATACATTCTTGGTGAAAGGGTAGAGTTTTGACGCTCAAGAGAGCATTTTAGGTTTTTGTGATGTGAAATGAGATGAACATGCGCGTGGCACATGGTCAGGATTTCGGTGTCCGGGGGGCACCTTAGGTTTTAATGACGTGATATGAAATGAACTCATACTTGATACACGAGCGGAATTTCAATACTCGGGGAGCATCTCGATTTCCACGTCGTGATATGAAATAAATGCGTTCTTGGTGAACGGGCAGAGTTCCAGCGCTCGGGGAGCACCTCTGGGTTTTTATGATGTGACATGAGATGAATGTGTGCTTGGCACACAATCAGAATTTCGGTGCTCGGGAAGCACCTAAATGATTTGATGAATGAAATGAATTTTTTCGGCACTCGTGGAGTACCTAAATGATTTAATGAAATGGAATGAATTTTTTTATGAATGAAATGAATTTTTCGGCACTTGTGGAGCACCTAAATGATTTAATGGAATGAAATGAATTTTTTCGGTGCTTATGTAGCACCTAAATGATTTCGTACTTGGTAGGCGGTGTAATGTGTGTGACCCTTATGGGGTTGTTCAAGGCCCACATGAATGTTTTATGTATGACACGCGTTCCATATGGCTACAAAATAAATTGGTTAATCCTTATGACATTCAAATGATGCATATGAATTAATTTTTTTTTCACACAATGAAAAGATGCATAGCTGTAAAAAATGTGGTTAGTGTAAATGTCACACGGGTGATTAATGTATATACACATGAAAAAAATGGAGATCGCTATTCAAAAGATGTGAGTTAGTATCACACAAATGCTTTATATGTGGTTTGTTATGTTCGTGAAAAATGTGGATGATGCTATGTTATGAAGGGACAAGAAACACGTAGCATATAGCACACGAAACGTATTCCTCCAACCTTATTCCTCCAAACGTGGTCAATTTAAGAAAATTCTAACCGAGTCCTAGGAGAGGTTCTCTTCGATCACCAACCGGTGATGATGAAGGCGTAATTTAGAAATATTCATACAATTTATTTTGGTATCCTAAAGGAATCCAACTAGGGTTGCCTATATGAGTTCGGTCCAAGTCGGGTTAATATCAAGGCTCCCATAGCAAAATATACTCCTCACTTCTCCCCACTCAAGGGTCCGAACGAAGGGGTTTGTACGAGGCTATGAGTGGTGTTTCGTATCCGTGCCCCTAAGAATAAAAGGAACATAGGCGATACTTCAACAATTCACCGGGCTAAATAATGGATACTTAACCTAATGCAAGGATGTCTAACTACAAAAATGCATAAAATGCCATACAAGAATCATCCGCCTTATTTTGATTAGACACTTTTCAGGGCTTGTCAAATTCTTTTAAGTTTTTGAAAAACTTTTGTAAGAAATCCCCAGCGGAGTCACCACTGTGAGCGGACGACGTTTTTGACGGAATGCGAACTCCCTTTCTGAAAGGGGGCACCTCGATTTCGGGTGGACCCCTCCCTCGCGTGGGGTTTTTGGATTAGAAATTCGTTTTTAGAAAATCAGATTGTTTCGTAAAAGAATCGAGACCTAAATCTCGATAAAAAGTGCAGGAGTTGCCACCCGGCTCAGCTCGACTGGGAAATTACAGTGTAGCTGAATCAAAGTGAGAACTGCCACACTTTTCAGAGATCTAGGTTCGGACAAGTCCCTTATTTCATGTCTAACCAAAATAAAATGGCCAATGTTCTATAATGACACTTTAAATTCTAAGAATTGATTTTATTGAATAATAACATACGGCGTGCATACATACATAATACAAAATAAAAGTAAAGAAATAAATATTTAAAAGGCTTACAACCCGATCGAATGAAAAATAAAAACTCTCGGCCTCACAATACAAACGCCTAGATACACGAGAATCTAAGAAAAATTACAATCGCCTAAAATACACGAATTGATCTATTAAATACATTAAAATAAAAATAAAGAAATTAAAGCTGCAAAACAGATTGTTAGCACAAATACATAGCACACCACACATAGGCCTCAAGTTGGACAGAATTGAGAATTTTAGAGTTTGGGGGCATGCATTTGGGGGTAACCGGGTCGGCCTGGCTGGCCGGCCCGATCAGACCTAGAAAACAGTTTTGAAACGTCTCTGTATTTTTGGTTTTGTGAGAAAATCTTTTTTAAAATATTTTCCAGTTTATTTTGATTTAGCATACAAAGTGGGTCGGTTTTCAAGAGAACCGGGTCTACGTCGTGATTTTGTTCTAAATACAAAAACACCGAAAAATAAATCTAAGGTCGTGAATGCACACTCCAAAATTCATTTTTGATGATTTTTTATTTTTCTGGATTTTTCTGATTTTTATGAAATTTTTGGGATTTTTATGAATTTTTTCGGGATTTTATGGGTTTTTCCGATTTTCTGCTTCTGGGTAAGCATTACAGTCGTGCGACTGTCATTACAGTCGTACGACTATAACTATAGTCGTGGAACTATCATTATAGTCGTACGACTGTAACTACAGTCGTGCGACCGTAGCTTACCCTTAAGTAGAAATCGCCAAATTTATTTAAATGAAAAGGTAAAAATCGAGGAAATTTAATAACAATCGTACGACTACAGATGAGATGGCACGACTGTAATTACAGTCGTGCCCCTGTTCTTTATGACAAGAACAGTCGTACGACTTTTATTAATTTTCCAGAAACAGAAACGTAAAAAGTTGGATAAAAATGTACAAAATCAACCAAAACACCCAAAAAGCATGAAAATAAGAGGGGTTGAAGTGTGTTTACCTATTTGGCGCCGATCCACCGTTGGAATGACCCCTGGTAACACACCAATCCATGTGAAATTACTTCTTTTCCTTGGTATGTCAAGGTTGCAAATGGGTCCAAAAACTCCTAAAAAAGTCACGGATTTAAGCTAGTTTGTGTCCAGAAACAATTTAGATTTCGTGTGTCAAATTAATCCTATGATTTTTAATTCATTTTAAACATTCACACACTGAATTTAAGAAGAAAAGAATTCAAGAAAGCTTAGTTTTTGGTTTTTCTCTCCTTTCTCTCCTTTCCAATTTCTCTCTTTCTAATCTTTCTTGAGATGAAAATTTGCCCAAAACTCCGTCTTTTCTTTCTTTTCTGCCTTTTATCCCTTCTTTCTTCCGGAAAATCTAGAGCATTAAATGCTCAAGATTTTTCCCAATTTTTTATTTTAGGGGTATGGGTTCTGCAACCTGCCCCGACTTGACAGTCGTACGACTGTAATTTAGTTACAGTCGTACAACTGTAACAAAATACCCACGACTGTAATTACAGTCGTGGTAATCAAGGCTTTTCTCTTTTTTTTTTTAAGACCCGGAAAATTCCGTGTTCACAAATATATATGTGTTATGATTTGTAAAGTTCTCTAGTTACTATTAAAGCACATGTGATTAAGTGGCTATATCTCTGGTTTTTGTTTATGAAATATGTGATCCAAGACTAGAAAGTACATATGCCTTATGACTTGTAATATTAGCTATATGATCTCTATTCTCATATATGTGATACAATCCTCGAGAAACTATTAGTTATGCCATAAGTTATGGATTTTCTGGTTTGAGCTATATCTGTCCTTATGTGAACCTTGAGCTAAACATTGGCTATACATTGTGCTCTATTATGTACTCTGTCATGTATAATAGAATTATTGGTTGTCATCTATATTTCTTAGACTTGGCTATAATCTGAGAATATTGATTTCTTTAATGCGCTTGAATTAATGTTTTACATACCTTGTGACTGATGATAAAATATTGCTGATATATGTATGGAATATAGAATCTTAGCTATTATCATAAGCAGTTCATATGAGAAACTTATGATAATACTAGCAGTATATGAGGAACAATTGACATGACTATCTGTTAAGATTACTACTATTAGATGGTTTGTTTTATGCAGGAAATGTCTCTAGATCTATCTACAATATACTGTTGGTTTGTTAATACTTTATGCAGGAAAGGAATGTATGACCTTCAGCAGAAATGCATATGATGAATGGTTGCTTAAATGTCAATTTCTATAGAAACAATTATGAATGGTCGAAAATGCTTTAGGTCCATTCATTTGTCATACTGATGATCAATTCTTTTAAGTATACACTTAAACCATATGCCCTGTGTTTGTTCTTATATTGGCTTACTATGTTTGAAAATTATTACTGCTCTCACAACCAAATTTATGAGCTCACTTTTTGCTTTTCGAAATATTAATGGGCTTATAAACCAGATATGCGTGTATGGGCACACGTATGGGCAGCTAATTCAAATCCGTGGTACATGAGTAACTAGGTCGCTCGAAATTGGTCTTTATTATATTTTTTAGGCCGCTTATTTAAATCTGATATGCATAAGTAATCGGGCCGCTCAATATTGTTCTTTGGGCTAACTGAAAAAGTTTTTAAAGGACTGGAATAATTTTTAGCCCAACATGGTTTCTATATCATCTTTTATTAAAAGATCATCTTAATTCATTGGTTATTTTAAAGATTATATTATACTTTACCAATGTCTAATAAAATTAACTTGGTCTTCTAAGATGTTTCTCATGCAGATTACAATTTCATTATTTTTATGAGAAATTAGAAATCAAGAAAATATTTTCATGATTCCTAAAATCCTTAAAAATAAACCGAGCACATTTTGAGAAGGAGCAAAATCAAAAGGAATCAAATCCTCAGGGGGAGCTACACCTATCCATATTCTACAAATTCCTGAAGATGCTTTTGATATTTCTTTACAAAAATCTTAAGTAAAGAATTAAGGAAAGTTTTTATCTCTATATTGTCAACTTATCCTTTCAAGGAAAGTATCACATACAAAGGGTTGTCATCATCAAAAAGGGGGAGAATGTTGAATCGAGTTTTGATGATAACAACTAACAAAAAAGTTGACATAAAAGATAAAAGGAAAATCATGTTTACTCTAATATTATTACAAGTTACTCTTGTAATTAATCATTAAGTAAAATATGATTGTTAAGAAGATGAAGCTACTACAACTTTTATCAAGTCTTATAAAGTATCAGGAGATCAAAGTCTTATAAGCTAAAACAACAAATTGGCTTTGTGAACTCAATATCTTCCAATGACTATACCAGCTTCAGAGATTGGATATCGTATCAAGAGCTACAAGCTTCACTTGTTACAAGGATTTAAAAGATCTTTCCAAACATCCATTCAAGAGGAGAAGTAACAAGCATACATCTCTTGTGACTTGAAGGTAACAACTATAATTCATTTAGAGGCAGCAAGCAATGGTTAGTTCTCCTTATGATCTACAATCAACAACCATAAATCTTGTTCAGAAGCTCCAACGGCTAGTGTACCTTCAAGACCTCAATGCAACAACCATAATCTCTTCAGGAGCTATGTTGAATGGCTACTTCACCTCTTGATGAGCTTCTCCAAGTCCTATATAAACAAGAAGAATTGAAATTGTCAAAGTGGGAGACTTACTTACAATATTCACGCATACAAAAATTTTTATTCAAGTCTTCCACAATTCCTTCAAAGAGAAAAAGAAGAGAAAGATTCATCTTTGTTTATTCAAATTTTTATATTCAAGTGAATTGTATTTTCATACAAGGTTGTGTGAAGGGGGTTTACTTTGTTGATAGTATGATCAACAAAGGTTGTAAAAGTTTGGTGCTTGAGCTTTGAAAAAGCATCGGAAAAAGTTTGGTATTTGAGCTTGTAAAAAATACCTGATAAGTTTGATACTTGAGCTTTGAAAAAACATCGGAAGAGCTTTGTTACTTGAGTTCTGAAAAGATAACGGTAGAGGTTTGATACTTAGCCTGCAAAAGTATTAAGTTTGTTACTTGAACTCGTAAAAAGTAACACAAACTTGTTTCCTGCCCGTAAAGGAAACGCTAGTGGAAAATCTCAAGTGGTTAGCTTGGGGACTGAACGTAAACCGGTTGGGTCGAACCAATATAAATCCCAGTGTCTTCAATTCTCTATCTCTACACTCTTTATATTTATTGCTATTTACATTTCCGTAATTTAAATTAATAGTATTATTATTTGAAGACTTTTTTTATATTAATCAAGCAAATTTATATTCACAAGTTTTACGAATTTATCAATTCCGCGTTTTTGCAAAACTTGTGTTTGTCGAAAGAAAAATTGTTTTTCATAAAAAGAATATTCTAAATTGTTTGCAAAATTTTTTATTTGGTTTACAATACTATTCACCCCCTCTAGTACTGTAGCTAGCCTATTTGGGACCGTCATATTCCAAAATCCTTGGATGAGTTATAATTCAAGAATTTAACGAGAAATTATAAAGTACATTTGGCACACCATATCATGCATGTGCCAAGCCAATAAAATCACGTCATGTTATATCTATTAGGGTCTAGAGTTGATAAATTAACATCTAGAGTTTATAAATTTTATTTAAATAATCAACTATTACATAAATAATTAGTAAATTACACTGTATTATTTTTCTATTAGATAAAGTGTAAATTGTTATAGTGCTATTAGCTTGGCACACAGATGATCTGGTGTACAAGCACACTCTATAACTTGTCAAATTTAATTTAAAAGTAACTTTTATGATATCCAATAATACCAAACACATCACGTTATCATCTCTATAAATTAAAATGAATTCAATTTATATATATATATATAGGGAAATTAGTTGTTGTGTTGTATAAAAATAAAACCCTTCAAATTCCCTTCCAACGTACCTCATTTTTAGGAAATAAACAAATAATCAAGAAAAAAAAAAACACCCCACATCTCAAACGGCTAAACGTAAAAAACGTAAAATCACACATTCTACCTCTACTTAAATCTCTAATTATTACCTCTCCTCTTCCATTCTCTCCTTTCTTTAACAAGAAAAGAAGAGATTCACTCATTATCTTTTTTTAATTCTTTTTCTCTTTTCACCTTTTTCCGTAAAATTATATGTTTTTTTTACCAGCGAAAATGAACCTCAAGTTTTGGTTGCTGTTTCTTGTCGTCGCCATTGCCTTGGTGGCCAAGCATTCAACCGCCACCAACATCACCGGCGGACTTGTTGGCGACGATATTAATGATGAGGAGGAGATGATGCTGGATTCGGAGACGAGCCGGAGAGTGCTGGCTCAAAGCAAGAAATTCATTAGTTATGCTGCTCTTAGGGCAAATTCAGTTCCATGCTCTAAAAAAGGTCGTTCTTACTATGCTTGCAATGGCCAAGGAAAAAAGGCCAACCCTTATAAGAGGGCATGCACTGTCATTACTAAGTGTTATAGGTACACCCATTAATTAACTAATTAAGATTTTTTGTTTTTCTTTTTTAATGGAAAGAAAAAAATTGATGAACAAAAAAAAAAATTATGTGTTTTAATTTATTCGAAATAGAAAAAATGAAAAATGGTATTAGATATTTAATTTGGAATTTGTGTGAGTATATCTGTTGTTAATTGGCTACTCCTAATGTCTGGGTAGTTTATTATATTTATAATTTCTTCTGGGTGTCGTTTTCTTATGATTTATATAATATCATATTAATTAGATTTTTGGGTTTTATTTTATCATGGTATATATATACAGCTATCCTTCCTTTGTCTTTGCTTTTAATTTGCATATATAAATATTTATTTTTTTTTAAATTGTATTATGTCTTTGAATCATTCATGTTAGTAGATAGTCAACATTATTATTATTTTTTAAAAAAAAAAAAAAAAGAGAAAGGAAAGTAATGTAGATAAATTGCCATGATTTCGAGTTCATTCTATTCTCCTCTTTCTTTAAATTTATTGCTTTTAAGGTTAAATTAAGTATATATGTAATATTCAAATTCTCTCTTGAAAGCTTTTAATGGAACGTTCGGTTCGTTACATCGTAAGAGTTTTTTGGTGGTCACAAGTCGGAATATATAAAAAAAAACCACAAATAATAATATTCTCATCTTTAAATTCTGTAAAAAAAGTGTTATATTCCAAGATAACGCATAATAATATTCTCAGTTTTAATTATATTCTTTAATTAACAAGGGAAATTACTTGTTCGTTTTAAAAAGTCAGGTTTATAAAAATTAGCCAATGAAGATATATTTCCAAATATGTATATATCTATCCTCGATTGTAATAAATAATTAATATGTTGTTTAAAAATATAGATTCATCAAAACATTAAAAAAAAATAAAAATAAAGTCAAACATTTTGGTTGGTCATATTAATTCCATACCAAACTTTATTGATACACAAATTGTAGCTTAAAATTACCATACTTTATCAAATTTCACCATAGACTTATCATACTTGGATATATATCTAGCTTCTTCGCTTTTAGGTGTGTATCATATTTTTCATAAATATTAGCATTAATCCTTTAATCAAAATGAATTGAAGGAATAGATATCCACTTACCCAAAAGTAAATATAAATAAAAAAAAAAATCAATCTATTCCTTATCCAATTCAATCATTTACATATTAGCCCTCTCTTTTTAATTATGCTATTTTAGTTGAGATGTGCATTATTTTATACCTATTTAGGAAGTTGATATTCTTCCATTCCTTATACATGAAATGAAAAATTGTATTAAAACTCCTTACAAATAACTTGCCAAACCCAATTCAAATACTATATTTTCCCAAGTGTAACAAATTTAAAGTGCAATTTGTCCATGATGATTTGAATTTGTTTATCAGAAGAGAAGACGAGGAGTACAATATGTTATATATCTCCAATAGTATAGATGAATATTCTAGACCACCATCACTCTCAATGTTAATAAAAATAAAATACTTATTCTAAACCCATATGTTGCTTTTTCTCTCTCAAAAAATGCTTTTGAAGATGTGTTCAATCCAAACCCTACATAACATGACCATTGCTTTCACTTTCACAAATCAGACACATATATGCGTTCTCATCTAAATTAGAGATAATTACCTCATGTATCTCTTTTTCAATAAATGAATAAAAAAATTAATTTATCATTACATGTTAAATCACTTATATTTTTAAAATTTATATTATCGAGTTATTAGAGTTAAGATCTTTCACAAATTACATTTGGAGCACTTTTGTCTTTAACTTGTTTCTCTCCCCCTCCTCCAAAATTTGTCCGCTTTATCTCTTCTTTCTTCTCTCTTGTTCTATAATTAAAAATTATTTTTTTCATTTACTTGTATATCAGTTTATTTTTTTGTCATTCTTTTTTTTTTTTTCTTATTCATTCTTTTTTCTCTTCATATATATATATGAATATATATATATATATATATATTCATTTTTTTTCCATCTTCGTTTTTTGCACTGATATTAACAATATGCAAATATTGCTTCTATACCCTTTTTCTCTTTTTTTTGCTCATATATCGCTTTTATGTCGATTTCATACTGGTTTTGTAGTGCGATATATATCAATTTTATAATCATAGTATAAAACCGGTATAAAATAAATAAAAAAAAATATTTACAAAAGAAAAGCTATAAATCAATATAAAAACAGTATTTATGCAGTATTTGCAAATTGTGTGCAATATTAGTACAAAAAACAAAGATGAAGAAAAAAAAAACAATATATGTATGGGTCTCATTTTTGTAGTATACAATTAATATAATCACAATATAAAACCAGTATGAAAGCGGTATATACACAGTATTTACATGTGCAATATTAGTATCAAAAATGAAGATGAAAAAAAAATATAGATATAAATTTCATTTCAAAGAGAAGAAAAACGAAAAGAACTTTCTAAAATGGTTTGATGAAACGAATATAAAGACAAATGAAGAAATTAGCTTTTAATTATATTTATTTTTTATGGCTCCAATTGTATAGTTTTTAAAAATATTTTATATAGAAAGCCCTAGAAATTTTTGGAACAAGCATTTAAAGGGTCCTTAACGTTTTTTATTATTATTGTTATTATTATTTTGTTGATAAAAATTTGTTCTATTTGACACATTAAATTTATGAACATAACAATTAACTATAAACATCAAACTCAGTTAAAAGCACGTAGCTCATTTCATTTTTGTACGAAATTGCAACTTTTACAATAAGAATAATGTTTTTAGTCTTTTCCAATAGCCACATAAGAAAATTGTTGTTAAGAAATACAAAATACAAAAAAATAATAATAGTGATTGTAGAATGGGAATAAAGACTTTTTTGAAACCTAATCTATTCAACATATGACCAATTGGTATCTCACCCATTGATTTGATTCTTTCAATACCTGATCTATAAAAATCAAGAACATTTACTACCCCGAACGCTTAAATTTTATGAAATTAATGATATTGATAGTTTATAAAGTCACATCGAAAAGTAAGAATGATTTGTTTAATACAATAGCAATGATAATGTAATTTATTGTAATTATATTGATAATTGTTTAAGGACCAAAAATTCTAGATTTTAATAAGTACTAAATGTTAATGAGTTCAAAACCTTAGATACCAAAAGGACTATATCGATAGAACAGATATTAAATGTGCAGATTACGGATACATCATAATCAAAGGTTTTTCTTCAATGTAAAATGCACCCTCTCTAAATAACTAATCACCAAAACTGTAAGAATATGTTAAAAGAATATATACATATGTATGAAATTAAAAGCTTGCGAAGTAAAACCAGAAGATAAGTTTGTCAATCAGCGTTTTTGGATCAAAGGCCATTGAAGTCGTCCGGTTTTAAATCAGCTCAATCCTTGGTTCAAGGTAGCAAGGAAAGAACACTTGCAACTGAGCAATCTGGTGCTCATACATTGAAAATTAAGATTCAGCGTAGTAAATTTGTTTATCATTGATTCATTGGTGATTTATGATCGATGAAAGCAGTAATTTAAGGGGGAAATAGAATAATTATGAAATTGGCTGATATCATTACAACAAAAACAAGCCTCAGCCTCAGAGAAGTATAACGAAGTTGCTGGCTTTAGCTTACACTGCAGAAACAGCTTTGAACACTACGTGAAGCTGTAGAGAGAGAAGATATACCGCTTGCTACTTTAGTTATACATCAAAAGGCAATGCGCTTCTACTAAAGGTACAAATAAAAATGGAGAGAGAAGATACACCATTACGTGAAGCTTCTACCAAAGGTACAAATAAAAATGGAGAGAGAAGATATACCACTTGCTACTTCAAAATTTCCTTCCAATAAATTACGCATCAAAACGCGATGCACTTCTAACAGCAAAATGCCAAACATCTTTCAGAAAAACCACCATCTCCTTTGTCGAGTCTTCTGAAATAAATTTGAAACACAAGTCACAAAAATGATAGCATTTCAATTTGTAAAAATCAGAACACCCACATAGTAGGTTGAGCCTAAAAACTGTAAAAATGCGTTAACACTTGATAGAGAAACCAAAGAAATACTTTAAATGTCAATTAAAGCAAAGCTGTGATTAAAGCATGTGTGTTCTGTATCCTCTTCTTTGGCTCCCAATACAGATATTTCAGAAAGCATACTTCTTTGGTGAAGGCAATAAAATATCTATGATTGAATTATAATTCTTACTTTTAAGGAAATGCTAACATATCATAGATAATTGGCTTTAATGGCTTCACGCACAGCTAAAACATATTTATCTAGAACTACAGAATAGCCACACTGAATCTTTCACAGAGTTCGAATCATTCATTAGCAAAATTGCACAAGTTTAAGAAATCAGATGATTAACTGTAGAGCCTTAATAGCACAAATTCTGAATTAATCATGCTATACGGAACCAAGGCAACTACTGTTCATTTCTGATTAACAAACACTAGGTAACTTGCTCTGTTTCAGCTTATTGCAATATAGGTAAATAACTTTGAAACAAAAAGCAAAGACAGGACTAACCTTCTTATCTTTATTTTGTGATTGTATTAGGATAGGTTGTGACAGAACTCCATTACTGACATTCTGAATATATGGCCGCACCTTCTCCTCCAAAATCTCATTCAACTGCAAATCAAAGTAATAAAAATAATGTTCATCATTCATGGGAATTGGGAGGAAGGTGTACAGGGAGGAATGAATTGACTTTTAGGAACAAAACTGAAGGTAAAAAAAAAAGCCTTCATGCAACAGTTGCATACTTGCATCATTGTCTAGAGACGTCCAAAGTGAATAGTATTTTGGGCAAAACAGATGAAAAATTGCCAACCTTTTGTTGGCGCCATTTAGTTTCCCATTGTGCATCCAAAATTTTATCAGCAATTTCTCTTTGTGCGTTCAGCAAAACAGTCATCTCATAGAACTTTTCCGGATTTTTAAGATCTTCCTCACTCCACGATGATGCTTTCAATGGAAGGTCAAGCTCCTGGAAACACCAGAACGAATCATCACTTACAAAGAAACAAGCAAGACCATTCACTTCTCTGATGCATACACATTATCGAACCCCAAAAAGTAAAAATGATGCATAATATGGTAAAGTGGAGATCATTCAATGTTATTCGGCATCACATGCTGATCTTTTGACTGACATCTCTGCCATGAAACTATTGCTCCACCCAACATTGTTTATGCAACTGATTACAAATTGCATTGCATGTCAAATACAGTAACTGCTAATGAGTCCATTTCATGGCAAAGTAGATAACATTAAATCCCATCTTCTATATAGCTATTCTTGTGCGAATAAGTCCACACTAGTGAAACAGAAAGGAGAACTTACGAAAAAGCTTGGGCTCCTTATAAATCTGAGTGTTTTGCAATTTTAGGAGTCGTAAACAATAAACAATTAAAAACATACATAACATTAGAACTTCAAACATATATAGAACTATACAGTAAAAACTGGTAGGACCTTGTGACTTTGTCCACTTAAGTGTTGAAGTTTTACTGTCGTGTTTTCAAGAATACAAGTGATAATTAGCTGTTCACTTCAACAATATTTCCAAAATTCAAGTATTTTCAGAGTTAATTTTTTTAACCAATGCAATAAGTTAATCCTAATAATATTCTTTGTATTATTTCATGATCATGCCTATACACTAAATAATTTATTGATCTTCTTTTGATACATATATAATATGAAGAATTTTTGTGATACAAATACTTTTACCATGCTATTCATCATTTTAAAAAAATGCATTTTGAGATAATATTTTAGACCTACACTGTACAAGAAATCATGCTCCCCAAAGAAGATTCTACAGTTTGAAACATACTAAAAAAAAAAAATAGCAACGTTGATCTTTGTGCTAACATCATTTTTTAGTTAGTTCCAGGGAATTTCTTCTTGCCATTGACATGACGAAAATGAGCAAAACTATTAAACAATAACAACCAGCAGACAAAGTGAAGACAAAAATACTCACACCCCAATTTTGTGGCCGTGGTGGTGGGGCGAGTTTCATAACCTCAGTCTCCAATGCCTTTTTCGCCTTGTAATATGGGACGTTTTTTACAATTACAGGATCTTCCCTGGCACGGACAGGATCTATGGAGATCAAAGCCTGAAATTAATGCATAAATTGAAAATTGTTAGCAAAAGTTATACGAAATTGAAATTTCACAAGCACATGATCAATGTAAGAAGTACTAGGGAACATAAAGAAAGCAATTACGAATTTGATTTGAGAAAAAAACCAAGCAACAATGACTGACATATTAGGTAATGTAAAATTATTCCTGAAATACCCACTATCTTAAACTCTAAGGTTGAATGCTTCTTTAACATAAAAAGCCTGTTACACAAAAAGGTCCAGATCAGTAGGTTTGTGCTTATCCATACTTTGAGTCTCGTGATCATTTGCTGGCAGGGATTCCTTGGATATATAAAACCATATTTGGTGCTCCTGACTACAAGTTTAAGGTTTTAGGTAAAACAAAATTCAACTTACAACAGTATCTAAAAATTAATGGCAACAGTAGATACATTACTACTTATAAAGAAAGGTTTCTGATGGGAGATCTATGCAACGAACTGTTCTCTGAAAGTTCAAACCTAATAAATCGTGTATAATAATAAAACCAATCAAACAGGTCCCTGTTAACTTTATACCTAAAAATTCGCATGATCCCATCTTTAGCAGTTGAAGAGGTCCATGCACACAGAAACCACAATGTACAAAAAAAAAAAAAAAAAGGGTCCTCCATGAAGTAAATTTATGGGAAGTAGCAAAGTTCTGTATGCAGACAAATAGGTCTCACTGTATGCGTGTTTGTTTTTTCCATCATACACTTCCAGCATTTTATCCCAAACATGAAAAGCCAAGGGGTCTGGAGCTATTGGTCATGCATTCAACCAAGATAAAGCTTCATTGCCTCTCCTAAGATTTTCTTAATGAAGTACTCAAGTATTTTATACATTGTATGTTGATAATGATACACATCAAAGCTCATTAAAACATAAAGGATAGTGTTTCAAGCATTGAATGACAATCTATCAAAAGTAGAAGCTACAACTTCAAAACAAAACTAGCATTAAGTTGGCAGGATAAGATTTTAGAATCTGGTAAGGAAATATTTATGTACTAATTACAATTACTAAAGCCTAAAAATACGTAAGTAGCACCTTGCATTAAACGTAGCAGTTGACAGACTAAATACATTAACCAACTCAGACGGAATTCCAAACAATGGAGAATAACAATATCCAATGATAACATCTTTATGGCCTTGATCACATCATGCCTAATGTCTTATGTGAATACTTTCATGTTTTAAGTAACCATGGTTCATCTTATGTGATTAGCATCTCCTAAGAAAACATATATTGAATTAGTCAAGCAACTCTTGTATAAAATTGCAGTAATAACGAAATTGTCTTACTTCTTGGAAGTGCTCCCAGCCAGGTTTTCGCTTTGCTACCACATCTCGTAGTTGATCATACCGCATAGACTCCTAGAGGTTGAAAAGAAAACATCAGCACCTTGTCAGTCATACTTAAAAGAACTGCTACCAAAGCCCAAATTTACCAATTTGGTGTTTGGCCCTAAAGAGCATAAAGATCTTGCAGTAGCATAGAATGGTCATTCAGTTTTGAATTTGTAATATAAACAATCAAAAAGAGGACAACCTTTTGTTATAATAAAACCAAGAAAGTAATGAGAATAAAAAAAAAAAAAAAAAAAACCTACAAGGGGCAAACTTAGAAATCCTCCAACATTACAGAAATCAAATCAGGAGGAAGAATGCTACAAAGTGGGTTTTTTAAGGCATTCTTCAATTTTTTGCTTCTTGTTTAGAAAAAGGAAAGCCATGACATGCTAAAACCGCAAAGAGAATATATGCATTAGGCATTTTAAAACTTAAGAAATGGTTTTGATGCACCAATTCAGAATTGTTATAAGATGAGATAAGTGAACATTAAATTTCAAATTATCGAAGTGACCAGCACCTAAGCCTTTCTTTTATTTGAAAAAGGAGTGATAAATTGCATTTCAAAGTAATATAACATACATGCACCAAATTTCAATTTGACAGCAGCAGGGATTATGTTTCAAACACTACATTTGAAACTTCTTTTCAACTTTAGGAGGCTTCAACATGTGAAACAGTTATGGTCTTGGGTTCAACACCCAGCCCTTTCACAATTCTCCTGACCAAAAAAGAAACAAAGTAAAATATTTTGCCTGAATATCAAGATTGCATATTGATTTGTAAGAAAATTTAGGTCAGAAATCCTTCATGAAGTTGACAAAAATAGATTGGGTAACTACATTGAATTGAAAGATATAATTCCACCTAATCTGCTGATCTACTTGCTGAGGAAGATATGCATGATAACATTAACAAAGGTTTAAATTGGCAATGGTTATTTTTATCCTAAATAAGGGATAACATATCAGAGATAATGCTCATAGATACACCATCCTGATTTCATCAGTTTAGTTTAAAAAGGAAAGACCCAATCAAAATAATGTAGAGAAATTTATAGCACAGATCGCCACCAGATACAGCTTCAGCCAAATATCTACTCAATTATATACAAATAATTCAATGAAGAAAGCACATGCATACTGGAGAATTAATGTTAGAGATTGAAGAAAAGAAGCATGAACTTTTCAAAAGAGCCGATATGAAAAATTACAAATGTGAATTAGCACCAAATAGGTGCACAAAAAGGAAGAAGGATGAGTATGGACCTTGTATTGCCACCAAATTTTTTGTTTGACATCATCATCATAGTTGAATCCACCAATCATTTGAGGAAATGAAAACAACCAAAATGCAGCAATGCTGGGATCTTTCATGCTGTCTACTATATGCTGAAACAGCAAACAGAAACTAGATAATTCCATTATATAAGAAAGGATAGTTAAATAGTAAATCTGCAACTAGTTGTAGAGGCATTTGCTATCCACTAGTTTACTAAATAAAAAAGATTGAACTTTTTAATGGATTAAATCTATAGAAATGGGGGCTCCAAATAATAATAATAATAATAATAATAATAACAGCAACAACTCAGAAAAACATTTTCTGAGGAAATTTCATGTTTTGATATTAGTTTCGTAATCAAAAGCTCATTATATGATGCACTTGTACCACTTCAATCATGATAACCTTAAAAACTGATAAGCTAGGCTGTTTAGGTGCTGAACATTTAGCAATCCAACAAGAATTCCATATACAACATGTGAATGCAGGAAAGACAAACAATGACATCAATAGTCCATCTCCATGCCCCTACACACTACTCATACCAGGAACAGGCAATTCAAAATGAATTGAGTCCAGATCTACCCTTCCATAACCTTTAAGGCCTCTGCTTCAACAAGACTATATAACTGGAGAAAGGGCACTGACATTCTAATGGCTTTTCAAAAATTCAAGTCTTTTTTCGTCAATCAACACACTGGTTCTATTTAATAAGTCTGCATCCCAAGGTTACAAGGCAAAGTGAAAACAGCAAGGTAAAAATAATTGAAATTGGCATTGTTACTATAATCACCATATTTCAAAAGTTTAAGCTTATAATTAAATGAATGGAACAATGAGAACAGCAAAAAGATATTGATAGTTATATTAGCATAATAAGTATGATTGACAGCACATTGACTAGATTTCAGTTTAGGTCTGTGAGAGCCTAAGGAGTTAAAATTAGCTCATTTTGCAACAAGATAGTCCAAATGAAAAACAGCTCCAATATTAGGCAAACTAATTGCACAACAAGAGCAATTTATACTGCAAAACCTAAACTATCCTATCATGGTAGGGAGCAGAACATAAGCACAGAAGGTGAGTGAGTGAGTGAGTGAGTGGGCATTGCAACTTTCATAACTTGCAATATTTTGGCGACCAGGTACTTTAAACAAAATATAATCGCAGCTTAAAGACTCATATCCCACTAGCTTATTTCTATAGACATGCAGGTGACACCTTATTATGGCACCTTCGTAAGTAATACCTGATGGTAATATATCTATATACTTTGGTCTATGACAGTACAAACCTACTTTTATCATTCCTATATGCAAAGTAAAGATAGATAAAGTCTAAACTCTGGAAGTCCCTTATCGCTTCTTTTTTTGTCCAGAATTTGGAGTTGATTCATTAGACTTTAGGCTGTTTATATCAATCCCAATATGGTTTGAACTGATATCTTCTAAGTTAGGACCTTTAGTAGTACCTAATTCAACAAGAAACAAATGATTCGCATTTTAATTTAGTTTTTTAAATTCAGTCAACAGCGATAGTGATTCGTCTGTAAATTTTTTAGATAGTGCAATAGCGAAAACCATGCCATTGCTACCTTGCTTAGATAGCTTAGGAACCATGTCAAACACAAAGTTAGGGAAAAATGAGAGAGATAAAGAAGAATTAGAGAAAGCACAACCAATAATATTTTGGTAGGAAGAGGTTTTTAACTCTAACAGGCTAAGACGGTGGATATCGGCCATGCATTCTTTGTCAATAGAACCCATGGTAAAATTACAACTAAAAATGACGCTTACAAGATATGAAACAAGGCATAAATCAACCAGGAGAAAGGCATGGGGCTACTGATATTGAAATAGGTGCATGCCTATTCATCACAAATGTCTGCACACACACACACACACACATACATATATATAATTGCAAGAACATATAAATTTAATGCATCTACCAATTCATAAACAAATAAACTAGAACAAGGTGCATCACATAGCAAATACAGGTCTGCCTTCTCATAAAGTGTTCAGTGTGTTGAGTATATTTAAAACTTATGGAAGTACCTTCCTGTTTGTTGGCACATTAAAGAGGTAAACGTTTATTGCAAAAATACATAAACTTACCTCATAAGGGTAGTCCATCTTTCTCAAGACATTATAAGCTTTCCATGGAGGTTCCATAATCTGCAGAAAAATGAGCAACTATAAGCAGATGATAATGATAAACCCAATCCCATTTATGATTTAACATGATAATATTTAAGAACACACTTTCTCAAAAAAAAAAAAAAAAGGGATGCTTAGTTGGATGAACTCATCAAATTCAGTCCCTGTATTTGAACCGATTTTCATTTTATTAGAAGTACTCCCAACATTAATGCAGGATTGCAGCTTAACCATTGAACTTATGGACTGCAACCTTTAACACTTCTACAACCACTTCCTAGCAGACCAACTTATACATTAGAGTTTCTTCTGTGATGTTCTTGTGAATGGGATAATGCAACTGACCTGGATTTTCCCTATGACTTAAGATAGAACATGTATAAAAACCTGTCAATGAGATATTGGGGCTTTGCCGTTACAAAGCATCCAAATTGGACAAGAATTAAAGGACCAGTTTAAGGCCATATATATCAACAACAGTGATTTATGATATAATAGCCTAACAAAGACTTCTCTAATGCAACAGAAACTTGCTGTGTCTCAAGAAAAAATTTACAAATGAACAAATAAAATGGAGTTATTATGTTGCAGAAGACTTAACACAACTTGGTTCACATAAAGGCGCTACGTGGTTCTACTGCAATTGAGATTATAATGCATGCTTCTAAAACTGAAAGTTTAGCTTGGAGCTATTAGCTGATATTAAAAATTATGCAGTGGAATAGACGGAGAGACAGATAGAAAATTAACTTACATCATCCGCTGAGATCCTAACTTGCAATTTGTCTTTGCATTCAGGACAGGCCATCACACCCTGAATACAACCAAAAATCATAATCCAGCACGTAATGTTTGAATACTTTATTCATCTAAAGCTTAGATATGGACAATAGCTAATAATAGAATACGTACAAAAAGTCTCAAGCAGTTTGAAATACTTATTTCTATCAAGAAAAAATAAAAAAAGATACAAAAATTATAAGTGTGTATCTGTATTCACTAGGAAAGAATATGAAAACCCATTAATTAAAATGTCTCACTGTTCCATCACAAGTTGGACATTCTTTAGATGGCAAAGGCACATTAAGATCCATAGTGGATGGAAGGTGAACTAGCTCTGCTCGATTATCAGCAATAGCTTCTGCAACACATTCAGCTGTTGCCTTCTCTCCTCTGCAGAAGGAATCATATGAAAACAACATAAAGTTAAACAATGAATTAAGCACCAGTTGATCGTACATTAGATAACAGAAAACTGCAAATTTTAGAGTCAACCACGTTTAAGTCAACATTCAGGAAAAAAAACCTCCATTCAGCTCTTTGAGTCTCTTCAGCACTAAATTACTATTACATTTACCATGTCATGTTTGGTAGCTCTCCTTTTCATCACCTACCTGAACCTAACACATATTAAATCCCAGTACATCCATGGCATGCTTTAACCATAGTAGCCAATCCTGTTCTACCCTTATTCCACAGATACACATCCACCTTCCTATTAATGCATTCTCTTCTAATCCCCCCTTAGAAAGCATCTTAATTAAATTTAGTGAACGTATGCTGTTTCTTTTCTTGGAATTACAGCATCCATTCAACATACTAGCCCAACTGCAATTTTATTCAAAGTATTCTGCAGTGTAACTATACAACCAGGATTTCAAGACAAGAGTGGGCTTAGCTATGCTCCTCCTAGGTAATGGCCGCATAAAAGCAGCAGGTTTGTAAGAATGCCAATCCGGAAACAGTCTAATCATAATATTGAAAGTGGTTCCTCTTAGACAACAAAACTGTAACTCTTTAGCTGCAATTGAAGTTATTCGACAAAATGTTAAAAATGTTGGCCCAAAAAAGCAACAGATTGCATCATGCGTTCATGATTTCATGGTTCATCACTATTACATTTACAATGTCATGTGTGATAGCTCTCCATAAAAATAAATTAAAAAAAAATGAAGAAAAAAGAAAAGGAATTTGTGATAGCATATAACTCTACATTAAGGAAGAAAATTTCTGGCAAGAAAAGGATGAATCTACTGTGGCAGAACTAACTATGAATCATGGTGCATGCCCTGTCTTAATGTCGTAAGTAGGAGATATTATATCTATGGCAAGCCATCGTCTTGGGAAACTGAGATTACACGTATTTAAAGAGTTAGTTAGGTCGATGATTAATCTTTCTTTCTCTCTATCAGTGTCACTTGATAAGCTTGTAGGCAATAAGCTACCTCCTCAAGGTGTAATTTTTTACTTGGTAGTGCACCTTCCCTGACCCTCTGCACATATTACACCGCAATGCCTGCCATCCATTGCAAGTTCGGCAATTCCTGGATCAAACAGAAACCAATATCATGACCTGTAATATATAGCTTTGGTTAAGCCAGTACCTTCATATTACACCATAGTGATTACAAATACTGAAGTACATTTGAGGCTATTATAATATTACATTGAATTCAATTCTCAATCAGATTTTAAATACTGAATCCAAATTTTTCAGAAAATCAACAGTTTTATTGCCTTAAACTGTCTTTTTTTATTCCAGTAATAACAAACATGATGTCTTGCAGACCTCAACTTAAGTCATCAAAATAATATATTAGACCTTACAAGACATAAAAATCAAGTAATGCCAATGTGCATTATCTTTACTTCATTTAGTTACCATTAACACACCAAAAAAAAAAAAAAAAATTCTGAGCAGCAAAAGAGGCAGAAAAACACTTCACAGATCACTGATTGATAAAAAGGTCATATTTCTGTGGGCAAGTATTGAGCATGATCTTTCGACAATAGTTAATGGAACTGATTGTACAAGTAAGGCACGTAGATGTACGATTAAATAAAAAATTGAAAACAACTTCCAGATGGATGTTCCATAGGAGAAGAAACTGAAGCTCCTAATATGGTTTCATCTATATTGATCTTATAATTGAAAAGCCAGCATTTAAACTTAAAACAGCAAAAGCATCAGAATATAATAGCAAGTAGTGCTACTAGAATTAGAATTGCGAAAATTTGCATGAAAGGCAAGCACCTTTGACTTATCACCTTCTTTCCCAGCTCTAAAGCAATATCATATGTCCCAAGAGTAGCAACAGCCTGCAATCACGACAAGGTATTTGTTTAATTGCATTATGATAAAGAACTTATTTGTACCTATGAATCAATCCAACATTAAGTCCAATAAATCAACCTGCTCTTTCATAACCAAAAATAGTACTTGAGATTATTACTTCTTAAAAGTTGTAAAATTAAAAGTTTAAAATTATTTAACAAGGTTATCTGCATTTCAGTTAAATAAATTAGAGTTTTATTAAAAGCTAATTGTATGTTTAAAGTAAAATTAGATTAAACGCACTAAATTTTCTATATTTCAAATATTTCACTGAAGCAACCTTAATACCCCTAATATATTTTTATATTATTAGTTCATAAGGACCTGACTGTTTCAAATTTCCACCAAATGACCTTAATACCTTTATATACCCTTATATTTCAGCTGTAGAAACTTCATAATTCTGTAACACTTTATATGTCCATCAAAGGAAAGCAATAGAATTTAATGATTTCATCTCAACAACAATGTGAATATACAAATACTTTTTCATGCAATAATAATGTATTATTTTTTAAAATCTTTTCATGAACTTTTTACTAAAGAAATACAATCCTTAAAATAACTTGATTTTTCTTTCATAAAATTTGACAAAACTAATTTCACATTACAGAAATAAAAGTTTCAACCTGAACTGCGCTGTAAGTAGACATTCTTATTAAGCTAATTTATTAGCCAGCATTTCACTTCCAGTTAATACTGAGCCTTTTTTACCATCACAATTTTTCAATTTATATACTATCTGATGCTTATAATTCAATGTTAAAATTCCAGCTCTTAACTTCAATATAACCAAACACCAGCTAAATTAAGTATTCATCAATTTCATAGCCAAGAAGATAGTAAACCACGAAGTAGTGCAAGATTAAAAACAAATAAAATTTCATGTTTTATCTTATGCTAGTAAACTGCAGAGTTAGTTTAATTCCCCTTAGTGGATTACTGAAGGAAACAATATTAGTATTTTCCCAATCAAACCCTCACGACAAACGCACCCAAAGACCTCGATTTATTCATTTAAAAAAGATTTAGAAGCTACAATTGTACAAAAGCCTACAAATAAAACCTGAATGACAATGAAAAAACCCCAGATGAGCAAATTTAACCCAATGATATGTGGAATTTAATCCAATTAGCTATAAGAAAAATAACTTCACAAAACAGCAAAATATTTGAACTTGTCTATCATTAACACATATATGAACAAATTGATCATCCATTTGACCTATGATAGCATAACAAAGAGTCCCCAAATTTCAGTCACAATCTGCACAAAAATGTGTGTGTGTGTAGCCAAAAGATATTTAAAACAACCTTCAAATTCTCAAATTTGCCAACCAACATACTATACAACACCTACCTTACATTAGCATGAATGCATTAGAAATAGGAATATAAACAAAAACCCATTTAAGCAATTGACAAGAGGAGGTTAAAAGAAGCAGAAAATTCCCCAAAAGTGCATAATTGAAAAGGTAAAACAAACACAATAAGTTAGGTATAAGATTATTAAGAACTTACAAAGACAGAAAGATAAGAGAGCTTGGAGATGAGCTCAGGGACGCCAAACCCTCGAGGAGCAGAGCCAGCAATGTCAAAGGCAAGAGTAAATGGAGACAGGACAACCTTAATTGGGAACTCGAAAATGTCAATGACTTGCTGGCCATAACGGGTGGTGAAGTGCTTGTATTGAGTGTCCGCGAACTGCTTCAAATTCTTAACGAGACGGTCTGGTCCCCTTGACATGGCTGAAAGGAAGAGAGAGACGGAGGAGCAAAGGAGAAAAGGGTAGAGTTTGGAATTCAATGTATAGTAGCTGCACCACAGTTCAGGTGGGTTATCCCATTTTGGATTCTTCAATTTCCGCTGCCCAAACACTCCGTTTTCTTTATTTTAATTTCCTTTTTCTTTTTACAAAAATCGCGCTTGCCAAGTCATTAAATTAAGGATATTGGATAAATTTCCGCTTATACTATCTCTCAGATTTAGGTTATGATTTTCAACTTCATCTTTTCAAAATTATTTTTCTATCTTTTTTTAATTGTTACTTTTTTTTTCTTAATTCATATCTTTTATATATTTTTTCTTACAAAAATTTATTTCAAACTTTTCAAATTTACTCAAATACAAATTCCCTCTCCTCTTTTTATAATTTTAATCTAATTTTGCATTTATCTCTCAATCCGTTTATTTTTTTTATCATGCTCCTTTAGATTTTTTTTTTTTTCCTCTTCAAAACAAGATACATTTTCTGACATTTTTTTTAACTAAGGTATAACTCATTTTACTTTTGTATCTTAAGGTATAACTAAGGAATAATCACTGTATTAGTGTATCTTAAGGTATAAGCAAGGTATAATCATTGTAATAGTATATCTTAAGATATAACTAATGTATAATTAAAGTATAATCACTGTAATAATGTATCTTAAGGTATAATTAAGGTATAATCACTGTAATGGTATTATTATACCTTAGTTATACCTTTGATACTCTTATTATATCTTACTTGTATCTTTATACAACTATTATACCTTAGTGATACTTTAGTTATACTTTTGATACTCTTATTATCCCTTAGTTATATTTACTGATACACTAATACATAAATTATACCTTAGCTATACCTTTTGATATCCTAATTATATATTCTGACACACTGATTATACCTTATTTATACATAATTTGTACCTTATTTATTGTTTAAGCATTATAGTGTATAAGTAGTATATAACAGTGTATAAGTAATGTATAATAATATATAAGCAGTATATTAGAATGTACATCTAAGGTATAATTAGTGTACCAGAAGATATAAATAAAGTATAATCAGTGTAATAGAAGGTATAACTTAGGTATAATTAGTGTATCAGTAATTATAACAAAAGCATAATTAGTGTATCAGAAGGTATAACTAAGGTATAATCAGTGTATCAGAATGTATAACTAAGATATAATCATTGTATCAGTAAATATAACTAAGATATAATCAGTGTATCAAAAGGTAATGTATTAGTATCTTAGTAAGTATAATAAAAGTATCAAAGGTATAACTAAGGTATAACAGTTGTACAAAGGTATAAGTAAGGTATAATAAGAGTATCAAAGGTATAACTAAGGTATAATAACATTGTGGTTATACCTTAGTTAAACCTTAAGATGTACTATTACAATGATTATACTTTAGTTATACCTTAGTTATATCTTAAGATACACTATTACAATGCTTATACCTTAAGATACACTATTACAATGATTATACCTTAAGATACACTATTATAGTGATTATTCCTTAGTTATTATATCATAAGATACATTATTATAGTGATTATACCTTAGTAAAAAAAAAAAGTAGGAAAAAATATACGCATATGTATCTTGTTTCGAAGAGGAAAAAAAACTTTCTAAAGTAGCATGACAAAAAATAAACGTTTTAAGTGATAAATGTGAAATTCGATTAAATTATGAAAAGAGAAGAGAGAAATGTAGACAAAGTAAAATCAAGTATTTTAGTAATTTTGAAAAGTTTGAAAGGGATTTTGATAAAAATTTCATGTTCACGTAAAAAAGAAAGAGGGTATTCAAAATATAAGTATTTTTGTATAATTTCCTAAATTTTAATTTCATTTTTCAATAAAACATACTTCATACTTTTTTTTCTTGTTAAATCAGTCAAATTAATAAGATTTTTTTTACTTTTTTGTTTATTTTATACCAACCTAAATAAAATTGACCAGTAAGATTTCACATATGAATTCAGAACGAAATTACTAAAAAGTTCACGGCAATGTCCAATTCAAAATTGAAACTTTGGGAATGTCATATTGATAGATGATTCTTTGAATCCAAAATTGAAACTTTGGGAATGTCAGACGACACTCTGAGTAGTAAAAATCGCAACACTACAAAAATTCAAGTGTATACCAATAGTATAGTACTCTCAGCAATCAGAGTAAGCTATGTCAATATTCATTTTGATGTGATGTATTTTTAGTAGAAAATGGTACGCTACTCTTGACATACACTAGAATCTCTTGCAAGACTAAATCAGTGTAAAAGTTCAAGCAAACTTTCAACGATAGAGGGGGAAGTAGCACATTTTACTCCCCCATTAATCCGCCCAGGTTGATGAATACAAAACTTACACTAATAATTTATTTACATTATACTATATGTAAAAAGAAAATTATTTGAGAAAAAAAAAGTTTAGGGTTATAAAATCGTTTTACCTCTCCATGGGATATCAACAGAAATATCAAACTTTTTGTTTAAAAAGAAAACATGTGATTTGCTTAGAAATGTCTATCGTTTTGTCAAAACATGTAACTAAGTGTATTTTTTGCTTAACCAAGTATATTATCTACAAATAACATGATGTTAAATGAAATAAGAAATGTGAGATTGCAGTTTAATATTTAAAACCTATACAATAAATAGCATGACATATTCAATTTGGGGTTAAGTACAAAGATAAACATTGTGAATTGCTACATGTGGTTTAAAAACTTTACAAATTAGGACATATGATATCGCGCCATTAATGAAAGTACACTTCATCGAAAACACTGCCCTAAAAACAATCCTATCCTTCGGTTTTACCTGAAATTTTCCACATTGGTTGATAAAAATATAACAGAACTTAATGATGAAGCTCAAAAATTTTCGAAAAGCCCATGTATTTTCTAATTAATAATGCGAAAAAATGAAAAAAAAATATGAAAAACAGAACAA
This sequence comes from Euphorbia tirucalli, assembly GCA_039660915.1. Classification (NCBI taxonomy): domain Eukaryota; kingdom Viridiplantae; phylum Streptophyta; class Magnoliopsida; order Malpighiales; family Euphorbiaceae; genus Euphorbia; species Euphorbia tirucalli. The sequence goes on from CM077636.1 coordinate 48,900,158, forward strand.
TGGCCTGAAAATGTTCAAATCTTAGTGAAAATTTCTTAAATAATGTAGATAAATTTTTGGGATCCTAAATGTTGAAAAAATTAAATTTTTTACAGGGATCGAACTAATGATGTGAACTATAAGTTTTAATCTTATCTCTATGCAAAACTCAACGTTTTATACTATTTATCACCACAAAAATTTATACACATTCTTTAAGATTTTCTATCAAAATTTGAATTTTTTGGCCATTTTCTATTATTTATAATTTTCCATTTTTTACATTAATAATTAATAAAAAAAATATACGCTTTTTGAAATTTTTTGAGTTTTATCATTAAGGTCTATTGTATTTTAAATCAACAAAAAATTTAATTGTAATTTAATCAACTAATATGCAAAAATTCAGGTTAAAATCCAAAGGATATAATAATTTGTAGGGGCATTTATTATACGAAATATTATGTTTATTTAACGATGCAAACCATAAATCTCAGTTTATAGAGTTTTAAACCACATATGTATCGGTTTGCATTGAAACCACAATGTTTACCCTTTTAGGGAAGTTTCCTAAATGCATTATTTTAAGGAATTTTTTCACCCACTGCTGTCTCCACTATCCAATTATACCAATATTCTTAATTGTCATTCCTAAAATGTTTTTTTTCATATTCTTTAAAATATCATTTATTATTATTATTATTATTATTATTATTATTATTATTATTATTATTATGCCTTCCTCTCCATCACGACTGTTTTTTTTTCCCTTGTTCTACACCATAGCAGCTATATATTTTATTTTTTCGCCGCTTTTATTTTGTTTTTCATCATTTTTTTTTCTTCTTCGTTTCTCTTCAATTTTCTTTTTCTTTTCTTCGTTTTTATTTATTTTTCTACATTTTCTTCATATTTGTCGATTGTGTAATTGCTTTTTATCTATTCAACACATTGTTTCACCGATTTACTTTGTTGTTTTTTTATTTTTCTTCGTTTTCGTTCGATTTCATCAATTTTTCACTATGCTTCTAAAGATCATACAATGAATGTATAAATTACCATAAACAGAATAAATAAACAGACTTACAGTTTATATGCAGCGGAAACACGTTTATGGAATGGATCTGATCTACACGAGAAACCGGATCGTTCTGGTTGCCTTTCCTATGAGTGTATGAATACACTGAGTACGGGCTATCTCCGTGAATTCTTCCGACGAACGAAGAAGTGTATCGTGTTTTCTCTCTAGGAATGTTTTCCCGGAACTAAAAGGGAATCTCTACGATTCTCCTCTCGTTCGGAAATAGAGAAACTTCTTCTCTATTTATAGTGAAAATCCCAACTTCCATCTATATATAGGGTCGGACCAAATTACACATTTGGTCCCTGTAATTTACACATAATTACAGTTTAGTCCCTGCCATTCCAAAATATCATGCGCGGACCAAAAACCAATATCTCCCACTCGAACATGACAAGACATACTTTCATGGCGATTGAACACACATACTTCTTTCAATTCTTATTTGGCGAATTCACGCGACCAGTCAATATAACGGTTAAACCTTTGAAGCTCTCCTTCATCGTTCCACCTTTAGCTTAACGTGACTTCTCCCTAGTCCATTTTCCATGATCACTAGTTTTCGACTCACTTTTGATCTCATGAAAACATTCATATACACTACATACCTTTTCCACGAAAAAGTATTGAGCTCGAGTGTTATATGATTAACAAGTGACATGTTACTAAAAATGTACTTCCTCTCTATAAATAACCTTCCGCCATATGTCTAATGCTTATCTGACTGGTCCTTATATACCCGTTCATAGAAAACGAAGCCTGGTTTAGGGTTCCAATGAAGTTAATCATCAGACATACCCTTCTTATTATTTACAAGAGTCCTTAAGGGTGAACTTGAAACTCATAGTTTCATTTGGGTCTCACATTAGGAAAGTTGAGATCAATTTTCTTCTTTCCATCCCTTGGCCGGCTTTTACACATATTACTAAAATATGACATAGTGTTAATCCACTTAGGACGTATGTTTTATAAACACTATGCGAAAGCATTCAGTCTCTAAATGCAACTCATGCATCAGTACCTCTAGTCCACATTTAAGCCTTTCACAGGACAGCTTTCGGTATAAACGAAATAATGATATTTCACATATCACATATGGAGTTTTTCACACTCCCACTTTTACCTATGAACACATAACTCATAGTAAAAGATTCATCCATGTAAGTAGATGACATTTCGCCAACATACTGAACTATACTCAATAGCTCTATGTGTATCGCTTTAAATAGTGAATGAATTTGAACACAACAAATAACTCACATTCTATTCCAATAGAATTTACCAAAGTTATTACAATAGTTCAAAAACAACAACATGTTCCTATAACCTACAAAGACCAAATTCCAAAATGTGTTTACAAAAAAAATTTGGAGCTATTGGCTTCATTAATCTGCAATCATATAACCAGTTGGAACATGCACTAAACTTATTTCTCCCTGTGCTATTTTGTCTTTAACAAAATGATATTTTTATATCGATATCTTGCTTTTTCCATGATAACAAGTATTCTTGGAATAAGCTATCGATGCAGTGCTGTCGGAATAGATAGTCGTATATTTCCTTTTAGGCCATAGATCCAAAAGATTTATGAAGCGAACCAAACCGCTTCTTGTACTGCAGCTACATATACTGACTCCATAGTCGATAACGCCACGCAAGTTTTTTTTCTTGCTACACCAGGAAATTGCACCATTTCCTAGAATAAAAATATACCCAGACGTGGACTTCCTCCTATCTTTATCAGTTCCGTGATTAGCATTTGTGTATCCCTTTAACTGCAGATCCTTTCCTTGGTAATAAAGGGAATAATTTAAAGTCCCCTTCAAATATCTCAATATCCTTTTCACTGCTACCTAATGCTTCAAACCTGGATTAGCCTGATAACGGCTTGCGAGACCCACCGCAAAACCTATATCAAGTCGTGTACAAATCATAGCATACATCAAGCTACCAATTGCACACCTAAAAGGAATTCTCTCCATCCTGTTAGTCTCTTTTGGAGTCGTGGGACATATACTAGTGATCAGTTCCATACCTTTTGCAATAGGGGTTTGGATCAGGATCACAGTGAGCCATACCAAACCGTTCTAAGATCTTATTGATATACGTCTCTTGTGAAAGAGCCAATAATCTCTTTGATCGATCTCTTGAGATCTTAACCTTAAGAATGTAATTAGCTTTTCCTAGATCCTTCATCTCAAAGTTAGAAGACAACTAAGTCTTTACTTTCTTGAGTAAGGAAGTGTCATTTCCTACTAACAAAATATCGTCAACGTATAACGTTAGAATGACAAATTTCCCTCCCTTTTCATGTTTAATGTAGACACATGAGTCTGCATTAATCACCTTAAATTGTATTGATGTAATCGCTTCATGGAAACGAAAATACCATTGTCTTGAAGACTGCTTAAGGCCATAAATTGATCTTTTCAACTTACAAACCTTATGTTCTGGTCCTTGGACAATGAAACCATATAGATTTCTTCATTCAGTTTGCCATTTAAGAACACAGTCTACATCCATTTGATGTAATTCAAGGTCCATACATGCTACAAAAGCAAGTACTATTCTTATAGATGTGAAACGGACAACAGATGAAAAAGTCTCATGATAGTCAATTCCTTCCTGTTGTGTAAACCCCTTCGCAACCAGCCGACTCTTAGTCTGGATAGGTTTCCCATCCGCTGATCGCTTAATAGTATGTACCCATTTATTCCCAATGGCTCTACGCTCTTTAGGTAGATCAACTAGTTCCCAAACTTTGTTGATCCTCATTGATTCCATTTCACTTTCCATTGCTTTAATCCACTTTTCTTTCGCTGGGGATTTCAATAACTCTGTCATGTTAGTTGGAATATCTTCAATTTGAGCTACGACCGAGAGTGCTTTGCTATCAATTAAATGACGGAGTCGCGGGATATTCCCCTGTGTGATCGTCTTAGAGGTTCTGCTTCTTGATAAACAAATCTTATATATTCATCAAGGTGTTGGGCAGAACTCCCACTGGGACCACTCCCACTGGGATCTATATCCATATTCACACTTGAATTTGGAACAAGACTCCCACTCAAACCAAGACCACTCAAGTCCAGGTCAGGATTACTCAAATATGCTTGTGAAGGTTGAAAAAAACATCATTCTCTTCCCTTTCCCTTATGTCTTCAACTTCATTCCTCCCACTCGGATTGAGTGATCCTGAAGTTTCAGACTCTTGAGTTTCAGAGAAAGTGAATTCCTTATCCACTTCTCTCACCTTAGGGAAATCATTCTCTAAGAATGTGACATCTCGTGATTCAAATTCTGTTATTTGACCATTCTTATTCTCTCCCACTATAACATATCCATTGGAGAGATCATGATATCTTATAAAGATACCTTTGTTGCCTCTTAGGCCTAGCTTGCCATACTTGCTAGATGTATCATGAACATATGTGGCACATCCCTATGGTTGCAAATGGTTTAAATTGGGCTTGCGGCTCATCCACAATTCATAAGGCGTGGTTTCAACGGACTTAGAAGGTACTCTATTGAGTACATATGAGGCAGTCAATATTGCATCTCCCCAAAAGGAGATAGGCAAATTGCTTCAGCCATCATAGACCTTGCCATCTATCAGAAGGTTCGGTTTCTTCTTTCCGCTACTCCATTTTGTTGTGGAGTCCTAGGTATTGTCAACTGATGTTCAATACCTGGTTCATCACATAAAACTTTAAATTCCTCAGAGAGATACTCTCTTCCCCGATAGATCCTTAAAGCTTTGATTTTCTACTCTAATTGATTTGCAACCAGAGCCATAAATATTTTGAAACATGCTAATGCTTTAGATTTATGTGCAATCAAATAGACATGACCATACTTTGTATAGTCGTCCATGAATGTAATGAAATAGTATGCACCATGCCTTTCCCGAACATTCATTGGACCACAGATGTCAGAATGGATTAGTTGTAATGGTTGGTCAGCTCGAGTAGCTTTACCAAATGGTTTTCTTGTCATCTTTCCTTTTAAGCAGCTATCACAAGTTGGGAGATCTACTTTTGATAAATCAGCCAACAAACCTGCTTTAGCCAATCGTACTAAACGATGTTGACCAATGTGACTAAGTCTTACATGTCACATTTTTGAAATGCTAACATTATCCATAGACGAGTTAACAGTAAAGGAAAAACTATTATGACACACATAATTTGCATCAAAATCCAAAACAATAAAACCATCCAAAAAATGACCACCACTAAAGTAGATATTGTTCATAAAGAGACTAAAATTGTTTAATTCAAAAGATAACATGAATCCAAAATTCATGAAGGTAGAAACAAATATCAAGTTCCTTTGAATTCCTAGGAACATAAAGGTTTCTTTAAGAAATAGTGGTCGACCACCATTCAAGACCAATAGCCAATCCCTAAGACTTCCTCTTTAGAGTTGTTTCCCACGTATATCCACTTAGTTCCCGATGGAACACTGCGGAACTCAACAAAAGAATCTCGATCCTTTGTTACATGGTCTGTTGCTCCTGAGTCTACGATCCACAAAGGATGAGATTCAGTTTGGAAAACAAACTTGAAACAAATGTATAACACTTATACACTTCGGCAACATTTACCTTAGGAGCTGTGCAATCTTTTGCAAAATACCCCTTCTGTCTGCGATTGTAACATTTCACCCTAGAAATGTTAAAATCTTTCTTACCCTTCTTTTGAACTGGAACACTGCCCACCGTTCTCTTTGCCTTCTTCTTGAAGAACCTCTTGTTCCTTTCCTTAGACTTCGGACCAGGACTTGAACTAGCCACGTGAACCTCAGATTTCACACTAAGAGAGGCCAGACGGTCCTCTTCCAGTTCAAGATGACGAACTGCATCGTCAAGGGTCTTAATGTCGTTGGCATGGGTTAGGTGCAACTTCATATGCTCCCTACCCATTTGGCAGAGAACGTATCACAGCTTGAACTTTCTGCTCCTCGAGAGCATAAATCGCATTAAGCATGTGTTTTATATGTGAAACTTTTTCACGATATCATCATTCATCGCACTAAGCATGGTGATGCGGGCAGATGAGTTCTTCCTCTTCCAGGCTTGATAAGCCTCAAGGTCCCTCTTTGTTTGGGCGGTGTTACCCTCTGCAGGAGGAACCATTATTCTCTCCAGAGTGTCAAGAGCCTCTTGCTCTTCAATTATGTATTGGACTATCATAGCCCAAACTTTATAATTGTCATCGTTCAAACGAAGGTCCTTATTTAGTTAAGCAAATATTGCTTTTGAAGCAGCAATTGAAAAACCGCTAAAGACAAAAGTAGCATTAATAAGTAAGCAATACGCCATATTTATTATAAGATCATTTAAAACTAAAAATAGTGTTTGGTTCACGTAAAATCGAACATCCATGCACAATGCATCGAGTCACCATTTACATAGGCTAATACAAACACCATATTAGGTTTAAATTTCCAATAATAAATATATATTTAGTTTTGTTTTAAATTATATTTTAATTTATTTAACATTTATACTTCTCTTAAGTATAAAACTAATGAGTAATATAACACTTAGTTATAATCTCAAAATAAATAAATTAAAATTTACTAAAACAAATAACTAAAATAGTCATGTTTGACAAATAAACATTTTATAATACCATAAAAATATCCAACATTTAGTCAAAATTACCACCACAATAAAAACTTTAGCACAAAGCCCTTCAATACAAAATTGAAAAACGAAATCAGCAAGAGAAAAAGTGAAAAATGAAGAGCTCAATCTTCATGTTCATCGAGTTGAACTATCTCAATTTCTTTTGAGGTGACTAGGATCATCTCTACAAACTTATAGTAGAGATCCAAAAGCATGTTCTCAACACCCTCGATAACAGCATCTAGACATGGGTGACGAACCAACTTGTTACTTCTAAGTAACATGGTTCTAGGATTATAAGATAACTTAGTTCCTGTTTTAGCCAAGTTCAACACAAATACTTTGCTTTGGGATCCATAATCCTGTTCAGGAACTAATCCTCCAATGGAGTCCACCAGCTCGTTAAAAATAGAATTTTCTTAAAGTGCTTTTCACAAAAAGCCTTTTTTGCAAATTTTAACATTTTTAATTGATCAATTCCAGAGGAAAATCCTCCTTTCTAGACAAGCACTTGGATTTCACGGTTTAACGCATTAAACTGCTCCATAACTCCAACAATATCCTCTTTTTCTAATGGAGGATACCGTTTAGAGAAAAGCTTATTTACAAGTTTTTGTAGAGTCCTTCCCTCCTCCTGAGACTGGATTATTTTCACCTTTTTTGCGAAAATTGCCATTTCTATAACACATATAGAAATGGCAAAAACTTGTTATGATCAACCAAAATTCAGTATATAAATACACAATAAATATACTGAATTTTCTTGAATTTATTAAACATAAATTAAGCATTTATACACAATAAATACTAGTAAATTTAGTTTAAAAATATCAAATGAATTCCAAAAATTCATCAAAATATGCCAAAAATTCAAGAAAAATGTAAATTTTAATTCTGGAAAATTTTGATGAAATTTGGACACCGGAAGCCACCGCACGCGCCCATACGCGCCGTCTGCATTTGTTACACGCGCCTCCACGCGCTCCATAGGGTTTGCTGACTCATGTGACACGTGGCAACATGTGATTCGTGCTGATGTGGTACACAAGCCACGTGTCATCACCTGATTGGGTCAACGAATGACGTTGATGACGACGTGTCATGCTGATGTGGCACTTCCTTGACACGTGGCATCACCCTATTCGTCTGCAGTGATGATATGGAAGATGACGTGTCATGATGACGTGGCACAATCATAACTGTTTTGACACGTGGCGACATGCTATTAGTCCACGTGTCTTACACGTGGTAGTTGACCGTTTCAAAAACGGTTGACTTTGTACACGTGTCATCACGTTATTGGTCGAACTTTTCAACCGTCAGAAATACTAACCAATCCCGTCGCACCATATGTCCAGCAACATAACTTTCCCAACCGCTTTGGAAACAAACTCCACTTGCAGCGGCGGCACGTGAGGTCCATGCGCCGCCTTCCGGGCCTCCGTTGGCCGTGAAATTTGACATTCCGACTCGATTTTTCATGCTGATTTCAATGGTGTGATTGGATTTTTGAAATTCTAAAAAAAAATTTTGACACTTTGTACTGTTGGATCTAATACGATATCATTTTGACACAGATAACAATGCAAATCCGTATCAAAACGAACAAAACCGTATTCAAAATGAATAGAAACATATTCTTTTCATGGAATATCAGATTTCAATGTCTACGAATCATTTTGATGCGGATTTTAATATAAATCCGTATCAAAACGAACAAATATGTATTTAAATGAATAAATACGCATTCAAACGAATAAAGAAACGTATTCTTATTCACGGATTTCCATAAACCAAGATATGAACACATCAATTATTCATGGAATACCAGAAAACTAGATTTGAACACATCAATCTATAAACCTTTTGGCTCTGATACTAATGAAGTCAGAATTCGATAAAGATCATACAACGAATGTATAAATTACCATAAACAGAATAAATAAACAGACTTACAGTTTATATGCAGCGGAAACACGTTTATAGAATGGATCTGATCTACACGAGAAACCGGATCATTCTGGTTGCCTTCCCTACGAGTGTATGAATACACTGAGTACAGGCTATCTCCGTGAATTCTTCCGACAAACGAAGAAGTGTATCGTGTTTTCTCTCTAGGGACGTTTCCCCGGAACTAAAAGGGAATCTCTACGATTCTCCTCTCGTTCGGAAATAGAGAAACTTCTTCTCTATTTATAGTGGAAATCCCAACTTCCATCTATATATAGGGTCAGACCAAATTACACATTTGGTCCCTGTAATTTACACATAATTACAATTTAGTCCCTGCCATTCCAAAATGTCATGGGCGGACCAAAAACCAACACTTCTTTTTTATTATTAAATTATAATATTTTTTTTTTGTTGTTTAAAGTGTTTCTTTATTTTCCTACTCTTTTGTTATTTTTTTGTTTCTGTTTATTTCTATTCTTTTTTTTTTTTTTTGGTTCTTTTTTTTATACATTTTTCTATTTTTGATCCGTGTATCTGTGTAACTTCTTGCATATTTTTGCATTTTTCAGTGTTTTTCATTTTGTAATACATATATGATATGGTTGGGATACGTTGTTACAAGTTTTATGCATCTTTAATATATGTATAAGACATTTAAAAGCAATACAGAATAACGAGATACATGTCAAAATAACATAAAATAATGCGATAGATATAAAACTATATAAAATATAATAAAATCAATGCAAATCTTAAAAAAAAAATGCAATATCAAATAAATTAAAAGACAACGCAAAAAATATTGAGATATAATGTTATACAATTTTTTGATAGATGTGTGATACATTTAAAAATAATACAAATAATAACATATATGTAAAAACAATATAAAATAATAAGATAGATGATAAGTATATTTTATATACTTATTTTGCCTTTGTTTTTTGTGCTTTAATTGAATTTTTTCTATTTATTTAAGACATATTTTACTTCCTTTTTATGTATTTTCCTTGTTAGGACCCCTAAGAAGAGAATGGAGCTAAAAGTGCATGATAAAGGAGCAAAATTGACTTAAAACAGTCCAGGAGCAGTCCTAAGGCGTGACCATGCCCTGGGAGGTGCTGATTTTGGAGTTTTAAAGCTGATTTGGTGATTTGGGCCTGCGTTCATGATGGGCCAAGGAAAAGCTGCGGGTTTAGTCTCATTAAGGAGAGAGCTAGAAGTCTTTTGGCTGAAAGATCTTGATGGCTAATGGACTCCTTGTGAAAGGAGGAATGTTTTTCTTTTTTTTGGTAATTCCCTTAAAAGAAGGAAGGGTTTTTGACTCTTAGGAGAATTCTTCTTCCTTTTTTTGTTTTAGGAAGGGAGAGTTAGAAAATGATTATTATTCATTATTCAATTTTAGTTTTTTAGGTTTTTCAAGATTTTATTCTTACTTTCTCTCTTGGAAGAGTGGATTGGGAGAACGTGTTCTTGGGAGCCAGGGTTTGGAATAGCATTCATCTTTTCATCTCAACGATCCGTACATCAACCACTTTGATTCTAGTTTTCTCTAAATCTTTCTCTTTACCATGTTTTCCTTAATTCGTTTGTGTTTTATTAGTTTAGCGATGAACTAATTCCACCATAGCTAAGGCTATGCTGGTTCTTAGCAATTGTTCCATGTAATTATTTTATAGTTAATGCAATTTAATTCGTATTATTTTTCCAATATTGTGTTGTATATATTTAATGCTTTGGATGCGTGACCATCAATTCCAATTTTCATAGTTAATCTATAATTGACCAAAGGACTAGATTAACGGAATCACACAACACGACTTTTGCATGACCATTGCTCTAGTGTCTCACTGGTTAGTGCTAGGATTTCTTAGACTTAATGCTTTCTGGCTTGATCACATAGAACTGAGAGGTTTAAGTGTTTAGGTTAAGATTAGAATTGATAGCCCTAACCGGTATTGATTATTTATAGAAATCACCATTTTGGAATTTAATCGAATTAGTTGCATAATATAAAATATTGCTGGAATTAATGCTAAGTGAAACCGGACGCCTTAGTTAGCTTCCTCATTGAATTTCTCTTATACTATTTTATTACATTATTAATTTTAATTTAATTGTTTTTAGCAGTAATTTTAATTCACAATCCAAAATCAAAGATACATTATTTTCTCTGTCTAGATTAATAGAAATCCAACTACTTTTAGGATTTGTATAAATTAGTCCTCGTGGGATCAATACTCTACTTACTATATATTATTTGAGCGACGAAGTGCACTTGCTTCTATTAGTGTGTGTATTTACCACGCATCAATAGATGTAGAAGCAACACCATATGTAATTAAAATAATGCAAAAGTAGGAAAAAAAAGGAAAAATTATTTAAAACGTATTGTATTTGTATTAAGGACGTATTATATGTGTATCAAGTATGTATCATATAAGCATCAAATGCATATTATTAAGATTTAAAAAGAAAGAAGTTATCATATGCCGTGTCGCACTAAATTATACCATCTAAAAATATGCATTAGCTTACCAAATTCTGGCATTTGAGTTATTTTGATGCTCATTTCTCATGTTATTTCTTTTATAATGTTGTTATTTTAGGCAGGGACGGAGGGAGGGGGTTCTTAAGGGGTCGTACCCCTTCAGCTGCCGGAAAAACACCCTTAAGCTAGTGACTGCCGCTCCTGAAACTCAGGTTTTGAGGGAGTACTTTACCCCCACCCCTCCAAAAACCTGAATATGTGGTAGAGAATTATAGAAAATTAGGGCTATTGGCTGCTGAAAACACTAATCAACCGATAGATTTGATGAAAATAACCCAATCAAAGATCCAACAATAGCAAGCAAAACCTGAAGAAGAAGAAGAATAAGGAGACAAAGATGAAGACTTGTTTATATATCATCTATTTATTTAATTTTTTATATTTCCAATTATTTGCCTTTTTAATGAATTTACTAAATCTAAGTCTCTTTTTACTTTATTACACATTTAATAGTAAGGTTTTCTTTTGGATTGGCATTAACAAATCATTATTTTTTTATTTAATTACTTTTTAATTTATGCTAAAATTTTGCATACTTTCTATGCTTTTTTTTTCAACTTAATTATTATTCATTTAATTCTTATAATACAACTATTATTCTCAATTAAAATTGACTTCAAAGAAATTCAATATCAATTTTAAAAAATATTATATTAAGATATTTATCGACTGGAAAATACATATCGATAACAAGCCGCCGACGTCCTTGATTGTGGAATTCCTAAATTTGGTCACCCAAGAGCGGACTCCTGGCTCTGCCACTGATTTTAAGAATTAACAAACTGCTATTTTAGGAGTGTTAATTTTATTTCTGTTATTTTTGAAAAAGTTTTCCTTGTATATTATTTTAATATGTGTCAAATAAAATTTAGCGGCATTATGCTAAAAAGCTCTTACTTTATACTTATTCCTAAAATATTTTTTTAAAACAATTGTGCTAGGCATCCTATCTATTTCATCTACCGCCTCTCTACCACCATATGTGGTGCAATAGTATGACTTGTTTCTAATTTTATAAACTTTCCTTCTTAGTCCTTATATTTTTTTCATTTTACATATTGATCCATTTATAATATGTTCATTATTCTTTTAAAAAAATTTATAATACTCAATTTAAAAAAATTAATTAAAGGCACTATTTCTCAAGAGGAAAAAAAGTACACTATTTAATTAATTATTGTTTTATGTAATAGGTGAATGAATAAAATTAAAATTTAAAGGTTTCTCCGAACCCAAAACTGTGAATCTAAAATATTAAATTATAAACCTTGTACCTGAAAGGCTAAATTTTATACCATAAATGCTAAACTAGTAAACTCTAAACCCAAGATGCTAAATTCTACATCCTAAATGTAGGTATTTGATGGGGATAGGGATAGGGATAAAAATTGAGATAGGGATAGGGATAAAAGTTAAAAGTGGGATAGGGATAATATAAGATATGTTTGGTATGTTGGATAGGGATAGGGATAAATCAACATAATTGACGATATTACTCCTAAACATTGCTCAAAATAATAAAATAAGAAGAAAAGGAGAAAGGAAGGAAGCAGCAGTAAAAGAGAAGAGTGGACTAGAATGGCCACATGGGTAAAGCTTACCAAAAGCAAACCCACCAACAAATTAAAGTAAACAGCCGAAATGGCAAAGAAAGACGAATGAAATTTAATTTTTAATGGAGCAGAGAAGAAGAGGGATAAATGGATCAAACAACAAACAAATCTTATCCCAGGATTCTAATACATGTGGGGGGGAGAGGGGGTACGGCCTGAGATAAATATTTGGGATAAGAAAGGGATAAGTTCCCTTATCCTCATCCCAAGTAAAAGCAAACAAATGGTGGACAGAGGTGGGATAGGGATAAGAAATCCCTATCCCACCTTCTATCCACCTAAATAAACATGTTGTAACTATTAAACTCAAAACTCTAAATCCTAAACCATTGAACCCTAAATTTACACCGTAAAATACAAACTCTAGAAGCCAAGTTATAAACTCTATACTCTAAAATATAAACCCTAAGAGCTAATTTATAAAACCTAGATCCGAAAATATAAACCCTAGAGGCTAATTTATAAACTCCAACCATAAAATATAAACTCTAAAGGTTAATTTATAAATCCTAGACCCTAAAATAAAAAAATCTTAGAGGTTAATTTATAAACCCTAATGTTAATTTATAAACTCAAACCCTAAAATGAAAACCCTAGACCCTAAACTACAATTCCTAAAGGCTAATTTATTGTTGGGGATTCTCCTGGTGTAAATAAAAAATTTAACCGCAGCGGAAGCGATTTTAATTTAGACTCGAATCCATTAACAGGAACAATTACTCAGATTAAAGAAGAGAAACAAGAACTGACTCAACCAAAAAACAAGATAAAACTCATACATATACCGTCTCTGATTAAGATTGATTCATGTTCTTGCGTTTACGCGAAGAACCTCCACGTTCACGTGCACGGATGCCTCTAGAATCAGCTGGCGTGCTAGCACCGAACTCAAAAATTTTTCTTCTCCTTTCACCGCCTTGGCCGAAATTCTCAAAGAGAAAATCTCTCTATTTTACGTTAAGAGAGACTAGAGAGGGAGGGAGAGAAATGCAGGTTAGGTTAGAAAAATTGGGGTGGGCATATTTTAATTAATTCTAATTTTCTTTATTAGATTTTCACCCTAGAAAAATCTAATATTTGGAAATCAAATTAACTTAAAATAAATCTACCTCAATTTTATTCCCCACCTTAAAATAAATATCCCAGATATTTATTAAGCATAATCAAAAATTAAATAACCTAATTTAATATTTGATATGAATTTTATTTTATTGATTAATTTATCACCCAGTAATAAATTAACAATATAAATAAAATAAATATCTCCTAGGATTTCTATGACTGAGTCTTTACCATAAAACTCATAAATTCAAAATTTCCAAATTATATGATATGTATTCAATACATATCATATGGTCCGTGACAAACTCATTCAGACATCCTATGTGTGCGATCCTGTAGGTCTATCTTATGTTGGCAGTGGACCCATACCTTAAGGCCCACAAACTGCAAATTGGTTCTAGCAAACCATTACAGCTACCTAAATAAGATATAAACGTCAATCCTATCGGTGATGTAAACCTTGTACTTAACTTATAAATCCTATGCTAGTGATATATCCTGTAAGAGGCATGACAATGTCACCCTTTTTAGCTGCATGGACATTCCTTGATTCCGAGTAGATTGAAAAACTTAAGCAACTAATCACCCAGTGATTACCTTACTTGGGCACGACCATGCCCTTCTCAATCTCAATCATCAAGTGGTCGGTGATATCTACTCTTAATTAAGAGAGAGGCAAGTCCTATCACATCACTTACATCCCTAACATGATCACTGGCATATCCAACCGTGCCCATACTTAGCACCCTGTTAAAGGCTCATTAGGCATACATCAAAGTATATAAGCTAGCATCTAGATCTGCAGCAATATCAGGTCAAAGGATCCTATATAAGTACTATTAGAGAAAAACTTATAACATAGGAACCATGTGGTGTTATCATAGCGGACCGATCTAATACCATGTGACCTAACATGTACCCATATTCTTGATTGACATTCCATATCCAATGGTTAGTAAGACACCACCAAACAATCAAGACACACACTAGTCTTTAGTTAAAATCATTCTCATGACTGTAACAGACTAGGGATAGCTTTATAACTGGTGTTCTTTCCTTACTCAAGGTCTTACTGTCCGTAGAACGTTACCGGCATACTTGAGTAAAAAATTAGTTAATGGATTCTCTTAATTTATTAAATGTTGGGATTTTTCATTGAAAATCAACTAATTAAGCATAAGTTCGCATCAATTTTCTCAAATCCGTGCCCAGGAGCAAATGATATGGAAATCAAAAACTATAAAATAAAATAAGAAGAAGTGAATTCTCACCAGAATATCTCTACAAGAGATGGCTGCAGAAATCAAACTAGACTTCCACCACGATCTCGTACATGAACGACTATCGAACTCGAACCCGTGCTAGCGATTCAATCAACTGAAAGAAGAGGAGAGGGGGCTGTAATTTTTCTGCTAAAAAACTCATGTCTTGGCCGAAATACACTAGGGGTTTTATCCCTAGTTGGCCCAAATTCACTTGCTAAATTTCGGCCCAATTTTCTTTAATTTCATATGGGCTTTTTTTTTTCTTTAAGCCCAAGTCCGTATTAATTCTTTTGGTCCAATTTAATTGCAAATTTTAATTTTAATTCAACATATATGTTTATATATTATACCAAATAATAAATTACATGCATTTAAATTAAAATTAATTTGACCAATTAATTTAACCAAGGAATTAAATTAAACTTTTATAAAATTAAACACATGTAAACCTATACATGTAAAATTTATTTCCACACAGGAAATAATCTCATAAACTAATTCATTGAATTAATTATAAGAAGGCCAATACAAAATTAATTATATTATTTTGATCAATCCAATTGATCTATATAATATAATCAAACAGAATCCTCTCTCTCCAGTGTATATACTCCAAGTATACGGTTGGTTCTTTAGTTCAAGCACAGACATTCAATGTGTACGATCCTGTGGGTCCATCTTTATGTTGGCAATGGACCTAAGGCTCACAGACTGCAGGTGGGCTCTAACAAGCCACTACAGCCCCCAATTAAGATGGAAATAGAAGTCTAGCTATAATCATAACCCTGTAGTTTAAACTTGTATATCCCACGTTATTGATATCGGTGTCCAACACAAAGGCATGGATTGATCACCCTCTTTTGTGTTCGGACATTTACTTGATCCCGAATGAACTGATGCTCACAAATAGGTTCCAACTAATTTGGGTGTGGCCACACTCTTATCAGTAGCATTCATCCAGAGGCTGATGATATCTTCTTAGTGGACTACTGAGTGACATTCCCTTCTACATATCCATAGCATTGCCATGTTCACTGAGTCCTCTCGGTTGGTCAGAAGTACCTCAGGGAGAACCCTTACCCCCAGGATATCACAGATGGCCTCCTCTGTTGCTTTCCGCGAGATTAATCAGTTGGCTTCTGATTACCCCTGGTTAGAAGCCTGCGAGTGTCTCATCCCTGCTTCCGACCAGAGGGTTCATCGACCACCGCCCGGCTATTTCTCCATCTATCTTCACCACGTAGTGGGTGGGTTCACTTATCCGCTCCCGGAGGGGATATGCTCTATCCTGAACCGGTACGGGGTGTGTCCGGCCCAGTTGCACCCGAATGTGATGGAGGAAGTGTGCGCCATGTATTGGTTGTGTTGTAACCTCAGCATCCAACTGACCGGTTCTCTCTTCCGGCATATCGCCACCCCGGTTCTCCGGAACACCAATAACGACCATCTAACAATGGCTAAGGGGCCTCTCTTCCGGTTTTTCTCTGGCCGCACCTCTTCGGTGAAGGGGTTCAAGGGTCTATTTTTCTTCATCAAATTGAAGCAAAATGTGCCAACATTCCCCACCGCCTGGTCTTTCCGGCCCGCGAGCGAGATGAGGGGGGAGAAGGATAAGCTCTCGCCCCGGGAGCAAGCCCACCTTGATCTGTTGACGGCGGTCCCGACTCAGTATTGGAAGCTGCAGTATGCCACGAGAGCTTACCGTCAAGGGTTGCCTCTGGCAGCGCTTGATGACCGGACCGATCTCCCTGTGTTCTTTAATGATCCCTTAGAGGGCCGAGGTATTTATTTACTTATTTTTGTATTCTCCCTCTGTGGCAGGGATGTCACTTGCTGATACTGTTGCAGCCTTGCGTGCCCGAAAGAGCGGATCAAAGGCGTCTACTGCCGCGCCGGCTCCGGTTCCTGCAATCAATTCGGCCGTTCCGGGTCCTGTTGCTCCTGTAGTGAACGCGGAGCCTGCAGGAAAGAAGAGGACCGGTGCTCTCGTATCCGGATTGACTAAGGGGAAGAAAGCCCGAGTGGTACGTTCTTCACTTTTTTCTTTAAAAAACTGTTACTCCGGATTGTGCTTACTTTTTGTTATGCAGGAGGTAGTACCTGACTTCTCGGGTCCGGTGAATACTGATAGCCCGATACGGGATATTTTAATATCCAAGTTCGGCTAAGATGCGAGCCTTGCTGATCCTTTAGTGCAGCTGGAGCTGAGCAACGGCATGTATCTCCCTGCTGACTCCTCCCGGGTGAGGACTATGTCCAACCGGAGCATAGGGACCAGAGTCCTGAGCAAGCTGTACACGGTAAGTCCTAGACTCCTTCCTTTACCTTCTGGCTGTATCTAACTGTTTCTCTGCAGGCCATTCCCTTCCCCTACGAAGAGTTGAAAAGGGTCGAAGAAGCTGATCGAATCCTCGATCAGAGCATTGCCTGTGCTCTGGAGAGGAAGAAGCTGGATGAGAGCCTGGCGAAAGTAAAGGCTGAGGCAGAACAACAAAAGAAGGCGCTTGATGATGTGACTGCCGAGAATGTGGCCCTCAAGCGTTCTTGTGAACTAGCCGAGGCGGCCCTCAAGCAGGAGAGGAAGTCCCGCGAAAGTGACCGACTGGCGGCGGAGGAGAAGTTGAAGGAGAGGACCCTTACCTACGGGCGTCTTGCCCTACTGTATGGGGACCGTATCCTTCAAAGGTGCTCTGAGGTCTACCCGGATGTTGCTTTCGGGGACATAGAAGTGGATTTCCCTGATGAAGCCGATCTCCCGGATGAGGAAGATGATGTCCCTCCAACCGCCTCAGCGCCTGAAGAGGGATCAGCTGAGGGGTCCGGCCATCAGAATTGACATTTTGTATATGTACATTTTTCCCATTAAGGGCAATTAATGAAACAAGTATATATTTCTTTTTTCGATGCGGTTCAAAAAATTTTTTTCTGTGTTTGAATGCAAACTTAACGCATCTGTTTATGGCTGCCCTTTTCAAGCCGAGTCTAGATTCGGAATCGAATGTTAACCCAGGACTTAAATTTTAACGAATGCGAATGGGCGGGTCGTTCATGCACTTATTCGAAAGCGAATTAAATTGGCCAAGTACCTCAAAAAAATATTCGAAAGCGAATAATAAAATGATTTATTCGAAAGCGAATCTCCATTTAATATAAAGTTGCAGCGTTAAAGTTATAGCACTACAGCTATAGTTGCCTCATTAAAAACCTCAGTAGGGAAAACCCTGTGGGAAAAAAACCGCTATCGAGGGAAAAAGAGTGCAACGTGCTCTATTGGTAGTATTTTCTAAGTGCTCTGGAGTTCCATGTTCGTGGAATGTCTCTTCCATCCATGTGGCATAGTTTGTATGTAGCCGGTCCAAGGACCTTCATGATCCGGTACGGCCCCTCCCATTTGATTGCTAACTTTCCTCTGCCTTCTCTAGCCTGTGAGGCCTCCGCGTCTCGCAATACTAGATCTCCCGGCTGGAAGGCTACCGCCTTCACTTTCTTGTCATGATACCGAGCGACTTTGTTTTTGTATACCGCCATGAGGACGAAGGCCCTCTCCCTCCTTTCCTCCAGCGAGTCCAAGTGAAAGCACAAGTTGATGTCATTCTGGGCTTCGTTGTAGTACGTAACCCTGTCACTTGGAGAGCTAATTTCTACCGGGATTACTGCTTCGGTACCGTACGTTAGGGCGAAGGGGGTTTCCCCTGTGGCCCATCTTGGGGTGGTTCTGTACGCCCATAGTACGCTGTTCAGTTCATCTGCCCATGCTCCTTTGTGCCCTTCCAATCTCTTTTTGATGCCGTTGCATATGGTGCGGTTGGTGACCTCTGTCATGCCATTACTCTGCGGGTGGGCAACCAAGCTACACCTATGTGTGATGTGGAAGCTTTCGCAGAATTCTTTGAACTTTCTAGAGGTGAACTGGGTCCTATTGTCCGTGATGATGGTATTCGGTATGCCGAATCTTCCCAGGATGTATTCCTTGACAAAGGAAATCACTCTCTAAGGGGTGATGGTAGAGAGGGCTTCTGCTTCCACCCATTTGGTGAAGTGGTCAACCGCTACGATTATCCACTTCCTCTGTCTGCTTGCTTCCGGCAACGGACCCACGAGATCGATCCCCCATGTTGAAAAAGGCCAAGCCGTTAGGATTGGCTATTGCTCCGCCGATGGTTGGCTGGTTTTCTTTGCGTGTACCTGGCACTGGTGGCAAGCATAGATGTAGGCCTCTGCTTCTTCTCTCATTGTTTCCTAATAGTATCCCATGAGCATTGCTTTACGAAGTATGGTTAGGGCGGCCTGATGTGACCCACAGATCCCCTCGTGGAGCTCTCTCAAAACATAATTGCCTTCTTCTATCGGGATGCATTTCATCTAGGGGCGACTGAAAGACTTGCGGTAAAGTTGTCCGTCTATGATTGCATATCTAGAAGATTTCCTCGAGATCCGGCGTGCCGTTGGTTCGTCATCCGGTAATTTCCCTTCCTTTAAGAAGTCCATGATGGGTGTAATCCAGCAGGTTTCATGGTGACCTACCGTCAGGACTTCGTTTTTCTCAATGCTGGGGTGAGATTGTACCTCGTACGGACAGTGTAGATGTTGCCACTCTTCTTTGCCAGAAGCAGCTTTAGCGAGTTCGTCCGCACGACTGTTGGCTTCCCGGGGGATGTTTTCAATCTTCCACATTGTTCCCTGCGTCTCAATCTGTTTCAGCAAACTCCGGACAATGTCCAAATATCCCTTCATGGCTGGGCCTCGGACTTCAAAGTGTTTGTTTATCTGGTTGGACACCAATCTGGAATCACTGAGTATCCGGACTCTGTCTGGCCCTATTTCTTTAATTAGTTCCAGGCCTTTGATCATGGCTTCGTATTCTGCTGCATTGTTCGTTGTTGGGAAGTCCAACTTCACTGCATAGGAGAGTTGGATCCTGTTCGGTCCTTTGATGTATACACCTGCTCCGGCCCCTTCTTTTGACGACGCTCCGTCCACATAGACGTCCCATTCTTCAGATGGAGGTGTTGAGTTGTGCTCAAGATTTTGGAACTCTATTACGAAATCCGCTAGGATTTGGGCTTTTAAAGCTTGCCTGGGCTCGAATCTGATGTCAAATTCCCCCAGGCGTATCGCCCATTCCGCCAATCTCCCGGATGTTTCGGGCCGTTGCAGCACCTTTCTGAGTGGGAACCCGGTTCTCACGATGGTAGTGTGTGCCTGGAAGTAAGGCCTTAATCTATTGGCTGCCGAGAGCAGGGCCAGTGCCATTTTCTCAATGTTGGGGTATCTTGTCTCCGCCCCTCGTAGTACCTTGCTGGTGTAATACACCGGATACTGTTGCCCGTCCTCTTCTCTTACGAGAATCGATCCGACAGCTTCCTCTACCGCTGCCAAGTAAACATACAATTTTTCCCCCGGTATTGGTCTGCTCAGCAGCGGGGGTGATGTGAGGAACTTCTTCAGTTGGTCAAACGCTTCATGGCATTCCTTGTCCCACTTGAAGGCCTGCCCTTGTTTGAGTGCTTTGTAAAATGGCATGCATCTTTTTGCCGAGAATGAGATGAACCTTCCTAGGGCTGTGACCCTTCCATTTAGCTTTTGGATGTCATTGAGGGTCTTGGGTGGAGCCATTTCTAGTACTGCCTTTATCTTCTCCGGGTTTGCTTCAATCCCCCTTTCTGAGATCATGAATCCCAGGAATTTGCTGCCTCGTACTCCGAATATGCATTTTTCCGGATTCAGCTTGAGTTTGTACTTCTGGAGGATGTCGAATGCCTCCCGCAGATCCCTAGGATGGTCCTTCATGGTCCGGCTCTTGACAATCATGTCATCCACGTACACTTCGACCGTTTTCCCAATCAAATCTTTGAACATACAATTCACCAACCTTTGGTAAGTGGCTCCAGCATTTTTCAATCCGAAGGGCATGACCTGGTAACAGTATGTCCCTTTGTGCGTAATGAAGGAGGTCTTCGCTTGGTCCACCGGGTCCATAGGTATCTGGTGATATCCGGATACTGCGTCTAGGCATGAATAGATGGCGTAACCGGCCGTCGAATCCACCAGCTGGTCAATGTTGGGCAGTGGGTAACTGTCTTTAGGACATGCTTTGTTGAGGTCGGTGAAATCGACGCACATGCGCCACTTCCCACTCGCCTTTTTCACCATCACTACGTTCGCCAGCCATTTGGGGTATTGAACTTCCCGGATGTGTCCTGCGTCGAGTAATCTCTGGATTTCTTCCTCGATTGCCCTCTGCCTTTCCGGCGCATATTTTCGCCTTTTCTACACTACTGGGGTTGCTTCCGAATCTACATTGAGTGAGTGTTTGATTATTTCTGATGGTACCCCTTCTATGTCACTAATCTTCCAGGCGAAAGTGTTCTGCTCCTCTTTTATTACTTGTATAATCTGCTCTTTGATGCCACTGTCTAGCTCTTGGGATATCCACATGTTTCTGTCTGAAGCGACTGTTAGCGTTTCAAGTTTGTCCACCGGCTCCGCCTTCCTTTCTTCTTCCTCCGGGCTCCTCTCTGGCTGTAAGGAAGCGAGGTATGTTCTTTGAGTGGTCTGCTGGCTCCCCCTGGCTATCGCCCATCCGGAGGCGGTAGGTATTTGCAGTGTCAGATACCGGATCGATAAGACGGCCTCTGATTCTGAGAGAAGCGGTCTACCAAGTATGGCGTTGTTTGCCAAAGGAGAGTCTATTATAGTGAAGTCGGCTTTTGTCCTCCATACGTGTTTCTCATCTCCTATCTCCATATCCAGCGCTACCTGACCTGTTACCGGTACAGTGTGTCCGCTGAGGCCTACTAGTGGGGCATGAACCGGATGGATTCTACTGGGCGCAACTCTCAGCTTTTCTATTGCATGTCTTGTGATGATGTTTGTCGAGCTTCCCGTATCCACCAAGATACGTTTGACTAAATAACCTTCAATCTCTGCTTCCATGACCAGGGCATCGGTGTGACCCGGTGCTATTCTGTTCTCCGAGAGGGGAGGGTTAGGCTTAGCGTCTCTTTCGGCTTTCCTTTTGATCTTTTTAGCTGGCGGATCTCCCCCTGCTATTACCATGACCACTCCTTTCGTTTTTTTGGTCGGTTGACAGTCTTCATCAGGTCTCTTTGATTCCTCCTTGCCCTTTCTCTCTACAAATTTTCGGAGTTTGCCCTTCTTGATCAGTTCCTCGATGTCCTCAGCTAGCCGTTTACAGTCATTCGTGTCGTGGCCATTCACTTTCTTGTCATGATACCGGATGTCATCATCATGTAATAAAGATAATGTCATTTTTATTCTTATGCTAATTGATAATGTGAAAAGATGACATAACTTTTGGTTTCTCCTTATAAGCAGTTTTGAAGCTCTTAAAAGCATATGTTTCCATAGAAGTATTTTGCAGCTTATAAGCATGGGTTGTTTATCTAATAAACACAATTATATCAAGTAGTATATTTATCAGATAAAGCTTTTGTAATACTTTGTGTTAATTTAATAAATACTTTTTCTTTTAATGTCAGCTTGTGATCATCAAAACTAAAGTCAATAAAAGTGTATAGTGATTTCTTTTTTTTAGGGAAAAAAATGATAGTGATTTCTCTATCACATATGAATTTCGATATAATTTGATTCGTTTTTTGTTATATTTCTAAAGAAAATATTTGTTTGTAGATATTTGTTTTCTATTTATATAATTTATTTAGTGGTTGTTTGGATTTATTTCAATGGCTTTTACTATATTTTTTTTCATGTTTTTAAGCATTCAAGTTATATACAGGTATCATGTTGATGAATTGATTTCGTAGAAAGAGCCATTCTAATATTTCACTATCATGCAAAAGAAATTCTAATACAAAAGATAAGATTCTAAATTTTGGTCCATTTTGTTTTTTAATATTTCTATACATTTGTTGGGATTCATTTGATAGTTTTATATATATATATATATATATATATATATATATATATATATATATATATATATATATAAGTTACTAATAATTTATATATTTTAAATTGCATATTTCATATTAATTTGAATGTTTTTATTCGGTGTTATACTCATCGGTATTTATTTTATACATCTATTTATTTTTTTCTCATTTATTTTTTTTTTTATCATCAGTTTAATATGTTTTAATGTATTCATATTTTTTATATAATAATTTGTAACTCATGTTCTAATTTTTTAAAAAAATACAATTTATTATTTAATTCTGTTTGGTGAATCATTAATCTTTAGCTGACGTAAGGATATATAAATATATATACTCAAATTATTTAAATCTCTCCTTTGTGTCATTTTCCTTATACTATTATGAGTATTTTTTTTTTTTATCAATTATTAAATATTTGAGAATTTTACTTAAATTTCAAGGTTCTTAATTTAATTTAATGATGAATTTTTAATTTTAACTCTTGGACATGCATTTATTGAATTTAAATTCTCATTCAAGTACTCTTTTAATATTTTATAATGGCTAATTTAATTATATAATAAGTCATTAATATTTTCCATTTCAACTTTTTACTAATAAATTAGTTTAAATTTTTTACCTCATTGGTTTTAAAATCTGATGGTTCCAAATAGACTAGCTACAGTACTAGAGGGATGTTGAATAGTACTGTATATCAAATAAAAATTTTCACAAACAATTTAGAAAATTCTTTTGAATAAAAACAATTTTCTTTTGCTAAACACAAGTTTCTCAAAATTGAGGAATTAATAAAATAGTAAAACTTGTGAATATAAAATTTTCTTGACTAAGAATAAAAATGTCTTCAAATAATAATTTGTTAATTTAAATTGCAGGAATTTAAATAGCAATAAATATAAAGAGCATAGGGATAGAGAATTAAAAACATTGAGATTTATCCTAGTTCGACCCAACGGTCTAAGTCCAGTCGCCAAGCCAACAGTTTGAGATTTTTCCACTAGTATTTTCTTTACGGGCAAGAAATAAGCCTGTGTTACTTTTTACAAGTTCTAGTAACAAACTCAATACTTTTCAGGCTAAGTATCAAACCTCTACCATTACTTTTTCAGAGCTTAAGTAACAAAACTCTGCTGATACTTTTTCAAAGAACTAGCACCAAACTTTTACAAACTTTGTTGTTTTACTATCAACAGGCTGAAACCCCCCTTTCAAACTATCTCATGTGAAAAATACAATTCCCTTAAAAATAATTGAATATAGAAACAAGAATAAAGCTTTCTCTCTTTAATGTGCTCTTTGATGGAATTGTGGACGACTTGAAAATAATAGCTTTGAATGTATGAATATTGATTGAAGTCTCCAATCTTGCTAATTCAATTTGATCTCTTTTTATAGGTGTTGGAGAGCTCTTAAGGTAAGATGGCAGTTGCATTTGCTTCATAAGGGTGATATAATTGTTGTATTCACCTTATAAGGCAGATATAGTTGTTGCATTGATGTCATGAAAAAGATATGTCTTTTTGTAGCTTTGAAGTAAAAATATGGTGGTTACATTCTTCTTGTAAGAAAAAATATAGTTGTTAGGATAACCTCATAAAGAAGATGTGATAACTTAAAGCTCTTGAAGTGGTAGTACTACTCCCTTAAGTCATGTAAATTTACTTATAAGATGTATACTTAGTCATTTGTCTTCACTTTTTCATGTAACATCTTTCTATATAATAGAACTTTTCATTCTTTATTTAAATATAATTTGCAATTATATTTAAGTAAGAATTGTTTTTTCATAAATGTCAACTTTTGTGATCATCAAAACTAATGTCAACAAAATCAATTCATTGTCTCTTTTTAATACATTAATTCATCTCTTACCAATACTCTTTGTTAATTGAAAATTTTAATCAAATTTCATTTCTTTCACTTTTAATCAAGATTGTCAATTAAGAAATTTATAGAATTATATATCAGATTTAGAAAAATTTTCAATCTACCTTTTTATAATTGATATGTGAATATTTTGTGTAATGGTAACAAAACTATATATATATATATATATATATATATATATATATATATATATATATATATATATATATATATTTTTTTTTTTTTCAAGATTTTAGAATTTTATTCTCATTCTTACTTGACATCTCTTAAATTTTTTCTATCCTATGTATTACTTTTCTGAATTTTGAGCATTTTTCCTAAATTATCATTCAAGAAGCCATAATTAGTGTGTGTGTGTGTGTGTGTGTATATATATATATATATCTTTATAACCGATAAATTAATTCATTTATGCAAAATGCATTAAGTTCATAATGGTGGTTACAAAATTTTAAATGTTTTGTAACTTACTTCTTTAATGATTTTGTAACTTACTTTGAAATATTCACTATAAAAAAAAACTTTGATGCTTTCATTTTTGTACACACCAAAAAACTATATCATTATAAAAAAAACTTTGATGCTTTCATTCTTGTACACACAAAAAAAACTAACTTCTTCTCTTAAAACCTTTTGTTTTTCTCTATATTTTATGGGTAATTGTAGTTCTACTATTTCAAAGTTTCGGCCCCAAATACATGATTTTGAAGCTCATCGTTTTAACCTCGAAAAGCGACAGATATTGTGATTTGTACCTCTGTCACACTTGAAATTCGCTTTTGTATATGGAGATTCAAAGTTCTTATCTTGCTTTTTTATAGTCATTGTAATAATTCATCTAATGTACTGTGAAAAAGTTATAGTGGTGTATTCTAATATATTTGTTGATTATACTTTTACAAATAAATATAAATTTTTTTAATGTAACTTTTTGAGTTCGTTATTATAATTACTAGTTGTATCTCCGCGCATTGCACGGATGAACATAATATTTATAATTATTTTGGATATTTATTAATTAATCAAATTTAAATAAAATTAAATTTTTAAAATTGATGTAAACTACAAATTAAATCATTGATATATATAAGAGAAAGAGAGGAAAAATAAAATCAATGAAAGTAATATTTGTGTTACTGCAATGAAATAAATGATATTAAAGTATTAATATATAATTAGTTAATGTTAATTTGAAGATAATTATGCAAATTAAAACTGCAGCTATTTTATAATATATAGTATTTATAATTAGATATTTATAAACAAATAAACCATCTCTTTATTTAGATATTTATAATTTTCTTTACATATATTCAAAAATAAAATGGACTTACAAACATCTAGAGGGAATTATTCATTACCTGTCAATTAGAGAAATAAAATATTAGTTTTCGAACATAAAATTGATTGTAAAAACACTGAATATTGGTAATAAAAAATTAACATAGATGCAAGAATAATATGATTTGCAAAAATTATGAAATTGTAATTACCCGATACCAATCTGCGTTTAATCAACACTATGCATGCATTGACTTTCATTGCAATTCTCAATCAAAGGGGTTTGTCAATTTATAAGATTTTATAGTGTCAAAACATACAACTTTTTGGCTTCCCATTAAAATTAGAAATTGAAAAGTTTTCATCAATTTATTTCTCATTAATTATAATTGATGAAAACTGAAGAAATATTGAAGAAAAGAAAGAAAAGAAAACTGATTTTCGGCTGCAATATTGAAGAAAATAAAGAAAAGAAAATTGGAGTATAATAAAGCTAAATTAAGAAAACTCTCTACATGTACCATGTCAGCAAAAACTCTTCAAAAATCATTCTTCTAATTTCTCTTTGCTCTAGTAATTATATATAGTATAGACATATATAACTTATTATTCTAAAAGTAAATGTATTTAATATACTATATATAAAAGAAAAAGAAAAAAATGTGATATATGCATATCTTACTTTTTAAATTACCACCACTTGAAAATTTGTGATATAGGATAGATAATATATTAAAATAGTATAAATTTATTTTATATATATATATGTAGTAGATAGGTTCAAATGATACAATACCTCTTAAATTTAATATAAAAAAATTATTGAAAATTATTTCACAGAATTTAAATATATTAATGAAAGTAAAAGAAAATAATGGTTTATAAACAATATTAACCCACAGATTGTAGCTCAGTTGACAACGTAAACTGGATTTGTAGGAGGAGACTTAACTATAACTAAGCCCCGGACAGGAATATTTCAATAAATAGTTATGGTTTATAAATAAATAAACCAACATCAATATCATTTAAAAAATTTGAATATTACATTAAAACTAATAAAAATAAATATTTATATTTCAGTAAATTTGTCCGATGATCATACAAAACTACAAAAAATACTCATAATCATTTTTAAAAGAGCTAATACATCTAGAGGCCCTTGTACTTGGCCTAAACCACCTACTGTCTCCCTCAACTTAAAGGTTGTCCACTTAGCCCTCTCAAGTTAACAAAATCAACCCACATAAACCTCATCCATCCAACTTTATCAATTTAGACTATGAGAGTAGTTTAAAATATTAATATTTTTAGAAATATTTTATTAGATAATTTATCCAATAAAAATGTGACACGTGGCATACTAAATTAAATATTTTGAACAACTCTAAGACTCACCCATATTTTTGACCCAACTCGCTCATCTATTCACAACCAACCCACCTAACCTGCAGTCCTCTGCCACAGAAAGCTTAGCCATCATTCTTCTCCAATCACCGGCGCCACCTTCATTCCTCTCCAATCACTACCACCACACTTTCATTTCTCTTCACATAATCAAAATTGATCCCCAATTCAATAAATACCATTCAGTTTCCCAAAATCATAGCATGAACTACTATTTATGTTGATTACAAATTCAAGCACTGTTGAAAATGATAAATTAAAAACTCATTACGAAAAGAGAAAGAAAAAAACAATTAAGCTTGATGCAAACCTAATTGAAGTAATGAATAAAAATTATTACAAATTTACTATCAGCATAACCTAAATAAAAAAAAAAAAAACTCTAAGCTAATCCAACAACAATGAAATCCAATGAATATAGTATTCAAACGAAGTAAAAAATGTTGGGGTTTTCATGGTATAATTAAAAAAAATTCAGCAGAAGCATACAACAATTTATACTCAAACCTATGCCCATGAGTAATACATTCAGAGAATGGATGAAACAAACTCACGACTCAACCATAAAGCATGATAAAATTCATACATATACCGTCCTCGCTTAGAGATTGAATTTGAGTTCTTGTTTTTTCGCGAAGAACCTCCACGCTCACACACACGAACACCTCCGGAACACGTCGGTGTGCTTAGCAATAGACGAAAGAGCAATCCACCAATTTTCCTAGTATTGGTCTAATTCTCTAGCCCTCCAAGGAGAGGGGTCAAAATCTTCACTTAAGGGGAGAGAGAGAGAGAGAAAGAGGTGTATAGAGTTTTTCAAGTTAGGGAATCTTGAAAACTAATTAGATTATGTTCTCTCTTCCTATTTCTTATTAATTCCCTTATAGGCATTTTTTCATAATAGAAAAATCCTAATTAGAATTAAAAGAACCTAAATAAGAAATAACAAATCTAATTAGTTTTTAGTTTACATACATTAAATAAATATATATCATATATATTTATTTAATTAATTCATCCCATAAATTAATTAATCCACTAATTAAGTTACTGGATAAAAGGAAAACTCTTACATGGATTTGTTTAACTAGGCCTTTACCGTAAAGCCCATAAACCCCAAAGCTCTTATTAAATATGTAACCAATAGATATTTTAACAAGTCCATCAAATGCTTTATATGTGTGATCCTGCGGGTCCATATTATATTGGCAGTGGACCCAATAGCCTATTAAGCTCACAAGCTATAAACGGGTTCTAGTAAACCCTTATAGCTACCTAAATAAGATAGAAACATCAATCTCAATGGAAAAGATACCTATGTAGTAAACTTACATATCATATGCCACGCGATATCGGTGTCTTGCAAGAGGCATGGTGAAGTCACCCTCTATGCTGCAAAGACATTTCTTAATGCTAAGTGGACTAAAGTTCATAAATAACTAACCACTCAATGATTACCTTATTTGGGTGTAGCCACACTCTTATCAGTCCTACTTATCAAGAGGCCAGTGATATCAACCCTCAATTAAGAGAGAGGAAAATCCCTTCACATCACTCACATTCCTAGCATGTTTACTTACATACCCATTCATAGTGATACTTGGTACCCTATTATGGGCCTGTTAGGCGCATGTTAAAATATGCAAGCTAGAACCTATGTCTATAGCGATATCATGTCAAAGGACTAAGTATAAGTACTACTTAAGAGCCACTTGTGATATGGGAACCATATGATGTTTTCAAAGCGGGTTGATCTAATACCATGTAACTTGATATGTACCCATGCCCTTAATTAACAATCCATGTTCAATAGTCGGTAAGACACCACTATAAAATCAATGCCCATGATGGTCTTTAGTTATTATCATTCCTATGACACTCACAGACCAATGATGGTTTTATAACTATGTTCTTTCCCTAATCAATGTCTTACTGCCCGGAGAATGTTACCAGCATAAAAAGCAAAACAATAGTTATTGAATTCTCATAATTTATTAAATGCACAAGAAAGATAATAAATATTATTGTGTCTTTTTATTTATAACAAAATCTGATTACATTATATAGGAACTAGGGTATACTATAAGAAAATGACAAAAAAATCCCACAAGCTAAAGATCATATCATAAGAGTAAAAAGGGAAATATGTAGGGATGAGAAAATGCATTTTAAAGAGATGTATGAAACACAAAAACATAATGAAGACCAAAATAAAATATGGAAGAAAGATAAGAAATGAATGATGCGGCAATAAAATACACACACAATAGAGCAAGTGCACTAAGTTGCTCAAGTAATATAGAGTAAATAGAGTATTGACCCCACGAGGACCAATCATCCAATTACTAAACGCAATCGGGTTATTATCAAACTAGGCTAAATATTAAAATTTGATG
This sequence comes from Euphorbia tirucalli, assembly GCA_039660915.1. Lineage (NCBI taxonomy): Eukaryota > Viridiplantae > Streptophyta > Magnoliopsida > Malpighiales > Euphorbiaceae > Euphorbia > Euphorbia tirucalli. The sequence goes on from CM077636.1 coordinate 48,930,184, forward strand.
AATGATTTTTATTCTACTTTTAAGATTAACTATAAAGGAAGTAATTAATTATAATGAAAGGAGATTGATAGAAGAAATTCGATAAAAAGGCTAACTAAGGTATCTGGTTTCTCTTAACACTAACCCTAATAATTCTTTAAGTCATACTGCTAACTCAATTAGATTCAAAGATGGCGATTTTCACAAATAATCAATACCGGTTAGGGCTATCAATTCTAATTGTTAACCTAAGCACTTAAACCTCTCAGTTTTAAGCAAGAAAGCATTAGGTTGAAGAAAACCCTAGCACGAACTAGTAAGCCACAAAAGCAATGGTCAATCGTTGTGTCATATGGTTTCATTAATTTAGTCCTTTGGTCAATTATAAATTAATTAGAAGCATTGAAATTGATGGTCGCACATTCAAGGCATTAAGCAAACACAACACAATCGATGAAAAATAATAGAGTTAAATTGTATTAAACTAAAAAGTAATTACATAGAATTTGTGTTAAGATCCACCATAGCCTTAGCTATGATGGATTTAGCTCATAACTACACTAAAAACAACCAAGGAAATTAAAGAAAACATAATAGAGAAGAAGTTCAGAATAAAACTAGAGAATCGAGATGTTCAATGGAGATTTGTAGGAATCGTTAGTGAAAATCGGATGAAAAGTTCTCTTGAAACCCTAGCCTCTTCTTTCATTGCTACGGATATGTTCTTGTAGTTCCAAAGGAAAGAGAAAACTAATCGTCTAAAAAAAACTATTTCCAAAACGTAAAATAAAAAAATAATAATCCCCTAAAAATTGTTGACTTCTTTCTCTTTTACTAAAAATAACAAGGAGATCTAAAATAATCCAATTCTAAAGAGGAAAACAAATCAATCAATACTATTAGGAATAGGAATGGTACAAAAATAATAGAAAACTCTAATAAAAAGGTTTTGACTCCTTCTCAAGTATAACCCGCAGCTCCCAAAGGGCCCATTAATAAAGCTAGTCCAAAAAGCAATTTCAGCTCCAAAACTTTAAAATCAGCACCTCATAAGGCATGATCACGCCTTAAGCCTTCTCTTGGACTGATCCAAGCTAATTTTGCCCCTTTTTCATGCACTTTTAGCTCCTTTTTTCTCTTGGCCCTAACATGGAAAATAACATAAAGGAAATAAAATATGTCTCAAATAGAATAAACAACTCAATTATGGCTCATAAACTATGCCAAATTAAGCTTATAAAATATACTTATCAATGAACCTGAAAAGCTAAGCAAGCAAATAGTGATGTGAACTTTGAATTTGAGAAACAAAGGTTTGAAAGAAGAACAAAGGTGGTAGCGGTGATTAGAGAGGAAAGGAGGTGCTGACGATGATCAGAGAAGAGTGATAGTTTTGGTGGTGGAGGACTAGAGTTAATTAAGGAGAGAAGGGCGGGTAGGGTCAAAGATATGGGTGAGTTTTAGAGTTGTTCAAAAGATTTAAGTTAGTATGCCACGTGTCACATTTTTATTGGTTGTTAAGATGGCATGCACGTGTTATTTTTCTATTGATTCACTCATCTGTCCACATCAGATAGAGGAAATTACGTGGGTCGATTTTATCAACTTGAATGGGCTAAATGGAAAACCTTTAAGTTGAGAGGGACAATAGACAATTTGAGTCCATTACAAGGTGGTCTAGATGTATTAGGTCTTTAAAAATTTTGGTAAATAATAATATGCGATAGAAGAGATAAACAAAACAAATTAACAATTCTACCTAAAAAAGAAAGATAAGTTTAATATTTTTTAAATTACCTTTTCTATAAAATCATTTGAAATAGTTCTCATATATAAAATTAATTAAAAAGGAAAATTACTTTATAAATCAAAATAAAAGTTTTACGAACACTTTTAAAGTGATTTGTCGATTGAGTTCAATTTCTTAGATCTCTTTCAATTTATTATGAAGGGTTTGTATCAATCTTTTTTACTACGAAACTATATTATTGTGAACATCTCTTTTGCAGCTTTTTCAAAAGAAATATATAATTGGTGATTTATCTTTATCTATTTCATATAGCTTATTTGTATTTGGTTTGCAATGTGCATAGTATGAACATCAATTTTTGTATTTATACTAATGCTCTTTTTTTCACTCTTACTTTCATTCATCTTTTTTATCTTTATTAGTTCATAGAATTTTTTAAATAAACTAACAATATTTTATTTCCAACAAACAGACAAATAATTTACTTTAATTCAAGCATTAATTCACCATATAATAAGAGTCCAAGACATCATTGTTGTTAGATGTTTTGATATTTCGTTGTGGACAAACACATTATTCCTCGAGAATAACGATGTAGTTTTGAATGGTATAACACAAGTACTTTTAAAAGTATTATATATATATATATATATATATATATATATATATATTTACTCACAAAAGTTATTAAATATCTATTTAATACATTAAACAATTCATTATTTAATAGAAAGAAATATAAAAATAATAATAAAAATTACAAAAAAAGACGTATGCCGCAGTTAGCGAGTAAGAAGATAGTATATGATCTAACATAATGTTTCAAATCATGTATTAGGGGCAGGAGGTGTAGTGGGTCGTAGGAATGATATTTTCCTTTTTAAAATTATAACCACAAAATATAGTCAAAATGTATTAAAAGAAAGATGAATTAAGTAAATGTCAAGATTTGAAAACAAATATTTAGAAATCAATGACTAAACAAACTAATTAACAATCTATCAAATCAATCCAATAAATTATTAAGATGTTAACCATATATATATAAGGAAATAACTAATCAAGTTACTATAAATTTTTTGACATAATAATAGTATTCAATTACCCTTAATTAGCCTAATGAATAAGGTAATATATTGATAAAAAAAAATATCATAGAACCTAAATTAAATTAATTATGAATTTGTTTCCATAAGAAAATAAAATTTACTAATACCATTAAAATTAATTTAGAAATCAATCTTGATCTTGTATAATACAATTCTGATCACAATTGGGAGAAAATGATGATATATAGATATAGTCATCACTGCAAGGAGTTAAAAATACAAAAATGTATACTCAATATTCTATATTCACAATCCTATTTGTTTTCCTCTAATAGATGATGCAATTCTTTAATTTCTGATTCTAGTGAATATTACAATTTTTCACTTCACTAAGGGGTGCTTGGTTGGATAAAAGTACACCCAGGAATGATAATGGGAAGCAAATTTTTCCTTTCTTATTATTTGGATTAATAGAAATAGTTGTGGAATGGGAATCACATTCCTATGAATCATGGAATCTCAACCATTTCCTTCCCATACCACTTTAATCAACTTTGATTTCTGCTGGAATCAAACCAAAACTGCTCTATGTAATCACATTACTCGAAGGAACAAACACCTCCACCATTTACATCCAAAACTCTGGTTCTTTAATTTTTTCTTGATTACGCTGTCAATTTTTATTTTAATCCAATCATAATAAAATAGCAGTTGTAATCTTATTGTTTCTTTTTTTTTTTTTTTTTGTAATCTTGGCTATAAAACAAATTGATTTCACTTGGAACCTTTTTCTGCTTTTGTGGGTCATTAATCGAGAAATTAGGGACTGAACGGTGCCAACCCTTAAAGCTTCATCCTGCTGTAGTTAAAGGAAAATCAGGTGTATTTAAAAGTTATTCGGTTCATCTATGATGTGGACCTCTATTGTTTATTTTTCCTTTTGATCTAGTTGTTGATCATTTTCATGGCTCAAAATTTATTATGAAAATTCAACTTAAATTTCTAAAAGTTTTAGAACGAAACCCAAAGATTTAGTAAAATATAGATGTTTCATAATTTGTTGTATATAATTGATTTAATTATATTTAATAATGTCGATTCCCATTTCAATTATGATAACCAAACAATATAAAAGGGAATACATTATGATTCTAGATTAAACCAAACATTAGAAATAGATAAGCATTCTGATTTTGATTCCATCGCATTTTGATTCCAATTCTGATTCTTAAGTTTGAACCAAATGTCCCCTAAAAACATAAGAGCTTGACGAGAATTTCCACTGCAATCAAAGATCAACTAAAAATATAATTAAAACCTAATCAACAACATAAAAATTTAACCAACAAATATAATGATTAAATTTATCAAACAAATACTGAAAATACACCAACTATATATTACTAACAATCCAATCACATACTATGATTAAGCAATAGAGCCAACCCAATATAATAATATACTAATGAACTGCAAGTAATCTAAGAATATGCTAATTATTGTATATAAATATTAAAATTAAAGACCAACATATTCTAATAGGAAATGAAATTTTCAAAGACAAAAGAAATTGAGAAATAACATACTTGACTATGAAGAAAATACAATGGAAATGGCTAAGATCCTATGAATAGAAGATGGGGGAAAAGAGGAAAAAAATTTCATTGAAATTGGGAATAAGTTATTGAATTTGACTACATGAAACAAATGAGTGAAATTAAAAGCTTGAAAGAGGAAAAAGACGATCTTTGATCGTATAAGAAAAAATAATGGAGTTAAAAGTTTAAAAAGTTACAGAATACATTTGATATTAACAACCAAAATATATTAAGTACGGATAATAGTTTCCATTTATAAAAGTTGAAAGAGAAAAAATAAATTATTTTAATTACAAAATTACTGTAAATAAAAATATTTGAATATGGAAACATAATAATACCAAATTACTATAAATAGCAGTAATGCACATATAAATTATTAGTTTTCAAACTAATTGACATTTAAATAATTTTAATTTAAGACTGATTGCTAGGGTTTTTACGCATAGGCGTATGTGGTTAGCAAGAGTGATTACAGTCCCTAGCCTTTGCTAGGATCCTTTTACTCGAACTCATTGATTACTAATTCCTGTTTGTTTTATATGACTAATTTTGCAATAGTGGATTTGCGACGATTAACACTACAGGATGAAAAGGAAATGGAGTTTAGCCTACCAGCTTTGGTCCATGGCAGGGAGGGGGCGATGCAGTGGTGGTGTGTGGGGCGTGTATTAGTTGATCATGAAGTTAACTACGTCGCTTTCCAACTAACCTTAGCTTCAGTTTGGAGGCCTAAACATAGGATGCACTTTGAGAAGATAGGTTTTAACCTATTTACATTTAAATTCTTTCGTCCAGTTGATATATCCCAGGTGCTAAATGAAGACCCTTGGTCATTTGACAATAAAATAATTGTTTTGCAGCGTCTGGGTGTCGCAAATAACCCAGAGACAGTAGAACTGAATTTTGTTGATTTTTGGGTCTAGGTGTATGAGTTACCGACTGGTTATTTTTAGGAGCAGATGTGTCAGATCTTGGGTGACTTTGTAGAGGTGTATCTAGAGTCTAACAATAATAATTTTAGTACCTTAAGGCAGGATTGTTTGTGCATTAAGAGATGAATTGATGTATGGCACCCTTTGAAGCAGAAAATGTGATTGCGACCAGAGACGAGGGAAGCTTTTGCAATTTACTTCCATTATGACAGATTGCCTTCTTTAGAGTGTCACATGCTTGATCATATGGAGTAACAATGTCCACTGGTGTATGAGGCTGCGGGGGAGCAAGTGGAACAAAAGTTTGAGGTGTCTTTACGAGCCCCACTTCGTCGGATCGGAAGTATAACATACCAATGTTGAATTGGTGATATAAATAGGAACCCTATTTCCTAAATGGGATAGGGCTCATGGAGGATAGATGGATCGATGGTAGAGACCTTGCGTCGACACCATAATTATGAGGAAGAAGAGCAGCGGGTGCTAGTGTGAAATAAGGCTAAGCAAAAGCGAGATGGAGGAAGTGCTATGGGGGATCGCATGATTATTGATGTGGATGGTCGGGTAGGATAGGGTGGTAATTATTTAACTACACATTTACCAGAGGCGGGTGCCGGCATGGATAATGCTTGCCTGGACCAATGAATCTCTTGAGTTGGAACTGTCATGGCTTGGGTCAGCCACAGACAAACTAGGAATTACAGAATGTTATTTTTGTACATAGGCCTAGTATGGTGTTTTTGATGGAGGTTAAGGTTGGAAGGGGAGTAATGGCTGATCTTTATAGGAGAATGGGGTTTGCAGGTTCTTTTTATGTTCTGCATATTAGTCATGGTGGGGGTTTAGCTCTTTTATGGAAAGAAAAGGATTTGGTTTCTTTAATAACACACAGCAGGAACTATATTGATGTTATTATTCAAGACTTAACAAATGGTGATTGGTGTTTTATGGGCTTCTGTAATCGCCGAAATTTTCTATACTTAAAAAAAAAAAAATTATAGTCGTATGACTATTATTATAGTCATGCGACTGTAATCTAAAAATTACAGTCGTACGATTGTAATATCTGAAAAAGTGCAGAAGTCCATACCTCTGCAGCAGAAAATGGAAGAGAGAGAGGATGAGCATTAATTGCTCCGGTTTTGCAGCAAGCAAGCAGAAAAAAGGAGGGTAGAAAAAGAAGAGAAAGGAGAGAGAGAAGGGGGCTGGAATTCTGGTGAAGAAATCTAGAGAGAGAAGGAGAAAAGAGAGAAGGAAAAGAAAGAGGTGGAAAACCCACAAAAATTCATCTTTTCCTCTTCTATTTTCTTTTAATTCTCAGAATTAGAGTTAAAATTTGTTAGAAATCCCTAGGTTAATCAATTAACTTCACAACCAAATCAAGAATCCGGACTTAAATCATCAGAATCCCTTGCAATTTGGATTTTTGGACAAGAAGCTCTCAACTTCAATTCCAAAGGAAAAAGTGCGAATTTGTTGGGATCGGAGCGACGCCAGGGGTCAAAACGACTTGGATTAGCTTCTAAAAAGGTAAACACTTTCTTTCCTTACACTTTTTCTCGCTTTCTGGGTGTTTGAAGTGAGTTTTGTGCTTTTTCTGCTGCATTTTCCTGTTTCTGCTTCTGGAAATTAAGAACAGTCGCACGACTATTCTTGGTTTTCATGAACAGTCGTACGACTGTTCTTAATTTCCAGTTGACTTTCTTCAGTTTTGATCCAAAATGAATTTTTGGCGAAATTTTGATCCAGAACTAATTACAGTCGCACGACTGTAAACTACAGTCGTACGACTGTAATCCTCGTTCCAGAATCAAAATTTCAGCTTTTATCCCTAAAAAATCCCAAAAGAATTAGAAAATCCCAAAAATCATCAAAAATGAATTTTGTTGTGTGCATCACGACCATAGATTCAATTTTCTGGTAAATTTGCATTTAGAACAATTCAACGACGGAGACCCGGTTCTCCCGAAAACCGACCCACTTTAAATATAAAAAAAATAAATGCATGTAAACAGGTAAGATTGTTTTCAAAAATGATTTTCCCACAAAACCAAAAATACAGGGACATTTCAAAATGTTTTCCAAGTCTAATCGGGCCGGCTAGCCGAGCCAACCCGATTATCCCCTAAATGCATGCCCCCAATTCTTGATTTCCCAATTCTGTCTATTTGAGCCCTAATTTTGGCGTGCCGTATAAATTGTGCTAATCTTTGTTTTGCAGCTTTTATTTATATTTATTTTTAATTTTATTTGTATTTTAATAGAATTAATCGTGTATCCTAGGCGGTTGTATTTTTCTAGATTCTCGTGTATATAGGCGATTGTATAAGTGAGGCGAGAGTTTTTATTTTTCCATTCGATTTGGTTGTAAGCCGATTAATATTTATTTCTTTTCCTTATTTTTGTATTAAATATTTTGTATGCACGCTGTATGCCTTTTATATTCAATAAAACTGACTTTAGATTTTGAAATACCATTTGAGAACATTGGCAATATTTATTTTAATTAGACATGAAATAAGGGACTTGTCCGGACCCGAATCTCTGGATAGTGTAGCGGCCGTTCGTTCGGTTTAGCTACATAAGAATTTCCCGGTTGAGCTGAGCCGGGTGGCGACTCTACAATATCCATCGAGACTTAGGTCTCGTTTCTTTTATGTATTGATTCCATTCATTTTCCAAAACGCGGATTTCCATTCATAAAAACCTCACGCGAGGGAGGGGCCCGCCCGAGATCGTGGCGCCCCATTCCGAAAGGGAGTCCCGCGTCCCGTCGAAAACGCGTCGTCCGCTCACAGCTTCCATGGTTGTTTAGAGCAGAGTTGATGACAGGAGTCATGGAATATGTTAATGCATTTGGCTGGTCTCTCCTTCTTACCTGGGTATGTCCTTGGAGATTTTAATGATATGGTGGCTAGTAATGAAAAATGGGGAGCCAACCGCATCCAAGACTATTACTAAATGGATTTTGGGATGCACTAAAAGCTTGTGCATTGTATGATATGGGTTTTGTGGGGCCATGTTATACTTGGGAGAGATATCAAGAGGGACATGTGATTTTGAAGGAGAGGTTGGATTGTGGGGTTGCAAATAAGGAATGGCTGGATAGATTTCCTATGATACAAGTTCACCATTTTCTAGCTGTAAACTCTAACCATGTTTTTCTCGTGGTAAAATCAGCCATAATGCAACAACAAATTCACTATCCTTTTCGGTTTGAGAATGCATGGATATAGGTGGAGGATTATCGTCGGGAAGTGAAGAGGGTTTAGACTGAAGCTGAAGTGGAAAAGGATGTTACTACAAGATGTTTACAGAAATTAAGATGAGGAGGGAAACAACAACAGCAATGTGGTTTGCAGTATAAAAAATGATATCAAAGGTAGCTTCGAATATGCCGTACAGAATTGGAAGTGCTTTGGCATCAACAAGATGAACAAGCAGTGCTTAGGGTGCAGGAGTTTAAATGTAAAATTAATGGTTTGTTGAATGAGCAACATGCTTATTGGAGACAACCGGTGAAATTAAATTGGCCTACATATGGGGATGTAAACTCAGCATTCTTTCATAGAAGTGCTTCATGCTGAAAGAAGAAGTATGCAATTACAGGCTTACAATATGAAGACGACACGGTTTTGCAATGGGGTTCGGGTTTGAAGGCACATATTCAGCAGTATTTTTAGAAGATCTATTCATCTAAGGGTTGTATATTAAACCTAATCCTGGAGTGTATTGACACACGCATGTTAGAGGAGGGAAGGGAAGATTTATTGTGACCTTTTACTAGGTTTGAAATATGTTTTTTGATATATATAAGGACAAATTGCCAGGCCTAGATGGTTTTAATCCTTGATTCTTTCATGCTTATTGGGATATTGTAAGCTCTGATGTAATATTTTTTGTTTGTATTGCTTGAAAAATGGCTTCGTACCTTCGAAGTTGAATTGTACGAATATAATCCTTACACCAAAAAAGGCAAAACCTAAAAAAGTGACTGATCTATGTCCAATTTCCTTATGCAATGTTATTATGCGAGCTATTTCTAAGTGTATTGCCAGTCGATTGAAAAGTCATATGCAGATGCTTATATCGGAGAACCAGAATGCTTTTATACCTGGGCGATTAATCTCTAACAATATCATGGTAGCATTTGAATTGGGACATATTCTAAAGAGGAAATGGCTTGGACAACAGGGTATAAGAGCTTTAAAAATTGATTTGTCAAAGGCATATGATCCTGTCGAGTGGTCTTTTTTACAGGCAGTAATGATTAAGCTGGGACTACCGCAAATGTTTGTTCGTTTAATTATGAGTACTGTTACAACGGTTAATATTGTTCATGCAAGTGCCAACTGTGATACAAACCATCATATGGTGTTAGCCAAAGGGATTCATTATCACCATTTTTATTCTTATTTTGTACAAAGGGATTGTCATCTCTATTAAATGTGTGGGTGAGACAAGGGTTATTGCATGGATGTAGTATTATAACAAGAGAACCAAAAATCACACATTTATTTTTTGCTGATGACAATATATTATATTTTCAGGCCAATGAGATAGAGGCATGCCAATTAATGCTTGCTTTTCAGCTGTATTCACAAGTATCAAGACAGAAGATAAATTATGGGAAATCAAGTGTTTTATTCAGCAAGAATACAAGGATGGAGGAACAGAGTGCAGTGTGTAGAGTGTTGGGGGTGCAGAGTGTAACGGATCATGGGAAATAATTATGTTTACCATCTGTAATTGAGAGTGATAAGGTCCAACTGTTCCAATTTTTTGTGGAGAAATTGCACAATAAATTATGAGGCTAGATGCGTCGGGGAATTTCACAAGCAGGGAAAGAAGTCTTGTTGAAATCCATCGGACAAGCTCTACCGGTGTATGCAATGGGTATATTTCTTATTGTTAGGAATGCCCTAGTCCCAAGGCATTAGTCCTTGTTATGTATTATATATTTTGGATCTTTTAAGAGATTGATGTATTATACATTCGTGTTATAAAATAAAGGCATTAATCTATTTATTCTATATCTTGTGCAATATTATAGATAGAGTATCCAATGGTCATATTTATATCCATGTTGATAAGTGTCATGCACTTGGCAGTGAGACCACGGATAGGGAAATGATATAACTATAAAGCCATCCATAGTCTGTTCTAGTCATGGGAATGAATGGAACCAAAGATTATCATAACCTTGATTGTATGACAGTGTCTTACCAGTTATAGAACATGGATTGTCAATCAAGCTTATGGGTACATGTAGTGGGACATGGTACTGGATAGATCCACTAAATGAGAAATCCACATGGTATAGTATCACAAATGATTCATGTAGTACTTATATTGGATCCCTAGACCCGACCATATTATGGTCTTGTATGTGAACTCACACACTTTGGTGTATGCCTAAAGGGCCTGTAACAGAGTGCCAAGTATGGGTACATTCGGGTGTGCCAGTGAACATGGCAAGGCCATGAATATGTAGAAGGGAATGTCACTGAGAAATACACTGAGAAGATATCACCGGCCACTTGATGAGTGCAACTGATAAAAGTGTGGCCACACCTAAACAAGTTGAAACTTATTTGTGAGCATCAGTTTATTCGGGATCAAGTTAATTTCTGGACACAAAAGAGGGTGATGACACCATGCCTCCATGTTGGACACCGATATCAATGACATAGGACATATAAGTTAAATTGTAGGGTTATGATTTCCGTTGGACTGCACTCTTCATCTTTATTGGGGGCTATAATGGCTTGCAATAGCCCACCTACAGTCTGTGAGCCATGAACCTACTGCCAACATAAAGATGGGCCCACAGGATTATACATATTGAATGTCTGAGCTTGAACTAAACGAATCAACTGTATGCTTAGAGTATACTGACTGGAGAGGAGAAATTTATTGATTAAATTATAGATCAATTGGATTGATCAAAACGATATAATCAATTAATTTGGTTTTCACAGAAATAATTTGAATAAAATTAATTCATGGATTTATTTCCTGGTGGAAATATTATACATATATAGCTTTATATGTATTTAATTTAAGTAAAGTCTAAATTAATTTATTAGGTTAATTTAATTAGGCAAATTAATTTTAATTCAAACGCTATGTGTTATATTATATAGCTTAATACAATAACATACATATGAATGTAAAATTAAATTGGAATTAAATTTTAACCCATACTAATTAATTGAGACCTATGGTTTTAAAGATATAAATAAATACCCACTTAAATGGTGAAAACCCTAACCTTATTTTCACTGCTGCAAATTTCAGCCAAGAGGGTTTTTTCCAAGAGAAAAATTTCTGCCCCTCTTGCTTTCTCTCCTTGATTCGGCCTCCACTAGCACGGGTTCTTGCTCCGCAGCCATTCGTGTACGGGATTGTGGAGGAGATCTATTTTGGTTTTCGCAGCTATCTCTAGAAGAGACATACAAGGTGAGATTTATTTGTTTCTTCGTATTTAATTTCATTGTTTTTTATTTCTATTTCATAAGCTCCTGGGATCGAATTTGAGAAAATCTAAATCGGCTTCCATTACCTAACGGTTGATTTTCAATGACAAATCCCTACACTTATTCCGATGCAAATATGTGATGCAATGGAGAAGCTGCTGAACTCGTTTTGGTGGGGGAATAATATGACAGAACAATGCTCAATTCATTAGATGCTGTGGCAGAAACTATGTTTGCCATATGCAGCTAGCATTCTTAATTTTTGGAAGCTATGGGAATATAGTATTGTGTTGTTAGGTCGTACGGCTTGGTGGTTTTGATTTGAACCTGATGCATTGGTTACGAGGATGTTTCAGGCCAAATAATTTCCAAACACGAGTTATTTAAAGGCAATGCTAAAGCCAAATGATATTTTTCCATAAAAAAGTCTAATGGAGGCTCAATCGCTGCCCCGATTGGGAACTAGAATGGTGGTGGGTGATGGTAGCAATATTAAAAATTGGCAAGATGCTTGGCTGCTGGATACTAGAAATCTGAGAATTCAAACTCCTTATCCACTATTGGGGGAGGATTTGGCAGGGATGAATTATTTCTAGACGGTGAGCGACAATGGGATATAAAGATACTAGAGACTCTATTCTTTGATCGAGATAGAAAATCAATCTGCAAGATAGTGCTACCTCGACTGTTACAAAGGGATAGAGTTATGTGGATTCATGAGGAGACGGGTAATTACACAATGAAAAGTGTATATTATTCACTGATGTAGCAGCAAATTTGGTGGTGGATGCTTGGAGTATTTGGGATGCACGAAATCAATTGCAGTGGCATGGCGTTGATTTTGATCAGTCTAGCATTCATTGGAAGGGGATGAAATTCTTGGCTGATTGGCGAAGTGCCAAGTCAGCTACAGTAGGTGGTGTTGTTCTTGCTCCGGTGCTGACACAGGTTAGATGGCAAGCTTTGATATCATCCGTTTGTAAATGCAAAGTTGATGCAGCTTTTGAAAAATGGTAAGGGGGTCGGGCATGTGTGTAGTAAGAGAATCTATGAGAAGGGTTGTGGCGTCACGGTGTCAGTTGTTGGATGGAGCTCCGGATGCAACCCATGCTGAAGCAATGAGCTGTAGGGAAACTTTGAGTTGGTTGAAGACTCTTTCTATTCGACTTGTAGTGATCAAGATGATCAAGATGGATGCTAAAGTTGTTATTGATGCGTTGATTAAGCCTAATGGTGTTCGATATAGATCTTCCGTGGGTTTTATCCTTTATGATTGTTTAGCTTTAGCACGGAAGGTGGGGGTTATTTCGTTTGTTTTTGTAAAACGATTAGCAAATATGGTTGCTCATACCTTGGCAAGAGCATTGTATTCAGCGACATCGAATGGGATTTGGTTTCAACACCGACCTCAATTTCTTGTTGCTCTAATTCCAGCCAAATTTTATTAATTGAATACATAGTTAAATTTAAAAAAAAAAAAATTACGACCGATTATTAACCGATTATTAAAAAAAAAATTTAATATTGGTTTAATAGGTCTTAAATTCTGGTTATTTCTAATTTTTCTTAGTTATTTTACGGTTGTTTAACTGAAAGAAAAGAAAACGAAGGGGGTCATCTTCTTGACCAAAACCTACAGCTAAACAACAAAGCTGCTACTCCGCCGTTCAATAGCAGGAGCCAAAGGGCCAAAGGAAGGCCGATTCAGGTTCGTTCCTGCGTAAGTGCTTCATCTCTCTGATTTTGGGGGGGGGGGGGGGGGGGGGTGTGGGGGGGTGTTGGGGGTCAAAATGCTCCCCCAAATACCTAATTCAAGGGGCGAATTCATCTCTCTGATTTGGGGGAGCAAAATGCTCCCCCAAATCCCTAATTCAAGGGGCGAAGGCCGCCGGCTAAACACCTCTAGTAGGGGTTTTTCCCGGCGGCTGGAGGGGTGCCGGCCCCTCCTCTCTCCGCCCCTGCCAACACCCTCAGCTTGTAATCTCTGGGCCTGGAACAACCCCTCTTAGAGTGGATTCCGGCTTCTGGGGGTGCAACAGCACATCCGTGCTACATGAAACAAGATGGACTTGTTCAATTTTGTTCAGTGAGGAAATTGCTTAGTGTCCAATCTGATTTCCCTTTTCTTTTTATTTGGTTTCAGGATCTTGTCCTTGTAGATTGTCAGATTGAGTCACTATACTTGCATAGGAATTCATTCCTGCAGGGACCTTTTAATTGCAATGGAGTCACCTGAACGTGGTCGGAATCATGTGAAGCGTGATACTGAGGATAGCTCAGATGTGAAGAGTGATAGGGTGGGGGATGATGAAGAATATGAGGGCAGTGATAAGAGGAAGCACCGGTCAAGCAGGTCTAGAAAGTCGGGTAATGGAGAGGATGCTGAAGGATTAGATAGCAGCAGCAGAAGACGAAGTTCTGGTGGTGACAAGAGTGAGAATCGTAAGAGATCAGGTGGTGGCTCTAGCAGAACTGGCAGTGACGATGATGATTATGAAACAAGAAAAGAGCTACGCTCAAAACAATTGAAGAAAAAACAAGAGGAAAGTAGCTTGGAAAAGTTGAGCAGTTGGTACCAAGATGGAGAACTAGAGGGCAAGCAGGTTGGAGAAAAGTCTGCAGGCAAAGGACATCCTAGGACAGATGATGGTGAGAAGAGGAAAATGACATCAAAAATTGTGGAACATGAGAGTTCTCGCAGTGGTACGAAAAGCAAAGAAGAAAGATCTCATGATGGAGAACATGAAAAGACACAAGATAGAGACGTCAAGTATTCGGACAGGAGAGAAAGTAGCCGAGAAAAGGTTCATGGTTCTAGTGACATAGGTAGGACGTCTAGGAGGAGATGGGATGAAACAGATGCTGGCAAGAAAGCTGACGAAAATCATCATGAAAAGACTGATCTGAGAAGTGGAAAAGGCTCTGATTCTAAATATGAGAATTCTAAAGAGAGAAGTGCTTCTGCAAGAAATGAACACAGTGATAGTAAAAGCCAAAGCCGGGGTTTAGATTCAAACAGTGATAAAGGTGTCAAATCAAACAACAGAGAAGAAAGAAGAGTTGAGAGCGAAAGGAGCAAGGGTAAGAGCAAGTCTGAAGCTGTAGAGGAAGATGATAAGGATAGTCCTGTTACTCGTGAAGAAAGAACTGGGCGGGACAAAAATGAGAAGCATAGACAGCAGAGAACTACCACTAGTAGGGATGCTGTCGAAAGCCGCGAAAGGTCTTCAAATGCTGATGAAGATGGAAACATTTGGGTAAGAGATAAAAGTGCTAGAGATCAAAGCCGCTCTAACAGGTCTAGGACCCCAGAGAGGAGTGCGAGGCGTCATCATGAATCACAGTACTCTGAAGTGGAATATGAAAGAAGCTCAGACAGCAGGCGGAAGGATGTGGAAAAGGATGGTCAGAGGGATGATAGGAAGGGCAGAGATGACAATTGGAGTGATAGAAACAGAGATAGGGAAAGTTCCAAAGATACCTGGAAAAGAAGGCAATCGACAAGTAATGATAGAGATGCAAAAGACGGAGATGTTGTATATGATCGTGGCAGAGATTGGGAGCCAAGACATGGTCGAGAGAGGAATGACAATGAAAGGCCACATGGTAGAACTAGGGGTGAAGCTGTCAAAACATCGTCAAATTTTGGAATTTCAAATGAGAATTATGATGTGATAGAGATCCAAACCAAGCCTCTTGATTATGGCCGTTCAGAGTCTGGATCCAACTTTGCTAGGAGAACTGAGCTGGGTCAGCATTCTGAGGGGAGGTCAAATGTTGAGGAGTGGACACATAGGGATGAGAGGGGAAGAAGACATGATTTTTACGGCTCTTCTCCTTCCATTGAGGATACAAAGGAAAGATATAATGATGATGGTCCTTCTATGCGAGATCAAAATTCATGGAGGGATGAGATGGAGTACCCGGCAGGAAAAGGAAGAGGGCAGCGAGGAGCTATGGCTGGTCGTAGTGCCAGTGGCCAAAATTCCGGTGGTGGTTCACAGCCTCTGTATGGAAACCAGGAACCAGGGTCCTTCTCCAGAGCTCCTCCACAAGGCGTAAAAGGGAGTAGGGTCGGTAGAGGAGGGAGAGGTAGGCCTACTAGGGATAACCAACAGGTTCCATTACCCTTGATGGGATCACCTTTTCCACATCTTGGAGTTCCACCTGGACCAATGCAGCCACTTGGCCCTAGTATGTCACCTGCTCCAGGTCCTCCAATTTCTCCAGGTGTTATCTTTCCACCATTTACTCCACCAGTAGTTTGGCCTGGGGGCCGAGGTGTAGAGATGAATATGCTAGGTATGCCTCCAGCTCTGTCTTCTGTTCCTCCAGGACCATCAACACCCAGATTTCCTCCTAACATTGGCACTCCATCGCCAAACCCTGCTATGTTTTTTAATCAGGCAGGACCTGGAAGAGGAGTGCCTCCAAACATTTCTGGTCCTGGTTTTAATTCTGCAGGACCATTAGGACGAGGAGCACCTTCTGATAAGTCCTCAGGGGGCTGGGTCCCTCCTAGAAACAATGCACCTCCGGGTAAAGCTCCTTCAAGAGGGGAGCAGAATGATTACTCACAGAATTTTGTAGATACTGGTATGCGGCCGCAGAATTTTATCAGAGAGCTAGAGCTTACTAATGTTGTTGAGGATTACCCAAAGCTTAGGGAGCTTATACAGAAAAAAGATGAGATTGTGGCTAAATCTGCCTCTGCTCCTATGTATTTGAAATGTGACCTGCGTGATTTTGAGCTCTCATCAGAGTTCTTTGGAACAAAGTTCGATGTGATTCTGGTGGACCCCCCTTGGGAGGAGTATGTTCATCGGGCCCCTGGTGTTGCTGACCACATGGAATATTGGACATTTGAAGAAATACTAAATCTCAAGATTGAGGTAGATTGGTTTCAAATTGCTTTTTTGCTTGTGTAATTGTTGTGCACTGGAAATGTGAGAGTTTTTTTTTTTTTTTTTTTTTTTCACATTCTTACTTTAGCATTAATGATTTAATTTGCTAAGAAGTAGTTGCACGCTTTTGAATTGCAATTGAAAGTTGAACAAAAAAAAGCATCGCGACTCCTATAGATGGACCAATATGCCCAGCATTGTTTTGCTATTATAATTCTTCGATGTATATCTTGATTCTTGGACTTAGCCTGGCATTTTTCCTCTGTCTTTACAGGCAATAGCAGATACACCTTCTTTTATCTTTCTGTGGGTCGGCGATGGTGTTGGACTTGAGCAGGGTCGTCAATGTCTAAAGAAGGTACTGGGCAATTAAGACTTTAGTTAATGTTCAAATCTAACTTTTGTCTTTCTTTAAATTTTTTCATCTTCAACTTCAGTAATGTTCTGTAAGGTCATTGATGCATATTTTCATTTTATTCTTTATGCTTCAGTGGGGATTTCGGAGATGTGAGGATATTTGTTGGGTGAAGACCAACAAAAGTAATGCTACTCCAGGGTTGCGGCATGATTCACATACTTTGTTTCAGCATTCAAAGGTTGGTAATTTATTTATCTTCATGAAACATTGCATGTTTCTTCCTTTTTATCTTGCTTTTTTATGTTTTACTCGTGTATTACTTTTTGGTGCTAAACTGTGCCTGTGATGAAGGAACACTGCTTGATGGGTATTAAGGGAACAGTTCGTCGCAGCACTGATGGTCATATAATCCATGCTAACATTGACACTGATGTAATAATTGCTGAGGAGCCTCCATACGGTTAGATAATGTCTTTCGAACAATGCATATCGTTTGGCTCTGTTCTCATAATTTTCTTTTAAATGTGAAGAATCTACCATAGTTCTAATCTGGAACGTGCACAGTTTTTTTATTGCTCATTTGTTAATTATCTTGGTAGAGTCTGATGCATGAATATGTATAATAGCGTCTCTTGAATGCACAAAAACCCATTATATGTTGCACAAAATGGGAAACAGAAACCAAGGAGTAAAGGCAATGGAAACTAGGATTGACTGATACTTCTAGAACCATAGCAAAAGCTAATATTTAAATAATAAAACTATTAGGGGTGTATTTTTTTCATAAGCATATATTTTGCATATCTTTGTTGAATGAAAGAAAACAACTACTTGTAAATTGTAATGCTGGTCTATTGTTATTCAGTTGCAGTAACTACCTATTTAATACCTTTTGCTCTGTGGCAAAATCAATTGTTTAATAGACCGAGGAATGTTTTAGTCTGTTTTTAAAAACTCATTTCATTTTAATACAAAATTCCATCTTGGTAAGAATTAATGGAAATTGACTTGAAATATTTCGCACAAGTTTCTGACTGTTTCAGTTTCTGAAATGTGAAAACTTATCAAAATCAAAGTTCTGTGCTTCATAGCCCATTATCCATTGCCATGATAAGACTCCCAATACCTGCTACATTCTTTTTTAATGGTTTTCCAAATGCATGACTAGTCGAGTACTTAGTAAAGAGTTTTAACTGCAGGTTCAACTCAAAAGCCAGAGGACATGTACCGAATAATTGAGCATTTCTCTCTTGGTCGCAGAAGGCTTGAGCTTTTTGGTGAAGACCACAATATTAGATCTGGTTGGTTGACTGTTGGTAAAGGACTATCCTCGTCCAATTTCAATTCAGAGGTACAATATATACTTGAACCTTGTATTTGTTGTTGTATAGTTATGCTCATAATCTGAATCTATTTATTTAGCGGACAAAAATATTGGGCTCCATTTGCTTTCTAAATATTTTATTATTTTAAGCACAAAAACTTGCTCAGAACACATGGGTATACGGTGTTGAATTTCCTCGAGGAATTAGCAAATTTTTGTGATAAAGTTTGTGTGCACCTTACAAAAATTATATGCCCTGCATAGAATAGTAGTTTCTTTACCTCTTTTTGTGCGAAGTCCATTCTGGGAGTTACTACCCATAGCAGTTACGTTTCAGCTCTACACTCTCTGTTTGATTTTATAGAGAACTCTGTATCGAAGATCAGAATGCCGACCTTCAAGAATGGCCAAGACTAGGGTTATTTTACCTTTTGCAAAAGATTATGCTGTTCTGTATCTTTTTGTAGGGTGTCAGTTTAGATATTGTGTCATAATCGTTTTAAATTATCTATGTATTTCAAACTATTATATATGATAGAAAAGCAACAAAAATGATAATGGTGTCAAATAAGTTGTGTCAAGCGGTTTGTATAGCTTTTTGCATATTAAAATTGGTCGGCATGCAATATTAGGATGAAGTTGATAATGTTTGCTAATTTCCTTTCTTGAAACCCTGTATTAATTGTATATATGGCGTGACAGGCATATGTGAGAAACTTTGGGGACAAAGATGGGAAAGTTTGGCAAGGCGGTGGTGGTAGGAATCCTCCCCCTGAAGCGCCTCACCTGGTTGTGACCACACCTGAAATAGAAGCTCTCCGGCCAAAATCTCCTATGAAGAACCAGCAGCAAATCCAACAGCAATCAACATCGATTTCTCTAACAGCGGGCAATTCATCCAACAGAAGAACAGCTGGGAACTCGCCCCAGAATCCAAATGCTTTCAGTATAAACCAAGAGGGTTCGAGCTCAAACCCCTCAACTCCAGCTACTTGGGGGGTGTCACCAATGGAGGGCATTCGGGGTCGAGAAATGGGGAACATGCCTTCTGATGAGAAACTGTTTGATATGTATGGGTATGGGGGACAGGCAAATGGAGAATACATAGATTTTGAGTCTCACAGACAATTGAATATCTTGTAACGAACATGTACCATATCACTTTATTGTTCCATTCCCTTAATTTTTTTTTTCCTTTGCTATAACCATAAGCAGAAAAGGAAATGCCGTTTAGTCTTCGCAATAAAATGCGTTTTCCAAGATCCTACTTTCAATGTCTTTACTCATGTTACTGATTAAAGCTGATCATCGTCTTGTTTTCAGTTTCTACCACTGGTTAACTTATCTTTTTAATTACCATTATTAGGAATGTTCGTATAGTTAAAATAACAACAAATTACTATTAACTTTTTCACAAAATTCCTAGGATTCGTTCAGCATTCCTTCCTTGTACTGGCACTCGTCAATTCTGCAGTTAAATAGTGCCAATTTACAGTAATATCCAGAAACCACGACTCATCAATGTATTCCATTCATGGTTCCACTCATCTTCTGAATCCCTCAGAAAAAGGAAATAAATTTTTCTCTTCAGTGAGGTTTCATGCTTTGGATGACTTGTGTCTGGCAGTTAAAAATCCTGGAATAGCTGTTGCGGTTTAGCTACTATCTCTCCTAAGTGGTCTCATACTTCATTTTCCGGTTTTTGTGGTGGAGGCATTGCGCCAGCAGTTTCCTTAGCAGCATCTGATACA
Organism: Euphorbia tirucalli; assembly: GCA_039660915.1. NCBI lineage: Eukaryota > Viridiplantae > Streptophyta > Magnoliopsida > Malpighiales > Euphorbiaceae > Euphorbia > Euphorbia tirucalli. Next base: position 48,950,311 of record CM077636.1, read on the forward strand.
ATTTCATCTGTAAGGTAAGAGCGACTGAAAGGATGAAAATCTATTCGAGTGAAAAAATATCTAAACTCAGGGCTCACTTTGAGATTCAATTTGGTTTTCTCCTGGAGCTGGAGGTGTCAGCCGTTGCTGTTGCATAGCAGAGGCTTTTAGCTGCTCTTCTGTGATTTTCAAGTAATCTTCGGCCGTATATGGCCTAGGTTGAGATGGAGCGCCATCTACAAGTTATCATAATTGACAATGGTTCATTATATTATAGCGAAACATCAATCATTTGACCATAAGAACATTACATCAGATGGTTGCATCGTTTGATTATCCAATAAAGGAAAATCAATAAACATTTTTCAAAAGATTCCAATGCATGAAACTGTAACATTAACAAGTCAGATTTTTTTTTTTTTAAAGTTACTTAAAGGTGGCACAATCGTTACTAAGGAAACTTCAATTATAATAACTCTTTATCCTCTCTCTATTTGTCTGTCAAATCCTCAATTATGAACACTTTGTACCACAGAGGCCTAAAGGTTTCCAAGGTTATTAAGAACTACAGGGTACCTTGGAATAACTATGAAAATATTTGTGAAGTTGGTTCAACACACAATGTGAATTGAAATTCGAACTCATCCTGCTAATTTCTTATAAAATAAGTGAGGTTATAGTAGAAAACTTGGTAACTTACTAGGGTCGGCTTCAGTTGGGGACTTCTCTGGGCTGGCAACTGATGAAATGGGAGAGCCAGAATTTGCTCTGTTGGAGCTATATGTGTTCTGCATTTGACTTGGAATATCATCAAGGCCGATTTCTCGCTCAAGAGTGCTCTTGAATTCCCTTGAAACATCCTACATTTCAAAATGTTGCACCATTTACATACAGTTAAACCAACTCGGCATAAACATAAGCCAGAAAACAGAAAGTTCTATAGACTTACCTGGAGTTCTCGAATGGTGGGTTGAAATGCACGTAGAGTCTTCCCTAGATTACGAGCAACCTGCATTTAGACAACAATAGAGATACAAAATGATAATGATAATCAACAAATAAGCTTAAGCTTCACAGACGGTTGGTTAGTTCCTTTGCTAAATTCCGAAAAATTGCACGTCCAAACAACACTAGATCTTCTCATTTCTTTTGGATAAGAAAGGACAAAGCATAACCAAGGAAACTGTAACTGCAGCCTAATTAGTCCGTCATTTGCAAATTGTGTTTAAAATTCATTGAAGTCAGGGTAAGAGGCGTATAGTTTTCAATAAGGAGTTGCTACATCAAATCTCCTAAAAAATTAACAAACAGTTGATAATGAATTCACAGGATCTTGGCAACACCAAGTTTTACTCAGCTACAGGCAATTCCTCAAAGAACTAGTATAAGCAAACTAAAGCCAATATTGTTAATGGTAACTGATCAATCAATCCAAGAAGATCCTTAAAGATCACATTTTTATAATTTTTCCATACAAACTAAACCCAAAAAGGAGATTAAATAGCTTAAAAATGAAAGACATTGAAGCCTGCAAAACTAACCTCAGCCAGACCTTTGGGACCAAAAACCAGTAAAGCCACCACTCCAATGACCAAAGCTTCAGGAGCTCCAACCCCAAACAAAGATGCAAATACCATTCTACCCTTACGCCTCCCCTTCCTCTCTGCACCTATCAAATTTCAACAATCAAAATTCAGAAATAAAAACCGTAAAAACTCCCACAAAACCACAAGTGAATGAAAAAGAACAGACCTTTATTGAGAGAAATTGTGGTGATAGAAACACCCAGATGCTTTAGACCAGTCCAGGCGGAAAAATGAGTGATACCCAGATGAGGAATCAAAGAGGAGAGACCAAATTTGAGGGTTCCATTGTATGATTTAGAAGAAGAATGTTGGTAAAGGAGTGATCTGGTGCTTGTAGAAACAAAACACAAAGATGTGGGAGAAGAAATGAAGGAAGCCATAACCAATTTGTGTGGTTATAGAATTGAAGAAGAAGGAAGATGATTCATGCGTTTGAAGGAATGGAATATTATCTTGTGAACAAAATTAGGAAGAGATAGAGATATGTGGAAATGAAAGATGTTTGCAGATTAGTATGAGCAGCTAAAAGCATCGTTTTTGTCCAGCTTAATTCCAAATTGAATATTGGGCTTAATTAAATTAACACTCTCAAGTAGTACTTGGGCTTTGTTCTTCCTTTTGCTTTGGGCTCAACCCCTTTGAAACAGAGAATGAAAACAAAAATCATAAATAAACATCTAATTAAAATTCAACCTTTTACTCCACATTGATGGTAAATATTTCTCTCCTTAAATGAGAAAAAAAATATAATATGGTCTTAGATCGAACTGATTTGAATTCGATGAGCAACAGGTCAACAGATCTAATGTTCCTAAACCAATATGACTGAGACCATACAAGAAATTTTTCTAAATGGGAAGACTTAGAGTTCAAGTTTTATTAAAATCAGATACTATGTCAATTAAAAAAAATAAGAATTATAACAAAAAAAAAAAAAAAATTTGTTGGAAAAAAATCAATACAATTAAGTGGTTGATTTTTTTCGATTTTATTTATTGTGCTTTAATATTATATTACACATTGAGTTTTGATTTATAGATATACACAACTGGTCATGTGAAGTATTAAAATTTGTTTAGGATTATGTAGGGCATTTTATCTTCGTGTCACATGACAATTTTTTTATAATTTGAAATGAAATCCTAGTATAGAAAAGATGATGGGACTCTTTATTTCTGGTAACTAGGAATATGACACATTAACTTGCAATATTATAGAATTAATTGAAATAAACTGCGTATTTAAATCCTTTTTAGTTTCAATGAATAGAAAAAATAGTAGCCTCACAGATTTTCTTTTTTATTTTCTGTTTGCTTGCATCATTCCATTTTAGATTTTTAGTTATTAATAATATAGTAAACACAATTTTACTTGAGTATTAATAACAAAATGTTGATTTTCATCATTTAAGCATATTTTGTGTCACATGTGTTCTATCTTTTTAAATTTTCTATTGTTTACCACTACTTAATTAGATTTATTATTATTTTGAAATTTGTGGTACTATTCCAAACATATTACATATGTTTAGTGTGCCACAAACAATGTCCGAGCTTGTGGTAATTTTTATATGATATGTTTGTACCATAAGCGAACACCATAAACTTCCATTCAAAAAGATTCTATTAGTGTATTGGACATAAAAGAGTCTACTTGTTGTTGTATTGGACATAAATGGTCCGCGTTTACAGAGTTAGGTCGAAATTAGAGAATATTTTTTTGACAGTTTAAAAAGGTGTCCAAATTGTTGATTTGCAGACACAATTTATTTACCCAACCAAAACCAATCTACCCTCGTTATTCATCTCCTCTATCCTTCAAATTTCATCCAAACTCTCTGCTAAAAAAAAAAGAAAAAACTTCATCTTCTTCTCTCTCCTTCCCTTATTATTTTAATTTAAAAAAGAAAAAACTAATATTGAAGCAATTTATTATTTCAAGTGAAGCAATTTATTATTTCAAATTTTAAAAAATTTTAAATATTCATTAAAAACATATGTATAAGAGTGAAGTTATGTTATATTAAAATTCAAAAAAAAATTATTTTGTCCATGAATAAAGTTAATGGACACATAAGGTCCATTATCTCCATTCACAGTAGGTACAAAAATACAAAAAATGGACTCAAAATGGACATACTTCATTGCTACGCTTAACATAAAGGGAACTGTATTTAAAGAATGCAAACATTGTTATGTCCAATAAGCTGATCGACAGACAGATTCCTTTTGGACGGAAGTTTAGTTCAAATTTATGATGTCCGTGTATGGTACAATCGGACCTTATAAAAATTATCATAAACCCGAAAATTATTTGTGGCATACCTACATATAAAATATGTTTGGAATAATGCCACAACTTTGTCTTTAATCCAAAAACTATTTTTGGTAAAAAAAAAATGAACAATTAAAGCATCATAAATTGTTTGTTGCTAATTACTCCTAGTCTAACTAAACCCGAGCAATTAAATTTACTAGAATGATTAATGAAGTTAATAATCACCAATCTACCGCCATTTAATTTTAAGAAAAGAGTGAAACCCTTCTCTTTTCATCCCACGTGGCCAAAGGGAAGTTGCATTTGGTGAACCCCGTCGCTACCTAATCACCTCTCCATTTACAAACGGAATCCATTACCAGCCACTGTCTCCGTCTTTCAAATTAAAAATAAAAAAGGTTGCATTTCGAGCTGGAATAAAAATTTCTCTCTCTCTCTCTAGGGGCTCTGTTTCTCTTATCTGTAAGGAGAAGAAAAATGGCGGCGGCGGCAGCACCAGCGGTTGTCGTGAATGGCGGAGTAAAGGTGGCATCTCAGGCTTATCTCGAAAGCAAAGCTGTGAAGGAGACCCGAGTGTTATTAGCTGATCTATGCCGGCAATTCTACAACCTTGGATGGGTCTCAGGGACAGGTGGTAGTATCACTATTAAGGTCCATGATGATTCCATCCCTAAGCCTAACCAGCTCATTCTCATGTCTCCTTCTGGTAAATATTTTACTTCTATTCCTATACTTCGCAGTCTTCGTATCTTGCTGTTGTATGACTGGTAAGTGCAGAACAGATGATTAACCGAAAGTTTTTTTGTTTTGTTTGTGGTTTAATTGGATTGCTAGGCATTCGATAGTTTGGCTTAATCTTTAGTCCGCGGGTATCGTATATGAGAGCTCGGTTATTGGTATATGTATGTAAATTTTTTATGTTTTATTTTTAAGATTTTATTTTATTTATTCGCTGCCAAATTGCTTATCTGTATTTGCGCCAGTGCTTCCATGCTGGTTGAATTCTTCTGGGTCGAAACTTTCCAAGCTCTTGGCTGATTTCTGTTTTCTACAATGCTATTTGACAGGAGGTTGGTTGTTATTTGAGTTCATTGCCACAAGTTTCATATGCATTGTGGCATTAGACATGGTCCTACTGCATAGAAGGATTAAATATCTGATCAAGTAGCATTTGGATGGTTCATCTTTTGTTTGTCTCAGTTCAAGTTCAGTTGCTACTTAGAGCATGGTTACTGCTTTTTTGTGTTTACTTGCTACTGTTCGTCATTCAAAAAATGTGTTATTGTGTGTTTATTTGTGACTCATCTTTTACTTTGCCAAAAAAAAGGGGCTTTGAATCTCAATCGTTTTGCTTACCATACAACTTTGAAACTCAGTTATGTTTTATGACCTATTCGCAGGTGTGCAGAAGGAGAGAATGGAACCACAAGACATGTATGTTTTAGCTGGAAATGGGTCTATATTATCTTCACCATCTCCGAAGCCTTACCCACACAAACCTCCCAAATGCTCTGATTGTGCTCCTCTCTTCCTGAAGGTATATGTTTCTATATTCTCTCTGTTATCACTAGTTAGTTAATTTTACTAACTTGTTTGTCCGGCTGATGTTAACTAGATCATCAAAGCTGAGTTTTCTTCAATGCGTTGAATCCTGAAGTGAGTTGTTAGTGCTGACTTGCATGCAGTGTTTGTGAAATAGTTTTTCTGTTAGGTTGATCATAGAATGATAAGATGTTACAACATTGCTATTTGAACAAGTGTCGTAAAATTAGATCTTATGCTTTCTAAGTATATATTTCCACTTTGCTTCAATCCACAAATTCATTGGTGCAAATGTCACGAAGCTTTGTTCTTTTAGTTTTTATGCTAGTTATAGCGCTATTTTGCATCATTACTTACATTTGGTTTTATCACACATTGAAGGGAAAGAAAGAAAAATGAAGCTTGACTATAATTGGTCCATTGGAGATTAACCTTTTGGCATTCTTATTTGCGGACTGACTAATACCAAATATTGTACTTTGTTTGCTACATAGGGTAGCTAACAAGCATCACGTACATTGGGTAGCTAACAAGCATCATATAATTTTTACTTTGCTAATCACGAGAAAGTGCAGTCAAATGTAGCTGAGAGCTGTATGACTTTAGTGGATTAAAGGAGTTGTTCAAGTGTCAATGTCAGCTTAATTTGCTAACTAGTAGAAAGTGCAGCGAACGTATTTGGTTATATTGCATCTCTTTCCCCCTTTTTTTTTTTTTCAATGCCCAACAAGGCATGTCTATTTGTTTGAACTTTCATTTTACTAACCATGTGATAATGCACACAACTATCACTTTACAGCATTGTATGATTAAATGTTTGAGAATTATCCAATCTAAAAATGCTCTGAAATAGGACCAATATTGCAGCAATGTTCCTATATTTTCTGTGGATTTCCTAGAAAGCGTTTAGCTTTGGGAAGTCTGTACAAATGACATTGTGGGCCATTGTTGTACACATACACAGAACAAACCATATAAAAGGCCTTATTCAATGTCTCACTTATGAGTATAATGAGATGCTGTCTAGTCATTTCCTGCTTTTGGTTTAAAATTTTCAACTAATTGAAACTAATTTCTTGTTCCCAGGCATATGACATGCGTGATGCAGGAGCCGTCATTCATAGTCACGGGATTGAATCTTGTCTTGTGACAATGATTAATCCATTATCAAATGAATTTCGAGTAAGTATCTTTGTGGCATCTGAAAGTGATTATAATAGTTTCACAAAGTGTTTTTTCAAAAAATACCCTATGGTTTTGTGCTTTGACACTTGCAGTTGCAGGACAATTTCTTTCTTTTTTGATGTGTGCTTATGTGCGCTTGTCAAAGTTGTAACTTGTGGTTTCTTTCTTTAAGAAATTCTTCAAAATTTCAGTTAAAAAATAATTTGACTTCAGAGTATTAAATTTGACGAGACATAATGTTCACAGAACAGGAAAAGATTCATTATCAGATTTTATTTATTGTCAAAACTTTCCTTTAAAGTTCATATTTCTTAAAAGAAACAGCACAGAACCACGTTGAAAAATAAAACAATTCTTTGTCCCGTAAGTGTTACACTGTAAAACTAGTAGGTGGTTCTTTAAGTTTTCCCTTGTAATTTTCAACATTCTTTCCTTTTCTTTTTCTGGTTGTTTTTGGGATCTTTATAGCCTCATGTATTTGTGCAGCCTTTGACCTCTAAGAGAGAGAAAATGACCTACATATTTGCATTCTCTATGATTATGCAGTTGGACGAGGCTGTCCAAATACATTCCTTGTGTAGTTGTTAGGTGAAGCCGTCTTGTTGTAGATGCAATGATTTGCTCATGCATGTGGTAAAGTAACCATTTAAACTCTTAAAAAGGTGAGAAATGGGGGATAATAGGGATTTCAATGTTACTATGTTAGTCAAAGAATTATAACACTGTGGGGGGCATCCGCATTCATCGGTACGCTTAGATGTTATGAATTAAAGAAAAGACAGTGTTGATATCTTCTTACAAGTAGATCGGTATATCAGTGAAAGCAATTAGGTGTTCTTCAATCTATATTGGCAAATTTTAGAAATATTTGTGTTTTAAATAAGTTTATGCTGGCTATACCCGAAAATTGGTAATAATTTTTCATAAATTTTAGAAATGCAATCCATAATCAAAATTCAACCACTGAAGTTGTAGTATTTATCTGAATGAATTTGGTTAGTTAGTTATGTGAAAAGTGAAAATGAGCTAAAATGAGTAGGTTCCTAATATTTTAGAATGAGCTCTCTCCATCAGTTTGACGGTTTTGTGCTGCATTTTCTGCATGATATTATCCGAGAAAATAAAAACTCTTCCGCGGCATAAGTATTTCTTTTAAAATGTTAAAAAAGAAAATGGCTTGCTGTGGGTTGTTAATGTATATCAACCCAGATTCTGTCCTATGTCATACATTGTTACTTAATCTGCTATTTGGAATTTTTTTAATGTATTTTGTTTCGCTTTTGCATTTTTCTACGCTAACAGATTACTCACATGGAGATGATAAAAGGAATCAAAGGGCATGGCTATTATGATGAACTTGTTGTTCCAATAATAGAGAATACAGCCTATGAAAATGAGCTTACAGATTCTCTTGCTAAAGCAGTACGTTCTTTTTGAAGTTTGTTGTGCAACCTATCTGATTAGATCAACTTAATTTGCATCTTCAGAACACAATGAATCTTGTAAATTATGAATGTCTCTATGTAGTAGACTGATTAAATGAATGTTATAGAATGGCTGCAGAATATGATCTTTACCAAGAAATGGAAGGATAATTCATCTGTCTATGCGACTCTGCCACTTAACTTCATGAGCCATGCAGATTGATGATCAGATTATCTTAATTATTTTTGGACTCACAGGTAGTGTTTGGTACGAAGGATTGGAGTAAGGGAGGGGTGATCTAGACATATATATGTCTAGATGCATGCTTTGAAATTGGTGCATCCCTCCCTTCCTCCCTCCAATCCCTCATACTAAACATGCCCCATATTCTGTAGTAGCTGACAATGATTCAAGAAAATAATTATGATAGTGACTGTTTCATTGATTTAGCCTTTATGCCTTAAAAAAGAATCATCAATGCTTTGTATAATATTAGTATATCATGCTGGTGTTTGAAAGAAGACCCATAATAGCCAGCTTGACGATATCTGCTAGGATCTGAATGCTGGTTGAATTTGTTGTTTTTCTGAATTTTCTGTGCAAAAAAATTGTCGCAAAGGTATATTGATGCAATTGACTATGAAATTCCTTTTTTTTTTTTTTTTGGCTTTTTGTGATGACAACATTAGTATACTTTTGAACACACACACTCATATATTTTGATACGTTCTTAAATTACTTTCTCTATTAAGTTCCATTTATACAGTAACATTTCTTATTCCAAAAGAACATATATACTGTGTCAGTGCAACCACTGCATCTTGATTATTTAGAATGTCACATCTCGATACTGGTGAGTAGCATGGTTATTCCGAATAGGAATTTGATGTTATTGCAGGACAACCTAAATGACCATGCTTGATTATTTAGAAAATTATTTTTTCTCTATCCTTTTAGATATTAACTTATTGAATATTCACGGGGAAAGAATAATGCTCTAGACTGATTCGAGCGTCATTCATGTTTTTCAGATAGAAGCTTACCCTAAATCAACAGCTGTGCTTGTTCGTAATCATGGCATATATGTATGGGGAGACTCGTGGATCAATGCCAAAACTCAGGTTTGTACTTGCATATTGAATGATATGAGTGCAGCTGTCATGAGGGAAGAATATTTCTCTGTGCCTTTTGTTAAATGTTTCTTCTTTTGATATTTAATACTAAAACTAAGACACAAATAATGGAAAGTAACGTTGTAATTTTATCTTTAGTGAAAATGGTGTTGAATAATCCTAAAAATTCAACTGTTAATGGATGATTTACATTTATTATACAAAATGCCACAAAGTCAAGTTGATTATGGACTCTCAAGTGACATCTCTATTTTATAACAATTTTCTTTTGGTTCACTTGGTCAAGAGCAGCTCTAAATAACGGTCATTAGATTGGAGATAGCTAATGTTATGAAATGGATCAATATTTGAATTAGCAGTTGAAATATTGATGGTAATTGGTTACTCTAAAGGATACTATTGATCTTGTTTCAGAGGCTGCCTTCCAGTTCCTATCTTTGCTTAGTCACTTTTCTAATGGTCACTAGCAAACAAATTCTTTTTGGGCAATGACAAACGTTTATTCATGTTTTGCGATTCTTAGGCATTTGACGCTAAATCCATAAATGTGTACTCGGTTGGATCAGTTATATAAATCTTTTTATTCATTATAATTATACTTAGGGTGTTGAACCTATGGAAGATGGATATGCTACTGAATCCTTCTGTTATATTATCCCACATCATCCTCATGTCTACCTTTATTCTTTTTATTCATATATCTTAGGTGTGTTTCATGCTTTTCGTTTATATTTCTTGGGTATACTCGAATTTCTGAACAGGTGGTCATTAGACATGTTGAAACCAGTTTAATCAGTACTCTCTCAACTCATTTTTAATGGTTTCTGTTTCCAACCTCTACAGGTCCTTTTCCAAATACCTTTTCCCTTATATGCTAATCTCTAAATGTTTGCTCCATATGACTTTGATGCTTTCAGACCACTCTAAATTTTAAGAACTTTTACTTTTGCTACATGTTACACTTTTTTCTCCTGTGATTTATATCTTTTTGCCTTTTGGAGCTTACTTAAATTCTGTCAAATTTTACAGGCTGAATGTTATCACTATTTATTTGATGCTGCTATTAAACTTCATCAACTGGGGTTGGACTGGTCTACTCCAAACCACGGTCCAATTCAGAATGTCAAAGGAATTGCAGGCACTAAAGGAAACATACATACACCTGTCAAGGCTGGAATGAGGGATTCAAATTATGAAGAGCCATCACCAGTTAGTTCTAACAACCAGACTTGTTATTGCTAGTATTTAATGTTTTTCATTTTTGTTATCCTACACCTCAGGGCTTAGCATCACCTTAAACTTTTATGGTTTTGTGTACCACAAGTTTGTTTGGGACTTCAGATTCAAGAGTGTCCGAGTTTCTAGTATCTGGACGATCAAAAAGTAGCATTCTCAAAGTTTTCAATCATTTGTTTTCAGCGGTGCATTGTTCTTGACATCGAAGGGACCACTACTCCCATATCATTTGTTGCTGATGTTCTATTTCCGTATGCCCGTGATAATGTTGGGAGGCACTTATCAGCAACATATGAGACTGCAGAAACTCAAGATGATATAAAATTACTGCGTTCTCAAGTAAGATTTTTTTTAGAAGTTTTGGTGTGATAGTATAGAGAAATATCCTTTCACGTCAACGTGCTATTTTATGCTTTCTATTGCGTGCTACCAGGTGTAATGTATGATGTATATTAATTGCAGTATATTTCCAAGTATTGATTATAGTCTTGCAATTTTCTGTGAGAATTTTCCAGTATTATTATTTGCATTGAACACTTGAAATTTACTGTATCAAGACACATTTTATACATAGGTATCTCTCTGGTAGTAGTTGGAAGTGAGAAATTTTATAAAGCCGAAATTTTCTATTAGCAATAGCAGGTCATATTTCATTTTTCTCTGAAGTTGTTGATGTTCTCCTATCATATATAGATTTTAGATGACGAGCCTCTTAAATATGTTTTTCTAACCTGTTTTTAACTTCTTAGCTACTACTTTGCAGGTTGAAGATGATTTGATTCAAGGTATAGATGGCGCTGTGCCCATTCCTCCAGATGACGAAGGGAAAGAGGAGGTAATTGCAGCTTTAGTTGCAAACGTTGAAGCAATGATCAGAGCAGATCGGAAGATTACTGCCCTAAAACAATTGCAAGTAAGTTTTTAAAACATAGGTCTGGAAACTCGTCAAACAGTAGTAGCTCTGAGTAATCGTATTTTAGATATTCATACAATTTATTTATGCAGGGTCATATCTGGAAAACTGGATTTGATAATAATGAACTGGAAGGAGTAGTTTTTGATGATGTACCAGAAGCACTGGAGAAGTGGCATGCTTTGGGAATAAAGGTTTTTTTTATATATTTTTTTAGTTTTCTCTTAGTCCTTTTCAATTTCAATCTCTGCCATCATAAAAAGCCAGTATTACTTTTTGGTGTTCTACCTATTTACTTAGATCTCTTTTCAAGAAAACGATCCAACTTTTTAAGTAGAGCAAAACAACATTAATTTCATTATTTGCCGTGGTTTTTTTATGATATGTATCTGATGGGAATATTATCAACAAAACATGGTATGGTCATTTAGTCTCAGTGCAAACATGTGAGCTCCCTGGGTGTTAGATTCTGGAGAATGAGTTGACTCTCTCCTTGTGTTTTCGTGTGTCCCAGTGTCCAGTGAAAGTGTGCCTTGAAAAGTGTGATTTGTGACTATATGGAATGGAGAACACCAGTGCATTCAGAGTGAATTGTTGGACTCTGTTTTTTATGGCAAGGAATAAGTTTTGTGGGTTGCATAAAATTTATGATAAATTACAGTTTCATTATTCTTAAGTTGTCAAAACTCGAAAGCATCAGGACTTTGAAAACAATATTCCTTTTTCATGTGGACTTATTATTTCACGTGAGACAATAATGGTGTTATTTCTGTGTCTTGTTGCAGGTGTACATATATTCTAGTGGTAGCAGATTGGCACAAAGGCTTGTATTTGGAAAAACAAACTATGGGGACTTGAGAAAATATTTGTCTGGATTTTTTGATACCACCGTAGGGTATGTAAATTGGACTCCACTTTTGAATCTTCTGATATGGCTTAATTTGGTTCAGGCAACACAATTATAATACTGTTTAACTTCGCTTGTTCGCAGGAACAAAAAGGAAACACACAGCTATCTGGAAATTAGTGAATCACTTGGAGTTGATAAACCATCTGAAATTTTGTTTGTGACAGATGTCCTTCAAGAAGCTGTAGCTGCAAAAGGAGCAGGTACGATCACCCTATATTTTTATCGTTGGATGACTTCGGGAAAATTAATTATAGAAACATAATATGGTACAGTTTTTGTTGGAATTCTATTGAATAACCACTTGTAGACACTTTCAGTTCCATTTCTCATCATCAGTTATAATTTTGAGTATTGAAGATGGGCTAAATTGATCTTCAACTGCCATGAGTGTTTGAACATGTTTTGCATATGAATACCCCTAATGTACATTTTTAAACAGTTGAGGCGGAAGTGTAATCAGAGTACATTGCACACCTCGTTCCTCAAATTCTTATTTATAACAAAATTGTCAACACTAAAAAATCAAAACTTTAATGTAGTGTCAATAACTGCGACTTTAACTAAGACTCCAACAGAAGAAGAACTTACATGGCGAACATGTATCATTGACAATGGGACATTGTTTGAATTCTGGTTAAAGTACATTTATTGACCCTATATTGATGATTTGGTGTTTTAGTGTTAAAAATTAAAAGTTTATGATAATTTTATTACAAATTTAAAGTGCAGGAGCAACTGTTGTAATTTCTCGGGCTAATTCAAGTCCATAATTAAAAAGCTTTATTATTGGACCAAAGACCGTTTTGCGCTACGTGCTATTACATTTTTTCCTTTTCGTCCCCTGTGGTATGGCCCTTACCCATTTGCTCCTTATAGTATGCAAACAAGCTCCAAAATAGCCCCTAATAGGCATATGCTGTTATATTCCGTCTTTGTTAACAAAATATGCTTATTAGGGGGTCATTTTGGAGCTTTTTTCATACCATAGGGGGGCAAAGCAAACGTCAATAGGACAGGGGTAAAAGGGTAAACCGACGGTACCACAGAGGGCAAACAGTTTTTAGTCCCTTTTTTATTTTCACAAAGGGCATCATGAATTAATTCACTTCTACTTTTGCGTGTATATATATATATATATATATTTTGCTTTAGGTTTTAGAAATGGAAAGTATGCTCTTTTAGATACATTGTTTTAGGGATCTCATGATGTGCAAAACATTACCATGCTTATTCATTCTAAGTTTTGCATTTTTAGCAATCTTAAATTTTTGTGCAAAGCATTTGATGTTTTGAATATAATAATAGGTTTGGAGGTGACGATATCAATCCGAAAAGGAAATGCTCCTCTTCCACAGAATCATGGATTCAAGACCATTAGCTCTTTCGCAGAAATCTGAAGTCACATAGATGTGTTCTAGTTAGTGTATGCCATTACATAAGACAAGATATGACTCAAATGTATAATGCATCAATAAGAGTATCTTTTGGCATACATACTGTTGTTACAGTGAACAATTTTAGACTAAATGAGGTTTTTTATTCTGTCTTTTAAGGAATTAATTGCTTCCACTATGGAATATATTGGTGCTGAAAAATACATCATCTTAGCTTCCTGTGAAATGGATTTTCAGATAAATTAAAGGACAATCACCGATGTAGAGGAATCTGAAAGTTGAACTTCTTTTCATGTACATGAAGCAATTAGGGTATTTTGTGATGTATAAAATCTATCAATATTGTTAATTTTTGCCGATTTACTTGTCACACATCAAACTTCAATAAAATAACTTATTTAGGTTTTCTCTTTTTGGCCTAAATTAGGAGATTCTTCTGTGAAAAAAGATCATATTTCTGGGTTTGTAAAAGCTTTTCTAGTAAATTCAAACACTTATATTTTGCTTTAATTTTGCGAAAAGATAAGAGTAGTTTCAGATTCAATGTCAAAGCAATAAGCAAAGAATAATATTTAGAAAATAAGGGGATTAAAAAGGAAGCGAAATGCAATTAAATTGCTTCAAGAAGCAGAATTAAATAAGTTGGTAATTTGTCCAAATTCGAAATATCAGAATCTCTCAAGAGACCACAAAGCATCTATGAATGTCAAAGTGGCCTTCAGTGATTTCAAAGAAATTATTTTTCAAAGCTTTTTTTTCTATATTTATTCCTGTAAATGGAAAAGGATTCCATTGTTGACATTCTTTTGCCAATTCCATTATCTGCTTTGTTTAATTATTACCAGTAATGATAATTCTGATGACCACTTTCATTGATATTTTTTAAAAGTAATCTAGATTATTACGTTATAATATTCTGATTTCTCTGAAGGTCCTACCACGATTCTCATTGACAAAATTTTAATTAATGTCGATCATATAATTAGTTCAAACAATTTTTCAGCCGTTAATTGAAAAACCTCCAAAATCTCTAAAAGCATGTTTCATAGGAAGTAATGGAGTCAGATTCCCTTACAATGTTTGCTTTGACATTGTAATTTTATTGTAAAAAAAATTACCGTTATCTCAACCTAATTGTTTTATCTTCATGAGAATTACATCAAAAGCATATGTAATCAATATCACAGGGAGCAGTATAATCGATCTGACAATTAAACCCCAGCCAACCACACCGTGGAAGAGCTTAGCCCGAAGATAAAAAAAAAAAAAAAAACATTCATAATCCTCAAATTTCATGAGATTCAGTTATAGTACACATAGCCCATACGTAGAAGCTTTAAAAATCTCAGCGTAAATAAATAAGTAAACGATTCTTGTTTATATAGACAAAAAAAAAATAATCATTTTTCTAGTAGGATTGGATTCACTCGAAGAGTTACTTTAATTAGGAAAAGAAATTTAAATAAGATTGTAGAGGTATGTTAACAATTTTGTTTTTGCATTAACTTGCATATTTCTAGTGAGTTATGTGTGCATCCCCTCATTTGTGGATGTATACAAATTAATAAAACCACAAAAATATTTTATATTATTATTCAATTAATAGTTGCTCCACTAAACTTCGATTTAAATCATTAAAATATCTAAAGTTTGATTTTGTCCCATTAAATTCACCACTATTATGAAATTTTGATCAAATATACGATGAAGAATTAGCATTATGACATAATTTAACCATGTCTTGAAGCCGTGTTAAACTCTAAAAAAAAAAAAAAAGCTATGTCACTCTATCATGTAAGCAACATAATACCATTAATTTCATTTTTTTCTCTATAAACTGTTATTGAAGTATTTTTATTACTGATATGATATAGATGATGGAGAAAACGCATCCTCAGCTCTTTGAACTTTTATAGATTTTGTAATTGGCCTTATGATTAATTTTTTAGCACATTAAGTACATGATCAAACTTGATACTTTTTTCTCGCACGAGCTTTAGTATCTATTAACGGATGCGTGATTCAATTTTTAAAGACATAATTAGATTAAATCGGAACTATGATTTACATCCGTAACTACGATAAACCTTTATAGAAAGTATGGTTTAGACCTTTTCCAGTGAATTCCATAATTTTCTCATTTTTTTGAAAATTATGTCACACATTAGTTAACGAATACTGTATCCCATGCGAGAAAAAAAATATCAAGTATGAGGCTAATACTATCAAAATGGAAAGATTATGTATCCAATGTGGCCAATCACAAAATTCATGAAAATTCAGGGGCTCAAAATGTGTTTTGCCTAGATGAAGTTCATATCATTTATTATTATTATTGCTTAACAAATTAATACAAGCTCAATTTTGACAGTGTATGGAAAGTAAAATTAAAAATTATATTTAGTTAGATAAAACATTTTAAATTTGACAGAAATCAGTTAAAATATTTTTTATATATAATAATATAAATCTACTATTATTAAACCAATTAATCTGAATGGCTATTAAGCCTATTATAGTTGTTGTAATGTTAATCTACATAAGTTTGAGTGTCATATGTTCTTAAGAGTTATAGCACATATATATTTCTGGCTGTTAGCATTCCCTTGTAACAATAAAAAAAAAAAAAGAGTTATAGTATATGCATCTTGTATAATTCATTAGATATTTTTCTAGTTTAAATATTTAAATATATTTTCCGACTAAATAAAAATATAATTCAGAAGTCGAAAAAGTAATATAATTAGTATTATAAAAAATACAAATAAAATGAGAAATTAAAAAGAAATATTTATAAAAGAAAATTGATGCATGTTGTAGTGTTAGATACCCTAAAATCTAAGTAAGATACACTCAGTCTGCAACAATATCTTATATCCAAGATTCATTCTGCAAAAACTCCTTCACCACCATTCATCGTTCTTCTTAATTACCTCAGGCTCACCACCACAAAACAAAACAACATAAACCATAAAAATATACAAGGAAGGCAAACTCCCACCTTTTTTTTTTTTTTTTAACTATTCATTAGTAGTGAACAAATACATGATCAAATTGAGAAATTTTATTATGTGTCAAACAAGTCGGGTCATTTATGTGACAAGTCAATAAAACTATGATAAATTATATTTTAATAATAATTAATTATTTAAATAAAATTTAATATCCTAAAATAAAAATTTTAAACCTTAAAATACTTAAAATATAAACCGGTCTAAAAACCAATTTATAAAAGTTATACCCAAAAATATTTTATTGACTTGGCTTATTCCAAGAAGCATATGTAATACCTTTCTTTGATTGTTGAATTAAAAATCTAGAAGAAGAACTTGGCCTTTCATGAAATAATTAAATGATTTGCTAATTAAATGTAAAAGAAGAAAAAAATGTCTGGAAAGGAAACGTAGATGTGATCGAAGCTAGCTAGCAAGTTGGAATTATCAAAGTTGCCATTAATATCAATGTCTAAATTTTCTTGTATGCTGGATAGATTGCACAACCCTTCTTTTATTTATGTAGTCAACTAGTACAATGATTGACCACTTTAATCTTTTATTTATGTATCAACCCTTTCTTTTTTTTTTTTTTTTTTGAAACAGATAAAAATATCCATATTTCAATTATATACGACTTCAATTTATTAATTTCTAGCTTTGATAATTAAAACGCCATGTTTTACTGCCCAAACAAGGGAGAGATGCTGGAGAAGATGATGATGATGAAGAATATATTATATACAACACAAACTGAGCATATCATGCTTCTCAGAAATTCTTCAAAATCAGTCCATGGTACATATATTTATGAACATATTCAGAAAAAAAAAAAAAAAAAAAAAAAAAAAAAATCAAAATCAGAAGTCCCTTGGATGATTTTCATCTCATGATAATTAATATTCCCCATTTATAAAGAAGATCAAGCAAAAAAAGAAGAAACATACATAAGAAGAACAAGAAACAAGGAGAAAAAAAAAAAAGCAACAAATTAATAAAAACTTGACCATATATAAATATTTGATGATGAAAAAGGAGATCAAATTGTACGATTTTTGTCCATAATTCATTCCAATTAATCTTGATGATGGATCAAGAGAAGAGAAGTAATTAATTAATTAATGGGAAAAGAATTAAGAACCTGAAGCCTTAGGAGAAGTAACAGGAAAAAGGGACAACAATTGAGGCTCACAATCTCTAGGAGTAGAAATAGGAGAAGGATGCAAATAAAATCCTTTCTCAGCAATTGCTCTTTCCTCCTCCGATGACGAGGAGGAATTCCCGACGGACGGCGAGCTCTTATTAAAAGTGTCTTCATTCAATGGAGTAACAGGGCTCAGTGTCAATTTGGGGAAATCAAGCAAGCTGGGAGACAATATCTCCTTCCTCGGAGAAAACCCAGAAAAACTGGGCTGCATCAAAGTGTTGATGATGAGAGTGTTTTTAAGGTTGGTGTTTCGCCTTTCGTACAGTTTGAAGCTGCTGTTCTGCTGTAGTTGTCTTTTCGGGGAGTTCTTGATGGGTGGAATAGTGAAATTTCTTGCAGATGTTGAAGGTGGCGTTAATGGCGGATCTTGAGGGATTTTTGAGGGAGAAGAGGAAGAAGAAGAAGCTTGTTTGGCTGTATCGGTAGAGCCAGTAAGCATCTGAACAACTTGTTTGAAAGTGGAAGTATCAGCTTGAACAAAAGTAGTTGGGTATGGATTATTATTGTTGTTATTAATATTATTACTATTATTATCAGATCTGGATATGGGAATTGGAGTGTGAATATGATTGCAGACATTGTAGTTGGTATGGGGTGAGTTAAGGGGAGATGGGTTTTGGTTTTCTTGAATTCTTGTTCCGCTTTCCATTGCTTGCCTCGATCTGCAACAAATTAAAAAAAAAAGAAAGATATCAAGTTTAATTTTTGGTTAAAGATGAAGGAGGAGTGAAAAACAAGGGTGTGTTTTGTCTGTTGATGAACAAGAGGAAAAAGAGGGGAAGAAATAATCAAAAGGGTATTTCTCTTTTTTGCTTTTGTTTTTGTTTGTGTTGTTGTACTTGTGCCACAAAAGCATATATATCACATATCTACTGTTTTTCTTCCTTTTTTTTTTTTTTTCTCTCTCTTTATAATTAAAAAAAAAAAAAAGATTTATTTTTGCCCTATGAAGGAGGAAGCATTGGTTTGATTATTGTGTGTGTGGATTGCGGGTACAGAGAAAATGGAAGCCAATGGCAATGGGTTTAAAGAGTAGAAAGAAAGGAGATTCATTGGTGATATTTGGAATTTTTGGCCAAAAGCATATGTGCCACCACTCCAACGAGGCCAGGCCTAATTGGATTTAGGAATCAAATATTTATAATTATATGAATTTAATACCCCCAACCCAATACATCAATAAATAAATAAGTGTCTCTCATTCTCTTTCTCTCACTAAAAAGACATATAAACAGAAAAAAAGGGGGAGGAGTGGCATTGACTTCAGAGCCTTGAGTAGTAGGACTCTTTTATAGAGTGATGGGATTGGAGATGAAGGTGACATTTGATCACAAGTAACCATAACCCTTAACCATAGCCATTCATTTTTCACATAGGGAGAAAAAAAAAAAGTATACTTAAATCCACTGTCTTTTACAATTTTTTTTTTATTGACTTACCAAATTTTTTATTTTAATAATTATACATATTAAATATTTGGGGGCATGTTTGGTTTAATTGTTAACTTTTAATCATTTATTTGCAAAGTTAAGGTGGTTTTATGACGTGTTTGGTTAAAATTTCTCACCAACTTGTTTGATAATGAAATACTTTTTTTTTTTGGGAAAACCCTATATTGGAGCTTTTTGTGAAAATTTTCTTTATATAGTAGTATGTTAATTAAATTACCTCTAGCATAACCTAATGAAATTCGACAATTTATTTATGGAATGCTACAAATAATTTTTAAATTTTAACAAAATTTAAATAATTTATTTATAAAGTTATGTGAAGTATCATAAAAATAAAATGAATATTTATAAATTTGTAATATTTTTATTTTTAAAAATTATCTAATCATTTAGATTAGTTTATTGATATTTTGTCACAATTGGTCTGTCTTTCCTTTTCTTTATTTTTATCAACTTTCAATGAGATAATTTTTTTATTGCCTCTGTAAGAACATTCATGACTATTACTACGTGGCTTATAAGCATGAGAGACATTTAAATTGGAGAAATTTAGAAATTCTTGATAAATTAAAAAAAATTCAATTTTCGGGATACAAGAAACTAACATGCTTTGTATGACAATATACATTAGCATCTCATACACAATCCATTTCAGTTCTTAGTACTTACCACATTTAAAGTATTTATCTTTCATTTTTTAAAGTTTCTCATTTATTGTTTCAATACTCATTAGTTATATTTATTCATTTTTTTCACTAGATGTCATCTAGAAATACATTTTTTTTTTTATTGTTTTTGATATTATTCTACATCATTAATCATGTTGACAGAAAAACAAGAAGCAACAGCTCTGTTAGTTGGCAATGGTATAGTAACTTTGTTCAAACTTGGAGTTGTATTCGGAATTTGGCCAATAGTAGCAACAGTGTTTCATTGCTAGAATTCCTGAAGTTGTTGACATAATCAAGTTTTTCCTTTCCAATTAATGTAAGCCTAATCTTCAAACCATAAAATAATTGTGAGGGAGTTGTTTTATTATGTTGACCATGGCTATTTATGAGAAATCTAATCATGCATTGTGTTTTGTTTGTTTCTATTTTTCTCTTCCACATGTTCCTATTAATTACGGTTCTCATGCATTTCTTATGTTAGAATCCATCTCCACTATCTCTCTCTAATAAGTATTGTCTCTTCAAATCTAATTGCACTTTAGATATAGTTTTCAAAAAAGTTTTTATATTTGCTATATGTATACTTTGCATTGCATTGGATTAGTTGTTGTAAAGCTTTAGTGGAGTGGTTTTGTTATTTGTTCATTATGAAATGCCTTTAATCGTTGGAATATGGTTTATCTTCTAATTTTATTACAATAACTTCTATTGGATGGTGAAAAGTTGCTGCTTTTTTCTTGGGCATGTCCTATGTTTTGGACATTTCTAGCAAACAAGAGATATTTAGAAAGGTTTCATTTGTTTCCCGAAGTAGCAGTGCAATATTTTTGTTTATGGGTTCATGGCCTCAGCATAAGCGAACGAAAATAGAAAGTCAACTTACTTTCTATCTTTCCGGATACTAAAGACTGCTCT
Source organism: Euphorbia tirucalli (assembly GCA_039660915.1). Taxonomy (NCBI): domain Eukaryota; kingdom Viridiplantae; phylum Streptophyta; class Magnoliopsida; order Malpighiales; family Euphorbiaceae; genus Euphorbia; species Euphorbia tirucalli. Next base: position 48,971,128 of record CM077636.1, read on the forward strand.
CCATCTATGGTGAGGCTCAGAATTATTATTATTTACAAATAATAACCTTCATTTGTAGCAAGAGTAACGGCTTACAGAAGCATTTTCTTCACAATTCAAGTTTTTTGGGAGTGAAAAAAGATCTTTAGCAAGTAGAAGTAAAGCATCTCTACAAGGTAATCCTACTCTGAACCATAAACCATTATCTGATATTTAATGTTTGACTGATAAAGTAAATATCATTTTGTCTCCCTTTCGTTACTCTTCTCTCTCTCTTTGGATCTCTCTTGCTGCAATTTGATTTGTTTTGTGCATCCATCGATCTCATCCATTGTCACCTTGGTTGTTTTCCTCATTACTTTGTTGCTTTCTCCTAGATTATATAGAATAGAAATGCCATGTTGGATTTTAAAGGGGCCTCATTTTCATAGTTATATCTTTTAGTTTCCTTTAAGTTATTTCATGTTTTTGATGAATATTTATTGCCTTAGCACTTGGTATCTGTGTGTAATTTTAGTACATGTATCAATGTTCAGTACCAATAGATGAGTCTCTAAGATGCTTGTGTTTCTCTTAAAAAAGTCTCTCACTTGGATGATGGAGATTGTTTAACCTTGTTTTGATGAAAACAACTGTTATATTTGAAGAAGATAAAATTAAATAAATACTTTAATAGTTAATTAAAGATAAATGGTATTTTTAATTAATTAAATAAAGTATGAAGATGAAGACTTTCAATAAGGACATTGGAAAAATTATACAAAAAGATAATAACAAGTTTGGAGAAATAAGATACATCTTGTTTCAGGAGGTTGAAGACTTAAGGAATTTAGTTACATACTTTCAGAGACCTGAAGAAATCAAGTTTAAATGTTCAGAGTCCTGAACACTGTATAACAGTCATATTCAGAGACCTGAAGAAATCAAGTTCAAATATTCAGAGACCCGAAGAAATCAAGTTCAAATATTCAAAGACCTAAACACTGTATAACGGCTACATTCAGAGACCTGAAGAAATTCAATTCAAATCTTTAGAGACTTGAACACTGTATAACGGATACATTCAGAGACTTGAAGAAAATTCTGTTGGATATGCCCTAGTCCCGAGCATTGGACCTTGTATTTGTATTGTCATTTATTGGATTTATGTATTATATATATTTTGTGTCATAAATAAAGGCATTAATCCGTTTAATATATATCTTGTGCTGTATTCTAAATGGAGTATCTATTGGACATATCCATATCCATGTTGACAAGTGTCATGCACTTGACAGGAAGACCATGGATAGGGAAAACGCTATGACCATAAAGAACTCCGTAGTCTGTTCCAGTCATGGGAATGAATGGAACTAGAGACTATCATTAATCTGGTTGTATGGCAGTGTCTCTACAGCCGTTGGACATGGGATGTCAAGTTAATGGGTACATGCAAAAAGGGCGTGGTACTGGATAGATCCACTAAACGAGAAATCCACATGGTAAACTATCACAAGTGATTCTCATGTAGTACTTGTATGGATCCTTTGACCTGACCATATGATGGTGCAACATGCAAAGTCGCATACTTTGGGGTATGCCTAAAGGGCCTGTAAAAGAGTGCCAAGTATGGGTACTTTCGGGTATGTCACTAAGCATGGCAGTGCTATGGATATGCAGAAGGGATATGTCACTCAGTAGTCCACTGAGAAGATATCACCGGCCTCTTAATGAATGTGACTGATAAGAGTGTGGTCACACCCAAACAAGTTGGGACTTGTTTGTGAGCTTCAGTACATTTGGGATCAAGTAAATGTCCAAACACAAAAGAGGGTGATTAATCCATGCCTCTGTGTTGGACACCGACATCAATGACATGGGATATACAAGTTTAAACTACAGGGTTATGATTTCAGTTGGACTGCTATCTGCATCTTAATTGGGGGCTGCAGTGGCTTGCTAGAGCACGCCTGCAGTCTATGGGCCAAATGCCTACTGCCAACATAAAGATGGGCCCACAGGATCGTACACATTAAATTTCTGAACTCGAACTAAAAGGGATCAACTGTATACTTGGAGTATACGCATCGGAGAGAGGGGATTATATTAGTTATATTATATAGATCGATTGGATTGATCAAAATAATATAATTAATATTTGTATTGGCCTTCTCATAATTAATTCAATGAATTAATTTATGAGATCATTTCCTAGATGGAAATATTTCATATGTATAGGTTTACATATGAGTTTATTTTATGAAGGTCCAATTTAATTCATGGGTCAAATTAATTAGTCAAATCAACTTTAATTAAATGTAAATAATATGTTATATGGTATAATATATTATATGTATGTTGAAATTAAAATTGCATTTGAAATTAATTTGGACTAAGTGAATTAGAATGGATTTGGGTTTCAAAATAGGAGAAAAGCCCATATAAAATAAAGCATAATGGGCCGAAATTTTCAAAGAAAATTTCAGCCATCTAGGGTTAAAACAACCCTAAGAATTTCGACCAAGGTAGTGTAATTTTCCAGCTGAAAATTGCAGCCCTAAATTCCTCTCTTTCGGTCAATCCTCTCGCTAGCACGGGTCGTGTTCGATAGCCGTTCATGTACGTGAACACGGAGGGAATCAAGTTTGATTTTTGTAGCCATCTCTAGAAGAGATATCTCGGGTGAGAAATCTTTTCTTTATTATTTAATTTTGATTTTTGTAATTTTCATATCAATTGTTCCTGGACACGGATTTGAGGAAATCACCGCGTTCTTCCGCTTTTATCAGGTAATTTCCATTGAAAATCCTAACAAATTCATTACAAACCTTCAGAGGGCTAAACACTATGCAACGACTAGTTTCAGAGACCTGAAGGAAATCAGAACTAAAGTTTCAGAAGGATGAATACATTATAACGGCTAGTTTCAGAGACCTGAATAAAATTTGAATTTTCTCTCCAAACCTCTTCGCCAATGCTTATAAATAGAAGACAATGGCAAGCTTTTAAAATGGAAAGACAAATTACAAAGTTTACAATACATACAAATCATTCTTGAGTAGTCTTTCTAACAATCTTCAAAGAGAGAAATCTAGTCTTCATCAAAGCAATTCACATACTTCCAAATACAATATCTTGAGTGAATTGTAAATTCACACTAAAAGATATTAGTGTGAGGGGGAGCTTTGTTGTTTAAGTTTTATCAACAAAGTTTGTATAAAAGTTTTGTTAACAAGTTATAAAAGTTTAGTGTTTTAGCTTGTAAAAAGCACCAGGTGTCTCAATCCACATAGAAGAAGGATCACCATCTTAATCCTAGACAGAAGTAGGATTAATTGTCCCGATCTTAGACAGAAGAAAGATCAAAGTGGTTTGATTCTTACCGTTAAAGGAATTACAGTGGAAAATCTCAAGTGGCTTATTTGGGGACAAGAGTAGGACAGTTGGTCCGAACCTATATAACTTGGTAACCTTTTATGTGATTTCATTTGGCATAGCGTTGATTGTATTTTGGACAATTAAGATGTGTCCTTATAAGGATGGTTTGATGTGTTGAGTTGATACGCATATAGCAAAAGGAAGTTTAGAACCATAACTATAATCCTGATATTTCCTTATTAGTTGCTATTACCATGTTTGATTGTAATGTTTTTCACTACTAGTAAATGTTGAGCTCTTATTCTCTCTATTTTAATCTCTCTCTCTCTCTCTCTCTCTCTCTCTCTCTCTTTCTCTCCTTTTCTAACTGTCCCTAGAGTCAAAAAGATATAAAGCTATCATTATTCGGATTGATAGCCCTGGAGGTGATGCCCTGGCTTCTGTTTTGTAAGTGTTTCTTCATTATTCCTTTATACCACGTGCTTTGTGTGAATAATTAAATTTCACAAGACCATTCAACAGTAAAGTATTTTAAAATTAGAGTTTTGAAATAATTTAAGCTTTTCACCAATTAGTTGTTTAAGTATAAAAATTTAACGTTTAACTTCATTTTGTTTCTCAACACTCTTTTGCTTTATTTATACGTGTCATGTATCAATAAATTTGAAAACTTCAATTAAGTTAATTACTTTTTTCAACACTGGTTTAGATATACTTATCTATTTTGTAAAGCTAAAAAGTATATCCTAACAATAAAGTATTTTAAAATTAGAGTTTTCAAATAATTTAATCCTATCACTAATTAATTGTTTATATAAATTAATTCAATTTTTAAGGTACTCTAAAACATAAATAAATATTTCATTCATTTTTTAATGAGGCACGTGTGTTTTATAAAATACTCTGATTTTATTTAGGATAAGTTATAAAGTTATCTTTCAGTTTGTTTTTCATTTTTGATAAATATTCAAATTTAAACATAATAGTTATCTTTAGTTGGCTTTTTATTTCTAATAAGTATTCAAATTTCAAAAAAATAAATCTAATAAGAAGCGCAAGGAATATGAAACTCTTATTTAAGAATTTTAAACTTAAACCGATCAGTTTAGGAACTGTCTCACTTCTATTTTCCTGGACAAAAATACATTTATAATGGTATGTGCCTTGGTATTTCTCTTTCTCTCTCTAATTTCCCCACCTCTCTTATTCCAATTTGTGTACTTTTTTTATTGAATAAACGATGACATTCATGATTGTGGTAGTAGTACATAAGAGGAGATTAAAAAATCAACGATATTTGCTGCTACGTAGACTTATTATCTCACATAATAATAATAAGTCTATAGAGCAGCAAATATCGTTGATATCAGAGATAATCCAAGGGCCGATATCAGAGATGGTTACATATAGACTTGTGTTTCAATTATGAAAATTATCTATATGCAACCATCTCTGATGTCACCGATATCACTGGCATTCATGATTTTAATTTCAGATAATTTTGTTTGTATTTAGGCTCAGTTAAGTAGAGCTTTGTGTTTCAATTATAAAAAATGTGTGAGATAATTACTGTTTTGTTTTCTATGGTATAGCCTGTTGTAATTGAATTGGACTTTCAATGCTATGTTATAAATATTTCTGCGCCTTTAGTTTTATGTTTTTCTTCTGATAGTTTCTGATGCTTTTGACCTTGAATGTGTTTGAGATTTCTATTTTCTGCTCTCTGTTTCTTTGCTGTATTGAAATTTATTTGAGATAATCCTGGTGAAGTATGAATCTAGTTTTTAATTTGAGATTATGAATCTAGTTCTTAATTTGAGATCATTCTATATTTAGGCTCAGTTAAGTACAGCTTTGTATTTCAATTGTGAAAAATCTAAAAGATAATTACTATTTTGTTTCCTTTGGAATAGCCTGTTGTAATTGAATTGGACTTCTAATGCTATGTTATAGATTTTTCTTCCCCTTCAGCATTATGTTTTTCTTTTGATAATTATTCCTGCTTCTGACCTTGAATGTGTTTGATATTTCTGTTTTCTGCTCTTTGTTCATTTGCTGTGTGGAAATTTATTAGCTTGCATATAGGTCCTCTTCTTGTGGTTTTCTTTCCTAAGTCAGAAGAGTAGTTTTTTTTTTTTTTTTTTTTTATTTCAATTGTTTTGAGGAAAGGTCAAATAAAAAGTTTAAAATTAAGATAAGCAAAAAGCACCTACCAAAATCTTCCCATTTCTGATCTTCCGTTAGTTTGTTGCTTCTCAGGTTGCTTATGTATGCTAGAAATAGTGAATTGATTAGGTATTGGTTCAATCTCATGTATTAGCTATTATATGATCAAGTAAATGGTCATAGAATAATTTGCCAAAGAATGAATATGATACTAATTATTTTTTATTTTATGGACTTTGTAGTATTCCAACTTGGAACTTTTCCATTTATGTGGAAAAGCATATAACTATTGCCTTAGTTGTGCATTTTTTTAGGCCACTTCATATAAATCATTTTCTACTTGACTGCTCTTAGCTATTCTACTTTAATTTTTTTCCCTAGAGTTGTTTTCCTATTACTATAAATAAAATAGTAACCTCATTTCTAATTTGTGTACTTCCTTTTAGAAATTGAACGGTGAGATTCATAATATCAAAGATGTTACTGCTGCCCAAGTGAAGGATTAGCTGCACAAAGTAAGGATTGTGCATTTGTGAATTCATATCAATTGGCAAGGGGTCAAAGAGATGCACATGGTACTCTTAGACGAAAAGGTATTATTTAGTTTGAATCAGATGAGTATTGATATTATTAAATATTGATTTAGATGAGCTGAGATCATTTTCAGAATGGATATTAAGTATTGGAAATGGGACGATTGGTAGAAAAAATAACGGTGAAGCTACATTTGATGTGCCCAATAAGTTTCTTATTAAACATACTCAAAATCCAATCGGATCAATTGTTAATAACACATATCCAGGTTTGTTAGAAAATTTTGGAGATCGAACATATTTACAAAGACGTGCTATTCTTGCTCCCACATTGGATGTTGTGAATATGGTCAATGATTATATGTTGTCTTTGTGGCCAGGTGAAGAAGTATGCTATTTAAGTTCTGATTTGATTTGCAAAAGGGATAATTACTTTGATAGCCAAAATGATCTCTACACTCCATAATTCTTAAACACTATAAATTCATCAGGATTTCCATACCATAATCTCAAGTTGAAGATTGGTGTACTTGTGATGTTGCTCCGTAATATAGATCAAACTTCTGGACTGTGTAACAGCACTCGGTTAGTGGTAACTCAATTGGGGAAATATGTGATTGAAACTGAAAAAATTACTGGTCACAATGTTGGTCAAAAGGTTTTCATTCCTCGGCTTGCTTTGACTCCATTAGATATTAGATTGCCATTCAAATTTCAACGAAGGCAATTTCCTTTAATTGTTTGTTTTGCCATGACAATAAATAAAAGTCAAGGACATTCTCTTTCACATGTTGGTTTATATCTTCCTCGCCCAGTTTTTAGCCATGATAAAATGTATGTAGCAGTTTCTCGAGTTACAAGCAAACGAGCATTAAAGATTCTTATTTGTGACAAGGAAAATAAAATATATAATTGTACTCAAAATGTAGTTTTCAAAGAAGTTTTTAATAATATATAATGCATTTCTTTTTTGTGTATATATAGAATTTCTTGAAACTTTTTATTATTAAGCATACAATTTGTTTAATTGATTTATTGAATTGTATTTAAACATCCAATTATTAATGTTTATGTTGCATAATTAACTTGTGTCATTATTATTGATTTCACCAAGTTATCATACTATATGTTGATTTATAGGTAATTACCATTTGCTAAATAATCTATTTTTATACGTTTGACTATGAATAGCGATAATTAAAATAAATAAACTTTGAATAGAATACATGTAAGTATTATAATAAATAATTAACACTTGTAAATGAACGAACAATTCATGTTTAAATTAACTTAAATATAATTTTCTAATTACTTTTAAATAATATTGAATTGATCCGGGCATTGTCCAGGTTTAAGACTAATTTATTTATAAAGTTATATAAAGTATGAAAAAAGTAAAATGAATATTCATAAATTTGTAAATATTTTTATTTTTTAAAAATTATCTAATCATTTGTATTAGTTTACTGATATTTTTATTTATATATTAATTTAAAATATAATTACATCGATATATTTAATCTCAAGAAATCATAGATTTATTAAACACTAGTTATGAATCTTCTAACTTCTAACTGCAACAACAAAAGGCAACATTTAACGGTTAACAGTAGAATCAAACAACTAAACGATAATTTAAATTTTGTTTTATAAAAAAAGATAATTTAAAATTGATATTATTTAATTAACAAAAATTGAAAAAGAAGGCCGAAAGATGTTTTGTTTTTTGTTTGCTTTAAATAACACTAAAATAAAAGAAGCGCGTGCATTCCAAACTCCAACAAGAAAGGGATAGGACAAGAACTGAGACTTGGCTTCCCACTGGTAGGATAATATTACAGTTGCTGTTGTCCTTTCTCTCTCTTGCTTCCAACTATCTCACCTCTCTATTTCTTTTTTCTCCAAAAAAAAAAAAAAAATTTCCGTCGCACTTCAATTTTTTCAGGGTTAAGTTATAAAAATATCCTCCAAGGTTGTTGAGAAAATTGGGATATACCCCTGACATTTAAAAAAGTTCAATTAAACCCCTAAGGTGTCAAAAAGATGCAATTTTTGGCTTGTATTACGGGTCATTCTTATCCTAGTCATCAAGGAACCCATCATCCATATGTCGGTATTTGAGTGGAATACTTATTCTAGTCAGTGTTCTACATGGTGTATTGTAACGGACTAACAAGTTTAGATGTTGAATTCTATAATAAAAACCCAAAAAATTACACTCTTTTAACATTTTAGAGTTTAATCGAACCTTTTTAGACCTTAAAATATACCCTAATTTCCTGGTAAAAATAATAATGACATTGTTTTAAAAAAAAAAATAATAACAACGACATTTATTTAGCCAAGAAAGTAAAGTTTCATAAAGAATATATTTTGTTTTATCGAATGTTGAAATTGTGGAAGAAAAATATATTTTGTTTTATGGAATGTTGAAATTGCGGAAGACGAATAAAAGTACATAATACAAAATTTCCAATAATATCACGACAAATAAGTGCTAAAAACTTTTTGAGTTGTACTCTTGACCTATATATTAGGCTAAAATTCATATGAATAGAAAAAAATAAGGATAGGGACATGATATATTATATGGTAAGTTCAAATGGGTAAATTTTGTACAAACAGAGTAAAAATTTCATTTAGGTATTCTTTCTTTTTCAAGCATATCTTAGGAGCCAATTAATTAAAAGGAAGAGGGTAATGGATTGGGTACAACATCGGTGATATTAGAATTCCATTCGTCTGCAGACTTCCTTCAACACCTCCAAAAGCAGTTCTTTTTTTTTTTTTTTTTTCAATCTCTTTCAACAACTACAAAAATTTTATCTGAAACTTTATATATCCATGATTAACGTATCACGATATTTATATAATCTTACTAGCTTCTTACAATAAGAAGACACCTTAAATATGCTTCAGAAACATAGAGCTAGTTTGATAATTCATTTCATCTAATAATAATAATAATAATAATAATAATACAAAGACGTGCATAACTTCTAGCATCTTGATTTTAAATGTTGAAAAATATTATTTCTTTTTATTACAAAACCACTACACAAAAAAATATATCAATTGTATAAATATTTTTATTAATACAATATGATGATTTGCTAATCTAACCATATCAATAACTCACTACACGAAATGTTAGATTTGGTCGCAAAATAATTTGCAACAAAACAGATTTTGCTGCTAAAAGGCTCATTTAGAAGCAATATATATGTAAAAGTTGCTATCATGTGTATATTAATGACAATAAAAGTTTATCAAATTTGATTGTAAAATACATACAGTGACAACTTTATAACAAAAATATGCCACAACTTTTTTTGTTGCTACGTAGAGTTATGACAATAAGTTTTATATTTTTTGTAGCAATTGATAAATTTGTTATGGTGCACGATGATGTAAATTATTATGTAAAAATATAATTTTGTTTACTTAAAAAAAAAAAAAAAAAAAGGAAGATCCTTGAGGAGATGCAATTGTTGCAGCTAGGGTTTCATTTTACAACAACCAGTGACGTATCTTAATTAGCTAGGGCAGATAAGTCACCAGTTTTTGAAAGGAAGAGGCCAGTGAGTTGAGTTAAGCCACCATTAATTCCAAAAATCTACTACATTTTCTAACTAACTTATTATTGTTTTTTCCTTTTTTAAATTCTGTGACATCACTCTAAGCCAAAATATATGATCAGGCTTTTGAAGTAATCAATATATATTATTTTTTCTATTAAACTGATTGCTCCAATTATAATGTGACACAACTAATTAAAAATCTCCTTATACCTCATTAATTATTCAGCCTAATTATATATCCAACTATTATTATTTATATATACTTTCATAGAAAAAACCTTTCATGAGTGAATATGTTCTATTCCAAACATTAGTGTGGAACAATTAAAAACCAGTGGTGAGATTCTAGTTTTTATCACAGAAATTAGTTTTCAAAATGTAGTTGGGTATATGTCCACATTAATTAATTAATTAATATGTATATTCATTATGGTTGACAAAAAAAAACCAAAATAGAGAGAGAATCAAATTCCTCATTTACTATATTAACGCTGAAAATTTAAGTCTAATGAATTCTTTTAATATTAATATACATATTAGGCAGAATTTTTCTTCATAAGAAAAAAAAAATGAGAAATTAATAAGAGTGGGGGACCAAAACTCCATTAGAGAATACAGCTGCTTAGAAAGGGATCAAATTCTTTCATACCCAGAAATCATTATGTCTGCTTTGTGGAATTCCTAACAAACTCCATTTATACGCACAAGAACCCATTAATTAGCTTTTAATTAAGTTGAAAAAATAAAATAAAATTTAATTTTTTGATTAAACCTCAAGCAAGAAACCCTGCAAATTAAAGTTGTGGCTGATTTAACATTTCAATATTATAAGATGGCATATATTCTAACTACTACTCTATCTTATATTATATGTCTATCAACCAAGTTTATTTATTGATAAAAAGTAACATATAATATTCGGAATCTCTCTCATATCCAACGTTAGTAAACATAGGCAAGATCGAATAGAAACCACCAAGCACTCTACTACAATTTGTACTACGGCTGTCAAAATGGATGGTAACACGATAACGCGATTAGTTTAACACGGAATTTAACGAACTAGGGTTGGGTTTATGAGGGTTAGTGTCGGAAAAGGGTCGATACTTTTATGACACGAGATAAACAGGTTGAGTCACGAGTCAACCCATGAACCCATATAACCCATTTAACAAATTAGTAATATTGACTAATATGAATGTTAAAACTATCATTTGCACTTTAGAGTTGATAGTATAAATTTATTTTTTCTTCAATACTTCCAAACCCTTATTCATTGTAATTTAATGGATATTTTTTAGACTATACTAGGCTAGTAGCTATTATGGCTTTTGATGTAGAAATTGCAGATTCAGAGGGACTGCATGAATGAGATGTAAAAGTTTCACCAGATATTGTTTGATTAGTAAAAATGTAGAAATTTAAACTAATTTTTACTTTATATTGCCTATTTGCAAAGTTGCATGTTTAATTGAGTTAATGAATTTATGTTGATTTATTTTTAGAAGTGTAATTGTTATTTTTATAGATAATGTGATTCAATATTGAATTGATTTATAAATCATCTATTTTTTTGTCACTGTAAATAATTTATTTTTAAATAAATGGGTTAAACATGTTAATAGTGTTAACCTGTTATAATATAGTGTCGTATCCTGTCAACCCATTTAATATATGGGTAGTGTCAGTGTTGACCTTATAAGTGTCACCAACCTGTGTCAACACGAAATGCGAACCTATTTTGACAGCCCTAATTTGTACACCCTTAATAATGAAAACACAACTTTACTATTTTTATTATATCTGATATTGTATATTTATAACCATACACAATATTCTCACCATATGCTATGATAATTGTATTTCTGACTTATTTCTCTAAAAACGGATTATTCACTTGGGCATCTGAAATCTTTGTTTCAAGACCATTGTTATCTCATCTTCATCTATTTTCCAGATTACAAACCAGATTGAGCAACCAACTCCATCCACTTCAAGCAACAATTTTGCTACTTTTAGATCATAAAAAATATTCTGAATGATTAATTTTATATCATATGGTTCCAATTTTAATTGCAATAATAATAATAATAATAATAATAATAATAATAATAATAATAATAATAATAATAATAATAATAATGTAAAAAACTCTAACAAAGTTGAACCTTTAAGGATTCCTTCTTCCTTTTCTATTTTACATTTTCCCTCATTTTCTTTGTATTTCTTTGTTTAGTGTCTCGTTTGTTTTACTTTAATTTGATTGATAGCTCGAATTTTCCCTTATCTTTTTAATTATACACCCTTTGCAACCAACGAAAATATATAAACAACTACCTTTAGTTATGGTCCGAGCAATATTTTATAACAATCTTTTACGTAGGGGAGAGCAGAAAACCATAAAAACCGAACCGAGTCTGATCGAGCTGGACCAAACTAATTCAGTTTGGTTTTTTGTGTTTATATTGGATAGTTTAGGTTTTCGGTTCGGTTTTTAGTTTTAACTAAAAAACCTAAATAAACCGAGAACCAAACCGAATTACATATATATGTAAAGAAAAAATATCCTAAAACCAATTCGGTTCGGTTTTTGGTGCTTATATTGTAATATAATTGTTTACAAGTTCTTTTTTCATAATGAAACAAACATTAAAATTATTATTATTACTAATTTATTATTAAACAGTAAATTTTTTTAATAATATGTAAATTTTGGTTTTTTACTAAATCGAACTGAATCGAAATATTTTGGTTCAGTTCGAACTAAACCTAATTCTATTAGATTCGGTTTTTTATTCTAATTTTTGTACTATTTAATTCTAGGTTCAGTTCGGTTTTTGAACTGAACCGACCTTTACTCTCTCCTACTTTTACGTACTCTATTATTAGGAACGAATGTAAAATAAAGATGAAAATGTAATTAGTACACAACAATGGTGGATTTGATGCAATATTTCTCAGACTATTTATGACCTTTGTGATCTTTGTTTCTTCTTTTTAGAGTATATATATATATATATATTTGTGTGTGTATTTTAATATCGTTGAAATTTAGATGGGAGGTAGTTTACTTTATTTGATGTATTTTTTGTTCTTTAAAGGAATGATATGTTTTTATGATATAAAATTATAATGAATAATAATGAATATTGAAAGAAAAGGAAATGAAATTGGCATGGAATTATCACGGTAACTTTTGGTTTGATAAATAGAAAAATAAGTGAGACCTAATAAAAAGGGAGAAAATAATATAAAATAAAACAAAAAGGAAATGCAAGAGAGAGATTGAATTTTTTTTTTTTTTTTTTTAAGAAAAAAAGGATATAAAGAAGAGGAGAAGTAGGTCCAATGCATAATAATAAGGTATTAAGTGATAGCAAAATTTAATATTATTAAGTGATATTTCACCACATATCTGTATATACATTGAAGATATCTATTTATAGATTGATTGTGAATGGCTTACTTTGCCCGCTCTAATTGCGGCTTTAGATCATATTTCAATGTCATTTAAATCTGCTAATCATTTTGTTTATTTGGCCCTCTTCTAATTCATGCATGTCAAATTTGCAATTTTTCTCAACTGTGACAGTAGGTTTGCAATATCTATTTTCCTTTCTATGCTCTCCATTCATGATTCTAATCAAATCATTCTTTAAACTTGTAATGAAATTGAGATGATACATAACAAAACCTTTGTAATGCATCTTCTTTCGGCTCATATTCACCGTACTGGTGGCCAGCAATAAAAATATATAAATTAGATTAAATTGTTCCAATATTCAATTTTAATAAATTAAAAAAAAAATAAAACAATTTCAAATAAAAAAAAAAACTTAATAAAATTTGAGCAACAAAATAGATCGGAAATTAAGAAGATTTCACCTCCCATGATTTTTCTTATTATTATATCACTGGTCTCCTACTTTAATTAATAAAGTCCTACATATCTCTATCAAATGTATGTGGAACCATATAATCTAACAAAAGTGCGTGTTTTCCTTAATTGCATTAGCAATGCCATGATTTTGACTAAAGCAAAAAGCATAAAAAATTTCCAAAAAGTTAATACAATTAATTGTCTACTTATTAATTCTAAATGTCCCGCTAATCTAACAGTGTCAGGCAGAATTTAGTCTAAATCCATGGGTAAATATAAATTGAAACGGCGCTACACCCAAAGTTAAAATGAAAGACATGGTTTCATGGAAAATGACAAAATGAAGAAAATTACGAATACAAGGCACATATCATGTTAAGTAAAACTATACGATGAACGGTATAACTAAGTTATAATAAGAGTATTAAATATATAATTAAACTATAATAAAGGTGTGAGCGAACGACGTTTTTACCTCTCTCGGAATAAAGTTTCGATATCGGGCAACCCTCCTTCACGTGGGGTTTTTATGATGAAAATGTGGTTTTGGAAAATTAAATTATTTCGTAAAAGAATCGAGACCTAAGTCTCGATAGAAGGTGTAAGAGTCGCCACCCGGTTCAGCTCAACTGGGAAATTACAGTATAGCTGAGCCAAACAAGGACTGTCACACTTTCCAGAGATCTAGGTACGGACAAATCTCTTATTTCATTTCTAATCAAAATAAATTTAGCCAATGTTCTTTGATGGTATTTCATCTTTCTAAAGTGGATTTTTATTAAATTAAATGATGCAACGTACATGTGGATAAAGAGTAGTAAGTAAATAAATTATTACAACCCAATCGACTCACAGAAAATTATCCTAGGGGATACATTTGTTTAATTCGGGGATCAGGGTACAATCGCCTATTTTACACGAATATCTAATGACGGAAATTAAAATAAATAAATGAAAACAAATAAACTAAACCATGCAAAACAAAGGTTAGCACAAATACATGCAACAAGTTGGACTCAAATAGACAGAACGGGAAATTAAAGATTGGGGACATGCATTTGGGGGATAGTCGGGTGAACTCGGCTAGTTCACCCGACTAGACCTGAAAACGGTTTTGAAACGTCCCTGTGATTTTTTTTAATGAGCAAACACATTTTTGAAAACATTTTCTTTTTCCGGTTTATTTCCATTTAGCATGTAAAGTCGGTCGGTTTTCAGGAGATTTGGATCTCCATCGTTGTTCTGTTCTAAATGCGATAACTTCAAAAATTAAATCTAAGGCCATGGATGCATGAGATAAATTTATTTTTGATGATTTTTCTGATTTTTATGCATTTTTATTATTTTTCCAAATTTTTTTATTTTTCTGAATTTTTTTTTCAAATTTTTTTGGGATTTTCTGTTGCTAATCAGAAACTACAGTCGTGCGTATGAAAGAACAGTCGTGCGACTATACTTTCAGTCGTACGACTGTAATGGAATTTTGATAAGGAAAATGTTAAAATTATTTTGGTGGATAGGATTTAGAGCCGAAATGGCAAGAACAGTGGTACGAATGTAGTTATAGTCGTGCGACTAGTACTACAGTCGTACGACTATTTATCCTGCCCAGAACCAGAAGACTTGTTTTTAGGTTTTATACTGAGGAAGGGGAGGACTAATAGCCGTGGAGGGCCAATTACAGTCGTACGACTATATTTAAGATCATACGACCATAACTACAGCCGTTCGGCTGTTCATCCTACCCAGAAACAGCAGACAAAAATTTATGGTTTTATGCACGAAAACTAACCAAGACACCCAGAAAATGAAGCAAAACAAAGGTTTCAAGTATAGTTACCCTTGTAGCATAAATCCACTGTCGATTTGACCGCCAGAAACGCCTTAAATTGGCTTCGGATTGCTTCTTTTCCCTTTGTATGCTGAGGTAAGAAAACGAGTTCAAAAATCTCCACAAACCAAGGATTTAGTCACATTTTGATTCTGGAATTAGTTGTGTTTGAGTGACAAATTATTTAACCTACAATTTTTATCCGATTTTTTCCTTGCAAATCAAAGATTGAAAAGAAAATAGTAGGAGAAAAGTGTGTATTTCTTCTCTTCTTTTCCCTTCTTTCAATGCCCACTCTTAGCTCCCTTCAATCCAAAAACTGTGTGAACCCCATCCCCTCCTTTCTTTCTGGCATTTATAGGCCAAGAAAATGGGGTTTCAAAGCCATTAATGCTCTGAAAAATCGCCCATTCTCTGCCTCCTTTGGGTATGACCTCAATATCAGAAAGTGGATCTACACTTGTACGATTGTAATGCTTTTTTAATTACAGTCGTACGATCATAAGGGTAGAAGTACGATCATGAAATTTGGTTGTTTATTTGATTCTGACTTAAAATTAAAATTATAGCCTTGCTGACAGAGTTACAGACGTACGACTGTAATTTACAGTCGTACGATTGTAACTCACACGACCATCAAATCTTTTTTTTTTAAAGACTCAGAAAATTCCGTGTTCACATAAGGTATAAGTAATGTGCAATAAGAATATCAAAAATATAGCTAAGGAATTATAAAAATATCAAAAGTATAACTAAATTAATATTTATCATTCATTTTAAAGTTAATTAAGTTCATTCTACAAGTCCAATTTTGAAGCCAAATTTACCCTTTCTCTGATTTTATATATATATAATACCGATACATGTCAATTTAAATTAATTTTACTTAAAATTCAAGTTAATGGATTAAATTAATACCTAACATTTACTTTAGACTCATAATTAAAAGCATAAACAATAGGAAAGATAAATAATTTTTTTTTTTTTAAAAAAAAAGAGTGATGCATGACGCTTTTTTAAACCCATCCAACCAAAAGAAAAAAGAAAAAAAAAAAAAATTATAATTGAACTGTAATTTCATAGAAATTTCCAGAGGCATGCTGGTCGGCTATATGTATATTTGTAGTTTTTCCAATTAATGATTAAATTATAATTTCTTCTTTGAGATGGGATTAAATTAATCTTAGTTAGACCACAAGCTCCTAAGAACTAAGATACATAAACAATGAGATTTATTTTATTACCATAATATTATCTGTATGGCCGGCTTGGCTAATTTATGTATACAATACAATATAGGTATTTCTTATTTTATTTTTTTTTTAATTTCATTATTTGTGAATAATGACAAATTCTTTTTTTACTTTAAATCCGCTGACTTGGAAGGGCCCACTAAACTTAGTCTTTAATGCCAGATCATGTGTAGCGTGTAGGTAGTGTTAGGCACATATCTCCTACGACTACGAGAAACAAGAAATAATTGAAATATTATTATACAAAAATAAATTATACTCCTAAGTTTGTATAATCATTAATTTAAAAATTAATTTGTTTTTTTTTCGGTGATCAGAGTAATCATTAATCTGTAAACGTCATAGTCAAGTTTAATTTGATATTTGACCCTCACATGAAGTGTTTAATTTTTTGCTTAATTAGTGCCAGAGCGCATGTATTAACATTTAACAATGTGCGCCTTTAAATTTATTCAATTCAATAGAATAAAATTAATATTAATTCCGAAAACTTTATTAATCATGTTTTATAAGTGATAATTAAAAAATAAAATAAATTAACGCATCTATAAATATACGAGACCAAAAGATGAATTGATTTTACTATAAGTACATTTTTTCACACAAATCAAGAATGAAATGTAAAATGATATTACTAATGATTCAAATTATTGAAGCTAAAATAGTAGTAAAGAATTATCAAATCATTTGCAAATTTAAAATTTGAATTGAAAGATTGAAAAATAAAATGAATTACAATAAACAATGAGAAAAAAAACTATCAGTATCAACATAAATGATGAAAACGAAACGAGAAAGTATGACCATGAGTCTAATCTAGTGTTAATTAGCCCAATCAATTAGACAAGTTAATCGATTAATTAAATGTTCATCATTTTTATACATAATTTTATCTAATGCAGTTGTTTAAGAGATTGAATTTGAATTTTATTGTTACTTTTCCGATGGACAAAGAAAAAAACAATATTGAATTTGCTTCTTTACTTCGATATAAATTATAAAATGAGAGGGTTATTCGGAAAAAGGTTTAAAAAAAAAAAAAACTTTAGGATATGTCATTTTTTTTTTTTTTAATTTGTGAAAAAGAAAACAAAACCATTTGGGTATGAAAAAAATTGGGCAAATTAAAAAAAAAAAAAAAAAAAAAACTTGTGGTTTCAATTTTTTTTTGCAAATAAAGGATTATGGCTTTTTTTGTTTAAAAAAGAGGATTGTGTTTTAAAATGTTAACAAAAAAAGGACAACTAAAATTAAATCATGACATTACGTAGGGTATTCTTGTTCATTTTGAACTCAAAATTTTCAAGTTGGTTAATAAAAATACAATACACATGAATGATAAATTTTGAAAATTTTTGAAACACCCAAATATTTTTATAAATTAAATAATGATAATAGATTTTTAAAAAAATCATAACAAATTGAAAATTTTTTGAAAAATATTCAAATTTTGATATAAAATTCTTAAATAATATACATAAATTATTGGTATGTTAAATAACTAAAAATACTATTCGCTATATCATCATTTCTAACGGAAAAATGTTAGTTATCCTTTTTTTGTTAACATTTTAAAACACAATCCTCTTTTTTACAAAAAAACCCACAGTGTTTTATTTGTAAAAAAGTGAAATCAAAGGGGTTTTTTTTTATAATTTACCAAAAAAAAAAAAATTGTTTGCTTGATTAAGTCAATAATGGGAGGGGGTCCTACCCTTCCTTGAGTTGCTCCACACAATGATAACATTAATCATGATTCATCAAATAAAACCTCTCTTGAGTGAAATTCCCAATAATTAATTAAAATAATAAAGTAAATAAATGTTTCTATACAATATATAATTTTCGGGCTCGAGAGATACTCTACAAGCATCTTTTGCTCTAATAAACGTCAACAGATTTAGAGTAGTGGTGATTTGTAGGATTTTGCGATTGAAATTCGAGCTATCAACTTTATGAATTTGTATTCATAAGACTATACGCTTTTATTGAAAAAAACAAAAAAACTTCGAAATAAGAAATTGAAGTTGAATTAGTTGGTAGACTGTTCCGTCGAATTTCCCTCAGTTTGGGGATGATTGAAAGATATATGTATTGAACATTAACCTTATTCACACTTTTCTTTTGCCTTTGACCTTAAGAGTTTCCTTCTTCCTTTAATTTCAAGTTTAATTATTTGATATCTCCATCTCAATAAAAATCTTAAATGATTTGATATATATGCATTGCATTTACCATATATTGGCAAAATTAATCTCTAACACTAGTTTCATAATATCTTTTTTGGTCACATAAGAAGGACTAAACCCAATACAACAAAAAGAAACTAGCTACAGGTTAGCTGAAACAAATAAATACCCGAGCTATAAAAAAAAAATGATATTATGGATACTTTCAGGAGATACATCATACTCATAACGATCTAAAAAAAAAAAAGTTCCTGCATGATTAGACATCCAATAAGCGCAGCACAGTTTCTTTAACGGAAGTTGTATTTAAAACAGAGATGTCATTGCTTGTTCTTCAACTGTAAGCACCAATTAACAAACTAGGATTGAAGATGACGTGCAACATAAAACCAAGCACCACTTGAAAATTTAAATTCACTTCAACTTTTCTATATCTTGTTCCACCCATAAACAAGGCCGGAGTAGACTCTCCAAAGCTCAACTAGGAAAGCCTTCCAAGATTAACCGCAACCCCGGCTAAAATTAGGCACGGATTATCCTTGCAAGTTCCATCACAACTAATTTTAACCCAAGTGCGGATGACGAGACACAAAAACTTCTCTTCTCGGAGACAAAAAAACTGGTCCCCAGCAAATTATTTGTTGCTTGAAACTCAGTGGCTTGCGCTAAAAGAAAATCCAAACGATCCACAAGCCAACTTAATCCTATCAGCAAATTGCAGTCTTGGCCAGATATCCTTCCTTTAACAAATCGGATAATTAATTATTGCAGTTTGGGAATTCATAAAAATAATTTTTATAATTTTATTAAATACATTTCTCAAAATTTTTATATGCTTGGCGTATTTTAAATTCTTTAGAAATTTTCATTTTTAACTTCATTATAAAGCGAGCCATTTAAATGGATTGTAACAACATCCATTAACACACATGGTAACCTTTTCACAAACTATTATATTAATTAAATATCTACAAGTAATTACATCTACCACTAGAAAATACGGTTAACATTAAACTATGGATATCTGTTAAAAAAAAAAAAAAAAAAAAAATTCAAGTATTTATAACAGAAAGATAATTTATATATGTGCAAAAACAAAATCATTAAATTGATAGTGCGCATGCATACACATGGTTGGCAACATTAGTCAAATTTTTCTGCCGAATAAATTGAAAAGTTTATTAAACAATACATTAATTAGTTTGGCAGACTTCCTCTCTTTTGTTTTTTCATACGTTGATGTAAGTTTATTTTGCATTTCCAACATTTCCATTCCCTTAAAATATAACCAAAAAACAAAAATAAAAGAATCAAATGCAAAAAAACAGCAAATTAAAAAAAAAAAACATTTAGAGGAGTTTTATTTAATTTTGTAAACAATTGTTTTTTTTTCCTAAAGAGATACATATAACTTTTTAATAAATTTTTTTAAAATTGCAATTGATAAAATATTTTCATGAAACCGCATAACTACCTTTATAAGAAATATAATATTTAGTGCAAAAAGTTTCACAGTAGAAAATATAAAAATTATTGCTTTAACTTTTGATAGCAATAAAAAATTGTTACATATTAATGCTATAAAATTGTGATGGTATGCTTTACCAATAAAATTTGGTACAATTTTATTTGCATTAATATGTATCTATTACTGATAAAACAAATTTTAACTGTCAATATGTTTTTGCTATAAAGCTTTTTACTGATTCATGTTCCATTTTTTGTAGTACATATAACAAAGAAATAATAATCTTTTACACCTATAATATTTATAGCGCAAACCTTCTTTAGCATTTATATTTTTAATGTAAATTTACTCTCATTGCATTCTACAATTTCATAATTAATCTTGCGTTCTAACCCTAATCATAGGTATACTTGTAAAGCATTAAAACATTGTAAATAAAGTTGATAAAATAGCCTATTAAGGACAACAGTGAAGTGTAATTTATAGACAAAATAGGTTCGTGAAGGAAGGGACAAGGGCAGGCGGAGTAGGGAGAGGGGACCACCTTTCCCAACATTCATCAATTAATATTCAATACTTACTTATTTGATTGAATTAAATTAGATAATAGTGCGACACTGTTTTATTCATTTTTTGTTGCTTAAAGTCAAAAGTTTGAATTTTCACTATAAATAACTTTAATTGAAATTAAGACAACAGCTCAAATGTTGTCGAATTAGTCGTATTCAATGCAGAGGGAAATGACCAAATAAATTAAGGGACCATCAACTTGTCAATTTCCTAAATTTTGTCAAACAGATGCCATTGTTGTGAGCCAATTCCACCAAAAATTCCTACCCAGTAAATCACCAAAGCACCTCTTCTTTATCCAAAAGGCTAACATCATCATTCATGCTAAATTACCCTTCTCCACCTTTTTTTAATCTAAATGCAGCAAACCCCATATTTCGGTTTTTGTTATTTTATCTCATGTAATCTCTATTTGTAATTTATGAATAATATACCTCGTTATGTCACGATATCTCTACGTTTCCCTTAATTCGCTCAACCTCAATTATAGTGTGAATGATGACAAGAAATTTTACTATATGATTGGTTCACTACATAAATGAATTCACTTTTTAATCCATCAAAAAATAATAACATACAATTAATTTATAAATTATTTATTTAAATAAAAATTCTAAACCTTAAATATAAACCTTAGAGACTAATTTATAAACTATAGATCCTAAAATATATTACATGATATGATCTTATTTACATGGCACATAGATGACATAATATGCTAGGTGTAAAATAAATTTTAAATGGTATCATGCAAAAAAAGCGACAAAAAAAAAAAAAACATATAGAAGAGATTTGTTATCCAAAAATATTAAAAATAAAGAGGCAAGTTAATTACATTCATAATTTTCCCACTACTATAAATAGAAAATAATTGTCATGAATTTTAAATTAGCGAAGAAGCCATCACCGTTTAAATATAATTTTACTCATGATGTTTGTTTTTGTCCGAAAATCAACAAACCCATTCAACGTAGATGACATGTGGAAAACAAAAATTTTATTCTTTAGTTTTTTACATGACAAAACTTTAGCGACATGTTGTCATTCATGTGGCATATCCGGCGAATGCCTTTACCAATCGTTTAGAATTTAAAATTCATGATGATATCAACAAGAGTTCATTAAAGAAATTTTACACAACGCCAAAATCCTTAATAAAGAGTAAGATGATGAACAAGCTACTTCCTCTTATCCTTATGTTGGACACATGGAACCAACAATCTCATCAAGAGGAAATACTAGAGATTCTTTGCACCTAATAATTATTTTTGTGGAAAAGAAAATTATACGAACCAAAATACTGTGTGCGTATTTTCTTATTAATTCTTTTAGTGAAAGTTGAAAGAATGCTGACTGTATTACTCAGTTAGACATACACATGAAATTATTAGGATATATATTTGTACTTGATATAAGAAAAAGATAGATAAGATGATTGACTGATCAAAATTCTGAACCACGCAATGGGTATCAATCACATACAATAAGCACCCATCAGATCAAAACTTAGCATCATAAGATTAAGAACATATTCTGTGAATACAATACAATTTAGGAGAATCAAACTTGCAATTTCATCGTCAGCAAATAGAAACTAACATATGAACAGAATATTTTGGTTATCATCTGAAGGAACAAGAAACAGCAGCATATGCTTATTGGAAACTGGCTTTCTGCTCTACAGTGGCAATAGGGGAAACAAATAAGTTTGTCTTCATTTACTTGAACCTAACTCAACCAACAACCCATTTTTTATAAGGCTGAAAAACAAGTGTTGTATTAACTTCTGTTTCAATTTTCATGACAATAGGAGAATCAAATTGTTCCAGTATCTTGCCAAATTTTAAGTATCAGAGGAGGGCTTTACCATTGGTGAAATTCGAAATTATAAAAGGCAATTTTATGTGCAACTTATTAATGCCACACGCCTAGGTCTACTACGTACAAGGCTAGAACTGCCATTCAAAATTATTCATATTCAAGGGATTTAGTTAGTTAACAATGGGAGACTCATCTACGAATGACAGGGGAGTAAACTACACAACTAGACAACTAGCCAGCAAAAGCATGTATACAAATGAAAAGGGGGTCTCAAAAAAACATGTTCTATACATAGAATTGCAAGAATAAGTGGCTATCAGGTAATGAAATGGAAAGTAATTATAGAGCTAAGACATTAAATCGTAGAGGGACCTGGCCTGGAGGACTTGGGATTTTCACAAGCAGTGAAGCATTTGATGGTATCATTATAATTGTAGTGTAGACGGCCTTCAAAGAGCAAGAGCAACGCTTTTAAACTCGCTCAAGCAGGACTGAAGTATCTTTTGACGCTTCTGAAGAGATTGCCTCTCATTTTGTAACACGTCAATGGCACCAGGTGCAATAAACATATCCATGAATTTCACATCACTAACGGCAAATAGTTCCAATCCAAGCTCTACAACAAGACGATCCCGGCTATTCAAGCAGAAGATAAGGAAAATTTTCTCAGTCAGCTCCCCAAAAGCAAAGCCATGATAAATAGATAAAAAATTTAAAGTTTACTAATTAAGTTAATATACTAAAGCTAAACTAGCAGCTTCCATGTCTAATAATTCTTCATCCTGGTCTAAGCCGAAGGTTTTAAGTGAATGTATTTGAACTATAAGCCATTACAAACTTCAAGTTGGTAAAAGTATTAGTCAAATAATTCAGTACACAGTTGCTTCGTGAAATATAGATGCAAAATCTGAAAAGATCAGCAGATGTAAAGATGGTGAATTTTTTTATGAACTTCAATTACATATTGAAGAAAATGCATGAATTAGTTAAATATGAAAGTGTGTATGTAGAAACGGATTAAATGATCTTTGATGCATGAGAACATAATAATCCAATTTTAGAGAGGAAGAAAAGTAACAAACCATAATATCGAAATCTACTAGAGTTCTGAAAAAACCTTTGTTGAGTTAAGAAACAGTTTATGCATGGCAGCCTCATTACATTCTGAGTAATAAGATGAAGACCATAGGCTTCTGGTGCATTACCACCATGCATGAGTTATACTTATTCAATATATATACTTATTCTGATTCAAATTAATCTTAGATGGTGAATACTCACCAAGGAGTCAAGAATCCGGAGTTCAAGGTTGACATCACACTTCGCTCGACAAGAACTTCACGTATGCGTGCAAAATGCTGTGCAGCGGATGAGCAAATTTCCAAGTAAGCTGAGCAGGATCTTGAACCACTATTATCTCCATTTCCAAATAGAACTCCACCACCATTTTGCACTCTTAAACTTTCTGAATTTCTGTTATTTCCTGTCATTCTAGAAATCCGCTTTCTAGGCCCAACATCATTGCAATTTCCAAGCTCCTTTGCGCCACCATATGCATCACAAGGTTGATCAGGTGATGGAGTCTCAGGCACAGTCATTAAGCTTTCTTTGAGAGCTTCTTTAGCTTGTGTACCTTTTCCTGGAGTAGTTTGCTGTACATTCTTTACTGGAGGTATATTCTCTTGATCTCTCATTGTTTCATCATGAGATGACTCCCTGATATCAGATAGCTCAAAACAAAATGAACCACCAGATAATTGATTAACTTTAAGGTAAGAAGTCGCACTCAAGCCCGAGCCTCCATGAAAGTCATTCTCGTAACAAACCAGAGAATACGGGCTTGTCACTGAATCAAGGTGATGCCGAACTAATTGCTTGCATTGTTTAGCAAGATCCCTTATAAATCTATTGTAGGCATGCCTTAAGGAAGCATGAAAACCAACGTACCCATCCATATTTCCACTTTTCCTCGCATCTGAAAATTAAAAGCAACCAAAGTTCACCAATCAAGAAGGGACAATTACCAATATTTTTTTTTTTTTTTTTGGGTGAATAGGGACAATTAGCATTTGTAACACAAACAAAAAGATCAAGCTTCAAGAAAACTGTTATAGTCATTGCATATTGCCTCCATGAAAAGGTAGAAGTTAGTGTAGCACATTCCAGAAGATGAATGAGATTCAGATGTTAAGAGAATGAGAATGAAACAAACAGTAGATACAATGCGATTGTTGCATGTCAATGGACAGGTGGTCACACTAAATGTAGGGCATCTAACTTGGCTATATTTATCTCAGCTTAGAGAAAACGTAGGGCAATTGACTAATTGAGGCATCTGGTTCACCCATATGTGATTCAGTAATCCCTATATAATTACTCATTGCCTGATTATGTGCCTATTTTATACTGGAACTACTGTACTAAAAATATGATGCAGAAAAATTATAAATATAACTACCAATCACTTCATTTTAAGAAAGCAAAGAGACTAAGCAACCGCTTACATTCAGAAGCACGAATACGGTTCCTTTCAAGAGCAAGATCAAAGAGGTTTCCCAAAACAAAGGCAAGCCGATCACAGGCAGTGTTAAGAAGAGGAGCAAGCCATGAACGAGCAGCAGCACGAGCAATCTCTGCAGCAGCTTCTGTTACACCTCTATTCCCTCCTCGGCCAGCATGTGCAAGCAAAATATTTGCCACCTGTCCCATCAAGAAAATGAATGATTAGACTCCCTCCATATTTATCAAATTCCTTGAATTGGATTAACTAGAAAGTTGACTTTTGAAAGCATATACCTTCTCCCTGGACACCGGAGGGCATTCAATCGAATATGCAGCACATCTGAACTCGTGAATCACTCTTTCAAAAGCAGCTCCTCCGTATAGCCTAAGAGTAGCGTTAGGAGGTTTTATGCTCAAAATAACACCTGGCCAACTCCCAATACCACTCTCTGACTGCTCCTCGTCTGTGGTTTTCCCCCATTGCTCAGGTGCAGGATCTGCTGCTCCATCAATCAAAGCTCCCTTCACCAATAAATGAAAGAATTTTATTTAATACAAATCATGTAAGCTGTAAGTTTTTCTTATTCAATGAACGCATGGAAGAGCGATCTGATTTGCTTTCTCCATGTCAAGGGGTAATTTACTTACCAGTATAATTATTAGAGAACATTATAGAGAAAAATACAACATCTAAGATGGATAAAGTCATTCAAAAATTATAGCCATGCATGAAGAAATGGAAGCATTTTTCTAACTATCTCAAGTATTAAAGAACTGTTTATGCCTTCTCAACAACAAGTAACATGTTATAAATAACAAAATGGTTGAACCAATAACTTACCACATGATTGCAAATAGAAGCTGTGTGCAACATTGCTGATCTGCGCAGATGAGAAACATCAGAAGTAGCCTGTATTTTCGAATCCATTCTGGCCAACTCATCGTTAACTTCGCCGCAGCGTTGTTCCAGCAAAGCTAGGGTTGCAGGGGCAGCTTCTTTATACCTCTTTTGCAGTTCTGACTCTAAAAAGTCCCTCAGGCTACTAAAACCAATATAGGGCCTAAACTTTTCTTCATCAAATCCTCCATTAACACCATCACGTAAATGACGTAAGACATCTGAATCCACCTGAAATATTTGCTTGCGAAACTCATCATTTGATATGGTGTTTCTATCCTTTGGTAAAGCCACAAAGAAAGGGCGAGTATTCTCTCCAAGGTACCCGCTTGCACTCAAATACCGGTCCACTTCCCATCTATCACTAAATTCCTGCATTGCTTGAGAATTTTTCAATCATAACCAAGTATTACAAGCGCACAGCAACAATTAAACTGTCAATCTGAAGCATCGAAAAAGTTTTTTTTTTTCTAGTCAACCATTCAAATTCAATCTAAACAAGTTACTGATCACCCACTTCTGCGCTAAGACTGTTACAGCCAAGCAAGTTACTACTTCATACTTTCTAAGAAAAGAAATTTTCCATTCCGTTTCTTACTAATAGTATCACAAAGAAGGTCATAATGGCCGCACAAATTAGGCAGATATGTGTGTTCAATTTCAATTTTGCGTTGTATAGAAATAAGTTCCTTTAGCTGATTTTTCCCATGGACTATCTATCCTTCTTTATTAAAGAATAAGCAAGAAGAATGAAGCACTACGGTACCTTGAGCCTGTTATCAAATTTGGAGACAACAATTATTGTCCTTCTAAAGGTCGGATCAATCTCTCGTATTGAGTCCAACCACAGGGATGAACACCATTCGACACTACTCTGTTGAAGAAACAGAAGAATTCGATGTGGGGGACTGGCCAAGGATTTCACCATTGAAAGAATTTCATCAGGTGTATTCTCTGGTTCTCCCTTCTTCGCCTGCAAAGAAATTTTCAACCATCAAGACCACTGAACCTCCAAAAAACTTAAAAGGTGCTAGACATTACCAACTCGCCTTAAGGACAAAGCCCGGGGTATCAATAATGGTGAGATTAGGACAATGTGCATATTCAGCTCTCATCACAATTGGCTTTGAAGAAACTGCAGCTTTACTCCTTTTCAATAGTGCATCTGTCCGTGACTTTATAATATCTGCAATTGTTGTGGCTGACACAACAGCACTTCCATATTCATCCGAATCCTCTTCCTGTTTTGATTTTCAGCTTTCAGAAACGTGTAAAGCTAGAAAATGGAGAAAAAAAAAAGGTAATATACGTATATGAATCAAGAGACACCAGTATAACTAAAGTGTCCTAGAGGTTCATCATATACCACTTATGCAGCCGTTAGTACACAAAATCTGACCCTTTTGTGTCCCTTTTATTGCTCTTTGACTAACACGTACAACATAACCCAGAAAAACTAGGAATCAGCACTGATACTAACACTCTAAATATAGATGATTGAAAGAAATTATTACGGAACGAAGACAGTAAAACCCAAAAGCTAAGGATAACAATAAAACTCCGAGTTTGGTTATTTCATCCTTTTAACTAAAACGAACAGTTAGTTTCATGTCACATTCAAGAAAAAAAATTTCTTCTACAATAACCAATGAACAGAAAATTCTAATCACCGATCGCGAGCGCCTTATAACCCGGAAGAATCCCTAAAATAACATCATCATACAAAAAAAAAAAAGAAAAAAGAAAAAGAAAAAGAAAGCGCTACGAAATATATATGCAGAAAAATGAGAAGAATAGGAAAACAAGAAACGAAAGAGGGAACCTGAAAGCGACAACGGGGCTCAAGAGCGGAAGGATCGTGAACCATCTGAAGAATGAGGGGCCTGCGGGTACCCATCTCGACCTCACGAACATTGAAGCGGAAACCAAGTAAAGCTTCAAGAAGCGAGCTTTTACCATCAGATTGACCACCGAGGGCAACAATTTCAGGAATAGGGAGCTTCTCCCCGAAGGCAACAGCTGCAGCTTGCAGACGATTGTAAGCCTCGAATCTGGAAGTTGAGGAAGCGGCGGAGTTAGGGTGTGGATGTTTATTGGAGTGGGATGAAGAGGAGATTGACGATGGGGTTTTCGAGGGTGTAAGGAGCTGAGCATTTGGATTTGCCATTGGTAGATTCTTCAGAAGGTAGCAGAAAGAGAAGGGGGGGATGGAGATGGAGGGCGAGAGAGCGTAGTTGTGAATTTGAATTTGAATTTTTGAGAATAATTGTGGACTGAGGCCCAAATCTCTTCTTCTAATTGGGCTTTTCATCACCTGAATCGTACCTATTCAATTCGTTTTTTTTTTTTTTTTTTTTTTTTTTTTTTTAAGTTTTCAGTTTGGAATCTGTTTTGATTTTTGATGGATTTAGCTACGGTCCTGTTAAATTTGTACAAAAAAATGTAAAAAAACCGAACCAAACCGTATTATTAGTATTATGTATGTACTTATATATATACATATATACACACGTTATTGTTTCAAGAGGTTTAATTTTTTATTATTGTTTGAGAAACTATGAATATTTTAAAATTATTTTGGGGCTTTTTTTCTAATATTGGGCAAATTAATTAAGAAAATGTAATAGTATTATTTTAAATATTTATTTTTTGTTCAAATTTGGTTTTTTCGGTTTAAAACCAAATCGAACCGAATAATTCGTTCAATTCTATTTTGTTTTTACATGTTATTTTCAATTTCGATGTCAAATATTTTAATATTTCGATTTAATCTAATTGGTTTGGTTCGATTTTAAACCACTGCACACCGGTACTGAAAATTGAACTTTCTTATTGGAAAAATTACCAAAAATGATTTCTACATTCTTCCTGGCGAATGCCACTAATTAAATTTGTGGCCTATTTATGTGATACCAATTATTATTTTTGAGGATTTAGCCCCAGAATAATGCTAGAGGGGAAAAAAAAAACCGGTTTTAATGTTGGGTTACAAAATAAATACCGGGATGGGGTTGCTTTAACTGGATCATTTTCGGAACCAGTGGTTCCGAAAACTGGTTGAACCATTTTCGGAACAACCGGTTCTGAAAATGATGATTTTATAATTTTTTTTTTTTAAATCTTGTGTTTTCGGAAGTTAGACTTATGAAAACACATGATTTTAAAAAAAAAATTAAATTTGAAAAAAATTTTGGGCGTGGGAATCCCCACTGTTGGGGATTCCCACGCCAACCGTCTGCGTCTGCACGGGACGTAACAATGCTAATATGTGTTTAAATTTTTTTTTTTCAGCTGGGCAGATTTCGTTCATATATATATGTGGGTGGGGTGTGTGAGGAAAATAAATAGAGTGAGTGAGTGAGTGAGTGAATTATATAAGTGAGTGAGTGTGTGAAATATATAAGTGAGTGAGTTTCCTCTGTAGCTTAGTTTTTTTAAGTTTAAGAGAATTGTATGTTTATTGAAAATAAAATCTCAAGTTTTACAAGAGCTAGAACTCTTGAAGTGTATAAGGTAATATTCAAAAGTTTTCCCAGTTTGAATATTTTTATATTTTCTCTTGTTATGTTTTTGTTATAATGTTGGGTTTGTTACATCTGTTGTTGTTTTTGTTATAATGTTAATTTTGTTACAATGTTTGTTATTTTTTCCAAGTTAATATGTAATTATGGTGGGTTTAAGATATAAAATTTGTTCATTAGCATATTATCAAATGGCAATAGTAAATTATACATATGATAAATTTTTTAAATTTTTCTTTTTTTTTCTTTTTTGAATCGTTGCAGTGATATTTGAGTCAGTGGTTTAGCAATTTTCGTTAAAGGTATGTAATTTATGAGTTAATTTATTAATTTTTCTAAATTTAATTTTTAAGTTGTTTACTAATTATACATGTAATATTAATTTTAATGTTAATGTACAACCATATAGGTAGATGTTCAATTTGGTTTGGTTTTCGGTTATTGTTGAAAAAACAAAACCAAACTGAACCGAACCGAACCGAATCGTAATAGGAAAAAAATATTGTTAAAAAGTATGTAAATGTCTAAAAATAAATATATTATTAAGGAATAATATATTTATATTATTATATATATGTAATAATAAATATTTGTTAAGTAAAAATTTACATGTATTTGAAAAAAAATTGATAATAAAAAGAAAAAAATTGAAATTTTTGTTGATTGGGTGTTTACCGAAACAAACTGGTTCGGTACAGTGTGAGCAAAACAATGAACTTGGGTTTGTTTTTTGTTTATTATTTATATTTTGGTTTATGTTTGGTTCGGTTTTTGAACCGAACCATGTTTTGCTTAATATAATTGGAGACAAAAAAAAAAAGGAAAATTGGAGGATTAAAAATAGAAAACGTCACGTGTCCCAATAGAACATATATTGCATGATTGAAGTTATTTTGCCAACCTTCATTTTTGAAAACTAAAAAACAGTTTTCTTTCTTTTTTCAAATTATTTATTAACTATCAATTTTATATTTCCTTTAAATGTAGATAATATAATACATCAATTTATATCATATTAAAATTAACATATTAATTTTATCTAATTAAATTATCAGGTATTATTTATTTTTTAAACTAGAAATTTAATGATTTTTATTGAATTATTTCAAAATATAATATAACCTCTCTAAAATTGGGTTTTGATGTTGGCACTATTAGTACCTACACTGTTGAATTTGACCCTTAAGTTTTAACTAGTTCTTTGATTTCTTTTTTTTAATTGGCCTTTCATTACCATTTTACCTTATGATTTCATCACTCTTTGAAATAAGCATGCATGTAACTCGATAAATGTATGAAGCATAATATGCTTGAAAGCTTGGTTTGTGTACATATAAATTCCAAGAATTATAAATTAAATTTTATTGCTCTTTTGATATGTATTTTGAAGATTGTTTGTATGTTAACATTAGTGACAATGAAATCGTTTTGCATTATTTTTAGAGTATAAAAAAAATCGAATATAAAAATTGTTACTTATTAGTGGTGGGTTTTTTTTTAAATATTGTGCTGGGTTTTTTTTTTTATTTTTTGTACTAATTATTTTTACCTTATTATGTAAGGAGAAATGACTTACCAACACAGAGCTGAACAATTCATTGAGGCAGGTCCAATCATGCCACACGTGTTAGTGCAACAAAATGTTCATCGATCTCAACTTTTATGGACGGGGCATGTAAAGTATTAGCTACGGCCCTTTATTATTTTTGCCAGCTGGAAGGTTAAAAAATGTTGTTAAGTTAATTAAATACATTTTTTCGAATTATATATAATTCCTTAAACTTGAATAACGTCATTATAATAAAAAATTTGTATCATTCTCATGAATGTCCATCCTTGAAATACACAAAAGCCGGGAATGATGATATGTACCGGAATATAGATCCCAGGATTTTTTCATACCTAAGACGATGTGGATTTGAGGGCATGGTGAAACTTGGTTCTATGCCCGTAGATCACCATTTGATCACTGCACTGGTAGAAAGATGGCGACCGGAAACTTACACGTTCCATCTCAGTGTTGGAAAAGCAACAATAACGCTTCAAGACATTGAGATTTTAACCGGATTGCAGGTAGATGGTAGGGCTGTGACAGGTAAATCCGAAGGTACTCATAGGGTACAACAGTTATGCTATCGTTTATTAGGTAGGATTCCCAGTGAACATGATATGGATAGAAATTGGTTGAAGTTAAGGTGGCTGGAGCAGCAATTTATGGACTTGCCTGATGATGCTGCTGATGTAGTCATTCAATGTGATGCACGAGCTTTTATGATGCGTATGTTTGGTGGATTGATGTTTGTTAATCGGAAATCCACCATAGTTCATGTCATGTTGTTGAGTTTGCTGGAGGATTTATCTGAAGATGGAGTTGGTGGTTTCGCATGGGGAGCAACAGTATTGTCGTTTTTTTATCAGGAAATGTCAAAAGCTACTGCTCCAGACAAGAAGCAAATTGGGGGATGTGCCCAAATTATACAAGTATGGGCGCACGAGCGGTTCATAAATATTGCCCCTACACTCACAGCAAACTACATCCCTTATAATAAATATCTATATGCAATAAAGTAAATATCTATATTATTTGCTTACAAATTTAATTCAAATATATTAAATGTTGTTATTATAATAAATATTATGATTTGCCATCCGATTACTTGATATACATAATTGAATGAATTTACAGGTGGAAAGTAGCTATAGGACAACAAGGTCATGGCACTCATAATGTTAAGGAACTGAGGATGCGGTTGGATTGTTTAACTCCTGATCGGGTTTACTTTTGTTCTTAAACTATATTTTTCCCGAATTTAGGTTCTCGAAATATAAAGTTTTTTACTAATACTTGTTAATATCATTATTTATACAGTTCATCTGGGAACCGTACACGGAAGTCATTCAATTATTGCCAGCCTATTGTCGTGGGGGGCAAAATATTTGGCGTTCCATTGTGCCAATTATATATTTTCATATTGTCGAGTTTCATCATCCCGATCGATGTATGCGACAATTTGGCATGGAGCAACCTATCCCGCAAGGGATAGAACAATCAAACTATGCGCTAGCAACCGTGAAAATGACCGGGCATGGACCTCGTGATTGGGCAGTTAAATATGGCCTATACATAGAAATGTGGGATACACGTCATCACAGGGTTGCAATGACGCCTCAATTGCATCATCCGTTAGGTCCACAGTCTGAACATATGCAATGGTTCAAAAACATTACCAGACGATGGATGACCCCAGAAGGTGCACGAAACAATGTGCTGGTATGAAAATTCCGTATAATTTCTGAAATATAAATTATCATATGTAGAATAAAAATTCTAAAATAAATATTATCATATGTCAGCTCAATTTCATTGGTGTCGATTTTTTTATGCAAGGAGATGGCTTTGAATGTTTGTATCACATGGGTGCAGATCAATTCAACAGGGCAAACGTGATCAATCTATCAGGAAGCATGCTAGGAGGGATAAACCAAGAATTTCGTATGTGTACTTCATATGAATCACAACCTGCTCCTCCTGCAATGATGTTTCCTAATGTCGAGTTGCCTATGTCGGAAAGAAACCGAAAGAAGTTAACCTTCACTGACAAACGTACAAGAGTTCCTCCCCCTCCATATCCGGAAGGGATTCAGTGGATTCCTTATCCACTTCAGCATCTTTATTACCAACAGCAGCAACCACAATTTCAAAATCCTTGTGATTTTGGTGGTCCATCCATGAGGAGTACAGTCCCATTACATGAACTTCAGCAACAAAGTCAGGATCATTCAGAAACACAATTTGATAATGTTCAACATATGGCGGGTGGTTCTGATTTGAATCTGAATGAAGTTCAGAATGTTCCCATTGAAGTCCATGAACATACGCAAGCAGGTGGTTTTGGGTTTGAGTTCACTAGTGGTGTTTCAGTTGCTGGAACATCTGATGCTAGACAAGGACAGGGGGATATTGGATGGGGTTCTTTTACAGACCTACTGAATACTAATTTTAATACAAGATGCAACATGGACGAGGAATCCAGCGATGCATTCAGCAATGTTGTCGGTGAAGGGTCTTCATTCTGCACTCCGATGCAACAAAATATTCCAGCCTTCGGCTCACACAATTATGATGATGTTGGTAACACAATTATGCCACCTTTGAATATGGGTGGTAACTACGAGATGGGCTCTGGAAGTGGAGAGCCGAACACGTACTTTGCTAACATGAACATGAATTTTTCAGAAAGTGCTCCTGGAGGCACGGTGTTAGATTTCTCTGCAGCTTTAAATATGCCTAATGAACAATATATGGGGTTCCAACCCCATGTACCTCCCATGGTTGTCCAACAAAATGCGGTGGACCTAAATCTGCATCTAACACCAAGAACGGAGACGGTTGTGACCTATGAAGAGCAGGTTGATACACGGCCCAACAGAAATTGTCATGAGTGTGTAGGGAGGGGTGTTCGTTGCGGAACATGCAACGTTAAAATGTTACGACCCCGAAGACAAAATAGGAATTTTTAATGTAATCAAAACATTAAGTGCTCAAAATTAAATATTTTGTGTCTTGTAAAGTTTATTATGTTTAACTTATAGATGTATATGAATTATTAATGACGATCATACTACATATCTTTCCTCTCCTTACGTTGATACAACCCATCGTGTTATGAATAAACATATCGTAGAAGAAAATATTTTAAAAAACTGTTATGAGATTACATAATAGAAGGTTATGGCATATAAACCTTAAATTCTAATAAATTCATACAACCACCATTATTAAATAATCATATGTCAAACTTACCCACATTAGAGCAAACTCAGTTTCGAACAAATTAACATTACTACATAAAGCATTTTAAACTTAGCAATTGAATCTGAGTTACCCATCAGCTGACATTTCGTCATCAGATTGGTAACGTGGAATTGATAATATGCAACGTTCATGTACAATTGATAGGTCTCTACGTTAGCCGCTGAATGCTCTTTAGCCAATTTCAACATATAATACCACTACCGCCTCAATAACATCCTATTATTCTCCACTTGGATTCATTTTACAGCAAGTCGATACTCATGCGGATTTCGTCTAGGCATACTCAATGACCTGCGGTTGACAGCAGGTGCTTCAAGTGACTGTAGGTCATCAACAAGGTTGTCTGATTCTTACACTCGATATTCCCACTCACGCTTTAAACCAGCATAATATTTCGCACCATCACTTTCGAGATATCTACGGTAGTTCTCGGTGAAAGCTGGCAACATCCAATTCCTGCGCCTGTTTGCCATGACTTATATCCCACAAAAGAAAAAAAAGCAAGGTCATTGTAGGAGGTCTATATATTGATGTAACCGTCACCACCGTTATTATTTAATCATATGTCAATCTGAAAGCAATGTGTACTGTGATATGGTTCTAAATATTAAAATGTTGGAGATTGTGCCCTAAGGCCAATATTGGATTATGTAATTTGACTTCTAAGATTAATCTAGTGTAGATTAATATTATCATTTATGTTTGTATGTTAGCATTTATGATAAGTATCCATGAATAAATCGTGTTATTCTAAATATCCCTAGTCGATTGTTATTATGGGAATAATAACAAACTAAGACTAGTGTGAGTGATAATGGATATTCATAAGATGAATATAGTGTATACAGATACAGATTATACTCACGGGTAATATGTTAGAGAACATGTTACTGGAGACCCACTATGAGATCAAGTTCATGGTCATGTGTCACAACTGATCTTGATTATAGTAGTGTCATTAGCTGATTCCTTTGACCTGAGGTCACCATTGATTCCGGGATGAACTCATGTTGTGCTTTGACGCAGTCAAACGCTGCTTGTAACAGAGTAGTTATAAAGGCTGTGATTGGGTACAATATGACTCATGCTTTGGGATGTGAGTGACAGATATGGGATTTTGTCCCTCTCTATCAAGAGAGCGATATCACTGGGCCCCTCGATAAGTAAGACTGTTAAATGCATGGCCGTGCTCAAATAATTGATAGAGTATCAATTGATTTGTCTAAACAGTTTACTTTGAGATCGAGAAAGCATATGATTAATTTATATAAGATTGACAAGTGTACCATGTCTTATAATTAATCATGATATCAAGAGACAAAAGGGAATATGACACATTATATAAGTAGGTTTATTGGATTATACCAATCATATGAATTGGGTAGTCATAATGGCTTGCTAGAGTCCGCTTATGACTTATGAGGGCATTATGGTAATTTCCTCATTGCCAATTTATATGATCCTACGGGGTCACACACAAAGAGCAAAATGAGATTCACTTAATTCGGGAATAAATCATTATGAGATAATGATTTATTATTGATGAGAAATTAAATATATATAAAGATATATATTTACATGTATATGTATATACACATGAACATATTAATAAGATTAATATATTTATGGCATAAAGTATGCTATATATATATATGTATATTATAATTATATTATATGGTGATATAAATAATTATAATATACATTTACGTATATGTGTATATATATATATGTATGTATGTATGTAAATATTAATAAGATTAATATAGCATAAAGTATGCTAATTATATTATATGGAGATATAATTAATTTTACATACATATGTGTATATGATGGAGAATTGACTAAGTTTAATATTAATTGAGAATTAATAAAACTTATGGGGGCTAATTTATAATTATAATTAAATATAGTATTTAATTACAATTATAAGTTAATAATAAAAGAAAAAAAAAAACCCTAGACACAAGTGGTAGAGAGGGACGAAAATCAGCAGCCCCATTTTCTCCAAAAGGGCCGAAAATTGCTTTTGGCCAAGAGTGAAAAATATCGATTTTTCACCTTCTCATTCGAAGAACTGTTCTCCGATCCCGGCGCTAGCACGCGGTGAGTCAATTGCTCGGTGTGGATCAACCGTAGAGGGAAGCTACTTTGGTTCCTAATTGATTCAAAACCTACAAAGAATTAAGGTAATTCTTTAACCATCCTTCCAATTCAATGCAATGTACATGGGTCCTTGGTGGGGATTAATCCTTTTATTTCCGCTGCGTATTGTTTTTGTGTGATTAATTCCCCAACAGTGGTATCAGAGCCACTTGTATTTTGATTGAATTGGATTATTGTTTTGATTGGATCAAAAATGCATGTTAGGGTTTGTATGATTTTGATTGGATCAAAATTGTTGTTAGGGGATTGTATGTTTTATTTAGGGTTCTATGTTATTATGAATAACAATTAAAATTTGATTTATAAATTAATCATTGTGAATGATTTGGTTTTAATGATTTGGAATGTTTAAGGGGTTGATACTATGAATTTGATTCATGGAATTTTAATTGAAATTGTTTCAATTAATAAAATAAAATAAAATGAAATAAAATAAAAAAGAAACAGTTTTCGTTTTTTTTTTTTGGGCATGATGCCCAGGATATTTTCTTTGGTTTTGCGCACAGTTGCACACAACTGTTGCATCCAATTTGATTGGATGCTTTCATATAACTAATTATTCTAATTTTTTTTTTTTTTCTTTCAACCTCATGTTAGCCCTATTTGCGGTTGTATCATTAGCAAGTCCATTTCCAGTGTTATTCTGCACATGGGCTGCGCAGTCGCGTGTCGCGCAGCCCGTCGGGCTGCGCGCAGTATTGGATACTGCAGTGCGCGGCCGATGAGCATGCTGTCCGACAGTTTAACCCCTTTTTCGTTTTAGTGTGGAAAATTGTTTCTGCAAATTTGCGAATTTTTCCAAATTAATTAATTCTAAATACAATGTGATTGTATTTTACCGTTTTGAACCCTAAATTTTTTAGATATAAAATTATTGTTGATAATTTTATGCATGGTGTTATGGTATGGTTTTGGGCCCCGTGGATGCTTTATTTTTATTTATTTTGGTTTTATATAAATACGACCTGCGAGTCGTTTGTATTTATGTAAATTTTAATTTTACTAGATAAATTGTATAGGATGCAATTTATGATATGTAAAACTTATTTTACTAGAAAAATTGTATAGGTTGCAATTTTTTTTGTAAAATGTAAATCCATGAGATGGTGCTAAGAAGCATAGACGTAGAGGCGGATCCAAGAGGCGGTG